>CM042010.1:96889939-98089939 GCA_023525715.1 Cichorium intybus | reverse complement strand
TAATTTTGTAAACATAAAGTAAAAAATATTTAAAATTATAATATTAGAAAATTTTATGTATATAATTTGGATGTATACTAAACTTATAAAGTTTAAATTAAAAGTCAAAAAAGTTAAGGGTGTGTTTTTGAATATTTCTATTTGTTAAAGGGCTTAAAATGACATAGATTATAATCAAATCATATACATCATCACAAACATTCCCTTCTACACACCATCACTCTCACTTTTAAGACGTCACATCCCAAAGTTTTTGAAACACTTTGTTTGTTAAAGGGCTTAAAAATAACCATAAGATCATGATCGTTTGATGGCTCTTGAAATGCAAGCAAGTTACACTATAAAGGCTTTACTGCGTATGTGTGGAAATATTCTTGTAGTCACTACAATGACACCTCCTATGAAGACTCCTTGGTCAGACCTTATTATAAACTTAATGATAAGTATTTTTCTCCAATACGAACATGTGCTCCTCTTAAATCAATATATTATAAATGGAATGTCATAAGCAGAGAGGTTTTCTAAGGAATGGAAAGTCCAAGAATAACTCTTTCTCAAACATGATCAAGATTTTTTCTATATTCACTGGTCAAACTTTCAGGTCAGGGGCTTTAGAATTCAGAGTGAGATCCTTTTCAAAATTTAGAGGTCTTTTTCTATGATTTGTTAGAAGTGATAATCATGAGTACTATATCTCCCAAGTCAGCTTCCCCAACCTAAATCCTATGAATCTACCGAGCAATGACAATGCCTTCTCCTGGAAGATGGATAAATTAAGTAGATATTGATTACAGTTTATCCCGGTGAGAAGATTCATTAAAGTCCGATCCTCGACTTTTCCACCATTGATGCTGAAACGAATCATTTTTTCCCAACGACCAATTGTTAAGAAATGAATGCGGACCATGAAAATTTGAAAGAAAGATTTCGGAGAAACTATTGTTTGAGAACTTGGAGTCATTTACATCATCGAGTATGAATTGGAAAAGAAGTTCTTCTTCAGTCTTAGGGAAAGACAAAGATGCAACTCTTTGTTCCTAGAAAATCCTTCATAATCCAGTCACCCTACACACATGATTATTGGAAGGAGGATGCTCGAGTGTGGAACTTGGAAGGGATACACATAAAAACATCTATAAAATATGGCTTATACATGTCAAAAATGACACGGGTCTGGTATACCCTATGGTCATGTGATAGCAAAAGTAAAATCACAAGGATATACTCATTGTATTGCTCATTTTTAACGTAAATAATGTATCGAGATATATACGCAGATTCGATGCATCCTTTTCCAGTTCCCTCTGAAAGGGAAACGCCAGATTAAGTGATGGTCGTTAAACCACCACCAATGGACTAAGTCATACCATTTTATATTTATATGATCGAATTATTAATTGGCTTTCACAATGTCAACACCATTGTGCTATTTATTTTTTATTAATAGAACATTATGTTTATGTTATCGAATTATGTGTTTATGTACTTGAAAGTTATTGTAAGTCAAATATAACACTATTCACATAAATAAGACATAACACAACACTAATAAACATGGAAAACGAACCGACTTCCATTTATATAAAATGAATTACCGTACATCGAAAAATATAAACCCTAGTAGACTACTACATACTCGATGTAGGTGCTTCCATAACCAGCCATAAATGGTTTCACAAAATTGAAACAAAAATCCATCCTAAACTCTAGTCATTTTCATTGCTACTACATTAAGGTCCAAAGACCAAAAAAATTGAAGATAACACCATTGGCATAATGGCTTTTTTAGATTTGTTCCTGGTAAGCATTGGCATTTTTAGATTCCTTCTTTGACTATTATTATCATGTGACAACATTGTTCTTAAACCGAATTATAAACTGATCGGTCATAAATGTGTGATTAGTTCCTTTATTGGGACACGTTTCACCTGATTAGGTGTCCAAGCCATGACTAATAATTTGTATTTACCTAATTGATAGTAGCAAAGTCCATTTGGGTTGCCCTCATGGCTAGAGATTTAGCAGAAAATCCAGGAGAGAGAAAGATTGATTTATTATATGATTAATAAATCAATACAAATAAAATAAATAGTTTATTAATATATTATGGTGATAATATATTAATTAGAAACTATATTAATTGATTTGAAATTAATCTGGAATTAATTGGAATTAATTTGGTGATTAATTTGATTAATTATAGGTGCAGGGGCTAAATTGTAATTATTCAATAGTTGATTAAGTGACAATTATGGTAGTTTAAGTGGCCAACAAAATTATGGAGGGATAATCCATAATTTCGATTATTATATGTTAGGATAAATATATTTGAATTAATAGATAAAGGTTTATCTTATTTGAATTCAAAAAGGTTTATCTCTAGAGGCTTATCTGGTGTCTATTTGGAAACTATAAACCCCTAGGCACCATAAAAGCCACGAATTTTTTCTCTCCTCCCTCTCTCTGGAACTTTCGATAACCCTAGTCTTGGGTGTGACTTCATTTGAGGCAATGCACGTTGCTTAGCTTGCAAGAAACAACTAAAATGTTAGTTTTCTGATTTATTTCTTTTAGCAATTTTTGTTTGGCCTTTAGGATTTTGTTACATGTTCAAATAGTGAAAACATAGATCCAATCTAGATTGCATGTGAACTTAGGGTTTTAGTTCATAGATTTGCAGAAAACCTTTCAGTGGTATAAGAGATTTTGGTTATTTTCTGATTGAATTGTTGTAATTGTTTTCCTAAAATTTAGGGTTTATAATTTCTAAACCCTAACTTGGCCATTTCGATTTTTAGGGTTAGGGTTTTAGAAACCCTAGCCCCTCCCCTTGTAATTTTAGATTTGTGTGCATTAGGGTTTTAGAAGGTTTTTTCTATTTTTTTGTGGGTAATTGTGATTATTTAATAAATGGATAACCTTAAACCCCTTATTTGCTAATTTTCAAAATTTAGAGGGTTTAAGATAGGATTAAATTAATTTGATTAATTTGTGATGCCTATCTGGATTTAATTAATTTGATTAATTTTTTATGCCTATCTGGATTTAATTAATTTAATTAAGTGTTTAATTAAAAGATAAAATTAAATCAAATTAAGGTTTAAATTTAATTTTTAATTAATTGTTAATTTCGAAAAAAATTAAATAGTTAAACCAAGAATATTTTAAAAGGTTTAAAATACATCTTATATATATTATAATTAAAAGTTAATATTATATGTATAAGATAATTGGTCAGTCAAATCAATAGGTGCACCAAGGCCTAAGACCGAGAGAACTGAAAAGTCAAAAGAGCACCATTGCCATTCTGATCTTTCTAGTTTATATCCCGGTAAGCGACAAATATTTAGATTCCTTCTTCAACTTTTACCAGCATGCATCAACATAAAGAAAGAAATTCCAAACTTAATAAAATGGACCCTTACATGGAGAACTCTAAACTAAAAAGAACACTTCTGAAACAAGAAAAACATCTCTAAAATAAACATCTAAAATGGTACATTTAGGGAATGACTTTTTTGGTCAACTCCATGAAATATAAAAAACAAAACAGAGTAATGTTAATTTTAAATAAAAATGTAAAAAGGTGATATTGCCATCTGAAAAACATTTTCAAAATACGATAAAAATTAAAAAAAAACTTACAAAACCAAAGAACATATAAGGACAAGAGAAATTGTTTTTGTTCCTACTTTTTATTCCTACTAATCTTCCTACCCAAGTTAAATTATGACATGTGTATTAAAATATTATTAATTTTATTAAATATCACATTTATTAATTTTGAAAAAATTAAATAGTTAAACCAAGAATATTTTAAAAGGTTTAAAATACATCTTATATATATTATAACTAAAAGTTAATATTATATGTATAAGATAATTGGTCAGTCAAATCAATAGTAGGCCTCATTCACGAAGCTGGTCTATAAGGAGGGTATAAGGAAACTGCCTATAAAATGGTGGTTAAATGGGTGTCCACTCTCACCCACCGCTCTCTTGATCAGTGGAGGGTCGTTAGCCGAACGGTTTTGATAGGACAGCTTAATCTCATTAAAAATATAATGTTATTAATGAAAGTACTAGAACAGCTTTATAAAATCCCAAATCTAGTTACTTTAGGAAAAATGTGAAAAGATGCTAAACCATGAAATTGCACATTACACTTTATGAGACATTAGTGGAGCGTGTTTGTTTAACCGGTGCACTAATAGGGGCTCATAAAGAGTGGTAATGGGTTTCTCATGATTTATCATTGTTAATGGAGTGTGTGTGTGGTTAACCAGCACATCAATTAGACATGATAAATGACATTGAGGTTACCAAGCTAATTTGCATGGTTATTCACATCTAGTTTGTGATCCTCGGCATCCCAGTCACAAACAGTAGAGCGTATCCGAGATTAAACATGCCATTGAATAGTTCAATGAATCTCAAATATATAGGAATTTCATTAGATTGAAATTGATAAATGTATATCTACCTTAATGACCACTGTGTTGTGATTACAACATCCCTCTTCACACCATAGTTGGGGTATTTTGGATCCTAGCCTTGTTAAATAATATATTGGGTAATTATTTAAAAGGATTAATTAAACTAATAAATTCAAAGTTTATAGATGTCTTAAGATAGTGTCAATTCTCCTCCTTCTCCTCCTTCACCCATTTATGAGAGCTTCAGAAAGCACATGTTCAATATGGAAAGGCTGACTGGCCTTAATTATGTGGTATGGCTTTGCAAATGGGTCTTAGTTTTGCTGGCGAGCCATATCTGATTGAGTGTCCGCTCCCCAAAGCATGGCATCACACAGCAGCTTTTGATGAGCGTGACTCCTTGACTTTGAGTCCAAGGAAGTTCGTTGCCTTATGCTATTGATCATTGACCCAGAGTTCCGCAGGGATTTAGAATTCCTGGGGTCAGATAAGTTAGCACGGTTGGTTGAGGAAAGGTTCCGAGAACCGGTTGACAAAGAACGAACTAGGATCTTCAAAGAGCTTGAAGTTGCAAGCTAGAAGGAAGTAGCACCAGTTTGCATGTTCTCATGATTGAGGGATACATGGGCAAACTGTATAAATTGGGTCACCCCTTGTGATCGAGATTTAAGCATTAGCTCGACTCGCTGATTTGTTCATCCAGATGAACATAAAGGGTAACCAGATAAGACAATCATGGAAATGCATTCAATGTCGACTCTGTATGAGTCGTTCATGGAGAAGCATAGTTCCATTGATCCAGCTGCTTCAGGATTGAGTCCAGTATTAAGGCGCATCAAGAAATGATCCAGATTGTCTAGACCGATTGTTCGATGTCTCAAACTGGGAATCCACATGGTGGGACACAGTCATAGAAAGATTGGAAAAATGCTCCAAAGCCAAACAGTTTGGCAACTCAGTAATATCTTAAAAACTCAGAACACCTGATCCTCATTTCCTTGATACAGGATGTGTTTCTCACATTTGCTCCCTATGCACTGACTCTGTAGGATACGGGATGTTGTCACACAGGAGCATATTCAGATTGGATCTGGAGCTCGTGCAGTTTTGGAGTTAAGCTAGATATTTGTTCGTGTTATTAGTTTATAGATGCATATGACATTATTTCGCATAGTACATTGTTCTGAGGATAATTCTGGTTTAATAAAATATTTTCTTTTAAAACATGATTGTTTTAATTATCCTCGAAATGTTGTGTGAATGTGTCGATGGCATAAATGGTAATAACTTGAATGTTGATACATCCAATGGGATTGGATTTATAAATTGTGTTCCTTATTATTGTTAAAGTGAATTTTATGAGAATCACTTCAACCAAAGGTCCAGTTGGACACGACTTTGAAATCATTTGACTTAGAGTCGCATTATAAAGTTAGTGCTTAATAAAGTTAATTGTGGCAAGAAATGAATCACCCAAAGATCCAATGGATACGATTTTGGAATCAGTTCACTTGAAGTCAGGTGATGATTGCATATCTTGAACAAAATTAACAAAGTCATAAATTTACATAGAGATGTAAAAGATATTAAGATTTTGAGTGACAGACACATAAGGTACTGTGTATTGCTCGAATCTTCGAACACAACACAATTAGTTATACTTCATGATATTTGCCAATTAGTATGACAAATATGGCTTTGCTTATCAGAATAAGTGTAAAGCCCGGAACCAGGTATCAAAGAGCTTAACTGTTTAAAATAAAGACAAAATAGAGAAAATGGTGAAAATTGAAGATAGCAGCGCTATCTTTAGAGATAGCGGCGCTATCTCAACCAAATCCCGTATCAGTCGCGAGCAGTCGTTGATTTTTGCAGAAAATCAGAGATATCGGCCCTATCTTTGGAGATAGCGGCGCTATCTCGCCTGAGCAGGAAAAATCGCATCTTTTGTGATGTGGACGGGTTTTTGAGCCTTATTACACCTCACACTTCGTCTCATTCACCCTTAGACCACCAGAAAACATCCCTAAACTCTCTCTAGCATTTCCATGGTGTTTTGAGCTCCATTTGTAGATTTGTGAAGGTTTTGGAAGAAGAAGAAGCTGACAAAGGTGCTCTAGAGAAGGTGGTGCTCAGAAGGAGTCTAGTGTTGCTGTTCTTGGACCTTCGTAAGTGTTCTTAGAGCTTGCCTCCACTAGTTCTTATTGTTTTTGGTGTTATGAAGCTATTTCCAAGCTTTTAAACACAATGATGGCTCCATATCTTGGATGAGGGTTGGATTCAGAGACTAAGAATGAGTTCTTCTCCTTTAAGTCTTTGAAATCCAGAGAAAAACCCAAGCCTAGTCTTAATGTGGTTGTAAACAAAGTTTTATGTTGTTAATATTCATTTTTGGAAGTTAGATTGTCACCATGAGCTTACCTAGCTAGGATTGGTGGTTAAAAACTAAGTTTTCATGAGTTGATGACTATTTTGGACGACTCCTGAAAGTTAGAGCTTCTATCTAGACGGATTAAGCACTTAATGAAGGAAATCGTTGAACAGAGGAGATAGCATCGTTATCTCAGTAGATAGAGGCGCTATCGATAGCGGCGCTATATCTCTGTTTGACCAAAAGTTGACTTTTGTTGACCTGTTGACTTTGACTTCTCGGTCAGTGGACTTTGGAATCAGAAACCCTAAGGAGACCCTAGTGTAAATTCTTAGGGTTAGGGATTTTAGATTAAATTGTGTATTAATAAAGTATTGGAATAATAGGGAGCTTGGGAGATTTTACCGACTTTGCCTAAAATAGCCTAGCAACAAATCAGCTGAGTTTTCCTCACTTCTTGATATTGATGATAATGATGTTACCGGTGGATCGGGGCAAGCTCGAGAGCCGAGGACGGATTAGGGCAAACCCGAGAGTCACACGATGATACCGATGGATCGGGGCAAGCCCGAGAGTCATACGATGATACCGACGGGTCGGGGCAAGCCTGAGAGTCACACGATGTTTACTGACAGATCGGGGCAAGCCCGAGAGTCATACGATGTTTACCGACGGATCGGGGCAACCCCGAGAGTCATACGATGCTGTTAAATGATGTTTATGAATTGTTGGAAAATCTGGGGAACTTACTAAGCAATGTGCTTACAGTTTTATGTTTAAAATGTTTCAGGTTCTTATGGTGCGGGAGGCTCGGGCACGGTGTGATCATGGCATTGGCATCCGTATTATTTATCTTCCGCTATTTTCGTATTTGACTATGGTTTACGAGACTTATTATCTTTTGATGAACCTTATGAATGATTTAAAAATGAATGAATGGTTTGGACATATGTTTTTATTAAATTTGGGCTTCAAAGGAATTTTTTTTTATGTATTTTTGGGACGTTACAAGTTGGTATCAGAGCCAGGTTTGAGAGATTTGATGGAACCTTAGGGGGAAATCAAAGTCAAACCGTGGACTGAGAACCGTTTTAGAAAAAAAATTAATAAACATAACCGAATGACTTTTCTTAAACGGAAGGATGCAATGCGTGCGATACGTCAAGGCCCAAGTAACTTCCGTGAACCCCATGATTTTCCAATAATTCATAAGTTGTTAATGTTAACTGTATATGCTAGAAAGAATTCACCCAGGAAGCATGCTAGAAAACTGCCTGTCTAGGATGCTTAGAAAAGATGCGAATGATCATGTTGCTTCTTTCATTTACTAGCACAAGTAGCATGTAAGGTAGATGCTTGTACACGTAGAGTAAGGTGTGATAGCCTCAGAATCTTCGATCCAGCCTTTTGGCTGTTCCTTGTTTGGTTGTGCCTCTAGAGTAGGGATTGTACATTCGAATGACTATCTCGCCCGCATCTCGTGTCATGGGCATCTACAAAACGACTATGAGTGTTAGGCCAGTGTAGTAGCCAGGAGGGGTAGTAAAACACGCAAGTTCTAGCCGATGCTAGAAGGGAGTGTAGCACTACGGTGATGGGCCGTATGGGTGACATATGTGTGCTCGAGTGAGGAACGACTTAGGAACGGGGGGAATATCTATTGTGTCAAGTACGAATAGGTGTGGAAGGTATTACCTGGCTAGTACTACTGGAAACACAGGATTCGTACCTGATACAATAAAGGTCTCGTGGGTTATTAGGGATCCTTGGGAGGTTCCCTGTACGTATAGATAGTGTGAGGAAGCGTTCTAATAGTCTCTCGGATAAATTTCAGGATGGTCGTCATTACGAGACAAGGAGGAGCTAGTGGATCCGGGTCGGGGTCTGGGTCCAGGTCAGGAACCCATGATGAGGAGGCTAGGATTGATGATGACTTAAGACAGATGATCGTCGAGGAGGTGGCCCATGAGGTGACCGCGATCATACCACAGTACTTCGGGTGTATGAAGACGGATTTGCTCGCCATGATCGAGGAAAAGCTTGCCGCATTTCGGCAGCCCAGGACGGCAACGTACAGGGATTTCATGGCGTGCCTGCCACCGACGTTCTCCGGGGAGAAATACCCCATTATTAGTATGTGCTGGATCACTGCCATTGAAGGCGCTTTTCGTACTTGCTTTTGCCCAGAGGAGTCCAGGGTGTGCTTTGCAGTGAACCAATTGAAGGGCGGAGCACAGGATTGGTGGGGTATTCTGACACAGCCCCTTACCACGACCCAGGTGGAAGAGATGACTTAGGCGTACTTTATCAAGAGATTTTGGGAGGAGTATGTTCCACAGATCGAGATGGAGCGTCTGGCCGCTGAGTATATGACTATGACACAGACGACGGAAACGGTGAATGATATCACCAAACGATTTATAGAGAGAGCTTTGTTCTGCCCTGAGTATGCAGCTACTGAGAGGATGCGGATGTCATGATACTTGTCCATGTTGCAGACCGATATCCGCGAGTTTGTATCCGCCGCTCGCCACCAGACCTTGGCAGATATGATTGCGGCCGCGAGAGCCCGGGAGATTGAGTTAGAGCTACAGAATAAGCAGAAGAGGCCGGCGCCTGTCTCAGCGCCGCCAACGGTAAAGAAGTTCAGGGGTAATGATACGAGGGTTGGGGGAGTAAGAGGGAAGACACAGTGTGGCAAGTGCCAGAAGTTCAACGAGGGCCCGTGTCGAGCGGCAGGATGTTATCGCTGCGGGAAGACGGGTCATTTCAGCAAGGATTGTCCTCAAGCCTTAAAGGTTTTGTTTTAGCTGCAACCATGTGGGTCATGTTCGGGCTGAGTGCCCTGGGATGAAGACGGGAGGGGTGCAGGCTCCAGCACCCGCGACTCTGAGGATTACTGACGGCCGCCAGGGCAGGGCGGAAGCCCCCAAGGGCAATGGTAGAGCTTTTCAGTTAAACGCCGAGGAGGCGCGTGCCGCGCCGGATGTCGTGACTGGTATTAATTCTCTTCTTTTCTTTAACTTGTATATGTATGCATCTTCATTCGTTATCCTATGCTTTAGTACTTTCTTAGTCAACTTTATTTCGACCTTTGTGCTATTTGATTCGGAGGCGACTCATTCGTTTGTATTATTGTCACTCGGTAAGAGTCTCGGCATCGTTTTGGAGGATCTGGATCATCCATTAGAGGTATAGGTTGCGGACGATCGTGCTGTTATGGCTTCTAGAGTTTATCGGGGATGCACGATTGTGATCCATGAAGGGTTTTCCAGCAAACAATGAACACAAATATTCCTATGGTTCACATGCAACCCTAGAAAGATCTATGTTTTCTTCTATGAAGATAATAAACTAAAACCTAAAGCCAACAATTATTTCTAAAGATCAAAAAGAATTAACCAACCTTTTAATTCTTGTTCTTGAAGCTAGCAGCAAAAGTATCCTGCCTCAAATGAAAGTCATACCCACAGCAATGGAGAAGACAGTCCAGTAGAGTTTCTCTGGTTGAAGTTGGCGTGAATAATGGGGAGCCAGAGGGTTCCTTTTATAGCCTCCTAGGGTTACACCTGAAACCCTAAGGAGCCTCCAAGTGGGCAAGCCTGTTGACCACTTGGGCCAGATCCCTAAACCCTAATTAGGGTTTTCGCCAACCCTAGAGAAGCCTCCAAGGGTGGCGCCACTTTTGGCCCCTGGACTTCTCTTTGCCAGTTATTCAACTATTGAATAAATACAAACTAGTCCTCACACTTTTAATTAATTAATTTAATCACTAAATTAAATCCAATTAATTCTAGATTAAATCTTAATTAATTATTATAGTTTCTAATTAATATATTAACACTTAAATATATTAATAAACCATTTAATTAATTCTATTGATTTATTACACAATTAATAAATCAACCTTTAACTCTACTGAACTCTATCCTGACCTCCAGCTATGAGGGCAACCCAAATGGACTTTGCTTCAATTAACAAGATGAATATAAAGTCATGGCTTAGACACCTAATCCAACAGTCTCCCACTTGGATAAGTCTATGACTTTAATTTATCTTCTGGTTAATAAACAACCTGCAGCTTCCTAGAAACTGCTGCCGAACTCTGACCTAGTCAGTTCCGTCCATAGATAAGTGATCATTTGATCCTTCGTCCAACAAGATATTTCCAGACATGAGACATGGATTGAGATCAATCTCTGTCCGATACTTTGTTTCCCGATTTCCGATTCTGCTTATGACTTTCGGACTTCTAATTGAACACATCAATTTAGTCCAGGCTGGCCAGCACTTAAGTCAACTTCAAAATCATCGAGCGGCCTACAGATATCTGTTTCCCATCAGGGTCAAGGAACGAATAAGCTTTGACTCATATGGTTGTGTCTTTTACTTATCAAATCGTACACAACAATGCGTTTTATAATATCGAGTTACCGATCCGTTTCGCATCATCAATGCACAACCGACTCGTAAATTTCAACTCATATGTCTCCGCTTCAAGATCATACGATATTATCGTCTCAACATTGCTCGTGATGTAATCCATGAAGCAATCTGTTGAGCGCGGGTTTATCCAATACTCAAATCTCTATTTCTAAGTACTCATGAACGTTGTAGCAGTCTTACTGCAATGTCTAACTCCTTAGACAATCTACAAACCAATTCACGACAGTCTTTGTTCATACTTACTCTCGAAAAGTATGAGCAACTGTGGACTTTTGAATAATCAAATTATTCGGGAAGTGAAACATGCAAAGACGAAACTTAAAATCTGACTGGTGGCTACTATTGCCTAATTACCAAGTCTCCACGAGGTAATCACCAAGTCGGATTTTACATAAACTATTATCGGTTTCTAGATTCCTTTTAAACTATTTAATTCGTGTTATGTATCTATGTCTACTTGACCTTTTACTCTTTCTATGTATTCAAATGTTGTACACTTTATCCGATCGGATATCTTTCCGATGATATTTCAATTTTGGTCATACCGTCATTCTCACTAACAACCCCATTCTATGTACTGTGACTTTCCATGGTTCTCGAGATCTTTAGTCCACACGAATGCACACTAAGACTATTTCGAGGTGTTACGATGTGCCGGTGAGCCACACGCGCTCCATCGGAATGCCAACGAAATTCTTTAACCATTAAGTCCTTATTTGAAAAATCTTTTCAAATTGTTATCAACATTCACCTCAATCATTTTCCAATGATTTCTCATGTAGGTACAAAATCCATTAAGTATTCCCAGCCAGGTCATATCCTGAATCTGACTCACTATGCTCTAAGCATTAAGTCATCAAGACATGTTCATGACACTTCTGATCGATCCAAGAAACTTGTTGGATTCGATCCAGTCCTATTCCAAACTCTTTTGGAATCTAAGGATTACTTATAATCCTTGTGTCATGATCTTCAATAACTATTTCCTTTCGGAGACTCTTTTCCATGCATCTTGAATCTTATCAAGATCATGCTTATGGTGGCTAGGTCTATACTGATGACAACATCTATCTGATAGATGTCTATGGATTATGTAAGTATGTTGCACCTTCTTTATATCTCTCATGCCAAATCATTACACTTTGCAATGATAGGAAACTCCTTTCCTGAGCTATGCATCTTGAGTCTCATCAAGATTATCTTGGCAGAGTTTCGATCTATCTCATAGACGTTTGTAACCACCTGAGCATGCCGTATCTTTATTAAGTCTTTCATAGCGATCCGTCTCTTAACACCAAGTCATTACACTTTGTAATGAAAAGAGACGTTTCCTAGAAACACACATATGGAGATAGATAACAGCAACACTCCCACTGGCTTTGACACGGTTATGGACTATTCACAAAATCCAGAGCTTTTGGTATATTTTGAGAATCCAAACCTTTCTGACATCTTAACAGATATCTTTCAGCTCTTTCTCAAAATCCAATCCTTTGGCATATTTTGAGAATCTGAACATCCTTTCTTGCGAGATGCCCATGGGGTAATCCCAGGCCCACGTACCTTTATACTGGCATACTCTTTGTGAGTCCCCATTAGTGTGCCGGTGATCCACACGCGCTCCACTAACGACTTACATTATGCAGTATCCTTTCAGATTTCATCTTCTATTGAGAGTGCTTCTCTCAGAGTCAATTACTTGACTCTGAGTATCGTCTCACTCAACCAGATGTTCTGAAGGTACGTTTCTGTCCATGTTGGTTTCTCTTGATGATTACTCCCACTGGTTCTAAGACCAGTTGTAAAATCAATCAAGCTGTCACATGGACTGTATCTCGTCCTAAAGTTCTCTTAATTGGCAGCAACCGAGCTCACCAATGCTTCCAAGTAGTCGGATTGAAAATCCATACCAACTATAGTGTTTTACCACTATTCGGTATGTCACCCCGATCATAACTACTTATGACGGTGATCAGTACTACTGGTCAAGAGAAGGTTATGTCAGTATTAAAACAGAAATCTGATTTCTGCTCTAAGCCTAGCGATGACTAAAGGTTATTTCACTTGGCTAATCCTGAACTCATTCAGGACAGTCCCAACTCCCACTGTCTCCTTAGAATATGAGTTCTTTCTAAAAGTGCTCTTTCTTTTCCAGGTACAGCGGGATAGCCAGTGAAATGACATTTCTGATTAGGTTCAGGCCAGTCATGAGGTTCGGACGAACACTACAAGACCCTGGACCTTTAATGTACAAGTAGGACAATCCCAGCTTTACATTTCAGACAATGTCTGCAAAACCTACTTAGTCGAAGGATGTGGTTGGAATATGGTCTGACTGGTTTAGTGTTTAATTTACGGGAAACTAATTGGCAATGTATCTCATACATTGAGGATCGAACTCTTTCGACCAACGCTCCATCATCTTCCCTAAGACACATTATAACTATTAATGTTCTTGGAAGAGAATAAACTGTGAAACATTTTCCTAGTTTATGCTGTTACTCAGGTTCTGTGGATCTCGTACTTCCTTTGAAGTCCTTGAACTGTTCAAGGATTCAATCCAATCGCTTATTCTGATAAGCGAGGTCATATTCGTCATACCGACTGACAAATATTGTGAAGTACAAACAATTGTGTTCTATTCGGAGATTCGAGCAATACACAGCAACTGATGTGTTCGTTGCTTCTAATCTCAATCTCTTTACATCTCTATGTAAACTTATGACTTTGTTAATTCTGTTCAAGACTTGCAATCTTCAGTTGACTCTAAGTCAGCTGATTCCAAAATCCTATCCTTTGGATCTTTGGGTGATTCATTTCTTGCCACATGTGCTTTATAAAGAACTTGATCATCATCTGACTCTAAGTCAAATGATTCCAAAGTCCTGTCCAACTGGATCTTTGGTTGATTCATTTCTTAACACATTAAGAACTCAATTCATCATGTGACTCTAAGTCAAATGATTCCAAAGTCCTGTCCAACTGGACTTTTGGTTGAATTGATTCTTACAACATTTATCTTAACAATCATAAGGGACACAATTCTTAAATCCAAACACTTTGGATGTATTCAACACAATCATACAACATTTCAAGGATATTTCAAACAACATGTGTTAAAAGAAAATCGACAATTTTATTAAAACAAAATCCTTGAACAATGTATCATATGATAGACAATGTCATACGCATCTAATAAGCTAATAACATTATTTCAATATCTAACTAAACTTCAAAACCGCATGAGCCGGAAATCCAATCCAAATGTGCTCCTATGCGCCAATGTCTCGTACCTTACTCATTCCCTGCATACAAACCAAACCAAAATGTGACTATCACATTATGCATCAAGGAATTATGGAACAGGAGTTTTGAGGTTTTTAGATATACCTGAGCTTTCAAAAGTTTTTGACTTTGGAGTGTCTTTCAATCTTTCCGCGACTGTATCCGATTCTGTGGATTCCCAGCTTAAGACATATCCAGACGATCTGGATCGTTTCTTGCTGTGTCTTTCCACTGGACTTAATCCAGAAGTAGCTAAACCATTGGAACTATGCCTGTCCAAGAGTGACTCGTATAAAGTCAACAGTGGACGCATTTCCATTAACGTTTTTTTCTGGTCTTCCTTTCTATACGTCTGAATGAACAGATCGTACTTGCCAGTCAGTGAAGCGAGTAGAGTGTTAACACTCGACTCCTGACTCATGGAATAACCAAGTTTGTACAATTCGCCTATGTACGCTTCAATCTGAAGAACATGCGAATCGATGCTACTTCCTTCTTTTAACTTACACTCTGCAAGTCTTTTGAAGATCCTAGCTCGTTCCTCTTCAACCGGTTTTCGGAACCTTTCCTCATCTGATTGCATTAACTCATATGGCCCTAAGGATTCAAAATCCTTACGGAATTCAGGGTCAATGGTCAACAACATGAGGTCACGAATTTCTTCGGATACATCAACTAAGAAGTTACCCTCATCATAAGAACTATTTATGATGACTTGTTCCTGTGGAACCGGGATCGGATACTCGGTGAGATGAAGCTTGCCCGCAATGCCGAGAGCCAGTCTCCAATTGCGAAGCCATTTCGTACAGTTAAGGCCAGTCAGCCTTTCCATATTAAGCAGGTGCTTTCTGATGCTCTTAGAAATGGGTGAAGGAGGAGAGGGAGGAGAATAGACACTTGATTCAGACATCTACAATAACCAGAATTTTATTAGTTTAATTTATCCTTTTTAAATAATTACCCAATATATTATTTATTAAGGCTAGGACCCAAAATGCCCCAACTATGGTGTGAAGAGGGATGCCGTAATCACAACATAATGGTCATTAAGGTAGATAATGCACTTATCAATTTCATCTTATGAAATTCCTAGATCTGTTGAGACACATTGAACTATTCAATGGCATGTTTAGTCTCGGATGTGCCCCACTGTTTGTGACTGGGATGCCGAGGATCACAAACCGGGTGTGAATAACCATGCGAATTAGCTTGGTACTCTCGAAGTCGATTGTCATCTCTAATTAACGTGCCGGTTAACCACACACGCTCCGTTAATAATGACAAAATCGAGAAACCCATTGCAAGTCTTTGCGGACCCCAGTTGGCGTGCCGGTAAACCACACACGCTCCACCAACGTTCCACAAGGTGCAATGTGCAATTCCATGGATTAGCACCAATTCACATTTTTATCCTAAAGTAACTAGATTGGGTTTTGTTCAAGGTTCTAGTACTTTCAATTATAGCATTATACTTTTAAGAGGCTTAGCGGTTCTATCAAACCCGTTCGGCTAACGACACTCGACTGACCAGGAGAGCGGTGGGCAAGAGTAGATACCCATTAGGGTTTAGGGTTTCCATTTATTAATAGATCTCAATTACCAAAAATAAGAAACCTACTTACCAAGCATAGCAAAATCGAAAAAGGCAAGGGAGGAGGCTAGGGTTTTCAAAACCCTAGCCACCAATTTCGTGTATGGCCTCATGGAGGGTCAATTTTCGCAAAACACCCAACCAACAAGCAAACAAATTACATCAAATTCACAAGAAAACAAGCCATAGCTCTGATACCACTGAAGGGTTTTCCAGCAAACAATTAACACAAATATTCCTATGGTTCACATGCAACCCTAGAAAGATCTATGTTTTCTTCTATGAAGATAATAAACTAAAACCTAAAGCCAACAATTATTTCTAAAGATCAAAAAGAATTAACCAACCTTTTAATTCTTGTTCTTGAAGCTAGCAGCAAAAGTATCCTGCCTCAAATGAAAGTCATACCCACAGCAATGGAGAAGACAGTCCAGTAGAGTTTCTCTGGTTGAAGTTGGCGTGAATAATGGGGATCCAGAGGGTTCCTTTTATAGCCTCCTAGGGTTACACCTGAAACCCTAAGGAGCCTCCAAGTGGGCAAGCCTGTTGACCACTTGGACCAGATCCCTAAACCCTAATTAGGGTTTTCGCCAACCCTAGATAAGCCTCCAAGGGTGGCGCCACTTTTGGCCCCTGGACTTCTCTTTGCCAGTTATTCAACTATTGAATAAATACAAACTAGTCCTCACACTTTTAATTAATTAATTTAATCACTAAATTAAATCCAATTAATTCTAGATTAAATCTTAATTAATTATTATAGTTTCTAATTAATATATTAACACTTAAATATATTAATAAACCATTTAATTAATTCTATTGATTTATTACACAATTAATAAATCAACCTTTAACTCTACTGAACTCTATCCTGACCTCCAACTATGAGGGCAACCCAAATGGACTTTGCTTCAATTAACAAGATGAATATAAAGTCATGGCTTAGACACCTAATCCAATAATCCATGGGGAGCAGTTTTCGATAGACCTCATTTCTATTCCTTTGAGCGATGACAGGGTTATTGTGGGCATGGATTGGCTTAGTCACCAAGGGGCATGCATCGACTGTAGGGGCAAGAGGGTCTTTGTTCGATCTCCTTGTGGGGAGGTTTCCATTTATTAATAGATCTCAATTACCAAAAATAAGAAACCTACTTACCAAGCATAGCAAAATCGAAAAAGGCAAGGGAGGAGGCTAGGGTTTTCAAAACCCTAGCCACCAATTTCGTGTATGGCCTCATGGAGGGTCAATTTTCGCAAAACACCCAACCAACAAGCAAACAAATTACATCAAATTCACAAGAAAACAAGCCATAGCTTTGATACCACTGAAGGATTTTCTAGCAAACAATGAACACAAATATTCCTATGGTTCACATGCAACCCTAGAAAGATCTATGTTTTCTTCTATGAAGATAATAAACTAAAACCTAAAGCCAACAATTATTTCTAAAGATCAAAAAGAATTAACCAACCTTTTAATTCTTGTTCTTGAAGCTAGCAGCAAAAGTATCCTGCCTCAAATGAAAGTCATACCCACAGCAATGGAGAAGACAGTCCAGTAGAGTTTCTCTGGTTGAAGTTGGCATGAATAATGGGGAGCCAGAGGGTTCCTTTTATAGCCTCCTAGGGTTACACCTGAAACCCTAAGGAGCCTCCAAGTGGGCAAGCCTGTTGACCACTTGGACCAGATCCCTAAACCCTAATTAGGGTTTTCGCCAACCCTAGAGAAGCCTCCAAGGGTGGCGCCACTTTTGGCCCCTGGACTTCTCTTTGCCAGTTATTCAACTATTGAATAAATACAAACTAGTCCTCACACTTTTAATTAATTAATTTAATCACTAAATTAAATCCAATTAATTCTAGATTAAATCTTAATTAATTATTATAGTTTCTAATTAATATATTAACACTTAAATATATTAATAAACCATTTAATTAATTCTATTGATTTATTACACAATTAATAAATCAACCTTTAACTCTACTGAACTCTATCCTGACCTCCAACTATGAGGGCAACCCAAATGGACTTTGCTTCAATTAACAAGATGAATATAAAGTCATGGCTTAGACACCTAATCCAACAATCCATGGGGAGCAGTTTTCGATAGACCTCATTTCTATTCCTTTGAGCGATGACAGGGTTATTGTGGGAATGGATTGGCTTAGTCACCAAGGGGCATGCATCGACTGTAGGGGCAAGAGGGTCTTTGTTCGATCTCCTTGTGGGGAGGTTCTTATTATTTTGGGCGAGGGGAGGAGGTCCCGTACCTCGTTTTGCT
Source organism: Cichorium intybus (assembly GCA_023525715.1). Classification (NCBI taxonomy): domain Eukaryota; kingdom Viridiplantae; phylum Streptophyta; class Magnoliopsida; order Asterales; family Asteraceae; genus Cichorium; species Cichorium intybus. The sequence goes on along the minus strand of CM042010.1, from coordinate 98,071,526 downwards.
CAGCGGCTTATGCTAGGAGACATCATCAGCACGGAGGATCAAGGTTTGTAGCCTACATGTCAGATAAACGGGGGACTGGGAAGAAGTCAGTGAGTGATGTAGCAGTAGTGCGGGAGTTTCCCGATGTATTTTCGGATGACTTACCGGGAATACCCCCAGAGCGGCAAGTGGAGTTTCGTATCGATCTTGTTCCGGGCGTGGTCGGGTTATTGCTTACGCATCAAGGCAGTTGAAACCTAATGAAGCGAATTATCCGACTCATGACTTAGAGTTGGGGGCGATCGTTTTCGCCCTCAAGATATGGAGACACTATCTGTACGGAGTACGATGTACCATTTATACCGACCATAAGAGCCTGAAGTATCTGATGGATCAACCCAATCTGAACATGCGACAGAGGAGGTGGTTAGACGTAGTCAAGGACTACGATTGTGAAATCTTGTACCATCCGGGAAAGGCCAATGTGGTGGCTGATGCACTTAGTAGAAAGGTCTCGGGTCCGACCATTAAGGGCTTGTGTTTGAGAGTGACGGTAGTTACTTCCTTATTGGAGAAGATCCGTGAGTCGCAAGTCGTGGGTAGCCGGGAAGAGAACATAAAAGGGGAGCGAGTTGTGGGTATCTTACCAGGCATGGTACGGGATAGTCGAGAGCTGCTAACTCATTTGGGTCGTGTGTGGGTGCCAAAAACGGGTGAGGCACGCCAAGTTCTGTTGGATGAGGCCCATAAGTCAAAATTTTCTATTCATCCGGGTGCAACGAAAATGTATCGAGACCTACGTGAGGGTTACTGGTGGTCGGGAATGAAGCGTGACATAGCTTGGCATGTGGAAAAGTGTTTGACGTGTAGAATGGTAAAGGCGGAGCATCAAAGGCCCCATGGTAAATTACAACCCTTGGAGATACCGGAGTGGAAATGGGAGCACATTACTATGGATTTCATCACCAAGTTGCCACGGACGCCGCAAAATGTGGATACTATCTGAGTCATTGTGGATCGATTGACCAAGAGTGCTCACTTTATACCGATTCAGGAGACTTACTCAACCAGGGATTTAGCCAAGGCGTACGTAGATGAGGTGGTATCCCGCCATGGGATTCTGGTATCGATAGTTTCAGATAGGGATATCCGTTTTACTTCGCATTTTTGGAAGAAATTCCACAAGGAGTTGGGGACGCGACCCCACTTTAGCACTTCGTATCACCCCCAGACGGATGGTCAAAGTGAAAGGACGATACAGACTCTTGAGGATATGTTGAGGGCTTGTGTGATTGACTTTGGTGGTCAGTAGGATCGGTACTTATCATTGGCGGAGTTCTCCTACAACAATTGTTAGCATACAAGCATCGGGATGCCTCCCTTCGAGGCATTGTATGGTAGGAAATGCCGAACCCCAATCTGTTGGGGAGAAGTGGCTCAGCGGGTTCTGGGGAGTATCGAGATAGTACTCAAGACGACAGAATTGATTCAGCAGGTCCGTGAGCGGTTACGCACAGCACAGAGCCGACAGAAAAGTTACGCTGATAGGCGTCGATCTAGTCTTGAATTCCAGGTGGGAGACTATTTCCCGAATCTTCGAACACAACACAATTAGTTATACTTCATGATATTTGCCAATTAGTATGACAAATATGGCTTCGCTTATCAGAATAAGTGTAAAGCCCGGAACCAGGTATCAAAGAGTTTAACTCTTAACTGTTTAAAATAAAGACAAAATAGAGAAAATGGTGAAAATTGAAGATAGCGGTGCTATCTCGACCAAATCCCGTATCAATCGCGAGCAGTCGTTGACTTTTGCAGAAAATCAGAGATAGCGGCCCTATCTTTGGAGATAGCGGCGCTATCTCGCCTGAGCAGGAAAAATCGCATCTTTTGTGATGTAGACGGGTTTTTGAGCCTTATTACACCTCACACTTCGTCTCATTCACCCTTAGACAACCGGAAAACATCCTTAAACTCTCTCTAGCATTTCCATGGTGTTTTGAGCTCCATTTGTGGATTTGTGAAGGTTTTGGAAGAAGAAGAAGGTGACAAAGGTGCTCTAGAGAAGGTGGTGCTTAGAAGGAGTCTAGTGTTGTTGTTCTTGGACCTTTGTAAGTGTTCTTGGAGCTTGCCTCCACTAGTTCTTGTTGTTTTTGGTGTTATGAAGCTATTTCCAAGCTTTTAAAGACAATGATGGCTCCATATCTTGGATGAGGGTTAGATTCAGACACTAAGAATGAGTTCTTCTCCCAGAGAAAAACCCAAGCCTAGTCTTAATATGGTTGTAAACAAAGTTTTAAGTTGTTAATCTTCATTTTTGGAAGTTAGATTGTCACCATGAGCTTACCTAGCTAGGATTGGTGGTTAAATACTAAGTTTTCATGAGTTGATGACTGTTTTGGACGACTCCTGAAAGTTGGAGCTTCTGTCTAGACGGATTAAGCACTTAATGAAGGAAATGGCTGAACAGAGGAGATAGCGGCGCTATCTCAGTAGATAGAGGCACTATCGATAGCAGCGCTGTCTCTGGAGATAGAGGCGCTATCTCTCTGTTTGATCAGAAGTTGACTTTTGTTGACCTGTTGACTTTGACTTCTCGGTCAGTGGACTTTGGAGTCAGAAACCCTAAAGAAACCCTAGTGTAAATTCTTGGGGTTAGGGATTTTAGATGAAATTGTGTATTAATAAAGTATTCGAATAATAGGGAGCTTGGGAGATTTTACCAACTTTGCCTAAAATAGCCTAGCAACAAATCAGGTGAGTTTCCTCACTTCTTGATATTGATGATAATGATGTTACCGGTGGATCGGGGCAAGCTCGAGAGTCGAGGACGGATCAGAGCAAGCCCGAGAGTCACACGATGATACCGACAGATCGGGGAAAGCCCGAGAGTCATACGATGATACCGACGGATCGGGGCAAGCCCGAGAGTCACACGATGTTTACGGACGGATCGGGAAAAGCCCGAGAGTCATACGATGTTTACCGACGGATCGGGGCAAGCCCGAGAGTCATACGATGCTGTTAAATGATGTTTATGAATTGTTAGAAAATATGGGGAACTCACTAAGCAATGTGCTTACGGTTTTATGTTTAAAATGTTTCAGGTTCTCATGGTGTGGGAGGCTCGGGCACGGCGTGATCACGGCATTGGCATCCGTATTATTTATCCTCCGCTATTTTCGTATTTGACTATTGTTTACGAGACTTATATATCTTTTGATGAACCTTATGAATGATTTAAAAATGAATGAATGGTTTGGACGTATGTTTTTATTAAATTTGGGCTTCAAAAGAATTTTTTTTATGTATTTTTGGGACGTTACAATAAGCGATTGATTGAAACCTTGAAGTGTTCAAGGATTTCAAAGGAAGTATAAGATCAACAGAACCTGAGTGACAACATAGACTGAGAAAATGTTTCACAGTTTATCCTCTTCCAAGAACATTAATGGTTATAATGTGTCTTAGGGAAATGATGGAGCATTGGTCGAAATAGTTCAATCCTCGATGTATAAGATACATTTCTAATTAGTTTTTCGATGAATTGAATATTCAACCAGTCAGACCATAGAAACCATATTTCGACCACATCTTAGACCAGTCAAGATGAAGAACATGCGAATTGACGCTACTTCCTGCTTTCAGCTTGCACTCTGCAAGTCTTTTGAAGATCCTAGCTCATTCCTCTTCAACTGGTTTTTGGGACTTTTCCTCAACTAGTTGCATTAACTCATATGGCCCCAAGGATTCAAAATCCTTGCGGAACTTGGGGTCAATGGTTAATAGCATGAGGTCACGAATCTCTTCGGATTCATCAACTAAGAGGTTATGCTTATCATAAGAACCTTTTATGATGACTTGTTCCGGTAGGACCGGGATCGGATACTCGGTGAGATGTAGCTTGCCAGCAATGCTGAGAACCAGTCTCCAATTGCGAAGCCATTCTTTGCAGTTGAGGCCAGTCAGCCTTTCCATATTTGGCAGGTGCATTCTGATGCTTTCAGAAATGGGTGAAGGAGGAGAAGGAGGAGAATTGACACTTGACATCTATAAAAACAGAATCTATTAGTTTAATTGATCATTTTAAATAATTACCCAATATGTTATTTAATAAGGCTAGGATCCAAAATACCCCAACTATGGTGTGAAGAGAGATGCCGTAATCACAACATAATGGTCATTAAGGTAGAAAAACACTTATCAATTTCATCTTATGAAACTCCTAGATCTGTTGAGATTCATTAAACTTTTCAACGGCATGTTTAATCTCGGATGTGCCCCACTGTTTGTGACTGAGATGCCGAGGATCACAAACTGGATGTGAATAACCATGCAACTTAGCTTGGTACTCTCGGGTTAATTATCATCTCTAATTGATGTGTCGGTAAACCACACACGCTCCATCAATAATGATAATACCCGGGAAACCCATTGCAACTCTTTATGAACCCCTATTGGCGTTCCGGTAAACCACACACGCTCCACCAATGTTTCATAAAGTGCAATGTGCAATTTCATGGATTAGCACCAATTCACATTTTTCCTAAAGTAACTAGATTTGGGTTTTATTAAGCTGTTCCAGTACTTTGAATAATATCATTATACTTTAATGAGATTAGGCGGTCCTATCAAACCCGTTCGGCTAACGACCCTCCACTGATCAGGCGAGCGGTGGGCGAGAGTGTTCACCCATTAGACCGCCATTTTATAGGCAGTCTCCTTATACCCACTTTATAGATCAGCTTCGTGAATGAGGCCTACTAATGATTTGACTAAACATTTTAATCTTATACATATAATAATAACTTCCTAATTATAATATATATAAGATGTAATTTTTTAAACCTTTAAAAAATTGTTTCTGGTTTATCTTTTAATTTATTGTCGATTTAAAATATTAAATTTAAAATTAAATTAAACCTTCAATTTATCTTTTAATTAAACAATTAATTAAATTTAGATATTTTAGACTTTTAAAATATTTCTGGATTTATCTCTTAATTTTTGGAATTTAAAACTATTAAATCGAATTAATTAAAATCCTTTTAATTATCTTTTAATTAAACAATTAATTAAATTAATTAATTCCAATATAGGTATCACAAAATAATCAAATGAATTTAAACCTATCCTTATCCCCTAATTTTCGATTTTTAAGATAATTGGTTTAAGGTTTTATCTATTTAAACAATTAAAGTTACCAAAAATAGAAAGCCTTCTAAACCCTAATCATTATTTTCGAAAAGCATGAGGGGGAGGGGCTAGGGTTTCGAAAAAAACCATAACCCTAAAAATAATTGGCCTCAATTAGGGTTTAGAAACAATAAGCCCTAAATAATAGGAAAAACTCCTATTATTTAGGCTGACCCCAATCTGTTGTCTCTTGGCATTTTCTTGGTTAGGCTGACCCCTCCCCCTGTTCCAGGGTTTCCTTTTGTGGTCCTTCTCCTTTGGTTGTTCAGTTCTTGGGGTCATGGTTCCCTGGCGAACCCCATGGTCAACTAGTCGTTTGGCGCTGTCGAAGGTAGCGGGGCTTGCTGATTCTACATTCCTTTGGATCTGAGGAGATAGCCCCCAAATATAGCGCTCTACTTTCACAGATTCTGGCGTGACCATAGTATGGCAGAGGGTTGCCAGGTCATTGAATCGGTTCGTGTAGGAGGTCAGGTCTGAACCTTTCATAGTGAGGTTCCACAGCTCTTGTTCTAGTTTCTGGATCTCCCCCCTAGGACAGTACTCTTTCATCAGCATGGTCTTCAGTTCCTCCCAACTCATTGAGTTGGCCACAGGAAGTGTCAGAGCCTTAACATGACCCTTCCACCAGGACATAGCCGTATCAGCAAAGGTACCAGTGGCGAATTTTACTTTAGATTCCTCGGAGCATGCGGAGATTTCAAAGATTGATTCTGTTTTCTCAATCCATCTCGTGAGAGCAAGGACACCACCAGTACCGTGGAAAGCCACTGGTTTACAATTAACAAAGTCTTTGTATGTGCATACTCGCAATTGGTTTGATGTTTCTACATTTGTGGAGTCGTTGGTGGCATTTCCGCTTCCGTTTCCATTGATCCCATTAGAGTTTATCTGAGCGACAGCAGCTGCTACCGCAGCAATAACAGCAGCCTGGAAAGTGGCTGAGTCCATCATGGGTGGCTCGGGAGTTGCGATCGGTGCGCGCCTAGCGTTTCTTCGACGGGGTGGCATAGTTCTGCCATAAGGATTCAAGATTTGACGTCGGTTAGTTTCTGGTAAGGGTTATCAAAGTACGGCATTTCTATTATACGTTTATGTCGACTATGTAGTGATAGGGGTATAATAGGTGCATAAAGAGTCTAGATGTATGGTTCTATAGTATCACCAAAATACTCGTATAGTATTTTTGTTTTATGTTTTGTTCTAGTTTTTTTCTTTGTACATGGTACTTGGTAAGTCTTTAGAAATTGTTATAAGTAAGGTGGTTTCTAAGGGGTATGAGAGGTATGTAAGAGAAAATTCTAAGTGTACAACTTCGTAGTATTCATAAAATACTCACGTAGTATTTTAACTCTATGTTTAGTTCTATAGCGTCTTAAAATACTCCCATAGTATTTTAAATTTTTTTTTGTTTAGTTGTTTGATCATTGGTAAGTGTCCGGACTTGTTGTTCACCACGACTATCCCTAAGTACCCGTTAATTATATCTTGGACCAATAAAGTTGATCAGGTTCTATTTATCCCAGAAATAATTACTAAAGCACTTAGGTCTATCCATAGTATTTCAACTCATCCTAATACTTTTGTATGTGTTCGTTATAATATCGTTCTAGTATGTATGTATGTATGTATTTATACTTTTATAAAAAAAATTATCGTTATAATTTTAAAAGTATACTTGTACAAAAATGTTTTCGAGAGTTTTAGTCCCATTGAATTTATAGTTGTATATCTTAAATGGATTGATATACTTAGTTCACTATAAACAATGCTCTGATACCAATCTGTCACACCCTAAAACCGTATTGGCGGAATAGTTCAAGGGTGGATGACTTCATGAACAATATCATAACAAAGTTGAATAGTAGTGAAATCCAAGCACACAACCATCGTTTAAATCAATTACAAATGTTACAAAGTTTACTTATTACATGTCTCAAGTACAATTGAAATGATAACAAAATAGATAAAAAAAAATGACGTCGTAACGTCATTACTTGTAGCGCTTGCATTTACCTTGTCAGTTTCCTGAGAATACAAGTAGTTGAAAAAGTGTCAACAATTAAGTTGGTGAGTTCATAAGATTTTGTAATGGAAAAGCCCTTTGTTTGTAAACGGTAGTAATTTAGAACCAAGAAAATCCTATATTTTCTTATAAAATGACCAAGTCTTTAACTCCCAAAGACTAAAATATAATATGTATAATTGTAGTGTAATAAATTGGTTTTACTCTTTATTAATTCCAATATAATATTTCATGACTATCAAATAAAGAACGGCCAGGTAGAAGATCAAATGGGGAGGCGGGACCCTTTCAGCGTATACGCCTTTCGGAAATCCAAAAACCTAGCTCAATTGATCGGCCTAGACACCGCTCTCGTAAGTAGATCAATCGGTATTATATTTTTGGAATTATAATTGAATTGTTATAATAATAACGTAAATAATTTATAAAAGAAATTATTAAGTTGATATTTTCCCCGTGAGATACCCTATAACCATACTGTGACTAGTTGGCCTGTTGCAACGTTCTTCAAGCGTCGAAATGGTAGACATTTGGACACCTCAGACCTGCCGGTCTAGCTGTAGCGAGCAGCTCAGGTGCGGGGTTGTCAAGCCCCGTATAGATCTATACTCAAATATCGCGCTCTCTTACCGAGACTCTGGTTATAAATGTACAGGACTTATAGTAGGTACTTATAAAAGTACTGTGAAGATTCATCTCACAAAATGTATGTATTTCAATCAACTTGTTTACGTACGATTTGTATATAAAAACTCTTGTAATTGTCCATTATCATTTTTCCCATGATAATATAGTGTTGTTAAATAATTATATAATTTTATATAATTATTTTTGTCATGTTTAAGCGTCAATATAACCTTACGTTCGTAAACTATTCCAATAATAGTCTATTTTTAGTAATTCCGTCGTAACAATCATATTTTGCGAATATTAACGAAATAACTTGTTCAAATGTTTATAAATATCATCTTTTAAGATATTTCTCACAAAAATGGTGTAATAACTTGGTCATAACCATTTTTGTTGGAAAATAATATTTTTGTTTATAAAAACGTAGTTTTTACTAGTCTTTATTTTTATAACGTTCTTACCCAAGATCTGGTATTTTTTTGTACGCTTTATTTGTGGTTTTGTAATTTTTACATAACTTAATATGTCAAAGTGTTCATAATACATGGATCTATTCATATTTTATGTCAAGTTCATCTTTATAATATTTTGTCCAAGATCTAGTATTTTTGTATGGTTTATTTGTAGTTTTGTAATTTTTACATAACTTAATATGTCAAAGTGTTCATAATACATGGATCTATTCATATTTTATGTCAAGAGCATTTTTACACAAATATTAACTTTATAAACTTGTGTAAATCAACATGTATAACAATAAAACACATATAAACTTGAATAAAACAACATTTATAGTAAAAAAACTTGTATTCTCCCCCAAAACGTTTGAAAAGATGAAAATGAGGGGTATGAACTCACCTTGAGTGGTAGATCTTAAGGTTTCTTGGTAGAATGTTGAAAAGTTTGGTTCTAGGACTTGGATGACTCTTGGACAAAGCTAATATCCAATAGATTTTGATGGATGTTAGTGTGTAAAAAGGTGTAGAACTTGTGTTATGTATATTAGAATCAAAAGAGGAATGAAACTTACTACTTAATCTTGTGAAGAGAGCTTGAAATTGAAACTTGAAAATGAAGATGGTGGTGATGGTCTTGGAGCCGTGAGCAAGAGGGAGAGGAGAGAAAGAAGAAGTTTGGTCGGATACAAATGAATTTGGCTAGTCTCTCTTGAAAGATTTATACTTAGATATTTCCTATTATAAAATTACTAGCTTCATAAGTGTCTAGATTTTAAATATTTACCACTAAGGTCTTAATGGAGCACTTGTTTCAGCCAAATGAAGGTAGGGTGGGGGTGGGGTAGGGTAGGGTTAGTTTTTATAAAAATAGCAATGTACTTATAAAAATGGGTGATTTTTATAAAATCGTAAGTCGTTTTAGTAAATTTTTATGCGTTTTTAACGAAACGAAGTTCTAAATAATTATTTTGTATAAAAACATTGTCAAACATTTATTTTGATTGAAACATAACTCGTTGGATGTCGGAATACGTGTTTAAGCGCGGTATTCTTCCGATTTCGCGATTTTTGACGTTTTACCGTAAATTGTATTTAGCTTTGGAATTAAATACTAGATACTATTACGTTACTTATCATATAAGTTTTTATTTCATATGTGATGTTTAAGGAACCACATTTTGAAATTTGAGTCCAAACCCTGTGTACATTTATCCGTTCACAGTGGTTTAATCGTTATAACTTTCACATTCGAACTCCGTTTTCGACGTTCTATATATCCACAGTTTCGTATTTACGAGTAGATCACTTTATGAATATTATTATTCTCAAAATAATAATTGTATGATTATCGAATTTTTATGCTACAGTAGTTTGATGTCCGTATTTTCGACTTTTAATCGTTATTTGTTTGATTTAGCATACGTAATACTATCATATTAATAATTCATTGCAAAAGTTATGGAAAATAACTTTTCAACATATAGATTAACGTACGCTTCGTTTGACTATAGTTGACTTTTGTTGACCAAAATTTACAATTGTCACATCACCTACCCGTTAGAAAGAATTTCGTCCCGAAATTTAGCTCTTGAGTGGATCCTCAAGGGTTTGGGAAGAGATGTGGTATTTCTGCTTCATTTGGTCTTCACGCTCCCAAGTAAACTCAGGTCCTCGCTTGGCACTCCAACAGACTTTAACTATTGGTATGCGGCTCTGTTTGGTTCTTTTGATTTCTCTATCCATGATCTGCACTGGTTCCTCTACGAAGTGTAGGTCTTCATTGACTTCGATTTCGTCAAGGGGGATGATCAGGGTTTCATCGGACAAGCACTTCTTGAGATTCGACAGATGGAATGTGCTGTGTACTTTGCTCAACTCCTGAGGTAGTTGAAGTTTGTAGGCTACTGGGCCGATCCTAGCAAGGATCTCGAAGGGCCCAATGTATCTGGGGTTCAGCTTTCCACGCTTTCCAAAGCGTATCATTCCTTTCCATGGCGAGACCTTCAACAACACTCGGTCACCAACCTGGAATTCCAAAGGCTTACGTCGCTTGTCTGCGTAGCTCTTTTGTCGGTCACGAGATGCTTTCAATCGTTCATGGATCTGAACGATTTTCTCCGTTGTCTCTCGTATGATCTCCGGACCGGTGAGAGCGCTGTTAGGTGTTTGGCCTCTGGCTAGTTGAGTATCACCCATTTCGCCCACCACAAAGGGGATCTACACTTGCGTCAATATAGAGCTTCAAATGGAGCAGCTTTGATGCTAGTGTGGTAGCTGTTGTTGTATGAGAATTCAATGAGTGGTAAGTGGGTGTCCCACGCCTTACCGAAGTCTATCACACAGGCTCTCAACATATCTTCCAGCGTTTGGATGGTTCTTTCACTTTGGCCATCTGTCTGCGGATGGTAAGCTGTGCTTATGTCAAGCCTGGTTCCCATAGCCTTTTGTAATGATTGCCAAAAGTTTGAAGTGAACCGGCTATCTCTATCCGATATGATTGATCTCAGCACACCGTGCAATTTTACAATCTCCTTGAGGTAGAGCCTTGCTAGCTTATCCGTCCTATCACTCTCCTTGATTGGCAGGAAGTGAGCGGATTTGGTTAACCTATCGACAATTACCCATATAGTATCTAACCCACCGGTTGTCTTTGGTAATTTGGTTATGAAGTCCATTGTTATCCGCTCCCACTTCCACTCGGATATTGGTGGTTGAACTAGCAAACCCGAGGGCTTTTGGTATTCTACTTTAACTTTGGCGCAAGTCAGGCACTTGCCTACATAAGTAGCGATTTCTGCCTTCATGTTTGGCCACCAATACAGTTTCTTGAGGTCCTGGTACATCTTGTCGGACCCGGGATGAACAGAGTATCTAGTCTTGTGAGCTTCATTCATGATAATGTCTCTGTATCCGCCGAATTTCGGTGTCCAGATTCGGTTCATGAGGTAACGAGCTCTGTCATCCTTAACTTCAAGGTTTTTATCCATCCCTCGCAAGGCTTCATTTGCGACGTTTTTAGGTTTTAAGGCTTCTAGCTGCGCCTCTTTAATCTTAGTGGGTAACTGGGAATGGATCGTCATTGTTAATGATTTCACTCGGCGGCCCGTGTATTCCTTTCGACTGAGGGCATCAGCTACCACGTTGGCCTTCCCTAGGTGATAACGAATTTCACATTCATAGTCACTTAGTAGCTCCACCCATCGTCGTTGCCTCATATTGAGTTCTTTTTGGTTGAGGATATGCTGGAGACTCTTATGGTCGGTGTATACCGTACATTCTGTGCCGTACAGGTAGTGTCTCCAGATTTTCAATGCGAACACTACTGCTCCCAACTCGAGGTCATGTGTAGTGTAGTTGACCTTGTGAGTTTTAAGCTGCCTTGAAGCGTAAGCAATGACCTTTCCTCTCTGCATGAGTACACAGCCCAGACCCTGGTTCGATGCGTCGCAATAGACCACAAAGTCTTCTGTTCCCTCTATAAGGGACAGAATAGGAGCGCTGCATAAAGCTTTCTTTAGGGTCTGGAAGGCGGTGTCTTGTTTATCTCCCCACTTGAATGTTACACCCTTCTGTGTCAGGGTAGTAAGTGGCTTTGCAATTTTGGAGAAATTCTGTATGAATATTCGGTAATAGCCAGCAAGGCCCAAAAACTGGCGGATTTCTGTCGGAGTTCTTGGTGCTTTCCAGTTTTCGATGGCTTTGATTTTGGAAGGATCCACATGTATTCCTTCCTTGCTGACTACGTGGCCTAGAAAGTCCACCTTTTGAATCCAAAATTCGCATTTCGAAAATTTCGCATACATCTTCTCTGCTCTTAATGTCTCCAAAACCTGTCGTAAGTGTTGACTATGTTCCTCCTTACTTCGTGAATAGATAAGTATGTCGTCGATGAACACTATCACGAATTTATCTAGATAAGGTCGGCATACTCGGTTCATTAGATCCATAAACACTGCGGGCGCATTAGTCAATCCGAAGGGCATCACAACGAATTCATAATGGCCATAGCGAGTTCTGAATGCCGTTTTAGGAACATCTTCCTCTTGAACCTTGAGTTGGTGATATCCCGACCTCAGATCGATTTTTGAGAAATAGCTCGCTCCTTGGAGTTGATCGAACAGGTCGTCAATTCGGGGTAGCGGGTATCGGTTAGTTTGTTTAATTCCCGGTAGTCAATGCACATACGGAATGACCCATCCTTCTTCTTCACGAACAAGACTGGCGCTCCCCAAGGTGAGAAGCTCGGTCTGATAAACCCTTTACTTAGCAGTTCGTTTAGTTGACTGGATAATTCTTGCATTTCTGCCGGGGCTAATCGGTATGGTGCTTTTGCTACTGGGGTGGCTCCTGGGATCAAATCGATTCTGAACTCGACCTGTCGTGCGGGTGGTATTCCTGGAAGGTCTTCTGGGAATACGTCGGGAAAGTTGCAGACTTCGGGGATTTCTTTGATGTTCTTTACTTCTTTCTTTTCGTCAACAACGTGGGCTAAGAAGGCATGGTATCTTTTCTGTAGGTATTTTCGGGCTTTGATGCAAGATACGATTCGGAGACTGGTACTGGGTTTATCACCGTAGACAACAAGGGTCTTGTCATCTGGCAGATGTAGTCGGATTCCTCGTTCGTAACACATGATGTCGGAATGATGGGGAATTAGCCAATCCGTACCAACAATCACGTCAAAACTTCCTATTTTAACAGGCATTAAATCGATTTGAAAAGAGTGATCATCCAGGGTAAGTGTACAGCCTATGTATATGTTGTTTGTGCTTTCTGTTTTGCCATTAGCCATTTCCACTGTAAATGTTTCATTGAGTGGTTGAGGTTTTTGTTTTAGTAAGTATTTAAACTTGTGGCTTACGAAACTCCTCTCCGCACCGCTATCGAATAGTATACAAGCATATGAATTATTGACGAGGAACGTACCGGTAACCACGGTAGGATCCTCTACCGCTTCAGCGCGTCCCATGGCTAGGACTCTTCCATTTCTCCCCACGTTCTTTGTCTTTGGGCAATCACGCTTAAAATGCCCTGTCTCACCGCAACCATAGCAAGCTTGACTCACCCCAGCATTAGAGGCTTGGGTGGTTTGTGGAACTGGCGCCTTGCAGAAACGGGCGGTATGCCCCTTTTTGTTACAGTTCGAGCAGTGCATCTCCCTACATGCTCCGGTGTGGTGGAAATTACACTTGTTGCACTTGGGTAGTGTCCCATTATACTGCTTGGTTGTTGTAGGGGTAGTCGGGACAGTGGCTGCACGGACTGCCACAATCTGTTGTCTCTTGGCATTTTCTTGGTTAGGCTGACCCCTCCCCCTGTTCCAGGGTTTCCTTTTGTGGTCCTTCTCCTTTGGTTGTTCAGTTCTTGGGGTCATGGTTCCCTGGCAAACCCCATGGTCAACTAGTCGTTGGGCTAGTCGTTTGGCGCTGTCGAAGGTAGCGGGGCTTGCTGATTCTACATTCCCTTGGATCTGAGGAGATAGCCCCCAGATATAGCGCTCCACTTTCACAGATTCTGGCGTGACCATAGTAGGGCAGAGGGTTGCCAGGTCATTGAATCGGTTCGTGTAGGAGGTCAGGTCTGAACCTTTCATAGTGAGGTTCCACAGCTCTTGTTCTAGTTTCTGGATCTCCCCCTAGGACAGTACTCTTTCATCAGCATGGTCTTCAGTTCCTCCCAACTCATTGAGTTGGCCACAGGAAGTGTCAGAGCCTTAACATGACCCTTCCACCAGGACATAGCCGTATCAGCAAAGGTACCAGCGGCGAATTTTACTTTAGATTCCTCGGAGCATGCGGAGATTTCAAAGATTGATTCTGTTTTCTCAATCTATCTCGTGAGAGCAAGGACACCACCAGTACCGTGGAAAGCCACTGGTTTACAATTAACAAAGTCTTTGTATGTGCATACTCGCAATTGGTTTGATGTTTCTACATTTGTGGAGTCGTTGGTGGCATTTCCGCTTCCGTTTCCATTGATCCCATTAGAGTTTATCTGAGCGACAGCAGCTGCTACCGCAGCAGTAACAGCAGCCTGGAAAGTGGCTGAGTCCATCATGGGTGGCTCGGGAGTTGCGATCGGTGCGCGCCTAGCGTTTCTTCGACGGGGTGGCATAGTTCTGCCATAAGGATTCAAGATTTGACGTCGGTTAGTTTCTGGTAAGGGTTATCAAAGTACGGCATTTCTATTATACGTTTATGTCGACTATGTAGTGATAGGGGTATAATAGGTGCATAAAGAGTCTAGATGTATGGTTCTATAGTATCACCAAAATACTCGTATAGTATTTTTGTTTTATGTTTTGTTCTAGTGTTTTTCTTTGTACATGGTACTTGGTAAGTCTTTAGAAGTTGTTATAAGTAAGGTGGTTTCTAAGGGGTATGAGAGCTATGTAAGAGAAAATTCTAAGTGTACAACTTCGTAGTATTCATAAAATACTCACGTAGTATTTTAACTCTATGTTTAGTTCTATAGCGTCTTAAAATACTCCCATAGTATTTTAAATTTTTTTTTGTTTAGTTGTTTGATCATTGGTAAGTGTCCGGACTTGTTGTTCACCACGACTATCCCTAAGTACCCGTTAATTATATCTTGGACCAATAAAGTTGATCAGGTTCTATTTATCCCAGACATAATTACTAAAGCACTTAGGTCTATCCATAGTATTTCAACTCATCCTAATACTTTTGTATGTGTTCGTTATAATATCGTTCTAGTATGTATGTATGTATGTATTTATACTTTTATAAAAAAAAATTATCGTTATAATTTTAAAAGTATACTTGTACAAAAATGTTTTCGAGAGTTTTAGTCCCATTGAATTTATAGTTGTATATCTTAAATGGATTGATATACTTAGTTCACTATAAACAATGCTCTGATACCAATCTGTCACACCCTAAAACCGTATTGGCGGAATAGTTCAAGGGTGGATGACTTCATGAACAATATCATAACAAAGTTGAATAGTAGTGAAATCCAAGCACACAACCATCGTTTAAATCAATTACAAATGTTACAAAGTTTACTTATTACATGTCTCAAGTACAATTGAAATGATAACAAAATAGATAAAAAAATGACGTTGTAACGTCATTACTTTTAGCGCTTGCATTTACCTTGTCAGTTTCCTGAGAATACAAGTAGTTGAAAAAGTGTCAACAATTAAGTTGGTGAGTTCATAAGATTTTGTAATGGAAAAGCCCTTTGTTTGTAAACGGTAGTAATTTAGAACCAAGAAAATCCTATATTTTCTTATAAAATGACCAAGTCTTTAACTCCCAAAGACTAAAATATAATATGTATAATTGTAGTGTAATAAATTGGTTTTACTCTTTATTAATTCCAATATAATATTTCATGACTATCAAATAAAGAACGGCCAGGTAGAAGATCAAATGGGGAGGCAGGACCCTTTCAGCGTATACGCCTTTCGGAAATCCAAAAACCTAGCTCAATTGATCGGCCTAGACACCGCTCTCGTAAGTAGATCAATCGGTATTATATTTTTGGAATTATAATTGAATTGTTATAATAATAACGTAAATAATTTATAAAAGAAATTATTAAGTTGATATTTTCCCCGTGAGATACCCTATAACCATACTGTGACTAGTTGGCCTGTTGCAACGTTCTTCAAGCGTCGAAATGGTAGACATTTGGACACCTCAGACCTGCCGGTCTAGCTGTAGCGAGCAGCTCAGGTGCGGGGTTGTCAAGCCCCGTATAGATCTATACTCAAATATCGCGCTCTCTTACCGAGACTCTGGTTATAAATGTACAGGACTTATAGTAGGTACTTATAAAAGTACTGTGAAGATTCATCTCACAAAATGTATGTATTTCAATCAACTTGTTTACGTACGATTTGTATATAAAAACTCGTGTAATTGTCCATTATCATTTTTCCCATGATAATATAGTGTTGTTAAATAATTATATAATTTTATATAATTATTTTTGTCATGTTTAAGCGTCAATATAACCTTACGTTCGTAAACTATTCCAATAATAGTCTATTTTTAGTAATTCCGTCGTAACAATCATATTTTGCGAATATTAACGAAATAACTTGTTCAAATGTTTATAAATATCATCTTTTAAGATATTTCTCACAAAAATGGTGTAATAACTTGGTCATAACCATTTTTGTTGGAAAATAATATTTTTGTTTATAAAAACGTAGTTTTTACTAGTCTTTATTTTTATAACGTTCTTACCCAAGATCTGGTATTTTTTTTGTACGCTTTATTTGTGGTTTTGTAATTTTTACATAACTTAATATGTCAAAGTGTTCATAATACATGGATCTATTCATATTTTATGTCAAGTTCATCTTTATAATATTTTGTCCAAGATCTAGTATTTTTGTATGGTTTATTTGTAGTTTTGTAATTTTTACATAACTTAATATGTCAAAGTGTTCATAATACATGGATCTATTCATATTTTATGTCAAGAGCATTTTTACACAAATATTAACTTTATAAACTTGTGTAAATCAACATGTATAACAATAAAACACATATAAACTTGAATAAAACAACATTTATAGTAAAAAAACTTGTATTCTCCCCCAAAAGGTTTGAAAAGATGAAAATGAGGGGTATGAACTCACCTTGAGTGGTAGATCTTAAGGTTTCTTGGTAGAAGGTTGAAAAGTTTGGTTCTAGGACTTGGATGACTCTTGGACAAAGCTAATATCCAATAGATTTTGATGGATGTTAGTGTGTAAAAAGGTGTAGAACTTGTGTTATGTATATTAGAATCAAAAGAGGAATGAAACTTACTACTTAATCTTGTGAAGAGAGCTTGAAATTGAAACTTGAAAGTGAAGATGGTGGTGATGGTCTTGGAGCCGTGAGCAAGAGGGAGAGGAGAGAAAGAAGAAGTTTGGTTGGATACAAATGAATTTGGCTAGTCTCTCTTGAAAGATTTATACTTAGATATTTCCTATTATAAAATTACTAGCTTCATAAGTGCCTAGATTTTAAATATTTACCACTAAGGTCTTAATGGAGCACTTGTTTCAGCCAAATGAGTGTAGGATGGGGGGTGGGGTAGGGTAGGGTTAGTTTTTATAAAAATAGCAATGTACTTATAAAAATGGGTGATTTTTATAAAATCGTAAGTCGTTTTAGTAAATTTTTATGCGTTTTTAACGAAACGAAGTTCTAAATAATTATTTTGTATAAAAACATTGTCAAACATTTATTTTGATTGAAACATAACTCGTTGGATGTCGGAATACGCGTTTAAGCGCGGTATTCTTCCGATTTCGCGATTTTTAACGTTTTACCGTAAATTGTATTTAGCTTTGGAATTAAATACTAGATACTATTACGTTACTTATCATATAAGTTTTTATTTCATATGTGATGTTTAAGGAACCACATTTTGAAATTTGAGTCCAAACCCTGTGTACATTTATCCGTTCACAGTGGTTTAATCGTTATAACTTTCACATTCGAACTCCGTTTTCGACGTTCTATATATCCACAGTTTCGTATTTACGAGTAGATCACTTTATGAATATTATTATTCTCAAAATAATAATTGTATGATTATCGAATTTTTACGCTACAGTAGTTTGCTGTCCGTATTTTCGACTTTTAATCGTTATTTGTTTGATTTAGCATACGTAATACTATCATATTAATAATTCATTGCAAAAGTTATGGAAAATAACTTTTCAACATATAGATTAACGTACGCTTCGTTTGACTATAGTTGACTTTTGTTGACCAAAATTTACAATTGTCACACCCTATTTATAGCTCTAGTGGATGACCAGATAAGCCTTTTGAATTCAAATCAAGATAAACATTTTATCTTATCAATTCAACTATTTATCTCTTATATATATATATATATATATATATATATATATATATATATATATATATATATATATATATATATATATATATATATATATATATATATATATATATATATATATATATATATATATATATATATATAAAATCGCTGGCCACATCACTCACTCAGACTGTCACTTACTCAACTATTGAATAATTACAGTTTTAGTCCATGCACCTTTAATTAATTAATTTAATCACCAAATTAATTCCAATTAATTCCAGATTAATTTCTAATTAATTAATATAGTTTCTAATTGATATGTTATCACTTTAATATATTAATAAACCATATATTTAATTTCTATTGATTTATTAATCACATAATAAATCAATCTTTTTCTCTACTGAACTTTCTACCAAACCTCCTACTATGAGGGCAACCCAAATGGACTATACTACTATTAATTAGATAAATACTAATTATTAGTCATGGCTTAGACACCTAATCCAACATTAAGATAGGATTAAATTAATTTGATTAATTTGTGATGCCTATCTGGATTTAATTAATTTGATTAATTTGTGATGCCTATCTGGATTTAATTAATTTAATTAATTGTTTAATTAAAAGATAAAATTAAATCAAATTAAGGTTTAAATTTAATTTTTAATTAATTATTAATTTCGAAAAAAATTAAATAGTTAAACCAAGAATATTTTAAAAGGTTTAAAATAATCTTATATATATTATAATTAAAAGTTAATATTATATGTATAAGATAATTGGTCAATCAAATCAATAGGTGCACCAAGGCCTAAGACCGAGAGAATTGAAAAGTCAAAAGAGCACCATTGCCATTCCGATCTTTCTAGTTTATATCCCGGTAAGCGACAAATATTTAGATTCCTTCTTCAACTTTTACCAGCATGCATCAACATTATTCTATTACTTAAATTCCGTACTTTTTTGGAACGTTACATGTACCTTTTTTTTTGGGGTTGTCACGCGGGTCATTGGATATGGGTATTTCCGGGTCGGTTTTCCGAGACTATGTCGACTCATTGTACACGTGTTGGTTCCTGCTTCTTCCTTTGGCGTATGTCTACGTTTTGTCTTCCCTCTCTCCCGGTTGCGTTCCTTGCTGCGCCTCTGTGGTGAATACCCGTCTTCCATCGGCTTATTACTTCTTCTCGGACTGTTTTTCCGGTTTGCATGTCGGCGGTTTCTTCTGCTGTTTCATCGGCATCTTTGTTATTGTTTATTTCCATTGATTGCACATAGACTCTCTCCAATTTTCGTCCACCGATCCACTGCTTCACCGTCTTTGTTATTGTTTATTTCCAAACACGATTTTCCGTCCACCGCTTCACAGGTTACTCCACTGAGTCGAATTTGCGTCTTCTCCATCGATCGCTGCTTCCATTCCACCGATTCGACCTCATCCACGCATATTCTTTACTCCATCGTCGTATCTTCAGATGCAAATCCATCATCGTATATTCAGATGCAAAAGACCGTCAACATTCACAGGTAGGGTTTAATAAATCGTGTTTCTGTCTCTTTCTTCTGTTCGTTTTTGAGTTTATATATAAACGACTGATTATCTCAATTCTGTTTCTGGTTGTCCTTTTACGTGTAATTTGATTTGTTTTCTTGTGGAGGTTGGAACATGAGTGTGGATTTTTCTTCAATATGCGCTACTTTGAGGAATTGGTTACGAATGGTGAATGGGATAATATGGAAAAATACCTTTCTGGATTTACAAAGGTTGATGAAAACAGATATTCGATGAAAATCTTCTTTGAGATACAAAAGCAGAAGTACCTGGAAGCTCTAGATAAGTATATTTCACTACTAGAAAAATGACTTTTCATGACTTACAAACAATGACATACATCTTTTTACGACTGACAAAAACGTCAGTCATTAAAAATATGTCATCTTTTGTAAAATTTTAAAGATTTACGACTTACAAATAACGTTAGTCGTAAAAAAACGTCATCTTTTGTTTGAAAAAAGGGAACCGCGTGACTTTTTCACTCCCTTACGTTTCCCCTCTCAAATTTTCCCAAAATGTTTTAAACTATTTTGATTCCCGGGCCCTTCTCGTTTACCCCATCCCCCAAAACCCTAGATTTTCTTCTTTTCTCTCTACTGTACAAACAAATATCTCTATTCTCCCATCTCCACCTCGTCTCTTCTAAGAAACCAAACCGATCCTATCTTATGTTTGATGGTCGGTGCTCACAGGTCTCCACGATGCCGGTATTGGAACAATGGTCACCACCGGTCTGTAAAGGAGTCAGCAAACCGATCCTCTCTTTTGTTTGATTTCACCAGTATTGGAATACTGTCACCACGAGTCTCAATAACACCGGTACCCACTGATCTATAAACCGATCCTAACTTTTGTTTGATTTTGCAGGTATTGTGTTATCTATGTTTAACATTATCGTCTCACCTCTTTTTTGTTTGATTTCCTTTTGATTTTTGTTGATTTTGCTTTGATTTCTCCGATAATGATATATCGAATATTGCAGGTCATCGCGAGAGAGAGGAAGAGAGTTGCAGGCCATCGGAGGTGGTGGTGGCCGTTTCGACTTTCTTCCTCGTCTCCTCCAATCCAGGTCCTCGTCTCCTCCAATGCAGGTTCTGTTAACTTCTTTTCTGATAAGTTTCATTTCTGCAAGTCTGATTATCGGTAACTTTTAGGTTTTAAGATTAAGTTTCTTTTCAATATTACGGTTTCAAGATTCAGGTTCTGTTATCTTTTCTGGTTCTAGATTACAAGCTTCAAGTTTTATTGGGTATAGATTCCATTGTGCAGATTAAAAGGTTTGATTCCAAATTCTTATTCCATGTTTTGATTCTAAAATATGATTCATACAGATTTGTATATTTTTTGTGCAGATTCTAAATTTTTATAGGAATTACAAGTTTTGATATCAAGTTCTGGTTCCAAGGTTTGATTCTAAATTTTTGATTCATATAGATATTTATAATGTATTTGTACATACAGATTCCAAGTTTTGGTTCTAAGTTCTGGTTCCAATGTTTAATTTCATAGGTTTGATATCAAGTTCTGATTCCAATGTTTGATATCAAGTTCTAAATGTATCAATTTTATGTTATCTAGTTTTAAATTTTTCCGTGACTAATCATATTTGCTATAAATAAGTTCTAAGAACATGACAATAAAAAATCTTTTTAAGACTCACATTTCTATATGCAGGTTCTGAAAGATGTGGATGGAATACAAAATCCTCACCTTCACAGTTTTTAATGGTTTCCATGCTTGCTGAAATTTGGGATGGAATACCAAATCCTCATTCCCTTGGAAAAGAAGGCCAAACCAACTTCCCTCTTTGCCGGTTGGAATTAAATGGTTAAGTTATATAGTTTTGGCTTATCGGGTTGTTAGTTTTAGAATTAGTTTTGGGTATAGATAGTTGATCATTTGATGTGTTGATGTATAATTCGGATGTTGTACATATCTTAAGCTTGAAGATTTTTCATACTATCAATGTATTACTTTGATTTACTATTGGAATGAATATTTGTATTTGATATAGTTTATTTGTGAAATAAATTGTCTTTTTTATGTAAGATGTTTTATTTTGTATTACGAGAATTTTAAAAAGTATCAAAAAGTTACGACATACAAATGGTCAGTCGTAAACGTATGTCATAATTGTCAGTCAAAAATGTCATAAATTTATGACAGACAAATGTCTGTCATCTTTCATTTATGACTGGGCTTTCAATGACAGACATTTGTCAGTCATCTATACCCTTTAATGACTGACAATGTCAGTCATTAAAGGCCTTTTTTCTAGTAGTGTTTGCACTTTCTGAATTCCACCATTGCTGAACTACTGTGATAAATTCTTAATGCCCCTTCAATTTACAGGAAGGATCGTTCTAAAGCCGTTGAAATTCTAGTGAAGGACTTGAAAGTTTTTTCAGCATTTCATGAAGAACTCTTTAAAAAAATAACACAGCTTTTGACTCTAGAGAATTTCAGAGACAATGAGCAATTATCCAAATATGCCTTTTTATACAATTTTGTTGCTTGCTTTATAGTTCATAACTTCATATAAACATATAATATATCTTCGATTTTGAAAGTCTATGCTTTAAAACTCCAGATTCTAAACCCTAATTGTGTTGATGTTACTTTACATTTTGTTAAAACAGATGGTATATGTTTTGTCAATTTACAACAAGAAGGACAAATACAACCTGATTACGGTACATTTTTTCCTCTTTTTATGTGAGTTCTAAAATCAAACTATTAATAGAAAAATAATCGAGAAAGAAACAACTTTTCTTCTTTTAGATGGTAGCTTTTAACATCCAAGAAGCACTTATTTGGAAAGAAAAAATTGAGTCTGTTATTTATCAAGTATATCTTTTTTGCAATTTCCAAACTTAATTTTTGTAATTGTTTTATGTTTTTGTGAAAAAGCTAATAATTGGTTAATGGTTTTAAAGCATCAAGAGTCATTAGTTGCTAATCAGAATAAATACCATTCTTTTGAATATAAATCTGGGATGGATAGTGGAAGAAATGCTCCTTCTTCAGATCAAGAAAGCCAATAAGGCTTTTTTCCTTTATTATTAAGTAAAATATATAATTTTGGATATTTTAATAATTTTATGTAAATGTTTCTTGATTTGTAGGTATACTGCAGCTGAAAATGAAGAAGATTCACGCCCAAGTTTGATGCGAATAACAACTATTGGAGATGGTAATTTTTTTTTATTTTCTTTTTTACTTTCAGTTTATTTATCTTTTTTCCTAATTGCCATTTTTATTAATTTATTTATTCACAGGCCCTTTTGAATCTATATTGGATTGGACTGAAGAAAGTTCAACATTAGCAACCCAAAATACAAACAATCACGTATTTTCTACAAAACATTTGCGCCTTCTTCAATGTCAAAATGGTAACATTTAAAAAAAATTTAATTACTGTTTTTTTTTCTTTTTAAATTTGAATCTGGATTATTACTTATTTCTATGATGCATAATTTGTAGGACTCCGTATTTTTGAAGAGCTTTTTGAGTTTGATTTCCTTGTATGAGTTATTGACTTATTTCTTTATTAATCGATGATATAATATTTACTGTATTATTAGTAATATTTATAAATTATTTGTTTGTGAATGCAGCCAAAGAGCTGTAGTAGGTATATATCATCCAGAAGATGATTAAAATATCTCTTGATTTCATTTCTATGATCGATGATCCTCTTCAAGGAATGGCATAGCAGCAGGTGGTGGTTTTTTTTCTTTTCCATTTTTTTGTATCCCATAAAGCCTTTCTAAATATTTATTTATATTTTTAATATTTAATAGGAAGTTCCAGGTATGGGTTTCCACATCACTCAACCAGGTTCTTTTGTTGCCACATCACTTATTGATGGTGAACCAACTTCAAAAATGTTATATTTTTATTATTTTTATTATTTTTATTCCAATTGTTTGAAAAAATCTTTATTCAGGGAAACCAATATCGTCCAACCAAGATACCCCTACATTCTGTGAGACCTTTTGAATATAAAGAGGTAGATTAATTATTAATATATACATTTTTCTTTTTTATAATTTTCAGAATGAATTCTTTTTAATTACTGAATGTTGATGACACAGGTTATGTTAAAGGATGAATCTGACATTGACCCAAATTATCAAAATTCAATACTTGAACATCTTGACAATGTGGTAAGGTTTTTTATTTTTTTTATTTTTTTTAATACTATGATCAAATTGGCATATTAATTTTCAGATATGGTAACTTACTTTAAATTGCATTAGGTAAACAGTCTAATAGAAAAATGTGGCCGAAAGGATTCTACAAATTCAGAGACTATGCTTCCACTCATCCGTCTTAAGGTACTACAACCTACTTAAAATGACTATTTTACCCTTATCTAATAACTAATGAAACTAGCGGTGATGGCCCGCGTATGGCGGCAGGTCTATTAATCCTTTATTTTTTAATGAATAAAATAATATAAAAGATTGGTATGTAAGATTACTTGTGTGATTTAAAAGAGATGACAATAAGTAATTATAGAAACCACAGGGACCCAAAACGTGGTTTAGTCTTGTAAAAAATATCAAAACCTGGACGTAAAGTGCAAAAAATTCCAAACTATAGGGACCACAACTGTAAGTCATTATTCGTTTCTTGCAAATTAAAAACTACACGGAGTCACGGACCAAAAGTGTAATTTCAGAAAATTTAAACTACGGGACCTGAAATGTATTTTATACAAACTAAATACATCAGGGACCAAAAATGTAATTCTAGAAATTTAAAAATAGAGGGACCTAAAGTGTTTTGCTTATTTATTTCGAATAGTGCATGGACCAAAAGTGTAATTCCGGAAATTTTAAACTACAGGGTCCAGAAATGTAATTTATGCAAATTAAAAAAATACAGGACCAGAAATGTAATTTATGCAAATTAAAAAACTACAGGGACCAGAAATGTAATTTATGCAAATTAAAAAACTACTGGGATCAGAAATGTAATTTATGCAAATTAAAAAGCTACAGGGACCAAAAATGTAATACCGGAAAGTTAAAACTACAGGGACCAAAAGTGTCATTTTGCTAATTTCCTGCAATTTAAAAGTCATATAGAACAATAAAGGGCATCATGCATGTTTTTTTGGTCTATACATAAAAAGCTTACTGCTTTTTTTAATTATTTTATTCATGTGTCCTTTTTTGCACATGAATTAAATTGCTAGGTTGATTATTCTGGATTCATGACCATAAATCCTCAAAGATTTGGACAAAAGTATGTGGGCAAGGTAAAATCTTTCTGGAAACAGGTAATATACAATATACAACTTTTTGTTTCAGGTCTTTCTAACTTAACAGAATTCAGATTGAAAAGAAACAACATTACTGCTAAAGGGATGAGTGCACTTTCTGGTTTCTTCAATTTGTTAAAGTTGGACTTGGAAAGATGTCCGTTGATCCGTGGTGGTTTTGAAAATTATTTTATTTAGATTTTAAGAAATGTATTTTCACTTTCTAGATTGTACTTTGAGTACTTTTAGTTGGTATTGATTTCATCAAAGTAGAATGTTGTAATAAAGAAGAAACGAAAGCAGGTTGCTATTTCTTGCATCTAAAATCAATTTTCACCAACTGGTATTATGTTGAAGGTATTATACAATGATGGTGAGGTTGAAGTGCTACGTTTCGACAAGGAAAAGTGGAAGCTCATTGAAAAGACTCCCAAGCCTACAAAGGTGGGATTTTTTATTTTATTTTCTCACCTTATTTTCTTTAAAATAAATAATTTTATTTCTGATTTTGTTTACAGCGTAATAAATTGTCCAAGAGTCTAAACCCTAAAAGAGGGTGAGTACTTGATGATTCTATATATAAATTAGTATGGTTTTTCAGAGTACAATTTCATAATAAGAAAAAATTGAAAGAACGATGTTATAGTTGGGTCGTTTGTTGTGTGGAGGAATCAACATGTCGACATAAGCCAAGAAGAAGATCTTGTGCCACTCCACCTGGTTTTATGAAAAAAAAACAAATAACAAAAAAAGAATCGTATTTTGATGACATTGCTATAATTGGACATGAGCAAGTATGCTGTTTTTTTTTCCACATATCCGGCCCCGTGCTCCAGCACTCCCGAACCAGTGCGGAGCACGGGCTCCCGCTAGTAAAGAAAGAAATTCCGACCTTAATAAAATGGACCCTTACATGGAGAACTCTAAACTTAAAAGAACAATTCTGAAACAAGAAAAACATCTCTAAAATAAACATCTAAAATGGTACATTTAGGGAATGACTTTTTTGGTCAACTCCATGAAATATAAAAAACAAAACAGAGTAATGTTAATTTTAAATAAAAATGTAAAAAGGTGATATTGCCATCTGAAAACATTTTCAAAATACGATAAAAATTAAAAAAAACTTACAAAACCAAAGAACATATAAGGACAAGAGAAATTGTTTTTGTTCCTATTTTTTATTCCTACTAATCTTTCTATCCAAGTTAAATTGTGACATGTGTATTAAAATATTATTAATTTTATTAAATATGACATTTGTTATAATTTCATATGGATAGGAATAATAATAGGAATGAAATGTAGGAATGAATATATAATTACTCTAAGGACAATGCGTGTTTACTTAAAAAAAAAAACGGTGATATATAAGTTGCAAAAACGAAAAAAAAAAAATTACATATATATTCAAAATCTATATGAACTCATTTCAATTTTCAAACATTTTTCTCGAAAAATATTTAAAAATCAGGTGAATTACCTATATTCCAATAAATCAGGGGTCATTGATTATCCCAATCTAAAATAGCTAATCGCTTGATCTATCCCGACCATAGATGAAGCTGTAATGGCCATGGAAGGTTAGCTTTTACAACATCGATGGATTTTGTATCCAAAAGGAGAGTAAATTACATACGATAGAAACGACAGTAAATTCGCAGCAACTTCAAAAATGTTCATGCTCCAATCAGATATTCGATCTGCAATTCAAATTGCTGCTACCTTTTGCTATTTGAACCCCACTCGTTACGAATCTCCCTCCTCCAGACCCGTTTCCGTCCGTACGCCGCCCCGGCTGAGACCGCTCCATGCGGCGGCCGTGGAAAGAATATCCGACAGGCCTCCGATCTGTACTGCCGATGAACTTCATTACGTTTCAATTCATAATTCCGACTGGCGACTCGCTCTCTGGCGTTACAAGCCTCCTCCTAAGGTGTGTGTTCTCGTTTTATTTTCTGCTTCGAAATTCTTACTTTAGTTGCTACTCGAATTATTGGAATGTCTATTCGTATAACACTCTATCAATGACAACGTCACTTTGACATGTTAAAATCTGTACAGAACACTATGTCCGCAATATCAAAAGAATGCCGTTAAATTCTTAGGTGTGAAGCACCATATCCGAACCTCGAAACCAAATAGTTGTCTAATCAATCCAAATAACCAGCGCGTCTGCGTCAAATTTCAATCAAACTCAAACCAACGATCAGCCTCAATTGAAATTAAAGCTCACCACCTCAGGAAGAAACCTTACAGCATGACCTAATTGATTATTGATCCACCCGGATACAACTACAAACTATTGGTTAACAATAGGATCATACTTTTTCTGTGTCATCTGTTTTATATTTGGCATTCTTACGAAGAAAAGAGTTCCTTTAATTAATGTACGACTATAGCATCCATGAAATATAGTATTATGATTCTAACAACTAATGGAAGCATCATATTCTTTAATCTGTCTGGAAAATGGGTCAATACCCTTATGTGTCAACATGATAACCCAGAATTTCACATGATCTTACTATGCACAAAATGCAAATAGTTCAGAATAAGCAAGTCACAGCTAACAAATGCACCAATATTAAACACAAATCTTCCAAAGTACAAGTCTTACTAATAAGGCCATTGATGACGAGTTCATAAAAGATTGGCAAGTTCTGTATAAAATCAGTTGTAATGATGTAAATTGATCTTCTTATGTCAAGAATTTGATGCATGCTTGTAGGCACCTTCAAGGAATCATCCATTACTGCTTTTGAGTGGAGTTGGAACAAATGCAATTGGATATGATCTTGCTCCTGGGGTGAGTATAAATTTATGTTTCTTTCTTTTTTTTGTTTTTTTTTTTTTTTTTTTTGCTTCTTTATACTTGCATTATTCATTACTCAAATTATAAACTATTTTAAAATTTAAATGAAACACACACACACACACACACAAAGACTTGTTACCTAGGTTTACCTTACTAGGTTATATTCTCATGTAAATGCATAAAAAAGAACAATTATATTAAAAATAAATGAAATATCAAACAAGAGATAGGTTCTGTACAAATGATGCTTAACTTAACCCTAGATCAATAATGGAATCAAATAAATTGTCTCTCATAATCCCTATCTATAGAGTTCTCTAACTATTGATATAATATTGTTACCTAATTAAATAAATAATAATGGAGATACTATCATTGACTATTTTTGATAATGGAAATACTATCGTGGCCTATTTACTAACCCCTAAAAAACATGACTCTAACAAGCAATAATGACATTGATGGCGACATCATAATTTAATGACATTAAATGATATGTATTTTACAACTTTTCCTCAACAATGTTTCAATTTAAAGTTCTCAAACTAATATCTTCAATTATAAATATATCTTATTTTATAATTATATTTGGATTATTAATTATCTTGTGATCAAATATTAATCTATAATCATTATATTGTATGGCATAATTTTTATTCCATTTCATGATGGAATGAAAAAAACCACCCCTTGGCTTATTCCATTCCGTCATGCAAAACAAACAGGAATGGAATGAACCATTCCATTCCTCCCTGATTCCATCAAACCTGTTGACATATTTGACCTTTTGCAGTCTTCATTTGCACGCCACATGTCAAGCCAAGGATTCGACACCTGGATTCTTGAATTCCGGGGAGCTGGATTGAGTTCAGAGGTGGCCAACAAAGAAGTCAAACAGCCAATCAGCCTTCCTTCTGAAAGAATGGATTCAACTCCCAATAAACAAGAAAACGGTGTGGTTTCTTCCCAAATTCCACCAAACCCTAATTCCGATTCTTGTTCTGAAAGTAAAGTTAAAGTCTCTTCTGTTGAAGAAAAGAAAGAAATGGCTGAATCGGATGAGTCACAGTTATTGATGACATTCACAGAAACTTTTAAACGGTTTTCTGAGAGATTATCAAACCTAATAAAGGAAGGTCAATCAGGATTGTTTATTATTGTAGTCAAGCTCTTAGGGCATGTTTGGTTCGTGGATTCTGACGGAATTGGAATTTGTGATTCCATTCCATGACGTGTTTGGTTGCCAAATGAACAGAATTCAGTTCCTGCTGATTCCTTCAAATTCCATATATCATGGATTTCACTGTTCCTAGGAGTGGGTTGAGGGAATTCAATTCCATTATTCATTTTTTATTAAAAGACCAAAATACCCTTATTATATTTAATTTAATTGCAAAAATGGTCCCTGTTCTTTCTGCTCTTTACTGTGTTTAGGAGTAAATTACAGTTTTGGTCCCTGTGGTTTACACCAAATTACAGTTTTGGTCCTAGTTTTGAAAATCTTGCACCGGTGGTCCATGTGGTTTCCAAATCTTTCACTTTTGGTCCCTGTGGTTTCCAAATCATTCACTTTTGGTCCCTCTCTCTGTTACCGTTTGTGCAAACCTTAGGGACCGAAAGTGAAAGATTTGGAAACCACAGGGATCAAAAGTGAAAGATTTAGAAACCACATGGACCACCAGTGCAAAATTTTCAAAACTTGGACTAAAACTGCAATTTGATGTAAACCACAGGGACCAAAACTGTAATTTACTCCTGTGTTTAGTCCAATGTTGAAACATTTTTCAGTTTTGGTCTTTATTTCAAGATTTCATATCGATTATGGTCCCTAAAACCAAAACTTATATCAAAGTCCCATGCACCAAAATCGATATGAAACCTTGAAATAAGGACCAAATTGGAAAGTGGTTTCAGTTTTGGACCAAACACGGTAAAAAGCACAAGGACTATTTTTATAATTTACTCTGATGTAAATATTTATATTGAAATAAATAAAAATATTACATAGTTACAAGTAAAATCTTAAAAATTATTCAGTTTTATATCATTGTATTCCATTCTATTTACACTAGTCAAACTACAACATCCTAATTCCATGTTTGATGGAGTTCGCCATTCCAGGGTTGGTGGAAGGAATCCAATTCCGTTCTTCCATTTTTCTTTATAAATACCAAAATACATAAAGATTAAAAAATTTTAATTTACAAGAAAACTTTTAAAAATTATCCGCTTATTATCATTGAATTCCATTCCATTCCCGGCCAACCAAACACATGACAGATTACAACTCCTTCAAATTCCAATTCCATTCCTTCCAAAAACATTCTGCGAACCAAACTCCCCCTTACTATCTTCACTAAACTTATACAATATTTCTATATAAATTTTCAGGTTCACCAGATGCTTTACAAAATTCAACTCTTGTGGTCCAAATAAGAGACTTAAGTCAAAGACTTGGAGACATAATCGAAGAAGGTCAAAGATCAGTCTCACCTCCATTCACTGATTTACTTGACCGATTTTCTTCCACAATTGAAAACCTCCAAACTCAAATTGACCTTCTTGGAAAGTACAACTGGGACTTTGACCACTATTTAGAAGAGGATGTACCTGCTGCGGTGATGTCATAATTCAATCTTTATTTAATTTCAAAACCAATATTATTTCATCTAATATAAGTTATATAAAACAGATGGAATACATACGAAGACAATGCAATCCGAAAGATGACAAGTTGCTTGCAATTGGTCATTCCATGGGTGGTATCTTGCTGTATGCTATGCTTGCTAGAAATGGTAAGATATAGCAATGTACTTTTGTTTATTTGTTTATTATAGCATCCTACTTTTGTTTTTTATTACAACCTTGTATGTTTGTTTTTGAGTAAATTACAATTTTGGTCCCTGTGGTTTACGTCAAATTACAGTTTTGGTCCTAGTTTTAAAAATCTTGCATCGGTAGTCCCTGTGGTTTCCAGATTTTTCACTTTTGGTCCTGATGGTTTACAATTCTTTCAATTTTGGTCCCTATGGTTTACACAAACAGTAACAGAGGGAGGGACCAAAAGTGAAAGATTTAGAAATTACAGGGACCAAAGTGAAAGGTTTGGAAACTAGAGGGACCATCGGTGCAATGTTTTCAAAACTAGGATCAAAACTGTAATTTGACGTAAACCACAGGGACCAAAATTGTAATTTACTCTAAAATTAATTTTACCAAAATTGTAATTTACTCTAAAATTAATTTTGGGACTTTTTCATAAACTAGCCCAAAATAATGGGAAATTATTGGAGATTTCCCTTGTTTTTCTTATTAAAACATTGTACTTTGAGTTGTAAAATTGTATTTTGAAAAACTCTACCCAATTGTAGCGGTGAAATTTTCTTTGTATTTGGATGTTATTGCAACAATTGAGTGGATTTTCATTTTTCAAATTAAAAAGCTGTAACAAGAAGAAATGAAAGTAGAATGCTATGGTTATCAAATCAACAAAAGTACATTGCTATTTCTTTCATATAATCCTACAATAATTTATGCACATCAAAAACTCTTACGAAAGTTTGTTTGGTTGATTATGTGATTATAGATACACATGAAAATACAAAGCAATTTTCATTGCTATAATTAGGTAGATTTTTCAAAGTACAATATCTTAATATGGAAAAAAAACAAAGAGTAAATTACAATTTGGTCCCTGTGGTTTACGTCAAATTACAGTTTTGGTCCTAGTTTTGAAAATATTGCACCGATGGTCCCTCTAGTTTCCAAACCTTTTACTTTTAGTCCCTGTGGTTTCTAAATCTTTCACTTTTGATCCCTCCTTCTGTTACTGTTTGTGTAAACCATAGGGACCAAAACTGAAAGAATTGTAAACCATTGGGACCAAAAGTGAAAAATCTGGAAACCACAGGGACTACCGATGCAAGATTTTTAAAATTAGGACCAAAACTGTAATTTAGTGTAAACCACAGGGACCAAAATTGAAATTTACTCTTAATTTTATTTACAGATTAGGACAACAAAATTAATTTTATTTCCTAGATTGGAATATTTTGTAAAGTCCCATTATTTTTTGTCAGTTTATGAAAAAGTCCCAATATTGAATTTTTTACACAAAATAATAGGACTTTTTCATAAACAAACACAAAATAATTGTAATTTATTAGAGATTTCCAATTTAGGAAACCTGGTAAACCGGAAGAAACGGCTAAAGTGAATACATTACCCGGTATGTTGTTCTTTTCTGTAAATAAAACTAATTTGCGACTTTTTCATAAATTGATTTATTGGAAATTTCCCGAAAAACAAAATTAAAAATACGATGCTCTAATCGAAAGAAATAAAAGTAAAATGTTATAATACACAAATAAAGAAAGCACATTGCTATTTCTTGCATTTAGCCCATTAATGTCTTACTATAAGAATCATGAAAATAGTGAAAGAAATGAATTGGCCTTCCTTAATCAACATTTACATACTAAAATATCTTTTTTTTTTTTAAGTTTGTGAACGCAAAGATTCCAAATTGGCTGGAATTGTTACTTTGGGAGCTTCACTCGATTACACCACATCAAATTCATCACTCAAATTACTCACCCCCCTGGTAAATTCCAAACACATCAAACATTCAGCTAAATTTCATGCGTTGTTTTTTCAATTTATGTTAAATTTATAATTTATAAAAAGTTTATATTTTTTAGGCAGATCCAGCTCAGGCATTGAAAGTGCGTGCAGTTCCATTAGGCGCCTTGGTGGCAGCAGCTTATCCACTTGCTTCCCGTCCTCCATATCTTATGTCATGGTTAAATCGTCTCATTACTGCACAAGATATGATGCAACCGGAACTCATGGAAAAGTTTGTTATGAACAATTTCTGTAAGTTCACAATTTTCTTTCTTTCTTTCTTTAAGAAATAGCAATGTACTTTCGTTTATATGTTTGTTCTAACAACCTACTTTTGTTTCTTTCTATTACAACATTGTACTTTCAATATTTTTCTTATGTTTTAAAAAGGGATAATTTCGTTTATATCCTTACAAACCTTTATAATTACGTATATATCCTTATAAAATTTGAAATTATGTATATATCCTTACAAATCCTAAAAAATCACATATATATCCAAACGATTAATTTAATGATAATTAATATTTAAAATAATAATTGTGAGAGTTTATGGAATAAAATCTGTGTATTGAATTCACGTAATTGATTTAAAAAAATAATACAATCTATATATAGACATAAGACACAACCCTAAAGGGCCCTACACACTAGGTGGGCCAGCCGTAAACTCCTAGGGCTAACCGAGAACAATATTTAACACTCCCCCTCAAGCTGGAGCATATATATCGTAGGCTCCAAGCTTGTTGCACATGTAGTCTATTCGAGGTCCTCTAAGACTTTTGGTAAAGACATCAGCCAGCTGTTCATTAGAGACCACGAACTCTGTCACGATAGTGCCATCCATAAGTTTGTCCCGAACAAAGTGACAGTCAGTCTCTATGTGTTTGGTCCTTTCATGAAAGACGGGATTTGAAGCAATATGTAGGGCTGCCTGGTTATCACATATAAGAGTCATTGGAGTAACATTACCAAATTTTAGCTCTTTTAGTAACCTTTTGACCCAAACTAGTTCACACGTGGCGTTAGCCATGGCGCGGTACTCGGCTTCTGCGCTAGATCGAGATACCACCGATTGCTTCTTACTTTTCCATGACACCAGATTTCCTCCAAGAAGAACGCAGTAACCTGATGTTGACCTTCGGCTGAATGGGCATCCATCATAACTTGCGTCTGAGTAACACTTTACTTCCTCACTCCCTTTGTTTTCATACAAGAGGCCTTTTCCTGGAGCACCCTTGATGTATTTCAGAATGCGTAATGCAGCTTCCCAATGAGTGTCCCGTGGAGAATTCAGAAACTGGCTAACTATGCTCACTGCGAATGAAATATCTGGACGAGTAACAGTGAGATAGTTAAGGCGACCAACCAGCCTTCGATATTTGCCTGGATCTTCTAGAGGCTCCCCCTGATCAAGGAGCTTCACATTTGGGTCCATCGGAGAGTCTATCGGCTTACAGTCAGTCAGATGAGCTTCTTCCAGAATATCCAGGGCATATTTTCTTTGAGAAATAGAGATCCCATCTTTTGATTTTGCCACTTCAATGCCAAGAAAATATCTGAGTTTTCCCATGTCTTTGGTCTGGAATTGTCTAAACAGGTGATTTTTGAGTTCTTGTATTCCTGTTAGGTCATTTCCGGTGATGACTATGTCGTCAACATAGACAACCAAATAAATATTTTCCGTCCCCGATGTTCGAAAGAAGACTGAGTGGTCTGCATGACTTTGTTTCATTCCAAAGTTTTTGAGTACTGAACTGAATCTCCCAAACCAGCCCCTGGGGGATTGTTTCAGACCATAAAGAGATTTCTTGAGTTTGCAAACCAATCCGGACTCCCCCTGAGCAACAAACCCCGGAGGTTGCTCCATATAAACTTCCTCTTCTAGATCGCCATGAAGGAAAGCGTTTTTGATGTCTAGTTGATGAAGAGGCCAGTCACGGATAGCAGCCATGGACAGTAGGATACGAATACTTGTCATTTTGGCAACCGGGGAGAAGGTGTCACCATAGTCAAGGCCGAAAATCTGAGTGTAGCCCTTGGCGACAAGCCGAGCTTTGAGGCGATCGAGATTACCATCTGGGCCGACCTTGGGAGTAAAGATCCAGCGACACCCGACTTTGGATTTCCCTGGAGGCAAGGGGACTAAGTCCCATGTTTGATTAGAGTGTAGAGCCTCCATTTCGGCAATCATGGCTTTGCGCCAACCCGGATGAGACATGGCTTCCCCCGTGGTCCTTGGAATCTGTACAGATGCAAGACTAGCAACACAAGCAGAGTACGGTTGCGAGAGACGATCATAACGGACATAGTTATACACAGGATAAGGATTGAGTGTGGACCGGGTACCTTTTCTCTGTGCAATGGGAAGATCATCGTTATCGTTGTCTGTTGGATCAGGCACAGGGGAAGTAACTGTTGACGGATCTGAGCCGAGAGGACTACTATATGATGTGGGAGCATGATGGCGAGGGTGACGGCGATGATATGTTTGGAATGGAGGGTCTGTAGGTGGAGGAGTAGGCTGACTGGGCTGACTTTCTTCAGTGTTTTCGGAGGACACGGAAGGGTAGACAGGAATGGGAAGAACTTGATCAAGATCGGAGGGCTCGTGCTGAGGAGACGAAAAATAGTTT
Source organism: Cichorium intybus (assembly GCA_023525715.1). Taxonomy (NCBI): domain Eukaryota; kingdom Viridiplantae; phylum Streptophyta; class Magnoliopsida; order Asterales; family Asteraceae; genus Cichorium; species Cichorium intybus. The sequence continues at coordinate 98,036,502 of CM042010.1, read as the reverse complement.
TGTTGCTCAAAGAAGGTAACGTCAGCCGACATAAAGTATCGGTTGAGAATAGGAGAGTAACATTTGTATCCCTTTTGGAGGCGAGAATACCCGAGAAAAACACACTTGTAGGCTTTGGGGGCAAGTTTATCCCGTCCTGGTTCAAGACAGTGAACAAAGCATACACAGCCAAAAGGACGAAGTGGAAGTTGAGTGGCTGGAATACTTGGGTATAAAATAGAGAAGGGAATTTTATTGTCAAGAACGGTGGAGGGCATGCGATTAATGTAGTAGCATGCGGTGAGGATAGTGTCAGCCCAAAGTTTTTGTGGGAGATGAGCATGTAAGAGGAGGGTTCTAGCTGTTTCAATCAGGTGTCTGTTTTTTCTTTCGGCTATACCATTTTGCTGTGGGGTTCGAGGGCAAGAGGACTGATGTAGCATGCCTTGGGTATTCATGAAGTTTGTGAATTGGGTAGAGAAATACTCAAGGGCATTGTCACTTCTCAATGTACGAATCGGGACTCCGAATTAAGTTTTTATTTCAGCACAAAAGGATTGAAAAATAGTAAATAACTCAGAACGATTTTTCATTAAGTAAATCCAAGTACATCGAGAATAGTCGTCAATAAAGGAAACAAAATACTGATAACCTAAGGAAGATTTGACACGACTAGGACCCCACACATCAGTGTGAACAAGACAAAAAGGAGAATCGACTCTACTGTTGACCTTTGGGGAAAAGACACCACGAGTATGTTTTCCCAGTTGGCATGACTCACAATCGATGGTGGTGTTGGAAGGCAGACTGGGAACAAGCTTTTTCAACTTAGATAGAGAGGGGTGACTGTGAAGATGGTGAAGGTAGTGAGGAGATGTTGAGGTAGCGGCAATGGTAGGTTTAGGTTTACTCAGATAGTAGTGTCCCTGGGACTCAAGCCCGTCTCCAATCATCCTCCCCGTGTCCAGATCCTGCAAACAAACAGTATAAGGTGTAAAAGTGATTGAGCAAGATTGTTGTTTTGTGAGTCGGCTGACCGACAGCAAGTTGAAGGGGCTTTGAGGAACATAAAGAATGGAATCAACGGATAGAGATGGAATAGGATGGGATTCCCCTATTCCACTCACCGTGGTTGTGCTCCCATCAGCCACTGTAATACTTGGTAAATTCTTTGAAAAAGTAAGAGAAGAGAGAAGATCTTTGTTACCACACATATGATCTGTGGCTGCGGAGTCAACCGCCCATGGTCCTAGATTCGGGCCACGAGTGGCACAGGCAGTGGGACCCGGAATTCTCTTTTCTTCTTGATACTTGACATAGGCTTCATATTCTGCAGGAGACATGTGCACCACTTGTGGCTGAGAAGTGGTTTGGTGGTCTGAACCTGTTTGAAAGACATTCACCGAGTGTGATGATATCTGAAAAGTTGCTGGTTTCCCATGCTTCTTCCAACATCGATCCTCTGTGTGTCCTAGTTTGTGACAGTGCTCACAGTAGGGTCTCTTTTGATTAGATCCCTTCTTTGTACTTGTTGCAAAGGCAGAAGGAGAGACAGTAGAATCGGTGGTTGCATTTGTACCCGTGATGTTTAGCAAGCGTCGGAAGGTGTCTTTCATGGTTGGAATAGAAGAACTGGTCAGAATCTGATGTCTGGCAGACTCGTATTCAGGTTTCAGACCAGATAGGGCAGCCACCATGAAGAATTTCTCCTTTTGAGCAATCTGTTCGGTGCGAGAATTGGTGTATGGCATAAGTGCTTCAAATTCTTGCATGAGGGATCGAACATGCCCAAGATAGGACTCCATACTTCCTTCCTGCCTCATGTTTTGGATGTTATTGACCACAGTGTATAGCCTTTGGATGTCATTGGTGTAGCATTCAGCAGTTTCGGTCCACACATCATAGCATGTTTCAAATGGACGGAACAGTTGGATTATGGAGGGATCAATTGACTGCCATAGAAGATTGCATAATTGGGCATCAGTCTGTTCCCATTTAGCCCGCTCTGCTGTCTCTATGTCAGTGACACGCTTGATGAGGTGATTGCCCTTGCCTTGTCCCTTGAACCACATCTTGACAGAAGCAGCCCATGAGAGATAGTTGGCAGATCCAAGAAGCTTCTCTGTGGTAATGGAGTGTGAGCCAGAAATCATGAAGGGTGGTGTATGGACTGGAGGATTAACAACATCGCCCATGGTGATCTTTAGAGGCAGTGGAATCGAGAGAAGGAAAGATCACCGTAGGGAAAGAAAGACCAGCCGCCGGAGGGGAGGAACACGGCGGGAAGAGGGTGGCCGGAAAGGAGGAACACGACGGAGAAGAGGGATCAGGAAACCGGAATAAGGAAACACGGCTCTGATACCATGTGAGAGTTTATGGAATAAAATCTGTGTATTGAATTCACGTAATTGATTTACAAAAATAATACAATCTATATATAGACATAAGACACAACCCTAAAGGGCCCTACACACTAGGTGGGCCAGCCGTAAACTCCTAGGGCTAACCGAGAACAATATTTAACAATAATAAACAATTTTAAAGTAGATTATACTCAAGTTACTAAAAGTAAAATACCCCTATTGAATCATTACATAATCGACAACTCTTTCACGCTTAAAGAACTGATCACGGCAGATTTTGAATATAAAAACGTAGAATTAAAATAGCTTTTAAAACTTTAAAATTTTTGAGACGACTGATATGCTTGGAAAATTTGGGACAAAGGTAGTATGGTAATGTCATAATTTAATTAGTTTTTAAAACTATAAAAGATAAAATTAAAAATAGTTTTTTAATTTTTAAAATGATTAATTATTATTAAATTAATCTTTTGGGAATATATGTGACTCTTTAGGGTTTGTAAGGATATATACGTAATTTCAAATTTTATAAGGATATATACGTAATTATAGAAGTTAGTAAGGACGTAAACGTAATTATCCCTTTTAAAAAAGGGTTAATGTCACAAATAGGTGACAAAGTATTTGCTTTTCTTTATAGAACACTATTTATTTAAAAGAATACCATAAATGGGTAATGGGTAATGGATTATTTGTTTTTTGTTCATGAAATACGATTGAAAAAATGGTATTTTGTGAACAAGAAGCTCTAGTTTCTTACCTTCTGATAGTATAAAAAACAATGGTGTTTTGTGAATAAGGAAATAGTTTGTTACCCATTTGTGAAATTAATCCTTTAAAAACCTACCCAATTGTAGCATCTTACTTTTGTTTTTTATTTTTTTATTATTAAGATGTTATTCTTGAAAAGTGTACCGATGTTTAACAGTGACATTAAAAAATACGGTGGAAATTTGAAAGTAGAATGTCTTAACAGAAAGAAATGAAAGTAGGATGCTATAATTTAACAAATCAATGAAAGTTTAATTTTTCTATTTATTTCATTTAACCCGTAAAATAAAATAATCACTACAACGAATGTCAATATCCGTACTAACAAAATTTCACAACCGCAAAAAGATTTCAAAACAATGGAACAATTGTGAAATTTGGTTACTATTTAATGAAATTGTTCTAATAAAAATGTCATGTCATATGTCCATATCAACAAAAAAAATATATAAAATTTATCATAACAATGCAACAAAAAACTCAAAATTTCACAGTAATGAAACATAATTGATAAAAGTTTGAGACTAATACAATGTGAAATTTTTTTATATTGAAAATCTGTCTTGAAAATTTATTTATCAAAAAACGAACAATTTGTTTATTTACAAAATATAAAGAGTAAAGTACATTTTGGTCCCTGTGGTTTACATAAAATTACAATTTTGGTCATCGTTTTAAAAATCTTGCATTTGTGGTCCCTGTGGTTTACATAAAATTACAATTTTGGTCATAGTTTTAAAAATATTGCATTTGTGGTCCCTGTGGTTTACATAAAATTACAATTTTGGTCATACTTTTAAAAATCTTGCATTTGTGGTCCCTGTGGTTTACATAAAATTACAATTTTGGTCCCTGTGGCTTTTAAATCTTTCAATTTTGGTCCCTATTGTTTGCACAAATGTTAACAGAGGGAGGAACCAAAAATGAAAGATTTAGAAACCACAGGGACCAAAAGTGAAAGATTTGAAAACCATAAGGGCCATCAGTGCAAGATTTTCAAAACTAGGACCAAAACTGTAATTTGGTGTAAACCACATAGACCGAAATTGTAATTTACTCAAATATAAATAAACAACTATTTAACTTTATTTGAGCAGGTACAGTACCTGCCAAGCTACTTTTGCAGCTAACGACAGCGTTTCAGGAAGGTGGATTACGTGACAGAAGTGGAACTTTTTTCTACAAAGATCATATCAACAAAATCAATGTTCCTGTTTTAGCAATTGCTGGTGATCTTGATGTCATTTGTCCACCAGAAGCTGTATACGGTATAATATTAATTTATTAAAAAATTTAAATTAATCTTACGTTTCATTTTATATATTATATGATAACACGATATCATATCATGTGAATTAAATGCAGAAACAATCAAACTAGTACCAAAACATCTTGCCACGTACAAAGTTTATGGCGAGCCAGCTGGACCTCACTTTGCACACTATGATCTTGTTGGAGGTCGTTTGGTATGTAAATTACTTTTTCTTTTTTATTCTTCTTTGACCACTTTTTTTTTTCCTTGGATAGATAATATTTAAAATTGAGATAACAACACACAATTGGGTAAATGGGAGGAAAAATAAATAAAAATATAAATCGTTTTTTCATGACCTTAAGTAAAAAAAAACACCACCTTATAACCATAAAAAATATATATTACAATAATGATTTATTATTATTATTATTATTTAAATTACGGCAAACACTCAAATTGACATATATTAACATAAATAAGTTTAAATTTCCTCTAATTTTATTCTATATCGCAGATGTTTTAACTAATGTTAATTTGCAGGCACCAGAACAAGTATATCCGAGCATAATTGAATTTTTGACTGTTCATGACTCGACATAGTTTTTTATCAATGGTGTTATGTATATTATTATATATTATATAATATATATACATTTTTAGCTAAATACAAAAGCAACCTCAGTGAAAAAAGCGTGGGCAATGAGTGGGACCCTCTAAGGTATACGTATACTGTATCAAAACACCCCTCAAGGAGAAGGCAAATGGAACAACTTAGGGGGCATTTATGTAATTTTGTGGATTATTGGAGAAATTTTGACCTCCCATGATATTATAATATCGAAAAAAAAAAGGTGATATGATTTTCGTATAGTAAAACAACATGACAGTTATACTGCATTTGACATGTATTGTATTGGAATTGATGTCAATTGAAGCAAAATTGTTTTTTTTTTTTTTTTTGTCAAATATAAAAAGGTGGGACCGAGACTTCTAATCTCTCACTTGTGCAAAAGACGTGAATGCCCTCATTATCATCGAAAAGTATATGTTTATCTTATTGTGTTAGGTTACCACAAGGGTATCTTAGGGTATCTTGATACATATTCCAACCATCTATTTAGGGTAACAACATTAATTTATGCTTATCGTGTCACGATAACAACATTAATACATGTTAAGCTATATATTTTATGTTTCTTTTAATTTTTAGCACTTACTTCTTCTTTAAAGTTGGAGATATGCTCATCGTCACAATAAGTTCTTGAGATTTCATAGTCCTACCGATTTATGCACAAATTACAATCTAATAGCGAGAACGATAAATAAAAGGACTAGTTTATTAATCATCAATAATATGATGTTTTAATTAGAAACTACAAAAGAAATAGACTAAATTGGCAATAAGGCATATTTGAATTGTGACTAGATAATTATATAATTAATTATATATAATCAAGTCATTAATTCATATTCAAATTGTTTCTTGGTGAACAAGTTTGTATTTTCCTATAAAAGGCCACCCTTAGCCATGCCACTTTACATCCATTCTCACACAGTCTCTCTCTTCTCCCTTACTCCCACTCTTAGCCAAAACTAGCAGACACTAGGTAGGGTTTCAACTTTGTTGATTCTCAAGAAACGACACTTTAATCTTCTTCTCTTATGGCCGACTTTGACAAGCATTTGAGAAGTTTTCAAGTCATTTTGTCTTTATCTTATTGGGTGTCAACCGATAGAGGAGTTCTGCTTTGAGTTCTTTAAAATCATCTAACAACATCACATGATCATCAAGTTAAGGTACACAATATGCTTCTTGTAGGTTACTTATTTTGCAAGTTTGGTTAAGCATAGATCCTTTGTTGCATCATGATGGTTGAATTTATGTTCTGCTTCAATTGTTATTTTTATATTTTCAAAAGCCATCGTGACCGAACGATGGCGATCTAATCGTATGTTTATGATTACATGCATACCAAGAAATCAGTTTTTTATGTAGAAATCGACTAGTGTATGATATTGCACTTAAAAACAGGAAATTGTGAGTATAATATATGCATAATCATTTTTATAAACAAAATATAGAGAAACAGTTTATTATATCCAGTGAGCTTGAATTTATTTATTTTTTACGATTTTTTGAATATTTTGATTCACTTATGATTTTGTTTAACAAATCCATGAAATTTGTTTATATGTTTGCATCATTGACTTGATTTTGATGACATTGAAACATATAAACAAAGATTGTTTTCAAGAAAGTGTCGAGATTAAATGTTAAATACAATCTTAATCGAAATATTGCAATCTGCATGGTTTTGGCACACCATGGACATCACTTGCAACTCTTCTAGAAAATGTTGCGTTAGGTTTTGTTGGAATTTTTTAAAACACTATTATAATAGACATAATGCAACAATGTTTTGAAAAAGTTGCACATATTTTATGCAATACTGGCCTGTTGCAACTCTCCCAAAATGTAACGCCCCAATTTCAAAAATTTTAAATTCATTAACTCTCCCAAAATGTAACGCCCCAATTTCAAAAATTTTAAATTCATTTGTTACCAAGGTTTCAATAAAATATTTATTCCAAAAAGTAAAACTGTTCAACATATTACTTAAACCAACAGTGGAAACATTTGAAAATACTAATATAGTTCATTAACATAAATCTCTTGTATGCGATGCGCCGTCGTCACGCCTTGCCCTTCCCTTTGTCATTTGAAATACCTGAAATGTTATAAAATCAATGGGTAAGCTTAAAGCTTAGTAAGTCCACAAATTACCATACATTCCCACACATTAAACAACCCGTCCTCAAGAACGACCCGACCCTACCCGCCATACAACAGCTACGGGCTTCCATCATACAACAGCTATGGACACGGGAATGTTCTACCCATCATACAACAGCTATGGGTTCCCGGTTATGGCCCAGCCCATCATACAACAGCTATGGGACAAGGCAATAGTCCAACTCGTCATACAACAGCTACGAGAGGACACTCATCAGTACTGAGCCCAACAACAAATAACCACAGATATAGAGCAAATCATATAACTGTAAATAACATACAAGATGCCTAACATGAAATATCATATAGTAAGGTGAGGATACTCACCTGATTCGAAACCGCACAGATATACTTTAATATCTCCACTAGCTCGTCCACACACCTATATCCCATATATACAACATGTCAAGCACTGACTAGACTTCTATAGACTTGCCTAGAAGTCAGACCCCACGTTTGGTAATCAACACCGGTCGAAACTAAGCTTTTGGGTCAAACAGCCGCTCGCCGCGGCGCGACCTTTCTCTTACGCGTTGCGGACTATTATTACACTTACGGGGTTTTAGCCGAACCCGCGTTGCTGACATATCCTGTCCGCGTCGCGGACTCATATTAATCCAAGGTCTCTAAGCCCTAAATCAGTTTAGTCATCGACTAGGGTTTCATTCCATACCCTTCCTGGGATCAGAAACTACCCTAAGATCACTTCCTTATGGACATGCAAGTCCATGCATGTCCTTGGTCCAAACCCTAAGTGTTACAAGTCATCTAAGACTACTAATCAAGGGATAACACCATAAAGACGGGATAAAATGAAATATCAGAAGGTAGATCCTCTTACCTTGTTTCTGGAAAACGGAGGAATGCACCCGATCGGCTACAAGCCTTTCCCACGTTGTATCTCTTCCTTCAAACCTTCAAAGCCTTAGAATCGAAGAGCCTCTGCGGAACCCAGTCGACTCCTCTCCAGAGAACTTCCAAAAACACGAACCCTAGGGCTGGGGTCCTTTATATAGGCGTTTAAATCCGTATTAGGGTTTTTCACACGCCGCGGATCTTTTAAAGACGCGCCGCGCGTACAAAATCATTTGCGAATCCAGATCTCTCCCGAGCCGCGCCGCGCCGCGGATCTGTCCTGGCCGTGCCTCGGCGGAACGGGTCTTACAATTCTCCCCCACTTAACTGGATTTCGTCCCCGAAATCCGCGCCGGTAAATAATTCTGGATAATGCCTCCGCATTTCCTCCTCCGGTTCCCAAGTCCACTCGGACCCTTTACGATGTTGCCACTGCACCTTAACTAATCCTATTGTTTTATTTCGTAAAGTCTTTATCTTCCTTTCAATGATGGCAATTGGTCGCTTCACATAATTTAGACGTTCGTCTAACTGAATATCCTCCAAAGGCACTATTGTACATTCCTCGGTAATGCACTTTCTGAGTTGTGAAACGTGGAACGTGTCGTGAATCTGACTAAGCTGCTCGGGCAACTCCAACCGATAAGCTACCTTACCTACTCGCGCGATGATTCGATAAGGTCCAATGTACCTAGGGCCAAGCTTTCCTCGCTTCCTAAAACGAATAACTCCCTTCCAAGGTGAAACCTTAAGAAGAACATAATCCCCAACTTGAAACTCGAGATCAGACCGTCGCCTATCCGCATAACTTTTCTGTCGACTCTGAGCCGTTAATAATCTCTCTCGTACCTTGTGAATTAACTCAGTTGTCTTGAGTACTACCTCAATACTACCCAATACCCACTGGCCAACCTCGCCCCAGCAAATAGGAGTCCGACATTTCCTTCCATACAACATCTCAAAAGGAGCCCTGCCAATGCTCGCGTGATAACTGTTATTATAGGAAAACTCAGCTAGAGGGAGATGGGAATCCCAGCTCCCGCCAAAATCGATAACACATGCCCTAAGCATATCCTCTAGCGTTTGAATCGTCCTTTCATTCTGCCCATCCGTCTGAGGGTGATATGCCGTGCTGAAATGAAGGCGAGTGCCTAATTCCTCATGAAACTTCTTCCAAAACCTAGACGTAAATCGGACATCCCGGTCGGATATCACCGAGATCGGTATACCATGCCGAGAGATAATCTCATCTACGTAGACCTTGGCCAATTCCTTTGCAGAGAAGGCCTCTTGGATGGGGAGGAAATGAGCACTTTTTGTCAACCTATCCACGATAACCCAAATAGTGTCCTTATGTCGAGGGGTTCTTGGCAACTTCGTGATGAAATCCACTGTGATATGCTCCCATTTCCATTCTGGGATCTCGAGAGGCTGCAATCTACCATGAGGCCGTTGGTGCTCGGCCTTGACCCTACGACAGGTCATGCATCTTTCGACAAACCAAGCTACTTCCCTCTTCATGCCTGGCCACCAATAATATTCGCGCAGATCCCTATACATTTTAGTTGCTCCAGGGTGGATAGAGAACTTGGATTGATGTGCCTCTTCCAATAGTGTTTGAAGAACCCCGCCCAGCTTCGGTACCCAAATTCTTTCATGGCAAGTTAACAAATCTCTACTATCTTTGACCATAGCTGCCAACTGACCCACAATTCTCTCACCTTTCTGATTCTTGCTCTTGCTTGCTTCCACCTGAGCCTCCCTTATCAGCTCAAGAAGCGGTGTCACAATTGTCATCCTTAAGCAAACGCCCTGAAGAGGTGCACCTGAAGCTTTACGACTTAACGCATTTGCTACTACATTGGCCTTTCCAGGGTGATAGTGTATCTCACAATCATAGTCCTTAAATACATCTAACTATCTCCTCTGTCTCATATTAAGATTTGCCTGATCCATCAGATACTTCAAACTCTTGTGGTCCGTGTAGATGGTGCACTTCACTCCATACAGATAATGTCTCCAAATCTTGAGAGCGAAGACCACCGCCCCCAATTCCAAATCATGAGTAGGGTAGTTAGGCTCATGGGGCTTCAACTGTCGCGAGGCGTAAGCAATCACCCTACCTCGTTGCATCAAGACTGCCCCCAATCCCGAGATATATGCATCACAATAAACTACCATGTCCTCCATGCCTTCAGGCAAAGTCAAAACTGGAGCTTCACATAACTTCTGCCGCAACGTCTCAAAAGCTTGCTGCTGCTCCTCACCCCACCGAAAAGCAGCGTTTTTCTTAGTTAGCCGAGTTAAAGGTACCGCAACCTTTGAGAAGTCTTGGATGAAACGACGATAATAACCGGCCAGACCCAAGAAACTTCTAATCTCCGAGGGAGTCTTCGGAACCTCCCACCGCATCACGGCCTCCACCTTAGCCGGGTCTACCATGATTCCTTGCTCGTTGACTATGTGACCTAAAAACTGAACCTCCCGCAGCCAAAAGTCACACTTGGATAATTTTGCATAAAGCTTCTCCTTCCTTAAGGTCTCCAATACCTCCCTTAAATGCTGTTCGTGCTGCTCCCTGCTCCGAGAGTAGACTAAGATATTGTCAATGAAAACTATAACTGACCGATCCAACATCGGTCGACACACCCGATTCATTAAGTCCATAAAAGCTGCAGGGGCATTGGTCAGTCCAAACGGCATCACTACGAACTCGAAGTGGCCGTACCTCGTCCGAAAAGCCGTTTTCGGGATGTCTTCCTCCCGTACTCGCATTTGATGGTATCCTGACCGCAAGTCAATTTTTGAAAACCACGAAGCGCCCTGCAGTTGATCGAATAAGTCGTCGATGCGAGGTAATGGATATCTATTCTTCACCGTAAGCTTGTTCAACTCACGATAATCTATGCACATCCTACTGGAACCATCCTTTTTCTTAACAAACAAAATAGGCGCTCCCCAAGGTGAGCAACTGGGTCGAATGAATCCCTTATCTAATAGCTCCCGAAGTTGAATAGATAATTCTAGCATTTCTGGAGGCACAAGACGATATGGTGCCTTAGCTATCGGAGCAGCACCGGGAGTTAAGTCGATCTTAAATTCCACCTGCCTCTTAGGCGGCAATCCTGGCAGGTCCTCGGGAAAGACATCAGGAAAATCCCGAACCACCGGTATATCATTCTTTTTCTGCTTTGGCTTCTCTTCCCGTGCATCCAAAACATATGCCACAAATCCCGAGCCTCCATGTTGAAAATGTCTACGCGCTCTAGCAGCTGAACAGAAAACTGCACCCTTATTCCTCCTTTCACCCTGTACAACCAGCTCTCCCCCACTTGGGATTTGGATCCACACTCGCTTGTTCTTACAGTCAATCCATGATTCGTGCTGACCCAACCAATCCATACCGATAATAACTCGAGAGTCACTCAACGGTATAGGGATGAGATCAATAGGGAACTTAATTCCTTGAATCACTACTTCACATCCCCGATATACACTGGTCGCCTGTACGGTTTTATCATCCGTAATTTCTACCTCTAACGGCCGATAAAGAGTTCCTAAAGCGATACCGAAACCCTTTCCCAAAACGGCAGACACAAAAGAATGACTAGCACCCGAATCAAACAGTACAAAGGTAGGCGTAGAGTTGACTAAGAAAGTTCCTAATCAAAGCATAATAAACACATTAAGTACACACACCACAAACACGAAACAAGTAAAGAAAGAGTACTAGTGACAACGTCGGGCGCATCCTGTGCCTCCTCGGCGGTCATGACGAATGCTCGACCCTTGGTTTTAGGGGCTTCCCCTTTCCCCTGCCTACCATCGGTAATCCGGAGTATAGTGGGTGCCAGATTCTGAACCACTCCCTGAGTCAGCCGGGGACACTGGGCCTTGAAGTGGCCTACCTGATTACAATTAAAACAAATCTTGACCTCCTGACGACAATATTTAGCATAGTGGCCCTCCTTCCTACACTTATGGCATATTAACACCCAGCAACGCCCCTCATGATTCCTTCCACACTTACCATGGCTCCTTTGCCCTTGCTTTCCCTGATCTGCCCCTCGAAATTTCTTCGACACCTGCTGAGTCTGAGTAGGCGCCGGACGCTTCTGCTTTTGTTGGGTTTCCAATTCTAATTCTCGGGCCCGAGCGGCCGCTATCATATCAGTAAGAGTTTGGTGCCTAGCAGCAGACACAAATTCCCGAATGTCTGTGCAAAGCATCGCCAAGTATCGTGTCATCCTCATGCGCTCGGTTGCCGCAAACTCTGGACAGAAGAGTGCTCGCTCATTAAACTTTTTGGTGATCTCCGTCACCGTCTCCGTAGTCTGGGTCATATTCAGGTATTCATGCGCCAAGCGTTCCATTTCCACCTGTGGAACATACTCCAGTTTGAACTGTTCCTTAAACTGCGGCCACGTAATGGCATCCAACCGAGCAGGAGTGAGATCTTTCGTTCGTATCTCCCACCAATCCTTCGCACCCTCTCTTAAAAGATTCGCCGCAAACATTACCTTGGAGTTCTCAGGACTGGAACATGTGCGGAAAGCACCCTCCACCGCGAAAATCCACCGCATGCTAACAATCGGATCCCTGCCCCCATCGAACATCGGAGGCGAACAATCCTTATAACTTGCATCCCTAGCACGTGATGTGCCCTGAGTAGCCAGTCGCTCCTCGAGCATTGCCCATAGCTCAGCCTTAATCGTACCAAAGAACTGAGGTATCGCAGCCAACACTTCTCGCGAAACCTCCTCCGCTATCAGGTTGCAGAGATTTTCATCAGTCGGTCCTCCCCCACTCGAGGTACCCGCATCTGGTCCACCATTACTTCGAGTGATTGCCATTCTGAAATGCGTAATAATTTTAATATCAATGCCCGGGTCACTCCTATCTACCCAACTATTTGACCTTCTAGGACTTTGGTTGACTACTCTTGACTCAAGCGTGAATCCTGTGCTTTCGGTAATACTGGCCTGGTACTACCTTCCACACCTATTCGCCCTTGTTCCAAGTTCGTCAATCATCCTCCTAAAATGTCACACACACACTAAACCATTTCCTATGACTCCTGCGGTCATGCACCGTGGTGCCTAATCTTTTGATCTAACTCTCCATCTCACACGTGCCTAAGAGAACTACTCCTAATGTCGTCGAGTCGCCTCACGAACGCACAGCCGTACACAATCAGGAATAAGATAGACGTCTGAATAGCTGATCTACCCTAAAGTCACAACCAAACAAGGAACAGCCAGTAAGGCCAGACCAAGAATTCTTAGGCTATCTTACCCTAATTGTATATAACCTACCAGCATTCACTAAGCAACCTAACGATAGTAGCATAAAATTCCAAAACAGCACATATGGCACAAAACAGTCTACAAAGTATATTATCCAGGCTATTTTACATCCTAGCACAATACATTTTATCACATAACAGAAACTTGGCATGGGTAATTGAGAATCAAAAAACTTACTTGAGCTCGGCTAACGGTTCGCATCGCATCTTCCCTTAATTTAATTTAACCTTCCAAAAACATTTTCTTAACAAAATCGCTCAGTCCTAAGTTTGAGTTTGGATTCCCAGTACAGTTCATCCAAATCCCTCAAACCAAGGCTCTGATACCAATTTGTAACGCCCCAATTTCAAAAAAAAAAATTAAAATTCATTTATTACCAAGGTTTCAATAAAATATTTATTCCAAAAAGTAAAACTGTTCAACATATTACTTAAACCAACAGCGGAAACATTTGAAAATACTAATATAGTTCATTAACATAAATCTCTTGTATGCGATGCGCTGTCGTCACGCCTTGCCCCTTCCCTTTGTCATTTGAAATACCTGAAATGTTATAAAATCAACGGGTAAGCTTAAAGCTTAGTGAGTCCACAAATTACCATACATGCCCACACATTAAACAACCCGTCCTCGAGAACGACCCGACCCTACCCGCCATACAACAGCTACGGGCGTCCATCATACAACAGCTATGGACACGGGACGGTTTTACCCATCATACAACAGCTATGGGTTCCCGGTTATGGCCCAGCCCATCATACAACAGCTATGGGACAAGGCAATAGTCCAACTCGTCATACAACAGCTACAAGGGGACACGCATCAGTACTGAGCCCAACAACAAATAACCACAGATATAGTGCAAATCATATAACTGTAAATAACATACAAGATGCCTAACATGCAACATCATATAGTAAGGTGAGGATACTCACCTGAATCGAAACCGCACAGATATACTTTAATATCTCCACTAGCTCGTCCACACACCTATATCCCATATATACAACATGTCAAGCACTGACTAAACTTCTATAGACTTTCCTAGAGGTCAGACCCCACGTTTGGTAATCAACACCGGTCGAAACTGAGCTTTTGGGTCAAACAGCCGCTCGCCGCGGCGCGACCTTTCTCTTACGCGTCGCAGACTATTATTACACTTAGGGTTTTAGCCGAACCCGCGTCACTGACATATCCTGTCCACGCCGCGGACTCATATTAATCCAAGGTCTCTAAGCCCTAAATCAGTTTAGTCATCGACTAGGGTTTCATTCCATACCCTTCCTGGGATCAGAAACTATCCTAAGATCACTTCCTTATGGACATGCAAGTCCATGCATGTCCTTGGTCCAAACCCTAAGTGTTACAAGTCATCTAAGACTACTAATCAAGGGATAACACCATAAAGACGGGATAAAATGAAATATCAGAAGGTAGATCCTCTTACCTTGTTTCTGGGAAACAGAGGAATGCACCCGCTCGGCTACAAGCCTTTCCCCACATTGTATCTCTTCCTTCAAACCTTCAAAGCCTTAGAACCGAAGAGCCTCTGCTGAAACCAGTCGACTCCACTCCAGAGAACTTCCAAAAACACGAACATTAGGGCTGGGGTCCTTTATATAGGCGTGTACATCCGAATTAGGGTTTTCACATTAGAGGCGCACCACGCCGCGGGTTCTTTCAAACCGCGCCGCGCGTACAAATCCTACGTGATTCTAGATTCTTTCTAAAGCCGCGCCGCGGGTCCGTCCTTGCCGCGCCTCGGCGGAACGGGTCTTACAACATGCAAGTCCATGCATGTCCTTGGTCCAAACCCTAAGTGTTACAAGTCATCTAAGACTACTAATCAGGGGATAACACCATAAAGACGGGATAAAATGAAATATCAGAAGGTAGATCCTCTTACCTTGTTTCTGGAAAACGGAGGAATGCACCTGATCGGCTACAAGCCTTTCCCACGTTGTATCTCTTCCTTCAAACTTTCAAAGCCTTAGAATCGAAGAGCCTCTGCTGAACCCAGTCGACTCCTCTCCAGAGAACTTCCACAAACACGAACCCTAGGTCTGGGGTCCTTTATATATGCGTTTAAATCCGTATTAGGGTTTTTTCACATTAGCGGCGCACCGCGCCGCGGATCTTTTAAAGCCGCGCAGCGCGTACAAAATCATTCGCGAATCCAGATCTCTCCCGAGCCGCGCCGCGGATCCGTCCTGGCCGCGCCTCGGCGGAACGGGTCTTACACAAAAATGTTGCATTCTATTGTTTGTAATAGTTCTAATGCAACATTGCTCAGAATAGTTGTATATGTTTAATCTAACACTAGTCTGAAGCAACACTTCAGAAAGTTTTGCTTGGATTTTATTGCTAAACTTTGAAATAAGTGTTGAAGTATCTATTTCAACATTGTTTTATAAGTATTGCATTTTATTTGGTGTGGATCTGACAACAATTTAATCGTAAAGACATAGTGATGTGATGTTTTTGTTGTTTTGGGGTTTTGTAGTTATTTTGCATGACCTACGCGTCGTTTAAATATTTTTTATGGATGTTTCATTTATATGTATTTATACAATTGAATACAATTTGATAAGAAAAATCTATTAGCAAATAAATGTAATTTTGATGACCGAAGGCAACCAACAGGTGTCATGGGGATTGATGTCTTGACATGGCATCCTTTTGGGTGTTCCTTATCGGATGATGGTTAAAATGGGAGCCGACACATTAGTGCAGTTGTTTTGTCCCTAAAATGACCATGTTTTATTGCATATTGGCTCACGGGGAAATGCATAGGAATGTGACAATTGTTAGCGACTTAGCCTTATTTGTATGCGTGGTTATGTTTGTTATCTTATGATTTTTCTTGGTTTTGCATGCTAGAAAATCTTTGAATTAAAAATTAGGGAGAATTTCGTATATACCCTAAATTAATCACAAAATATCATATTTGCCATTTGAAATCTTTAAACATCAAATATACCCATTATAAGATTCTAAAATATCAAATTTACCCAAATTCTATTTTTAACATTTTTAAAAATATTTTTGTAGTCCATTTTTATTGTAAAACATTTTGATTGATCATAATACCCTTTACATAACTATTATGGGAAAAACTGGAAACACAATCGTGAATTAATTCATTTGGAATGTAAGGCACGTCTAGAAGAGCCATTTTTGTGGTCTGCTACATCAACGCAGCCATTATTGCTGGTCCACCAACTATTGTGACTTCATCATCTTCATCAGGTACTTCATTAGGTAATTGAATTATTGTTCTAAATTTATTGTCATTGGTTTTTGGTTCTGATTACTCAATAGATTCTTAGTCAATTGTGATCAAGTGGTTGACTTGCTTGATCGAACTTTTGTGATTGCTTGGTCGATTATGACTAAGATCAATTTACCTACAATCATGAACGCCAACTGATACTAAATAGAGGGTACGTGGTATATGAGTTTCAAAAAGAGTAAGAACATCAACCGAAGTTTTCATTAAAACAATATTCTCCTTCTATTTCATACCAAACCTCTGTATACAACAAAATCAAGCATTCTTATTATCCAAATATCAAAAGGATAAGGATAATTGTCAAAACTTGGTAAATGAAAAAGGAAGCAAACTTGTTCTTCATCAACTATTAGAAGACCTAATTTATCATACGAGACACGACTACGATGAAGTGAGCGAGTTCCAATTATAATGTCAAATGCTCCATTTTTTAGCTCATGAAAAATACTCCTCTCCCTCTCTCATGGAGTCTGCATGTTGTAAAAGGTCAGGCTCAATGCAATTTTGCTAATTGAATATCATGAAGTTAAATCAAACAAAAAATTGGTCTGATTTGAAAAGAAGAAGAAGAGAAAAAAGCTTAATTTCACCTGAAATCTGCTTTGCTGATACACCCTATCCTAATGTTGGGGTATTCTGAAAATATTTCTGATATAATAAGGAGTCTAGCCACTCAGTCAACATATTGGATGTAAACATAGTCAATTTGGGTAGTTTTGTCATTTGGAATGCTTGGTCTGATTGATATAAAATGAAATATGCCAAATTTCTTATGCATAACATAATCACCTTCTTCAAGAGTGAACTGATCAATTTTGTAACTAAAATTTGCATCATCAATATTGAAACCACCTAGTCTAAGATAATGACCCTTTTTCAACTCTCGCAATCCCTTTTTGTTGCTACTATTTCACGATCTTGATGTACTTGTCAACCTGTTTATTTGATACGGCACCGACACCGGCACCGGTACCGGCACCGCACCGCACCGTACCGCATCGTACCGGAACCGACAAGTGGCAGAGATGAAAACTGAGAGGATGAAGGACTGTGTCGACGAAGGAAGTCATGGTTATGAATTGGTGAACAGAGAATCCCACTTCCTCCTCTAAGGAACGATGTCCATAATCTGAAAGAAGAAGCATAAAAAAGGAGTACCGGAGGAGCATGAATTGAAAGAAAGGGTGCACAAGCTAAAGGCTTGATGATAAGAGTGGCTGTCATGGCAAGACAACTGGTACTCAATGACCAAGGGATTAGAACGATGATAAATCGAGAAGAACGGAGGATTATGTAAAGGGTATTATGGTCAATCAAATTTGTTTTACAATTAAAATGGTTTTAAATAACAAAAAAGATATAAAATAATTGAATAATGTTAAACAAATAACATTTGGGTAAATTGAATATTTTAGAAGTTTATAATGGGTATATTTGATATTTAAAATTTTCATAGGGCAAATATGATATTTTGTGATTAATTTAGGGTATATTTGAAGTTCACCCTAAAAATTAAAACACACCATTTGTTAATGAGTTAAAGAATGGCATTTGCATATTAAAATTGGTGAATTGTAACATTGTTTTCTTATATTCGAGTCTTAAAATGATTTAAAGAACTTTTTTGCCAAAAGTTAAAATGTTTTAACTAGAAAAAAACAGTTTCCAAAATGTGAATCGCATGCTACCCATCTTGAAACATGCACTAGGAACTAATCGTCTTTTGTCCTAGGAAAGTGCAAATGTCAAACACGTCAGTTAGGCTTTAGGTATGGTGATATGGTGTTTGTGAAGGCCAAGGGTCTTGGGCCAGATATCATGTGTTTTATTGGAGGATTCACTATATGGACTTGTGGTCCACGACATACCTATCACAAAAAGAGATAATTGTGGAAGGGATTAAACATGATAAATGACATAATGTCACTGAATCCCACAAGTATCTAATAGTTTTATATAGATTAATATTGGTAAAATGATTACCTACCTAAATAGGTTCTTTTTGAGATTACGAAATACCTTTTAGCACCTAGAAGAGAAATATGGATCATACCTTGTTAAAGTCATTTTGTTTTGGGTAATTATTTTTTACGAAATACCTTTTTGTCCCTGTTGGGTCTCGAGATCCAGCTCCATCGATCTGGCCTCAGTCTCCATCTCATTAATGGTTTGACATCTAGCAGCAGCTACAAACTCTCTTATCTCTGTCCTCAACATGGCTAAGTACCAAGTCATCCTCGTCTCCTCGGCAGCAACGTACCTCTCATCGAACATAGAGATCAACTTGGTCTTAATCGAGCCAAACATCTGTGGGATTGTCTTAAGTACTGCCCTAGACACCAAGGAGGCAATCAAGTCATAAAAGTCCTCATCAACCACACCCGATCCTACCTGGCCGCTCGACCCAGAGCCAGATCCCGAACCGCTCACTCTCTGTCTCGTCATCACCATATTGAAGATATAAAATGGAACAAGTTATAAAAAAATTCATTGGGCGAATCACGCATGATTCCCTCACCTATCGGCTTCTCAATATCCTTGTGACTCTTCCTGATTCAGGTACGAATCTTGTGCTTCCAATAGTACGAGCCCTATAATACCTTCCGCACTTACTCGTACTTGTCCCAAGAACTGCCCCAGCTTCTAAGTCACCCGTTACAACCACTACTAATCACTCACGTCTCACGTGCATGTGTCTACACATGTATGTCCTACCGATCATGCTGAAGATATAAAAATGGAACAAGTTATAAAATATTCGTTGGGCGAATCATGCATGATTCCCTCACCTATCGGCTTCTCAGAATCCTTGTGACTCTTCCTGATTCAGGTACGAATCTTGTGCTTCCAATAGTACGAGCCCTATAATACCTTTCACACTTATTCATACTTGTCCCAAGAACTACCCCAGCTTTTAAGTTACCCATTACAATGTTATCTATTGATTTCTTGGTCCATTGAGTTAGATGTTATTGAGATATCTGAGGATGTTTGAGATATGATATGTGGTGTTAATTTTACAGCTGATACACATAGGGGTGGAGGAGATACACGAGGCATGGGTGAATCGCGAGCTGAGCAAACATCAGGTGAGTAGTTCAAATCCATTATTATGATTGGACTATAACATAATTGTGTTACTTGTAAGTTTTAATTGGTTGAGATAACCAATTAGTACGAGTCATTACAAGATTGAGAATTTCTTGTTGTATATGAGTATATGGTGTGAATGAGCACACTAATTGACTGAGATAGTCAAAGAGAATGAGGTTAATGAGTTCATATGTTAGCAGTTATTGAGTAATATGATATTGTTGAAAAACTAGTGATTGATTACAGAAAGTTGAGTAAATTCTCACTGAGCTTAAATAACTCATAAAGTTTATTGATGTTGTATGTGTTTAGGTGACAGGGGAAAGAAAGTTGCAGAGGATAGATGATTTGACTTGGGACTAGACTTTTGGGGTTTTTGTGATCTGTAACACACTCTTTTGAAACTTATGCATAGTTCTGTAAAAATGGTCTTTTGTAACCCAGCTTTTGGGACATGTTTATATGAAGTACTTGTTCTTTTGATAATTGCTTGTACTTCTGTTGCTTAACTTTGATTACAGCATAAACCCTTGTGGTTATTTTGAGTAATTGTTGGTGTAATTCGGAGATAAGAAACTGGGTGTTACATACAACCAATATTATCACTCACATCTCACGTGCACGTGTCTACACATGTACATCCAACCGATCTTCCTAGGCATTCCTAGGATCCCACTCCACTTACGTGCCAATAGAATTTTCAACTAATATCGTCGAGTTGTCTTATGAACGCATAGTCATACTTAATTGAGATAAAATAGGCAGTCGAATAGGTGACCCTACCCTAAAGTCATAACCAAACAAGGTCAGATCAGGAATTCTAAGGTTATTTGATCCTAATCGTATATAACCCTAAAGCATTTACTTAACAACCTAACAATATCAAAATAGATCTCAAGTAGCACATAACAAACAACATCCAAGGCAATAAGAAATCCTTATGATTAGGCTATTCTAACATGCAATCACTGAGAATATCCTTAGCCTACATTCTACCATGCATATATACCAATAACATAAAACATAACATGAATATTTTGGGATCACTTTACTTCTTGAGCCCCGGCTGACTATATGTATCGCATCGCATCTTTCTTTTATAAGATTCTTTTTTAAATAGCTTTTATAAAAATCTCTCGTGCTTAGTTTGAGTCTGGACTCACACTAATATCCGTCCAAGTCCCTCAAACCAAGGCTCTGATACCAACTTGTAACGTCCCAAAAATTTACGACCAAAATTTTTATTTTTAAAATAAAGTTTAGATTTCGAAACCAACTCAAATGTTATAAAACCATTTGTTCATTTTTCAAACAACCACATCTCAAAAACCATAGTATAAAAATCCAATATAATAAAATGATGACAACGCAAGTCTCAAAATGTAATCATATTGATGTGGGTGCAGACAGGCCGCGCTCTTCCTTATCTGAAGAAGTGCCTGAAAAACATTTAGTTTTAGAGAGTAAGCACTCAGCTTAGTGAGTTTCCCAAAATACATCATGTTCCATTACATAACAAACATACCATATAGTCTAACCTTAGTGGGTATCAGGCACCGTCCAACCCTAACGAGCATCAAGCACGATCCAACTCTAACGGGAATCAGGCACAATCCAACCCTACCGGGCATCAGGAACCCTCCAATCCTAATGGGCATCAGGAAGAGTCTAACCTTATCGGGCATGAGGCACAGTCCAACCCTATTAGGCATCAAGCATTGTAGTCATAAGAATGAATCACACAGCCAAACAATCATTAAACAAGACTAAACTAGTCTAAGCACACAGTTCTATCCTAATGGGTCTTAGGCTACCTATACATGCAACATCACACTTGGTATAGTGAGAGAACTCACATGAATCATAAAACCTAGATGCACACGCGATGGGGTCCTCGAACATTCAGCAACTCGCACCTCCTAAATCACCATAGGTATAACTTAGTGACCCAAACAAATAAAAGGTCAATCATTTAGTCCACATCTTAAATCCATCAAAGTCTGACTAAACGTCAAACTGGTCAAAAAGTCAATGGTCGACGATTAATGTCAATAGCACACACGTACCGCCACATACAGGAAGCCTTCACGCTGCTATGGATCGCGATCCAGAAATGCTTTTCCTCCAGAGGTTGCACCGCTAACCCTTGGTGGTGGCGTCGCAATCTCTAAGTATCCTAATTTTTCATTAAGTGCTTAATCCATTAAGCCAGTGGCTAGGACTCTTTAGAAACCATTCATTAAGGCTATTAATGGATAAAAATATAAACCTTATGGACATGCATGTCCAACACATGTCCAACCCAAACCCTAGATCAAAAAGAGGTTCAAATCCCCAAAAACTTTGCATGGCTTCAAGAGAGATTGAGCATGCTCTCTTCTTTAGTTCAAATATTCCAGAAATGACTTGGTAACCTGGAGTTTCCTTAACTCCAAGAACACATCATAAATGGACCAAACATACTATAAAAAATCCTCAATTATTAGATCTAAGCATAGAAGGAATCAAATTTGGAGCTTTATTACTTACAGAGGTCCAAAATATGAAAAGAATGTTGGATCTAGGCTGGAGATTACTTCCTTGCACCACCACCTTTCTTCTTCTTCAAGCTACACTTCCAAGGAAAGAAAAGAGGCTAGAATCGCAAAATGGAGGCTTTCGTCATAGGGTATCCCAAGGGTGGAGGCTGGTGAAGAGGCAAGGCATGGGAGTTAATGTCCTTAAATAGGGTTCAAGGCCCAAGAAATTAAGGTTTTGTTATTTGGCGGAGTCGCGCCGCTAAGCGTGGCTAGTCGCGCCATAACCGGTCGTGATCTGCGTAACTTTTAAAACCCCGCTTCGTGTTGTGAAGACCATTATACGCGCCACAAAGGACCAAAAACCTCAAAATTACTTAAGACTTTACATCCATACTTGGAACTCGGGTATTACAACGTTATATACAATTATAAGTTAAGAGATTGAAATATAATATGTTGAAAATGATATATGAAAATTTGATTTTAAATCAATATAAATAAAATAGATTTTATAATATTGAATCGTTTTCTACTCCCATTTTATCTCATTTTACATTTTTCAACTAGTTTATATGTTAATTTTTAAAGAACTTTATTTTTATCATCTAACAAATAGCTTTCCAGCTAGTGGTCAAACATAGTCTTAGTAAACTCTAACCATCCATTCATATTATATGATTTGTGTATTTTGGCAATTACATTTAACATCACTTTATTTTATGTCCTAGCTATATTCATATATTAATTTTCTATTATTTTTATAAGGTTAATATATTTAGTTATATATACAAAATAGAATTGAACATATTATATAAGAATTTATATATAATTACAACTTATTGTTAAACATTTTATCGCTTTTTATTAGTTTAAATATTAATGTCTATTAATGTTATTTTTCAATACCATGACTTATACATAATAATAATTATTATATGAGAAGAAGACTTTATAAAACAAATGAAAAATACATTAGTTAATGACTTAATTCTAAAAAGCTTTTTGAAATGTAATTTATAAATAAAAATACATTAGTTAATGACTTGATTCTAAAAGGCTTTTTGAAATGTAAAAAAGAACTATATCTCGAATTCTTGAGGTCTTTTTCACAAATTATGTGAAATTGTTGTCGTTTTCTTATATGTGGCTTTTATATATTCTCATTTTAGTCAATATATCATTATTTTAATCTTATAACTAAAAAAATATAAGAACAAAATCATGAAGTATTTAGAGTTTATATATTTTTTATTTGGACATTTAAATTGTAGTTGCAATAACTCATAACTTTGGACAGCTACATGATGTCTTTAACTTATTTAACTAAAGTCTAAGTTTTTTTATTTTATATGAATCTTGTCATATAAATAGAGCAGCCCGAATCCAACACCTTCATCTAAAAGATTGTGTTTGTAAAAAAAAAAAAAAAAAAAAAAAAAAAAAAAAAATCAATCAACATAAACTCGGCTAATTCATCTAATAACTCAAGTTGTCTCGCCCTTTAAGTATATACGTCAATTCGAACATAAATTCAACCCATTGCTAACTCTAAGTTTATATGTAGTTTAGTATGTTTGATTTTTTATTTTTTTAACTTTAGAGCAATTTTAGATTATTTAAGGGAAATCTTCAATAAAAAGTCTAACTATGTGTCTATGTTAAGTTATTTATGAAAAAGTTTCAAAATTAATTTTATTTACAGAAAAAAACAATATACCGAGCTAACGTATTCAGTTTAGTCTTTTCATCCGGTTTACCAGGTTTACAAGATTTGAAATTTTCAATAAAGTCTCACGATTTACAGAAAATAATAATAATTTTTTATAAAAGACCCAAAATAATTAAACTTTATTGAAGATTTTTTAATTTAGAAAACCTAGTAAACGGAAAGAAAATGCTAATCTAAATACGTTAACCGATATATTGTCCTTTTCTATAAATAAAATTAATTTTTGGATTTCTTCATAAATTGTCTCAAAACGAGACTTTATTATAGATTTCCCATTATTTAAAACCCAACTTTCCATAGAAGTTTTCTAGTAAATTATTAGGGTATATGAATGAGCTTTCTATTTAAATTTTTTTTTTACACAATGACACTTTGAGAGGTTCAACTTTATTGTGGATTAGACCAAGTACACCGACAAAAGTGTAAACATGAAAGCAGCAAAAGCACATCAATTGTAATAAGTGTGTCATTCAATTCATCATAAGCACAATGGAACACAAATATTAAAAAAAAAAAAAAGCCAACAATGAATGATTCTTTTTTGTTGTTCACAAGAGCAAAAGTAGTTGTATGCACAGATGGATTCAGATTTAGCCGCCTATTGACAAGACTGAACCGCCACTTTACAAATGGGGCATGTTTTCTTCTGCACCAGCCACTTCTTTATACAGTACATGTGATAGAAATGACCACACTCCAATTTACCAATTTCATCTTCACCTTCATATTCCTCCTGTCAAACAATCAATTAATAAGCGTAACACACTTCATATATTGATTGTTTTAGTTACATAAGATCAAAATATCAGATAAGATTTCTATAATTATCAAGATAAATGCCCTAATAGGCTAATGTCTATATATAACCATCAAACAATTAACGGCTGATTGATACTTGTTGATTGAGTAAGAGCTAACCGGGTCAGTGCCCGAGTGTCTGACTACTGACCCAGTCAGATTCATCCTGAAGTTGACCGGATAAGAGGTAAATCTAAGGGTTTAGGGCTGAGTCAGAAGTAAATTTTAGGGTTATCAAACGGTCTGACTCGGACCGAATCAGACGTAACCTCTTACTGACCCAGAGACAAATCAAACAACCCCTTATTACTTATGTCATCTCAGTTTTCTACAACCCTTTATTTATCCAAAAACTATTGGTACAAACTCACTTGAGTTACCTCGAATAATTTTTCATTTTGTTCAAGTATACGTCATATTTTTTAAAAAGAACATTAGTTGACATTAATATTAAAATAAATGAATAAACGTTAAAATAGTATGGTACCGCGGTGTTTTTTAATCTTTAATAAATTTATTTGTATCATTTTGAAAGTTTCAACATTTGTTCTTTTTAATAATATAGATTTCTATAAAAATATATTTAATTCTATTTTGTATATTTAGTTAAATAGATTAACTAATAAAAAACGATAATAATTTAATATCTATATATAACTAGGATGTAAAATAAAATATTATTAAACGTAGGGCCAAAATGAATAAAACATTTAAAAGGATTAATAAGTGGTTGACGTCTCACCTCCGCAACCCATTTGAAATTCAGTCGACTATTAGTGGAAACTTTCAAACTAAAATGACCTATTTGCCCCTCATCATATCATTACAAACATCTTGATAACATTCCCATGTTTTGTTGTTACCAGAAGGGCATTTTAGACATCACAAATGATTACTTTGTAAAGAGGTTACTTTTCTGCAACCCTAAACATAAGCTGGCCCATACCAAGGTATTTTAGTTTTAGTAAATTAATATAAATGTCATAGTATCAAAACGTTTATGACATTCATAAAATAGCCTTTTTTGTTATTACCGATACGGATGTAACCGGTTCCAGAACTGGAATAACCGGTAACCGAATAAGCAAGGAATCGAGAACCGGGACCGGACCGGACCGAACTTCCCTATCTGGTTCTAACCGGTTCGAATCCGGTGCGGTTCCGATTTGATTTTTTGGTCCAAACGCTTACCCCTAATTACCGAGGGCATTTTAGACATTTTAGGAATAACCAATCACTATGTGTGTGTGTGTCAACAATGTTTTATAAACCAAACCTGACAAATGGTGCATTTCCATTGCATCTCGGTTGGGACATGAGACGATGACTTGCCCTCAAACACCATCGGTGGCTTGCTTTTTCTGACACACCGACCAATCTCGTCTTCTCTTAAACCCGTACTCACGTACCCGATTTTGTCACCAAGCTCCAATAACTCCTATTTCAACATAATTCAAATGTTAAAAATAAACAACATTTGTTACATGATAGTGTCAGACGACTGGACAAGCTTTCTAGGGTTAGTCTGATGACGGGTATGATAAGGGCATTCACGTCTTTTTATTGACATCTGTTTTGTCATGTTGGGTTTTATGTAACAAAAGGGGAATAATAACAAACCTCATAAGACATAGTATCAACATCAAGCCTCCAATCCCTATATCGATCATGATCAAATCTTCCCTCCATAAGTAAATTACCTTGAAGCATAACAATCTGCAATAAAATCAGTAATTTTACACGTTTAAGTACATATAAAGCATAAAAGTGTTGCTAAAGGCTACCAATTTTCAAACATAAATCTGTCAAATGAATGGAATTGGAAGGAATTGAAATCCGTCATGCTTTTGGTTGGCAGGAAATGGAACGGAATGCAATTCCATTCATTTGTATATTTATGTTTTAGTTTATGAATCTATTAAAGGATTTGTATTTTATTTTATTTTTTGGTTTTGTATATTTGATAGTATAATGCTATAATTCTTGGATTTTTCTAAATACAATTCCTTATAAATAATGAAATATATAATCGTAGGATGGTATTATAGATAAATAAATAAAAATATATCTTTTCATTTATCCCATAGAATATTTTATTAAAAACTACGTTTTAAAGTTCTTCACAAAAAAAGCTGTTAATAACACTCGATGGAATGGAATTGGATTCCAATTCCGGTCAAGTAAATCTGTGTGCAAACCTCAGCAAGGCCTTCGGGAGACCGATGTCTAACATGGCGATGATGTCGAGATCCAAATACATCAAATCGATGGTGTGGGATTCCAGAATCAGTATCGAAAAAAGAAAGTTCTTCAGGATGCACCATTCTCCTTCCACCTCGCTAGAAACAAAACCAATAATCATTCAAAATCATCTTTCAATTCAAGAAACTGAAAACAGTAAGAACAGATTACGAACAATCATACCTCCCGTAAATTGATCTTTTCACCATCGACTTTCCCTCTACCGGAAACAACCCTTCTCGACACAACACAGTCGACGGAAGCAGCATCTGTCGACAGCCCAATTCCAGGGCCACACCAGACATCAGGAACAACCAAACAAGACGAAGAACTCGCTATCGCCGGCACCGGCGCCGAAGGGGGACTATTGTTAGTAGACGAAAGCACCAACCCAACCCCATCACCACCGACTTCATCACTTGAAGAAACAAAATTCTTGTTCTTTTTCGGTTTCTTTTTCCTCACCTTCTTCCCTTCCCAATTCGCCGACGTCCTTATCATCGTCGGCACCGACACTTGGGCCGGAGCCGTACAACCCAATCCTCTAAATCTTGTAGATGTGAAGTATTTCTTCTTGGGAGTGGTGTCGGAGATGGGGGAGTCGTCGGTGGCGGGGGTAACTGTTGAGAGTAGAGATGAAATTGTGGATTTAGAGCGTGTGGACTGGATTAGATCTGTATGGTTTCTGGGTTTCCTGTATCTAATTTGATGTTCTTGAGCCATTTGTTGATGAAGTCTCTGTCTCTCTTCTTCTTCGTCGTTCTTGATTGTTGGGTAGTTTAGAGAGAGAGGAATGGAGTATGAGGAGAGAGAAAAAAATTGAAACTTGGAATTTGTAAAGAAAGATTGAGGATTTGATTTAAAGATTGCAGAAAGAGAGGGGGAGGGAATATAGGAGGTGGATTTTCAAGAGATGGTGGGAAGAGAGAGAGAATGGTTGTTGCAAAAGCACGCATCCCTATTAATTATAAAATAATATTGTTGAAATAAAATATCTTATGATATAATTGATATGGATAATCAGTCGTTTTAACTTTTAATGATACAACAAAAGTTTGATTACCCAATAAATTAAAAAGAAATAATATATAACATGTGGAATTCACAAAATCATTGAAAGCTCTTGGTAAAAACTTATTAATTAACAAAGTCCTTGAAAAAAAATGTTTTGGAAAAACTCCTCTAATTACCTTTTAATTTTCAAGAGCCTTTTTGGATTTTAAAAAAATCATATCGTAAATGTTCTAATAATTTTTACATGTAATATTTAATAAAAACATAATAAGTTTATAAAAGTGAATAAACAAATTATTATAATAGATTTAAGAGAAAAAGACGAATACGTTTTGTTGGAAATATATTGTAGATTTGATGATACAAATTTGTATTAGGAAATTATGTTTAGACTGTTCATTTTTGACAGTCAGCCTTGTCTAAATAACTGTAAATATTACATTTAGACAAGCTGAGCTGTCAGACGGTATTTCTTTTATACTATAAATGTCGGTGTTGTCAGTAGAATAGGGTTGTCGATCATAGTAAAGTTGAGTATGTCTCAGGTGATGTCCTTGTATTTTATCAGAGTAGAGATGCCTAAAGTTGAAATTGATCAACTGATGTTGATACTGAAGACGGTCAACAGATGTTGTTCTGAAGACACGCTGATCAGGCATCAACTGCTGCTGATGTTAATGTTGATATTGTTGGAATTTGATCACATAACACAAATAATATATGCAACGGAAGAGAAATAAGATCAAACCACATAAAATTCAATGAACACATTCAGGATCATATCAGTTCATAGCAGATCATAGCAACTTTAAAACAAATAAAAATGTACCTCAAGAAGTCGTTACCTTTGAGATCTAGTCAGGACCATGATTGCAGGGATGATCAGGATCCAAAATGTGAATCCCTCTAGTGGCTTGTACCCGGGGACAACCTGAAAACCAGGCAGATCAAGAGCAAAGAACTTTAACCCTAGAGAGGGAAGAGTTTTCGCAGAGGGAGGAGGGAGGAAGGGAGTTAGCGGCTCAAAGGGTTTGTGATGCCTTTAGGTATCACCCCAATGCCTCTATTTAGAATGCAGGGCTCCTAGGGTTTCAAACTTAGGAGCTTTTTGGCAGCCACACCCCCTGGACTTGTTCGATTGATTATATATTTAATCAATTTCAATCCAGTCCCTTTAATTGGTTCCAAATTAATCCTAGATTAATTTACCAATTAAATTATTATTATTCTTTTAGTTTCTAATTAATTTATTCTCTACAAATTAATTAACTAAATAACCTTTACTCTATTTGACTTTGAATGTTTTTCTGGGTTCTGAGGGAAACCCAAAAGGACTCTACCTTTTATCAGAAAGGTTCTAACAAGTTGATGACATTAGACATTATTCCAACAGATATTTATGGTGTTGAAGCCGAAGTCGATGTTCGTGTTGATCATATTTAAGGTCAAATCTGATCTTATTCTGGAGATCGGATTTGTTATTTTCCCTAAATATTTAAATTCCTACAATCTTGGGATATGGTTGTTGGATCTATATGCTCAAGAATCATTATGAAATGATATTGCTAATAACATATTGTAAGACCCTGAACCCGGAATGTCCAAGCTCAAGTTAAAAGAATTGTGTTTTTTTTAGATTTTGGGAAATTATGCCGTTAGCGCCGCTAATGTTAAGGGTTAGTGCCGCTAATGTTAACGGTTAGCGGCGCTAGTTTTTGCAGGGTTTGGTAGTAGGTTTGCACGACCTCAGTTAGTGACGCTAACTGAAGAGTTAGCAATGCTAACTACTGATTTTGGGCCAAAACCTTAGATTTTGAAGTTTGGGCCATATTTAAGGTTGGGGATGTTGGATTAGGTGTCTAAGCCATGACTTTATATTTATATTTATCTTGTTAATTGAAGCAAAGTCCATTTGGGTTGCCCTCATAACTGGAGGATTAGTGTAGAGTTCAGTAGAGTGAAAGGTTGATTTATTAATTGTTTAATAAATCAATAGAAATAAATAAATAGTTTATTAATATATTTAAGTGTTAATATATTAATTAGAAACTATAATAATTAATTAAGATTTAATCTAGAATTAATTGGATTTAATTCAATGATTAAGTTAATTAATTAAAAGTGTAGTGACTGGTTTGTATTTATTCAATAGTT
The DNA here is from genome assembly GCA_023525715.1 of Cichorium intybus. NCBI lineage: Eukaryota > Viridiplantae > Streptophyta > Magnoliopsida > Asterales > Asteraceae > Cichorium > Cichorium intybus. The sequence continues at coordinate 98,006,339 of CM042010.1, read as the reverse complement.
GACTAACTGGCAAAGAGAAGTCCAGGGGCCAAAAAGTAGCGCCACCCTGGAGGTTTCTCTAGGGTTGGCGAAAACCCTAATTAGGGTTTGGGGATCTGGTCCAAGTGGTCAACAGGCTTGCCCACTTTGGAGGCTCCTTAGGGTTTCAGGTGTAACCCTAGGAGGCTATAAAAGGAACCCCCTAGTACCCTAATTCCTACGCCAACTTCACTCTAAGATTACTCTGCTGGACTCTCTTCTCCATTGCTTTGGGTGTGACTACATTTGAGGCAGGATCTGTTTGCTGCAAGCTTCAAGAACAAGATCAAAAGGTTGGTTAATTTCTTATTTGATCTTTAGAAATAAATGTTGGCCTTAGGTTTTAGTTTATAATCTTCATAGAAGAAAACATAGATCTTTCTAGGGTTGCATGTGAACCATAAGAATTGTTTGTTCATTGATTGCATAGAAACTCTTTAGTGGTATCAGAGCTTAGGCTTGTTTTTTTTGTGAATTGATATTAATTGCATGAAGTGTTTATGCCTTGAGTGTTTTTGCGAAAAACACCTCTTGGAATGGCCTAAAATCGATTTCAAGGCTAGGGTTTTCTAACCCTAGCCGCCACCCTTGGTTCCCCCCCCCCCCCCCCCTCTTTATTTGCTTGCCTTTTAAGTAGGTTGTTATTTTTGGTAACTGGATCTACAAGATAACTAGAACCCTTAAACCCTAGCTTACAAATTTCGAACGTTAGGGTTTTAAGATAGGTAAAATTAATTTGATTAATTTATAATATCTATCTTAGATTTAATTAGTTTAATTAATTGTTAATTAAAAGATCAATTAAATCAACTTAAAAAATTAATTTTCTAAGAATTTTCGCAAATTTATTTCTAATTTTCGAAAATTTTAAATTAATTCTTTAAGTTGATTTAATTTATCTTTTAATTAACAATTAATTAAACTAATTAAATCTAAGATAGATATTATAAATTAATCAAATTAATTTTACCTATCTTAAACTCCTAAGGTTCGAAATTTGCAAGTTAGGGTTTAAGGGTTCCAGTTATCTTGTAGATCCAGTTACCAAAAATAACAACCTACTTAAAAGGCAAGCAAATAAAGGAGGGGGGGGGGGGAACCAAGGGTGGCGGCTAGGGTTAGGAAACCCTATCCTTGAAATCGATTTTAGGCCATTTTTTCGCAAAAAAACTCAAGGCATAAACAGTTCATGCAATTAATATCAATTCACAAGAAAACAAGCCTAAGCTCTGATACCACTGAAGGGTTTCTATGCAATCAATGAACAAACAATTCTTATGGTTCACATGCAACCCTAGAAAGATCTATGTTTTCTTCTATGAAGATTATAAACTAAAACCTAAGGCCAATATTTATTTCAAAATATCAAATAAGAAATTAACCAACCTTTTGATCTTGTTATTGAAGCTAGCAGCAAACAGATCCTGCCTCAAATGTAGTCACACCCAAAGCAATGGAGAAGAGAGTACAGCAGAGTAATCTTAGAGTGATGTTGGCGCAGGAATTAGGGTACCAGGGGGTTCCTTTTATAGCCTCCTAGGGTTACACCTGAAACCCTAAGGAGCCTCCAAAGTGGGCAAGCTTGTTAACCACTTGGACCAGATCCCCAAACCCTAATTAGGGTTTTCGCCAACAATAAATTAATTCTAAAATATTTTAATAAGATTAAAATATATCTTATATATTTATGATTAAAAGTTAATACTTATATATAAGATTAAATTGTTAGTCTTACCGCTAGTAGGCCTCATTCACAAAACTGTCCTATAAAGAGGGTATAAGGCGACTGCCTATAAAATGGCAGTCTAATGGGTACCTACTCTTACCCACCGCTCTCTTAGTGAGTCGAGTGTCGTTAGCCGAACGGGTTTGATAGAACCGCTAAATCCTCTTAAAGGTATAATGCTATAATTGAAAGTACTAGAACTATAAACAAATCCCAATCTAGTTACTTTAGGTTTAAAAATGTGAATTGGTGCTAATCCATGAAATTGCACATTGCAATTTGTGAAACATTGGTGGAGCGTGTGTGGTTAACCGGCACACCAATAGGGGTTCACAAAGACTTGCAATGGGTTTCTCGATTTTGTCATTATTAATGGAGCGTGTGTGGTTAACCGGCACGTTAATTAGAGATGACAATGGACTTCGAGAGTACCGAGCGAATTTGTATGGTTATTCACACCCGGTTTGTGATCCTCGGCATCCCAGTCACAAACAGTGGGGCATATCCGAGACTAAACATGCCATTGAATAGTTCAATGTGTCTCAACAGATCTAGGAATTTCATAAGATGAAATTGATAAGTGTATTATCTACCTTAATGACCATTCTGTTGTGATTACGGCATCCCTCTTCACACCATAGTTGGGGCATTTTGGGTCCTAGCCTTAATAAATAATATATTGGGTAATTATTTAAAAGGATTAATTAAACTAATAAATTCAGTTTATTGTAGATGTCTGGATCAAGTGTCTATTCTCATCCCTCTCCTTCCTCAACCATTTCTGAGAGCATCAGAAAGCACCTACCAAATATGGAAAGGCTGACTGGCCTTAATTGTAAGGAATGGCTTCACAATTGGAGACTAGTTCTCGTCATTGCTGGCAAGCTTCATCTCACCGAGTATCCGATCCCGGTTCCACCGGAACAAGTTATCATAAAGAGTTCTTATGATGAGCGTAACTTCTTAGTTGATGAATCCGAAGAAATTCGTGACCTCATGCTATTGACCATTGACCTCGAATTCTGCAAGGATTTTGAATCCTTGGGGCCGTATGAGTTGATGCAGTAGGTTGAGGAAAAGTTCCAAAAACCAATTGAAGAGGAACGAGCTAGGATCTTCAAAAGACTTGCAGAGTGCAAGCTAAGAGAAGGAAGTAGCATCGATTCGCATGTTCTTCAGATTGAAGCTTACATAGGCGAATTGTACAAACTTGGTTATTCCATGAGTCAGGAGATGAGTGTAAACATCCTACTCGCTTCGCTGACTAGTAAGTACGATCTGTTCATTCAGACGTATAGAAAGGAAGACCAGAAAAAGACCTTTATGGAAATGCATCCACTGTTGACTTTATACGAGTCACTCTTGGATAGGCATAGCTCCAATGGTTCAGCTACTTCTGGATTAAGTCCAGTGAAAAGAAGCAGCAAGAAACGATCCAGATCGTCTGGACATATCTTAAACTGGGAATCCACAGAATCGGATACAGTCGCGGAAAGATTGGAAGACGCTTCAAGGTCAAAAACTTTTGAAAGCTCAGGTATATCTAAAAACCTCAAAACTCCTGTTCCATAATTCCTTGATGCATAATGTGATAGTCACGTTTTGGTTTGTATGCAGGGAATCAGTATGGTACGGGACTCTGGCGCATAGGAGCACATTTGGATTGGATTTCCAGCTCATGCAGTTTTGAAGTTTAGCTAGATATTAAATCATGTTATTAGCTTATTAGATGCATTTGACATTGTCTGTCATATAATACATTGTTCAAGGATTTTGTTTTAATAAAATTGTCAATTTTCTTTTAACACCTGTTGTTTGAAATATCCTTGAAATGTTGTATGAATGTATTGAATGCATGATTAGTAATAACTTGAATGTCGATGCATCCAAAGTGTTTTGATTCAAGAATTGTGTTCCTTATGATTGTTAAAGTGAATATTATAAGAATCAATTCAACCAAAGGTCCAGTTGGACAGGACTTTGGAATCATTTGACTTAGAGTCACATGATGAATTGAGTTCTTAATGTGTAAAGAAATGAATTAACCAAAGATCCAGTTGGACAGGACTTTGGAATCATTTGACTTAGAGTCAGATGATGATTAAGTTCTTTATAAAGCACAAGTGGCAAGAAATGAATCACCCAAAGATCCAGAGGGTAGGATTTTGGAATCAGTTGACTTAGAGTCAAGTGATGATTGCAAGTCTTGAACGGAATTAACAAAGTCATAAGTTTACATAGAAATGTAAAAGACATTGAGATTAGGAGCAACGGACACATCAATTGCTGTGTATTGCTCGAATCTTCAAATAGAACACAATTTTTTACACTTCGCAACATTTGTCAATCGTATGACGAATATGGCTTCACTTATCGGAATAAGCAACTGAATCGAAACCTTAAACAGTTCAGGAACTTCAAAGGAAGTGTAAGTTCCACAGAACCTGAGTTACAACATAAACTGAGAAAATGTTTCACAGTTCATCCTCTTCCAAGAACATTAATAGCTATAATGTGTCTTAGGGAAGATGATGGAGCATTGGTCGAAACGGTTCGATCCTCGATGTATGAGATACATTGCCAATTAGTTTCCAATAAATTGAATAGTAAACCAGTCAGACCATATTCCAACCACATTCTAGACTAAGTAGGTTTTGGAGACACTTCCTAAAATGTGAAGCTGGGATTATCCCACTTGCACATAGAGTGTCCGGGGTCTTGTAATGTTCGTCTGAACCTCATGACTAGCCTGAACCTGATCAGCAATGTCGTTTCACTGGCTATCCCATTATACCTGTAAAAGAATAGCTCTTTTAGAAAGAACTCATGTTTTAGGAAACAGTGGGAGTTGGGACAGTCCTGAATAAGTTCGGGATTAGCCAAGTGAGAGAACCTTTAGTCATCACTAGGCTTGGAGCAGAAATCAGATTTCTGTTTTAATACTGACATAATCTTCTCTTGACCAGTAGCATTGATCACCGTCATAAGTAGTTATGATCGGGGTGACATACCGAATAGTGGTAAAACACTACAGTTGGTACGGACTTACAATCCGACTACTTGAAAGCATTCGTGAGCCTGGTTGCTGCCAATTGAGAGAACCTTAAGACGAGATACAGTCTATATGACAATTTGATTGATTTTACAACCGGTCTAAAAACCAGTGGGAGTAATTGAATCATCAAAAGAAATCAACATGGACAGAAACATACCTTTAGAACATCTGGTTGAGTGAGACGTTACTCAGAGTCAAGTAATTGGCTCCGAGAGAAGCACTCTCTATAGAAGATGAAATCCGAAAGGATACTGCATATTGTAAGTCGTTAGTGGAGCGCGAGTGGATCACCGACACACTAATAGGGACTCACAAAGAGTATGCCAGTATAAAGGTACATGGGCCCGGGATTTCCCCGCGGGCATCTCGCAAGAAAGGATATTCAGATTCTCGAAATATGCCAAAGGATTTGATTTTGAGAATGGGCTGAAAGATTTCCATTAAGATGTCAGAAAGTTTAGATTCTCAAAATGTGCCAAAAGTTCTGGATTTTGAGAATAGTCCATAACTTGTCAAAGCCAGTGGGAGTCTCGCTGTTATCTACTATCTCCATATGTGTGTTACATATTGTTTCTAGGAAACGTCTCTTTTCATTACAAAGTGTAATGACTTGGTGACGGATCGCTATAAAAGACTTAATAGAGATACGACATACTCAGGTGGTTGCAAACGTTTATGAGATAGATCGAAACTCTGCCAAGATGATCTTGATGAGATTCAAGATACATAGCACCAGGAAACGAGTTTCCTATCATTGCAAAGTGTGATGATTTGGCATGAGAAATGTAAAGAAGGTGCAACATACTCACATAATCCATAGACATCTATCAGATAGATGTTGTCATCAGTATAGACCTAGCCATAGTAAGCATGATCTTGGTAAGATTCAAGACGCATGAGAAAGAATATCCGAAAGGAAACAGTTATAAAAGGTCATGACACTGGGATTGTAAGTACTCCTAAGATTCCAAAGGAGTTTGGACTAGATCGAATTCCACGAGCTTCTTAGATTGATCAGAAGTGTCATGTCCTGATGACTTAATGCTTAGAGCATTCAGGATATGACCTGGCTGGGAATACTTAATGGATTCAGTACATAGGTGAGAAATCATTGAAAAATGATCGGGGTGAATGTTAATAGTAATTTGAAAAGAGTTTCAAATAAGTAAAAGGACTTAATTGTTAAATAGTTTCGTTAGCATTCCGATGGAGCGCGTGTGGGTCACTGACACATCAAGACACCTCGAAATAGTCTTACGGTGCAGTCATGTAGACTAAAGAACCATGGAAAGTCACAGTACACAGAATGGAGAGGTAAGTGAGAATGACAGTATATGACTAAATTGAGATATCATCGGATGAATGTCCGATTGGATAAAGTGTATCAATGTATGACATTTGGATACATAGAAAGAGTGAAAGGTCATATAGACATAGATACATAACATGAATTAAAAGTTTAAAAAGTATCTAGAAACCGATAATAGTTTTATGAAGAATCCGACTTGGTGATTACCTTGTGGAGACTTGGTAATAAGCAAGAGTAGCTACCAGTCAGATTTTAAGTTTCAAATTTGCATGTTTCACTTTCCGAATAATTTGATTATTCAAAAGTCCACAGTCGCTCATACTTTTTGGGAGTAAGTATGAACGAAGACTGTCATGAATTGGTTTGTAGATTGTCTAAGGAGTTAGACATTGCAGTAAGACTGCTACAACGTTCACGAGTACTTAGAAATAGAGATTTGAGTATTGGATAAACCCGGGCTCAATAGATTGCTTCATGGATTACATCACGAGCAATGTTGATACGATAATATCCTATGATCTTGAAGCAGAGACATATGAGTTGAAATTTGCAAGTGGGTGGTGCATTGATAATGCGTAAACGCATCGGTAACTCGATGTTATAAAACGTATTGTTATGTGTGATTTTGATAAGTAAAAGACAAAAGCATATGAGTCGAAGCTTATTCGTTCTTTGACCCTGATGGGAAACAGATATCTGTAGGCCTCTCGATGATTTTGAAGTCGACTAAAGTGCTGGCCAGCCTGGACTGAATTGATGTGTTCAATTAGAAGTCTTAAAGTCATAAGTAGAATTAGAGATCGGGAAACAAAGTATCGGACAGAGATTAATCTTAATCCATGTCTCGTGTCTGAAAAATATCTTGTTGGACTAAGGATCATACGATCACTTATCTATGGACATAACTGACTGGGTCAGAGTTCGGCAGCAGTTTCTTGGAAGCTGCAAGTTGTTTATTAATCAGAAGATAAATTAAAGTCATAGACTTATCCAAGTGGTAGACTGTTGGATTAGCTGTCTAAGCCATGATTTTATATTTATATTTATCTTGTTAATTGAAGCAAAGTCCATTTGGGTTGCCCTCATAGCTGGAGGATTAGTGTAGAGTTCAGTAGAGTGAAAGGTTGATTTATTAATTGTTTAATAAATCAATAGAAATAAATAAATAGTTTATTAATATATTTAAGTGTTAATATATTAATTAGAAACTATAATAATTAATTAAGATTTAATCTATAATTAATTGGATTTAATTCAATGATTAAGTTAATTAATTAAAAGTGCAGGGACTGGTTTGTATTTATTCAATAGTTGAATAACTGGCAAAGAGAAGTCCAGGGGCCAAAAAGTGGTGCCACCCTGGAGGTTTCTCTAGGCTTGGTGAAAACCCTAATTAGGGTTTGGGGATCTGGTCCAAGTGGTCAACAGGCTTGCCCACTTTGGAGGCTCCTTAGGGTTTCAGGTGTAACCCTAGGAGGCTATAAAAGGAACCCCCTGGTACCCTAATTCCTGCGCCTACTTCGCTCTAAGATTACTCTGCTGGACTCTCTTCTCCATTGCTTTGGGTGTGACTATATTTGAGGCAGGATCTGTTTGCTGCTAGCTTCAAGAACAAGATCAAAAGGTTGGTTAATTTCTTATTTGATCTTTAGAAATAAATGTTGGCCTTAGGTTTTAGTTTATAATCTTCATAGAAGAAAACATAGATCTTTCTAGGGTTGCATGTGAACCATAAGAATTGTTTGTTCATTGATTGCATTGAAACCCTTCAGGGGAACCCTAGGGTAGCCGCCATTTCTTCATTTTCAGCCTCTAGAACGTTCATTTTCCTCTCTAAGTCTCTTTAGATGAATTTTTGGTGCTTTTTGTCCCTTGGGAAGGATTTTTGAAGCTTGGATGGTGTTAGAAGACTAATAGTGATGCTATAAGTTGTTTCATTTGGTTAAATCTTCAAAGATCTGCTCTTGTCTGGACCATTGTGAGTAAAGTTCCCACCTTTTTATGTTTATGAGGTTATTTTTATATTTTGTGTGGGATTTTATGGATTGAAAGGAAGTAATGGTCCCTTTTTAGTGTTGTCCATGATTGGGAAGGATAAAGTTTGGAACTTTATGCCTTAAAGTCCTGTTTTAGAACCATATATTGGTTTACAGAGTAAGCAAAACTCTCTTTGGTGGTTTTGTTGAGTTTAGGGCCATTTTGGACTTGGATCTTGTTCATGAGCTTGCAAGGTTATGTTTGGATGGTAAAGTTAGGATTTTTATGTACTTAGGGACTGTTTGGAAGGTCCCTGGAGGAGATTTGAGTCTCTGCCTGAATGGATTAAGAGCTTAATAGACTTTTGAGTCTGTTCATAGTTAGCGATGCTAACTAGGATAGTTAGCAGCGCTAACTGTCTGTTGATCGTTGACTTTGACCTTTGACCATTGACTTTTTGACCAATTTGACTTTTGGTCAACCTTGAGGGTTTGAGGTACCGGTCTTAGAGGTTTAACCTGTTTGGGGTTTGGAAAGTTCTAAGTGGAGTTTATTCTTATTAGGAGGTTCACATTGTCGGGGTCTGAAGACGCGCGTGTGGAGTGTTGTTTGGCTTTGCGGATCAAGTGAGTTTTCTCACTATACCATGGGTAATGTTACATGTGTTGTAGCTTTACTTCTCGATGTGCAGTGTTGTATTCTCGGGTGTTTGCGCCCTATCTATGTGATTATGTGATTGAGTAGGGACCCGCTGGGTTCATCTGAAGGCTTTGGCTTCTATGATTGGTAAGTATGTATAGTATCGATAATATCCTAGGAGGGAGATGTCATCTGATGGTGGATCGGGATAGGCCCAAGATCCGGACGGATCAGGCAATCCCAAGAGTCCACGCATTGAGCCGGTGACAGATGGAATGGGATAAGCATGTGAGTCCTAATAGGGGCGGATCGGAGCAAGCCCGAGAGCCAGGTTGTTCGGGGCAAGCTTAGAGACCTTTAGGTGATTATGTGATATGTGATGAATCATGTGGTATTTTGGGGAACTTAGTAAGCTTTGTGCTTACTCTTTCACCCTAACTGTTTTTTAGGTATTTGCTGGCTTGAGCTTGGAGCACGACGCGACTATACCGCATCTGAGGTTTTGATAATCAAGTCTTCCGCTAGATAATATTTACAAATGTTTTTGTTAAATATCATTCATATGTTTTTAAATATTAAGTTTTAATTAAATGGCTTTTATTTTATAGATTGTTTTATGTACTTGACTCGTTTTAAAAACAAAAATTTTACTCTGGATTTTGGGGTGTTACACGTATGATCCTATAGGGTCACACCTTTATCAAGTTGCTACTTATCAAATATTTATTAAGTATTGATAACTAATAAATAAGTTCAACTCTTGTATTTAATTAGAGAATAATTATTTTTTTGTGAAAATAATAATTTTAAGGAGTTAAACTAATAATTATATCCTATAGTATGATACATTAAGTCATGTACAAAGTTTTGGACACTTTGGGTTCCATTAAGATGTAACTAGACTTGTTAGTTTCTAAAGGTAGAGTATTGGACACTCTTGTTCCCTTTTCTCTCATTGTTGGTCGGCCACATGATGGTGTGGGTGGAGGTTGCTTGTCAACCTTCACCTCATACACCCATACCCTTTAAAAGACCATATCTTTGCATTAAATGAAAGTATGGGTCATGGAACACATGACTCTCTTATGGGTATAAAAGGAAGTGGTTGGCAAATGTTGCAAAAACTTTTTATCCTCCCATCACAAACTGTCGGCTTTCTCACTCTCTCCCTCTCCTCTCTCTTTTGTAAACCTTGTTGTAAGTTTGAGAGCTTAGAAGTATTTCTCCTTTCGTTCTTAGTTTTGTTAAGTACTTAAAGGCTTAAGAATTTCTTTATGCAAGAAGGAACTAGCATTCTAAGTGCCTAAACATTGGTGGTGGATACTTGTAGAGAAATCCAACTCCTTGATTTTTTTCCATCTACTTCAACTCCCCAATTCCAAGAGGGATCAAATGCATAAAAGGTTATCTCTTAAAAAAAATATTATGTATGCTTTTAATATTATTCTTACCCACATGAATGGATCATTGATGATTTTGTTTAAAATGTTTTAAAATACACTAGTTATTTTAAAAAGGCTTCCGTTGCCGTTTTAATCTAAAATGCTTTATTTTATTTATCAAAACTCATCAATGGTTTGTTTTGAAGATCTGTAGATAATATTGGTTTGATTTGAAGATCTGTAGAGATTATTTTGACTGAAGATTATCTTGATCTTTAGGAGATTATTCTGGAGCATTTTATGACTATATTAATCAATAACCTTTGTGTGTTGAAGGTTGGCGATTGATATTTTCTTAAGTGACGAATTTAGAAAGATTCAGAGTGTGCATACTCAAAACTGAGTGTGTTTCAGTTCTTCTGTAATATGTGTGCATAAAACTGTTAACAAATAAAATGTGGTTTTATTTGTTGAATACTTGTGTTTATTCCGCGTTTCTTTTAGATTCATACACGAGTGTTCAAATCTTGGGACCAACATGTTTAATCTTGCCAATCATTTTTCAATAAATAACCAAAATCAACCAATGATCAATATAACCATGAATTTTTGTTGATGGCGTCTGTGAAATTCGCAGATTATCTGCGAAATCATCAAAACTACGATGTTTGATGATTTTTGCAGATGTCATTTGTGAAATTCATGGAATCCACCCATTTGATATATAAAAATTGTATGTTTCTTCTTTTTCCTTTATTTTACCAAAAAAATAACATTTGACAATTCTTTCAAACACAATAATATATATTTATCAATGTTACTCTTAAACACAAATCTCATTTCAGATTTCATATTTTAATATATTATAAGCTTATTTTAAGGCTATTGCTTCTTTGTGAATGTGTTTTTGAGGATACATGTTAGTATTGATTTCTGATTGTGTAACTTAGTATTTTTTAGCAAAGTGTGGAGCCTAATCAGAACCAAAAAAAGTCCAGATAACCAAAGAGGGATCAGCTGACCAAAACAACTAGAAACAGAGGCGATGAAAAATCCAGTGTTATTGTAGTTTGTACTTTGGACGGATCCTCATACCTTGGTAGAGGAAGTTTTTTCACTCCTATTTTGACTAACCAAAAAGATCTACAGTTGGAGATAGTATCATGTATCACGTGTATCTCACCCAGAAGGACATCAATTCTTCTCATGGTGGATCAACAAGACAGTTTGAAAAGAAGAGTATCATATCAGCGGGACCGAGGAAGGTCACACATCGTCTGGATCAGAAGATACGTCTTCACTTAGGTAAGCAAAGGAGACATCCAAGACTGACAACATAAATTGGAGGTGGACTGAGGAAGGTTACCAGACCAAAGTGTGTGATACAGAGTAAACCCTCAGAATGAAATAGTCATGACCAGATAAGCCAATCACTAATATCTTTTACGGATTACAGTTCACCGTTACAGCAGTAGCTTGGGCTGCGTTTACATGAGTGAATGCATTAGCAGGAGAAGAATGTGAGAATGCAGTAGTTTTCTTACAAATGCTTGGTTTCAAACCAAAGGGTTTCTCCAGGTGAAGAGTTGGACTCTAACCGAGTGCAGAAGCATAGTCCGACAGTTACACAGTCTCGTCCAGGGGAAAGATTACTCAACCGTAGTTCAAGGAAGGGTTGCACATTCGAAGGAGGATTATTTGATAGTACCATGCTTTGGTGAAATCACATCAGCTTTTAGATTTATCTTGGGAATACGTGAACGGACACTATTCAACATGGGGTTATAGAAGAGTCACTTCACAGGCTATAAAGTTGACTAGGTGTTCCAGGTCTATGTTTGAAGTTTCCCGCCCAAGACCTTGCATATTCAGTCTTCCATATTTGCTTATAAATCTCATCATTTACTAAGATGTTTGTGAGCAGATAAAGTGGTAGATATCTAATGTTCGAGTTGTGAACATTGTGAAGACAGTCTTAGTCTGTTCTTTCTCTATTGTAAGATCATTGAAGTTAATCAATGAAACTTTTCTCTCGGTTCTCACAGTGAAGGGAAGGTGAAGCTCGAGGCACATGTGGAACACGAGTTGACCAAAACCTCAAGTGAGTAACTTAAATTCATTACTTATGATTGAATTGTGGTGAAAACAGGTTACTATTGGTTTTAATTGGTAGAGATGACCAACTGTCATGAGTTAAGATGAGATTGAGTATTTATGTTGCCGATTGAGAATTAGTGTAATTGAGCATACTAATTGCAGTGTCACGCTACTGTCATGCGGTCAAAAATAAGAAAATAAACCTCACTCTCACTTAGCACAGTGGAAGTCAGGGTTGATCTACAGGAGTTACGTGGTCGAGAGAGGTGACAGATTACCAACTGCAGTGTCACACTACAGTCAAAGGACCTAGTTTCTAACTTTTGCCAAACAATCCCAAAAAATCATAAACTAAAACAATTCCAAACAAGCATTACCTAAACTAAAATCCACTAACTAAACCTTCTTACCTACTGAAATGAGAAGTACATCTCCAATTCAGAAGCAATCAAAGGCAATCAAGCATCAAAACACAATCCAAACATTCAAAAATTCATTCACAAGCATAAAATACTGAAAAAATGAGCAATTAACAAAAACCAAATGATTACCATTAACCAAAGCAGATCCAACAGGTTCAAAACGGTAACTAAACTTATTAAAAACAGAAACAAAGACTCAATGTCAATGGTTGTCACTCCCAAAGACACTAGCCAACTATTACTAACTATTAACTAATTGAAAATTAAAGATAAAAACATAAAAATACCAAAAGATGGTTGTTGAAGCTAAATCTCGGAGTCAAAGAGCCTTGGGGGGTCGATTTCACACCAGGTCTTCGCTAAATTTTTTGACCTAAAAGCCTCTATTTATAGTTGCAAAAATCTCGAAGCCACGCCGCGCATAAGTGGATCCCGCGTCGCGCGTGCGGGTTTATCCCCGTTTTATCGGAATTTAAATTTTTTCCACCGCGTCGCGCCTTTGTGATTTCCGCGGCGCGCGTACGTCTTCACCTGATTTTGCCTTGATCTTCAAACTTCTTCCAAATTGCACGCTTTTGGTCCCTGTTTTCGTTATTTCTTTCCAAATAAGTGCTGGCACGAAAAGTGAGAATGCCACGATATGATATAATTCCACTAAGAATAGGGCTCAACAACGACTAAAATATTTGATATTACTAGGCGTTGTCAAACACCCCACACTTGTGCCTTGCTTGTCCCCAAGCAAGAGAGTTTTTAATAGATTTTAACTAAGACTCAAACAATTTTTGACTGTGTTTAGTTTCAAAGCTTATTGCCTTATGAGTTAGAGTGAAATAGTTCGTGAAAACATAATCAGAATGTTCTTTGGAGTTCATGGCTTTCTACAAAACCCTTGATTACAAATTTTCTGTCCACAATGAAGTGTACTTACTCATTCAGATTCTAAAGTCCATTAAAGAACTGTCCATGACTTTCGATGTTGTCCGTGTAGCGAGCTTTCACAAATACCATCCCAGACCAGACGATCTTAGGTGGTAAGGTGCGTAAGGCCCACCCATTTTAGACTTACCGGCTCGAACAACAAAGGTCACAGATTGACAATTCCTTCCTAAATTCCAAACTTAAAACAGTCCAATCTTCTAAACTCATACTACCTCCGTCCCAAAATGATAGTCCACAGACAAAAAACACACAGATTAAGAAAACATTAAATGCATCTTACTTTTTCCCACAAAATGACTGTTTTACCCTTTCTTTGCATTTAATGTCGGCACTAGATGTGTTGGCTGTTAGGGGTATTTTGGTAAAGATGTCATTTATATTTAGAAGTGGACTAACATTTTGGGACAAACTAAAAAGGAAACATGGACTATCATTTTGGGACGGAGGGAGTAAAACTCAACTTATTTGACTTAACTAATAGCATGATCACAATAAATAGTATTTCTCGAAAAATACCAATGCTATAACAATCACAAACTATCCGTTTCAAAATTACAATCTAGTAAAATTTTTGAAAAAATTGCTAAAAATTTTGAAAATCGGTCTTTTCCCGCAAAAATTTCAAAAGTACTCTTTCGACCGTCCACACCCCACACTTAAAACCGTACAACGTCCTCGTTGTACAAAAATTATTTAGAACAAGGGAGAAAGAGTTACCCCTTTGGACGGTAGATCGCTTGATTGGTACTCGGTGTCACAGGATTGGTACTCGGTGTCACAGGTACAGAGACGAACAAAAAGGTCATCAATTTAGAATTCTGGAGTTGTAGCGCAACAGTGAACACGCCAGTGGTCAAGACAAGTGGAGGGGGCACGGTGACCCCACACTTGCTTGAAACAACTCCTCCAATTTTTGGTATCACATGCATAACTCACAAAAAAGATTAAACGCAAACAACAAACAAATAAAATATAAACAGACCATAGAAAGTAGTATCATAGGTACAGTACAGATATCCCAAAAAAGTGAAAAGAAAAGTACATCAATCGCTACCGGGTGGCCTAGAGGATCCTGCCTCGTGATCGTGAGCTCGGGCTGGAAATGGTCGGGGGCGCTGTCCCTATGCATAAGCGATCTGTAAAAGTACCTCCCCGATCCACTCCAGCTGATCCTCAATCCTAGCGACCCGATCCTGCAGTCGCCTAAGCTCTGTCGCCTCCTCCTGCTGTGGCTCTGGCTCCACCGGTGCTGCTGGTCTCCGGCGTCTCCTACCTGGCTGAGCGTAAGCTGGTCGGGGGTCCTGGGGTGCCTCAGTCGCCACCCTCACAAACTGGCCTGGGCGCTGCTGCTCGATAAGCCCCATGTTCTCCAAGGCTCGTGCCGTAGTGCGAGCTGGAGGTAAAGCGGTCAAGGATGCTACAACAGGAGCAGTAAGGATCCGGTACGAACGGGCCAGGCGGGTGATGTAATGCACGTGGGCCAGAGGACTGCTGGCTGATGCACCCGTCGCACGGGTGAATAGGGAGACGGCTAGAGCGAACGGGTGGTGAAGGAACCTGGAGGGGTCAAGGAGGACCCAGAGATAAGTCATGTCCTCGCCGAACACCTTCTCGCCCCCTCCCTGTGCATGATGGTGGTGGAGACGATGCGGTGCATGAGCCGGTGAAGCGGATCATGGAGATGGCTCTCCCTGGATGTCCCTGCCTCATAGAACACGTTGGACAACGGTGTCCAAACCTCTGCATTGGCAACCCTGGCGGGCTGCCCCTGAGTGCACGCCTGGATAAACTGCATGAAATGGCGGTGCTGGAGGTCCGCCTTTGTATAGATGCCTGTGTGCCTCCCAAACTCTCGGAGGTTGCACTCCCTGTGCACTCCCCCCAATCTAAATCGTACGAGCCTGGAACGGGGCTCTGTCGACCCCGGTGCAAAACGGACAGTAGATAGGAACTCCAAAAGAAGCTCGGTGTATACTGTGTCCTCCTGGTTGGCCATAAGCCTATCCCAGCCTCGACAAGTGAATGAAGCATCCCCGTGGGTCCATGTGCAGTGGAGAAATGGCTCGATCTCGCCCCAAAGCCCCGCGTCTCTGAGGATATCTGTGACACCCCATTTCTAATATTTTCAAATACTATGGTTTTTCGTATAAATACATGAATACACAAATACGGTATATCAAAAACCGATAATTTACATTTTTAAAACTGTGGGTATTACAAATCCATACCAAATCTAACCATAGTCAGCAAGAAGAGGATTAAACCTTGCGTCCAAATTAGGAGCTAACTCAAGATCCACTCCAGCTAAACTTCATCCCATTTATAGCAACTTATTTTAACCTGGAATACATGGCAAAACATAGAATACGTAAGACAAAAATTGTCTCGTGAGTTACATGAGTTTTAGACTCAAACCTTTAACTTATTTTTCAACCTTTATATAAAACTTATGACATAAAACATCTTTCAAAGTTTTAAAATATTATCATACCATAGTTCTTTATTCTTTTCAAAATCATTACATATCATACCTTGCATAATTATCTTCTTTCAAAACTTTATAATAACAACATAATATAACTCATTACTTCTCAAAAATCATTCTATGACATACTTTACGAAAATAACATCGTTCTTACTTTCTTTGACTGGTTTTATAAGCTTGCTGGATTTTTATACTTAGGGCTTTAATCACTATAAGTGATACCCCAAGTCTCTATGGCTAGAAAGAACGGATCAATCCTCACCATAGAAGTGCTGAGGCAATCTACTTCGCGATGAGGATTTTCCCCAGTAGACCCCTTACCTAACCCGGGTAGGTTGGAACATAGTTCCCTTACTAACGCTGCTTGCTACAATTACCAGTCATACAAAAAAACTTGCTGCTTGCTTGAACATTTCTCATAAACATATAACTTGTGGCTAGGTGCCAAACTACATCATTTTATGTCTTTATGGCTAGATGCCAAATTTATAACTTTCATCACATATCAATCATATGTTTAAAACATATCTTTATAACAATTTAGGCTTAATGCCAAATCATACTTTCCAAACATCTTATGGCTATATGCCCATTCATACTTGAAAACATATACGGTTTGTAACAAAAACATACTTCTTAAACATCTTGTGGCTATATGCCTATTCATACTTGAAAACATATATAGCTTGTAATCAAAATATACTTTCACATAATTGGTTCATAGACCAAAACATACTTTCACATAATTGGCTCATAGGCCAAAACATAACTTCAAATATAGCATTATACTTTCACAAACAAGTTAGAAATAATACTCTTGCATATAATTTCACATATAGAAATTTTATAAAAAATCTTAAAAATACTTACTTGCCATGTACCCCAAAATGGGTAAAAATACTGCATGTACTCACCTTGTCTAGTTAGAGAAGTCTAACTATAATCACTTCTTCCCGTTGAGTTTTCCTTTCCTTCAACTTTACTCCTTAATACCTAAGGAGTTCATTTAACATTCTAGTTAATATAAGCTAGGCCCTATTAACAATTAAAGACCTCTTAATCTACATCTTAATAGATTAATATCACATTATTTACCCCTTTTTTAGATTTTGATATCTAAGACGCATGGTCAAAGAATTGACCATAACTCCCAACTCAGAAACTCGAATGACACAAACTCAGACATTCAGAAAACTAGACACAATACATGACAAGTCTCAAGAAGATACCGAGACTTGAATCACATTTTAAGACCTTAGAAAATAAGCAACAAGATTGACAGCGCAATCTGTCACAAATCTGGATTAGTGGAGGAATCACCAATTCCATTCCACTTGGGAATGGAATCAAGGGAAACCCTCTTACATAGGCATACTAGATATGACCAAGAGACTACCCTTCGAAATTCAGACCCAAAAGACAAACCAATTAAGAATTAAAAATCATACAATATGAAGGAAATGAGTAGCAACATTTCTGTCACAACTCAGCATAGGTTGACAAGATCTGTCCAACAACCTGACTTCTGAAAGGAAATAAGTCAAGCCTTTTGGATGAGTTACACTAGACATGAAGATAAAGCTCTCATCCAAAAATCAAACTCAAAGCATAAGCCAACTGAGAATTAAAAATCGTGCAACAAGGACAATGTGCACAGCGACAATTCTGGTTCAGTCAAAGAGAAGGCATTGGAACCCTAGCTTCCTAATGGAATTGGATCAAGCCCTCTGGATGAAACACTGTAGACATGCGAATGACCTTCCCATCAAATTTTCAGACCTAAACCATGGAACATTTGGGAAATAAAAATCCCACAAGTTGACCTAGGTGTGCAGCAGCCAATCTGTGGAGGTCGGGTTGCACACACCAAAATCCAAACCAAAACAATGAACTGGGTAAATTCCTTTTGGTCGAGTATGGCTCATGACAAGGTTCTTCTCCACACAAAATTTCAGAACAATCCAGTGAACACACGATTTTACAAGAATTTCACAACACAATTGGACACAGAAATCATACTCATGGAAATCGGGTTCAAAACCCTAGAAAACGACTGAACGAGGTCTGAACCCCAACTGATGAACTGAAGAAGACATCGAGACGAAACCATGGGAACTGGAATCACCTAATTTGGACATCGTATGATTTTTCTACGAATTATACAACATAGGACATATTCTTACCTCTTTGAAGCTAAAATCTTCAATTCTTGCTTCAAATCCTTGAAAACTTGCTCACGGTTCTTGAGAGGATTTTGTTTTTTCCAGAAGTTCTTTCCTAAATTATGACCATTTATGATATATTTTCTTGTATTTATATTTTCCATATTTTCACTTTAGCCCCTCAAGTTCTATTTCTTGAATTTTTGGCACTAAAATCACCTTTCATCACATAAGAACTACATCTCTTATATTTTTGCCACGAACAACAATATTTTTACTTATTAGGTCATTCACATGGTCAAATGACCAAATTACCCTTTTATGGTAAAATGACAAATTTACCCTTTTTCAATCTTTTACTGTAATTTTCTTACCAAAAAGGTTTTCTAACAAAACCAATACTTAACAAAAATATCGTGGTTTAGTTCATTACATATTATCCCCAAAATCATATATTCATTACTTAGAAGTCATTTTGATGTCAAATGACCATTTTGCCCTTTTTCACCGATTTTCTCCAAACTCTTGGAAATTTTTTATATTTCCCGTTACATGATTTTAAAACTTTCAAAGCATTATTTTGAATATAATAAAAATTCAAGATTTTTGGGTCGTTACAATATCCCTGTCAATGATCGTCGCCTCGAGAACCCAGCGACCTACGAGTGCATCCCTCCTGCTGGCAAACTCAACGGAGCTGTCCAAATTCTCAGGGAACTGGAGAAACTGGTGGTCAAGTCTGAACGACATCTGCACAATAGCCACAATTTTTTTTGTGCAAATTTAGTCCTTTTTCTTCCCCACCGTACCGCGGCACGGCCCAAGAACCATGGTGCGGTGCGGCGAGCGGCTGTTTCCAATTCCAAATCCCATATCGCGATCTAACCTGTTTAAACTCAATCCAACTACACTACAAGGTAGCCTAAGTGCCGACTAACTCATCTAGGGTCATTATTTGGCAAAATAAACACCCTACGAGTCAGCATTGGCGATTTCTAAGTTTTTGAGTTTTTGGAGAAATCAACCAAATCAACTGCCTAATAACTAGTTTTAACAAGTAAAAGCTAGCTAGAATGACGTACCTTGGTGGCGAGAATGAAATGAGCAAGAAAAAACACGAGAAATTTTCGATGATCAGAGCTCTGCGGCGTGGTGTGTGTGAATAGTGTCACGGCTTACCTTATTTACGAAGGAATCCGACCGATCGATTCCCGTGGCGCGGATATGAGAGAACCACGGCGCGCGTGTCCCCAAATCAACCCCTGCGCATCGGGTTGGTCTTCGAACCCGCGGCACGCAATTTTTCTGCCCACGGTGCTGTCATCAAAAATCCAAATTCTTTAAAACAACCCCACACTTGCCTTGGACCAATAATACCTGCAAATGACGATGATATAATCTTCCTAGTTACTCCTAAAAATACAGTACCTAACCTATGAAAAGATGGGTTGCCTCCCAACAAGCGCTAAGTTTAACGTCTTCAGCCAGACGTACCATTCCTACTCCTACTCTTCTTGAGTTCCTGATGGCATCTTGTTGAGATATGGCGTGAAGTTGTGGGCCATCATTTACATCAATGAAGTGAGTTGAGTCATCTTGTTGCTAACCCCGCTAATCCATTGTTGCTGGGCTTCCAGAAGCTAAAAGACCTTTGCTTCTTTTCCCCTTGCATCTTTCTCGTATTGCTGGTGCCTTGCCTCCAACATCTCCATCATGTCCAGCAGCTGCTCCTTGTCAATGGTGGACAACGGATGCTCCTTTGTTTCCTTCAAGACTTCCTCTTTTCCTCCTTATCCTGTTCGGGTCCATATTTTTCTTTTGTCCCTAACCCCAGGTTCTATCAGCAAGTTGCTGTCCAAATTCTTATCATCATACCCTTGAGGTAGAGATATGGGACTTCCAAACATATTTAGCCTTCTTTTCCTTGACCCAAAGAAGATATCCAAATCTCCTGTTTTGCAATCAATAATAGCGCCGGCCGTAGCAAAAAATGGACGTCCTAATATTAACGCGGGTGCATCCTCCTGACTTTCGTATTCCATAACTAAAAGGTCCACTGGGTAAAATAAATCCCCAACTTTCACTATGACATTGGTCAGCTTACCTCGGGATACTTTGGTTGATTGGTCAGCCAACTGTAACATGGTCTTTGCCGACTCTAATTCCTCATTCTTGTATTTGTCATACAAATATCCCGGTAGCACATTCACACTTGCTACCAAATCCAGCAAGGTGTTCCTAATGACCACATCTCCTACAATAGCAGTAATCAGTGGTGACCCAGGATCCTTTTCTTTCTTGGGCAGTGTTCCCAACAGTGCCTCACTAGCTTTAATTGTCAACCTCACAGTGTCAGGTGTGGGAGTCTTGCTTTTTCCATTTTTCTCGCACATCTCCTGAAGAATTCTTGTATCCTCAGGAGCGTTCTTAAGTTTGTCCCACAGGGGTTGATTCATCGATGGCCCCGTCGATTTGGGCGCTTCCTGTGTTTTCTTTCCCTTCTTGTCCTTCTTCCTTTATTTAATTTCAGCTATTATCAGCTGCTTTTCCTCTTGGACATCCTTGTCCTCCTTTGGTTGAGGCTCATTCTTAATGGGAATTTCCTTTAATTCCATGTCTTTCCTATTCTCCTATTCAATTTCCACCTTTTCCTTAACTCCTTCTTCCTTTTCACTCCCAGCCTCATTTCCTGATTCTAGCAAGTCTTCCAGGGTGACTTTCCTCTATTCAGCCTCGACAGTGCTGACATGTTCCTTTCCGGCCCATTGACCATGGGTCGGATTGACTTTTGTGGTACTAGGCAGCTTCCCATTATCTCTTTTTCGTTGGTCTTCAGCCATTTGGGCGATTTGCCTCTCCATATTGGCGATGGCTTTCGCATTGGCCTGCGACTGCTGCTGTGTTGTGTTGAACATCTCATACATTTTCGCGACCAGATCCTCTTGAGTCCCTGGGGCATTGTTGATGGAATTATTGGGCCCCTATTGTTGCTGTTAGCATTTCCATTACCATTATTGTTCGCCGGTTGATACTGCCTGGGCTGATTAGATGATTGGCCTTGGTAGTTGTTCTGCCTCTGGTTATTGAAATTCTGCTGACCTTGATTATATGGTCTATAGGGTCGTCCATTGTTATATTGACATTGACCCTGTCCATAGACTTGATTCGCTTCCTGAGTCTTTGGTCCTCCTTGACCTTCTTGTGATTGACTCTGAGGTCCATTCTGCAGAGTAGACACACGTCTATCGAATTTCTTATTAAGCTCGCTTATCTCCTTCTTTACATCCTTTTTCCAGTCGGCGTCGGATCCCACTGCTGCGGGTGTGCCTACCGTCTTTCTTGTGGAGAAATTCTCCTTGGAGCCATTACTTAACTGTTCCAAAAACTGCCAAGCCTCCTTCGGGTCTTGCATCATAATAGTGCCACTAGATGATGCGTTAATCATAGCTTGGTTCGTCTCACTTGCCCCTTCAAAGAATACCTTGACCAGTTGCCACTTTGGAATATCGTGATGAGGGCACGACCTCATCAACTCCTTTAGACGATCCCATGCTTCATGAAAAGCTTCTCCAGGCTTCTGCTGGAAATCCTGAATAGCCCTCATGATTTCCGTCGTCTTGCTTGTCGGATAAAACTCTTGTAAGAACTTAGCTTTGAGTTGGTCCCATGTAGTGATGATATTCGATGGCAAAGACGTAAACCAATATTTGGCTTTGTCTTTCAGAGTGAATGGGAACAATCTTAATCTAAAAATGTTCTTATTGGTGTTCCTAGGGGTGTTAGTATTGGCTATGGCTATAAACTCATACAAGTGATTGTATGGGTCATCCTGTTTGTACCCCCTAAATTCCGGTAATATTCCTAACAACTGAGGTCTAATTTCTACTTGAGATTCTATATCATCAGGAATGTAAATGGGCGACGAGTCATCGTACTCCTGTGGCTGGAAGTGCGATGCAACTGATTGCCCCCTCGGTTGTGCAAAATACAAGGATTGAGCAGGATTACCGTAAAAATGATGATCATTATACCTCTGCTGACCTTGCATTGGTTGATGCTGCTGTGCTCTTCTTGGAGGTCCCCGACCTTGGTTCCATGGTTGCTATGGTGCTGGTGGAACCCATCCTTCGTCTTCATCATCATACCTCTCTTCAGCCTCTTGATATTGGTACTACTACTGAGGTGGTTGTTGGTATTGTTGTTGCGGTGGTATAGGTTGGAATGTGGTTTGTGGTTTAAAAAGTACTGGTGGTGGTTGTGAAATGGGTTGAGAAATGGGTGTCTGTTGTCTATATACTGGAGTGCCATCATGGGTCGGCGCTCCCCAAGACATGGCAGATGTAAATGGGTTTGTGGATTGTGGTTGGGATAAAGGTTGAAATGGTGGAATCGATGGCGGAGTGCATGATGGTATAGGTGTAGGGGCTGAAACTGCACCACCAGTAGCACTCGTGCTCCCAAACTGAAATTCTGAAATTAGGGGAATAAATGACATCCCCGTTGCCTCACCCGAGGGTTCCTGGGCAACACTCACTATACTACTACTGACATTACTAAAACTCATTGTATTTAAACGCCTACGTGCACGGATCTTGCGCGCAGTTCGCTCAACCTCTGAGTCAAAACGCAAAGGGGATAATTGCTCACCCCTACGGGTACGCATGCACTAGTGCAACACGCCCGAAAAACCAAAAGCAAAATTACTAACTAACTGAAATATCAAAATCAAAACCAAAATTCAGAAACTAAAAATCCTACAGATCACCTATTCTCAAGCTCACAACTCCCCGACAACGACGCCAAAATTTGACATCGCAGCGGTCGTCATACGATAAAAAATAAGAAAATAAACCTCACTCTCACTTAGCACAGTGGAAGTCAGGGTCGATCCACAGGAGTTACGTGGTCGAGACAGGTGACAGATTACCAACTGTAGTGTCACGCTACAGTCAGAAGACCTAGTTCCTAACTTTTGCCAAACAATCCCAAAAAATCATAAAGTAAAACAATTCCAAAAAAGCATTACCTAAACTAAAATCCACTAACTAAACCTTGTTACCTACTGAAATGAGAAGTACATCTCCAATTCAGAAGCAATCAAAGGCAATCAAGCATCAAAACACAATCAAACATTCAAAAATTCATTCACAAGCATAAAATACCGAAAAACTGAGCAATTAACAAAAACCAAATGATTACCATTAACCGAATCAGATCGAACAGGTTCATAACAGTAACTAAACTTATTAAAAACAAAAACAAAGACTCAATGTCAATGGTTGTCACTCCCAAAGACGCTAGCCAACTATTACTAACTATTAACTAATTGAAAATTAAAGATAAAAACATAAAAATACCAAAAGATGGTTGCTGAAGCTAAATCTCGGAGTCAAAGAGCCTTGGGGGTCGATTTCACACCAGGTCTTCGCTAATTTTTTTGACCTAAAAGCCTCTATTTATAGTTGCAAAAATCTCGAAGCCGCACCGCACATAAGTGGATCCCGCGTCGCGCGTGCGGGTTTATCCCCGTTTTATCGGAATTTAAATTCTTTCCACCGCCTCATAATCGCGTCGCGCCTTTGTGATTTCCGCAGCGCGCGTACGTCTTCACCTGATTTTGCCTTGATCTTCAAACTTCTTCCAAACTGTACGCTTTTGGTCCCTGTTTTCGTTATTTCTTTCCAAACAAGTGCTAGCACGAAAAGTGAGAATACTACGATATATATGATATAATTCCACTAAGAATATGGCTCAACAACGACTAAAATATTTGATATTACTAGGCGTTGTCAACAGGGGAAAAGGTTGAAGAAGGATAGAGTACTTGGATTGGGACTTGACTTTTGAAACTTATGTGATCTTTAAAACTTTCTTTTGAATATTAGTTTGTGTTTGTAACCTGGTTTGGGGATATACTTGCCTTTTGGTAACTACTTGTATACTTGTTGCTTAACTTTGGTTACACTATAAACCCATGTGGTTACTTTGAGAAATTATTAGTGTAATTCTAAGGTAAGAAACCAGGTGTTACAAGTTGGTATTAGATCAAGGTTTGAGTGAACTAGACTTTAAAGAGTAAGTCCTAGACTCAAACTAATAAAGAGAGAGGTCCCAAATTAGACCCTAACTCCCTATGCAACTATCCCTCTGAGCACATGTAATGAGTATGTGTGCTATTTTGAGAATTTTGGTTAATTATGCAACATAGAAAGAGTATTGAGATACAAGAGACTAAAATGAGTTGAATTCATTTTCAGCCTCAATATGAGTTCTGGAAAAGAAAAAGAGGGAGGTGATCGCCGAGACGAGCAGTCGGGGTCATAGAGTTCGGGACTGGGGAGCCAGCCCGATGGTGAGAGACCACTCAAGTTATCCAAGTCCTTACAAGAACTTATCACTGCGGAGGTAGCAAAGGTAGTTAGAGATTTACCGCCTACTTCATTGAGATCTCAAGCGGAGGCAACGAACAAAGATGAACGAGATTGACCACTTATTACTCCCTTTGTGGGGAGGGTCAAGGAGTGCCGGTTATCATACCTACTGAGACTGGAGGACTGAGAGAGCTAAGGAGTTGTAGTTATGAGACGTTTTGCAAATGTAAAACAAATGATTTCTTCGAGACTGATGATGTCATTGTTGCCTGAAAGTGACTGACACATATTGAGAAAGTTTTTTGTATGAGTAAGTGTGCGGATAAAGATAAAGTTGAGTATGCTACTAATTGTTTGCACAAGGATGCTTAGTTCTGGTGGGAAAATATATGCATTGATATAGAGAAAGGTTTAGAGCCTGAACCAATATGGGAGGAGTTTAAAGCAAAGTTTATGAAAGAATATTGTTCCAATATTGCAATGAAAAGCTTAGAGGAAGACTTTTTGAGATTGCAGTAAGGAACAAGGTCAGTACATGAGTATACGATGGAATTCAATGAAAAAGATAGATTTGCTGCACATCAGGTGGATACTGAGGAGAGAAAGGTTGACAGATATTTGTGGTGTCTGAGAACCCAGATACGGTAGTTTTTACAGAGTTCGAGTTTTATTACTTATCAGCAGATTGTCGAGGCAGCAAAATCCAGGGAGAAAGAATTGAGGAGACAAGAAGATGAAAGGAAGGGTGATAAGGAAGGTGGAGGTCAGAAGAGGAAGTGGGAAGGAAAATCGTGGAGTGGTTCCCAAAAGCAGTTGGTTCCAAGTTCACAGCCTCGAAGTGATTCGACGAAAACTGAGGGTAGGTGGTGTGAAAAATGTCGTCCAAAGCACGTTGGAGACTATGATACGAGCACCCTGTCTATTACTTGTTACCAGTGTGGGAAGACTGGGCACATGGCCCGAGATTGTTTGGAGAAAAATCGAATTTGTTTTAATTGTGGAGAAAGTTGCCACATTCGCCGGGATTACCCAAAGCCGAGAACTGAGACACACCAAGAGACCCCGAGGTCGGGATAAGGAGACAGTCGAAGTGAGAGGCGAGATAAAGGTGGTGGGAACGCCAAGACTCAAGATTTTCAAATGACGGTGGAGGAGGCCCGAGAGCGGCCATATGTGATCACAAGTATATTTAGCCTAAACTCTCTCCGAGCTCGTGTGATATTTGATTCTAGTGTTATGGTTTCTTTTGTATCTGTGCCTTTTGCATCCCGCCTTATTGTCCTGATAACTAAAATGAGTGAGAGTTTGATAGTTGATATATCGGATGGAGGGTATGTTATAGCAAAGAGTCATTATGCTAAGTGTCGAGTTGAAATCAGCGAGATCTCATTCCTTATTGATTTGAAGCTGATCACTACCCGTGCGTTTGATGTAATAGTTGGAATGGACTAGCTAGATGATAATAGAGCGAATATGGATTGTCATGGCAAAACCATTTCTGTAAGAACGCCAGACGGGTCCCGAACATTGATATAAGGTGAGAACCGTTTTCAGCAAACACCGGTGATATCTTTCGTGAGAGCGCGAAGATATACCGAAAGAGGCGCTCTTATATTTGTAGCCTGCTACTCAAGTTGAATCGGAATGCCTCATTGTAGAAAATTTCGAAGTAGTATGCGATTTTCCCGATGTTTTTCTTGACGATCTTACTGGCTTACAACTAGACCGTCAGGTAGAGTTTATTATTGATCTTGTTTCGGGAGCAAAACCGATAGCTCGAGCACCCTATCGGTTGGTGCCATCAGAAATGGAGGAGTTAAAGAAGCAGTTGCAAGAGGGACCATTTGACCGAGTTCATCCCCGTGGGGTTCCCCGATATTATTTGTTAGAAAGAAGGATGGTTCTATGCATATGTGCATAGATCATCTCGAGTTGAACAAGATCACGGTGAAAAAATCGCTATCCTTTGCCGAGGATTGATGATTTATTCGACCAATTAGAAGGGGCGGTGTAGTTTTCGAAGATTGATTTGAGGTCGGGATATCTGACAACGCCTAGTAATATCACATATTTTAGTCATTGTTGAGCCCTATTCTTGGTAAAATTATATCACATATCTACTGGTATTACTCACTTTTCGTGCCAGCACTTGTTTGGAAAGAAATAATGAAAACAGGGACTAAAAGCGTGCAATTTGCAAGAAGTTTGAAGATCAAGGCAAAATCAGAAAATACTTACGCGCGCCGCGGAAATCATCAAGGCGCGTCGCGGTGATGAGGCGGTGGAACACATTCAAATTCCGAAGAAACGGGGATAAACCCATACGCGCGACGCGGAAATCATAAATGCGCGGCGCGGTCTCGAGATTTTTGCAACTATAAATAGAGGCTGTTAGGTCGAAAAAACTAGCGAAGACCTGGTGTAGAATCGACCCCCAAGGCTCTTTGACTCCGAGATTCAGCTTCAAGAACCATCTTTTGGTATTTCTATGTTTTTATCTTTAATTTTCATGTAGTTCAATAGTTAGTGATAGTGGCTAGTATCTTTGGGATTGACAACCATTGATATTTAGTTCTAGTTTCTGTTTTTGGATTCTTTTGTTACTGTTTTGGAACCTTGGAATCTGTTTTGGTTGATAATAATCATTCAGTTTATGTTAAGTGTTGGTTTTC
This sequence comes from Cichorium intybus, assembly GCA_023525715.1. Taxonomy (NCBI): domain Eukaryota; kingdom Viridiplantae; phylum Streptophyta; class Magnoliopsida; order Asterales; family Asteraceae; genus Cichorium; species Cichorium intybus. Next base: position 97,979,082 of record CM042010.1, on the reverse strand, counting down.
GGTATTTATGCTTGTTATTGGATTGTGCATGTTTGTTTTATGTTTGGATGCTCGAATGACCTTGATTTGACTGATTTCCCTTGCTGATTTCAGTGACCAACTAGGGTTAGATTGTTGGTTTGAACTTAGCCAGTGACTGTTCATTTGGACTTTAGTTATTAGTTCAGTTTATGCTTGATTTGTGTTTGATGTTGAATTGCCTTTGTTTGCTTCTGAATTAGAGATGCACTTCTGATTTCAGTAAGTGACTAGGTTTGGTTAGTAGTTTTAGTTTAGTTTAGGCTCTTTGGGATTGATAGTCAAAAGCTAGGAACTAGGTCCTCTGACTGTAGCTGTGACACTGCAGTTGGTAATCTGTCACCTGTCTCAACCACGTAACTGAAAGGTTTTCTGCAACTATGAACTAAAAATCCTAAGTTCACATGCAACCTATTTAGATCTAAGTTTTTCTCCTAATTAAACATATAACAATTCCTAGAAGGCCAGAAAAAGATTAACTAAAAGAAAGATCAAGAAAAACCAACCTTTAGTGAATCTTGGAAGCAAAGCAACAGAAACCTCTTGCTTCAAATGTAGTCACACCCTAGCTTGGAGTTATTGGCCGAAAATACCTTTAGAGAGAGCTTCAAAATCGTGGCTTTAGGGTTAGGGTGAGCCTCCCTATTTATAGGCTCCAAATGGTGATCAGATAAACCTTAAAGATAAACCTTTTTGAATTCAAATTAAGATAAGCCTTTATCTTAATAATTCAAACCCTTTTATCCTCATTATCAAAATCGAAAATAAATATATTTCCATATATAATTTCGACCACCACTCTCACTCACTCAACTGTCACTTACTCAACTATTGAATAATTACAGTTTTAGTCCCTGCACCTTAATTAATCAATTTAACTGCCAAATTAATTCCAATTAATTCCAGAAAAATTTCTAATTAATTATTATAGTTTCTAATTAATATATTATCACTTAAATATATTAATAAACTATCTATTTAATTTCTATTGATTTATTAATCACATAATAAATCAATCTTTCTCTCTACCGGACTTTCTGCCAATCCTCCAACTATGAGGGCAACCCAAATGGACTATGCTACTATTAATTAGATAAATACTAATTATTAGTCATGGCTTAGACACCTAATCTAACAGTCTCCCACTTGGATAAGTCTATGACTAAAATTACCAATTTAACCTCTAATTAATTAGCAACTGTAGCTTCCTAGAAACCGCTGCCGAACTCTGACCTAGTCAGTTCTGTCCAATGATAAGTGACCAGATGATCCTTCATCCAACAAGATATTTTCAGACACGAGACATGGATTGAGATCAATCTCTGTCCGATATTCTGTTTCCCGATTTCCGATTTTGCTTATGACTTTGGGACTTCTAATTGAACACATCAATTTAGTCCAGGCTGGCCAGCACTTTAGTCAACTTCAAAATCATCGAGAGGCCTACAAATATCTGTTTCCCATCAGGGTCAAGGAACGAATAAGCTTTGACTTATATGCTTATATCTTTTACAAGTCAAATCATTCACAACAACATGTTTTATAACATCGAGTTACCGATGCGTTTTCATATTATCAATGAACAACTGCCTTGTAAATCATAACTCATATCTCTCCACTTCAAGATCATAAGATATTATCCTCTCAACATTGCTTGTGATATAATCCATGAAGCAATCTGTTGAGCGTGGGTTTATCCAATACTCAAATCTCTATTTCTAAGTACTCATGAATGTTGTAGCAATCCTATTACTATGTCTAACTCCTTAGACAGTCTACAAACCAATTCATGACAGTCTTGATTCAATACTTACTTCCCAAAGTATGAGCGACTGTGGACCTATCTGAATAATTAAATTATTCGGGAAGTAAAACATGCAAAAGTGAAACATAAAGATCTGACTGGCAGCTACTCCTGCTTATTACCAAGTTTCCACAAGGTAATCACCAAGTCGGACCTTGTCATAAACTGTTATCGGTTTCAAGATTTCTTTTAAACTTTCAATTCTAATTTTACATCTATGTCTTTATCAACCTTACACTCTTTCTATGTATCCAAAGTATCTTATACTTATACATTTTATTGCAGATGATCCAATCGGATGCTCATCCGATAACATCTCAATATGTTATCATGTCAATTTCTCTTTTAACTCCATTCTGTGTACTGTGGCTTCCTATGGTTCTGGGTCTGCACCCTAAGACTATTTCGAGGTGTTATGATGTGCCGGTGAACCACACGCGCTCCATCAGAATACCAACGAGACTCTTTAACCATGAAGTCCTTTAACATCATGTCCTGATGTTAATAATTACCACTTTGAAAATCTTTCAAATTAATACTATCACTTTCACCCTAATCATTTCCTAATGAATTCTCACTTGAGTTCAACCAATCCATCCAGTATTCCCAGCCAGGCAATGTCCTGAATCCAACTTACTATGCCCTAAGCATTAAGTTATCAGGACATGTTCATGACTTTATGATCGATCCAAAACTTGTGGAACCCGATTTAATCCTATTCCAAACCCTTTCGGAATCCAAGGATTATTTATAATCCTTTGTGTCATGATTTTCGAAAAACTATTTTCCTTTCAGAGACTTTTCTCGTGCATTTTGAATCTTATCAAGATCATGCCTACAATGGCTAGGTCTATGCTGGCGACTTCATCTTTCCAATAGATGACTGTGAATTACATGAGTATGTTGCACCTTCTTTATTTCTTTCATGCCAAGTCATCACACTTTGCAATGACAAGAAAAACTTTTCCTAAGTCTATGCATCTTGAATCTCATCAAGAACATCTTGGCAGAATCTGGATCTATCTCATAGACGTTTACAACCACCTGAGTATGCCGTATTTCTATTAAGGCTTTCATAGCGATCCGTCTCTTAACACCAAGTCATTACACTTCGTAATGAAAAGAGACGTTTCCTAGAACCATTATTTATCCCTCATGTAGGGATAGTGGATAACGGCGACTCCCACTGGCTTTGACACGGTTATAGGCTATTCACAAAATCCAGGACTTATGGCACATTTTGAGAATCCAAACCTTTCTGACATTTTAATGGAAATCTTTCAGCCCTTTCTCAAAATCCAATCCTTTGGCATATTTTGAGAATCTGAATATCCTTTCTTGTGAGATGCCCGTGGGACGAAACCCGGGGCCATGTACCTTTGTAATGGCATGCTCTATATGTGTCCCTATTAGTGTGCCGGTAAACCACACATGCTCCACTAACAACTCACACTATGCCATGCAGAATCCTCTCGGATTTCATCTTCTATTGAGAGTGCTTTACTCGGAATCAATTGCTTGACTCTGAGTATCGATTCACTCAATTAGATGCTCTGAAGGTATGTATATGTACATGTTGCTTTCTTTTGATGATTCAGTTACACCCACTGGTTTTTAGACCAGGTGTAAAATCAATCAAATTTTCACACAGACCGTGTCTCGTCCTAAGGTCCTCTTATTTGGCAGCAGCCGGGCTCACCAATGCTTCCAAGTAGTCGGATTGCAAATCCGTACCAACTACAGTGTTTTACCACTAATCAGTATGTCACCCCGATCACAACTACTTATGATGGTGATCAATACTACTGGTTAAGAGGAGATTATGTCAGTTGTAAAGCAGAAATCTGATTTCTGCTCTAAGCCTAGTGATGACTAAAAGGTTCTTTCATTGCTAATCCTAAACTCATTTAGGACTGTCCTGTAAGACCCATTTTCATTTTGAGGTGCTTACTAAGGTAAGTAGAGTTATTACCTTATAATTAGTATGGTTCTAGCTTTGAGTTATTAAGAGTTGTGTGGCAATCTTTTATAATTACCTTTGAGTGATGAGTTGTTGATTTGGGAGAAAAGGTTAAAACCTTTCTTATGTACTAATCTTGGTGTGATTAAGATTAGTTAAGTTAATGTATGAGTTTGGGTGATTAGAAACCCATTTGGAAGAAGTTTGAGCCTTAAAAATGCCAAAAATGGCTTACACGGGTCGTGTAAATGTTACACGGGTCGTGTAATACACGGTAATTTTGTGTTTGCTGGTTACTGTAGCTAATGTGTTTGCAGGTTTTTCCGAGTTAAGAGAAGATGGATGTTGATAATGAGATTGACAAAAGAGAATAAAGAGGATATTAATTGAGAGAGAATTATGGAGAGTGATTAAGATTTACTCACTAAGCTTTATAAGCTTACACTTGAGTTGTTTATTGTTTTGCAGGTATCTGTAGCAGTGATAGGGGAAGGCATGTGATAAAGAGAAATGGACAAGTTTAGAGCCCGTCCTTTAGTTGTAATAGATTTATTTGTAATGCCTGGTATGTAACGTGAGGACCTTTGTTGTATTAAGTTCTTGATAACATCTTGTTTTCTATGGTTTAGTACAAGTATGCCCATTTTTGATGTATAATTTGTTGAAAATTTTTGGGTGCACTTTGTATAAGAACCTGGGTGTTACAAGTTGGTATCAGAGCATGGTTTAAGTGAACTAGGTCTTTGAGTGTAGAGTCCTAGACTTGAACCGAGGTGAGAAAGAGCCCCTATCACATGCTTGGAAAAAGATATTGCTGCTGATTTTAGTTTATGAGTTAACTATAACTTTTATCTCATATTTGTTATTGTTATATTCTGTGTGTGAAAACAGATATGGAGACAGATGAGGACGAGTTGATGAATTGGTCATAGCCGGTTGGACCAATATTGGATGATGATACGAGATTTTGACTGATAAGAGATATCAACCAACGAGGAGACGAGAAATTCAGCTAATTATGAGATGTTAGTTGAATATGAGATGAGATTCTGCTGATGGCGAATTTCCAGATGATGATGAGCTGATAAGATGAGATCCCGGTTGAGGCGAAATTCCAACTGATGATGAGAAAGAGTATGAACATAAGCTGAGTATAAACTGAGAGTTGAAACATGTGAGTGTAGTCGAGTACACTCAAGAGTTGAGATCCAAAGTATGCAAGTTCAACTAATGAGGAGACAAGATTTCTTGCTACAAGGTATGTAAGTAATTTCACTTAAAATGTTAATTGTAATACGTTACATGTGTTTTAATTATTGATACTACATATTGTAGAATATGTGTAAAATATGTGAACACATAAAAGATTAATTGAAATTACATGTGCTAGAGAATTGTGAGTATAAGGTGTAGTAATCGATATCGAGATGAGAATCTCGTGTCCATTTGAGGTAAAGTTTACATATCACATAATGAGTGCTTTGTGATTATGTATAACCGAGATTATAAGTGGTTGCTTGACGAATACTTAGCAACCATGGAGAAATGTGTAAAATGAGCATATACATGGTAAGAAATATATAAAGAATGATATGGTATATATATATATATATATATATATATATATATATATATATATATATATATATATATATATATATATATATATATATATATATATATATATATATATATATATATATATATATATATATATATATATATATATATATTGCTTGTTGTTTCACAGATGTGACGAGATTTCTGTGTACAAGTATTGTGTGGTTGAGACCACATGTTCTGTGGGGCCACATAACTAGTACTTATGAATTATCACAATGAATGGTTGAGATAGCCAAAAGAGTATGAGTTGAGAAAGACAATGAGTGTGTAGTTGATTGCACACAATAACTGATTATGAGTTGATATGCTGAGAGATGAATTGTGTAGTTTAGAGTTGTCACATAATGAGATATTTGTGACAGAGTTGTCAGAGGACACTCGAGTAACCACATAAAGAGTACTTTGTGGTTATAATTGAGAGAACCTAGAGTGGTTCAAGTAGGCCTAATTGGCCTAGAGATTGGGTTAATTATCTAATAAATGTGATTGAGACCACATATTCAGTGGGGTCACATATTGAGTAAATGTGATTGAGACCACATATTCAGTGGGGTCACATATTGAGTAAATGTGTTCGAGACCACATATTCAGTGGGGTCACATATTGAGTAAATGTGATTGAGACCACATATTCAGTGGGGTTACATATTGAGTAAATGTGATTGAGACCACATATTAAGTGGGGTCACATATTGAGTAAATGTGATTGAGACCACATATTCAGTGGGGTCACATATTGAGTAAATGTGATTGAGACCACATATTCAGTGGGGTCACATATTGAGTAAATGTGATTGAGACCACATATTCAGTGGGGGTCACATATTGAGTAAATGTGATTGAGACCACATATTCAGTGGGGTCACATATTGAGTCAATGTGATCGAGACCACATTTTTGGTGGGGTCACATATTGAGTAAACGTGATTGAGACCACATATTTGGTGGGACCACATAGCGAATAAACGTGGTGGAAACCACATATTCTGTGGGGCCACGTATTGAGTAGTTGAGGTTAAGATCACATATTTTTGTGAGAGCACATAACAAGTACCTTGTGGTTGGAGTAATGAAAATTGTTATGACTCAAGTAAAAGGAGGAGTGACGGTGAGTCTATATGACTCGAGACCGTAGTGGAGACTCGCTAGAGTCAAAGAGGAGATGGATTCAAATCGGAGAATGGTACGAGGTACCATGATCTGATCAGAGGACGGTCCGAAGTACCGTGAGATAGTGTTGAATGATGAGACCAAAGTATGGTACGAGGTACCAAGAGTCAAAGCAGAATGGTGCTATAGTGGTTGTGCTTGTGTGTAAACAGGCATGTACTTTATGATGATGCGGAGTAATGAGACATGTACTATCCTTGCGTGCGGATAGATATGAACGTCGCGGTAAGCTTGTGTGGCTTGAAACCTACGGGTTGAGAAGATGACGAAATAGAGGTAGATTTACAGTACGGAAGTACTGTGAGATAATACAGTGAGTTATACTGTTGAGAAGTGATGCTATGAGTAAATATGTTTGTAATGTAGTCGTGTTGAGAATGTGTGAGATTTCTTGCATGTTGCACGAGATAAAGTTGTATAATTATGTAATGAGTTAAAAAGAGGAGGAAAGTAATTGTGGTTGTGATTGATAGGATTCGTTCCTTAGCAATCGAATCGATTACTGCCAATGAGATAAATATGTGAATGTCGAGATGACAAAACTATTATTCATATAAGACGACGAATAGTAGATTTTGCTATAATAATGTTGAGTTATTATTATTTTTTTTATAAGTAAATTGGATAATGAGATATGATCCCATTGTAGAGATTGCGGTGTCAAATTTTAATATTTTGAGCCATGTGTAGAGATTTCGGTGAGTTGTATATATCACCTATTCTATGTCATTATGATGAATTGGAGATTGAGATGATAACGAGGGAGAAATGACGAGAAGAAAAATCCTTACTGATAGTGTGTCAGAAGGAATATATGTGGTTGTGTTGATAATTTATTTGACAATAAATTATCGAGTTTAATAGAGTAAATGATTTATTGAGAATATGATGTGGATTTGTCCACATAAGAGAAAATATAATGAGTGAGTACATCGAGAGAAACAACATGAGGTATGTTGTTAAATTGGTATGAAGAGGAGCCACTTTGGTGGAGGATTGTTAGTTGTATATTGGGTAAAAACCTAATATGTGTGTTGAGGTGGAAACAGAGATGAATGAGCTTTCGAATAAGTTGCAATCAGTTGTATCGATAACACAACTGAAAAGAGTATTATATAACCAAAGGGTCGAGGGTTAAATACCAAATTAGAGGAGATGTGAGTGAAACTCGAAATCGTTTCTAATATTATATTATTGTTGGATTTACATCCTAGTGTTGATGAGTTATGCAACATGGGTGAGACAATTGAATATGTGTCTCATTTATGTTGTATGAGTGTTTCTCCTACTCTAAACAATGAGAATGTGCAATTTGGATAAATCAATAACTAGCGTGTTGTTATTGGAGGAATAAATGGAGAGAGAAAATGAACTTGAGATCGGTGAGACCATTATTCTTATTGAGTGAGAGTAAGATCATTTTGAGAAAATTTGAAATGAAAGTTGAGTTCCAGATGGCTATATGAGACAAGTTGAAGTTGGTGATTGGAGTATCACTTGAGGAGTGAGGTAAGATACCTTGATGTCAATGATGCTATAGAAAAGTGTGTGCCCTGAAGGAGTGAGTATTTTCCCACATGGCAATGATGATAGCCAATATGGCTATAGAAATCATCTTACGAGAATGATGACGAGCGTTAAGATTTTGCGGTCAAAATATCCTTTTTTGTTTCAAGAGATTCCGAGGACGGAATCTTTTGAAGGGGGTAAGAACTTGTAAGACCCATTTTCATTTTGAGGTGCTTACTAAGGTAAGTAGAGTTATTACCTTATAATTAGTATGGTTCTAGCTTTGAGTTATTAAGAGTTGTGTGGCAATCTTTTATAATTACCTTTGAGTGATGAGTTGTTGATTTGGGAGAAAAGGTTAAAACCTTTCTTATGTACTAATCTTGGTGTGATTAAGATTAGTTAAGTTAATGTATGAGTTTGGGTGATTAGAAACCCATTTGGAAGAAGTTTGAGCCTTAAAAATGCCAAAAATGGCTTACACGGGTCGTATAAATGTTACACGGGTCGTGTAATACACGGTAATTTTGTGTTTGCTGGTTACTGTAGCATTACACGGGCGTGTTAAATTTTACACGGGCACTGTAGCATTACACGGGCGTGTTAAATTTTACACGACCGTGTTACGCGTGCAGAGCCTTTTAAAGTGCAGAAAACCCATTTCGAGAAATAACATTTCATTTTCGATTTTGAGAGCTTCAAATGGCGATTTTGAGTGAAACGAAGCCTGGAGGTTCGTGGGGAAGCATATAGAAGCATGAATCTAACCCCGTAAACGTGTTCTTGCTTCCTAATTCGTCGAGGTGAGTATCTCTCGGTTTTGGGGGTTTCAAACCCTAGTTTTCAATTTTTGTGATTTAGCTACAAATTGTTATATATGATGTTAGTAGGTTGTTAGTGGATGCCTTTAGAGTAATTGGTGTGATTATTGTAGAGTTTCTACGGTTGAATGAGTAGAACCGTGGATTTGGAGGTTTCGGTAAATATAGAGTTGATATTTACCGTTTGTACTCTTTTTTCCTGCTTTTGATTTATACATCTTTTGAGTTAGATGTTGTTGAGATGATTGTGGATGTTGGAGAATTGATATAGATTGTGGTGATACAATCAAGTCTAGCGGACAAGAGCCCGGTACATGAAGTATTTGGGAATTTCTTATACTAAGTCGATAAAAGGTGAGTATTCCTTTTTAATTAAGTAGAGATATGCTTAAAAAAATTGTTGAGATACACGTAACATATATATGTGTGGTCCTGCTATGTTATGGTTATTGTTGTAACCTATGATTAAATGAACTTATATATGTAAATAACATTAGTCGAGTTTAATGTACATATGGATTGTATAATCAGAGTAGATGTTGAAATGGTTGTGTTATAGAGTCTTGTATGGGATTGTATAGCCATAAGGGCTATTGAAGATGGAGTATAGTTTGTTGTTAAATGAGTGATTTTGATTGAGTATATAAGTAGTACCGAGTGTGGTAGTTATTGATGAATGGATATTATTAATAATTAGCTAGTGTTCGTAAAGCTAATGTGTTTGCAGGTTTTTCCGAGTTAAGAGAAGATGGATGTTGATAATGAGATTGACAAAAGAGAATAAAGAGGATATTAATTGAGAGAGAATTATGGAGAGTGATTAAGATTTACTCACTAAGCTTTATAAGCTTACACTTGAGTTGTTTATTGTTTTGCAGGTATCTGTAGCAGTGATAGGGGAAGGCATGTGATAAAGAGAAATGGACAAGTTTAGAGCCCGTCCTTTAGTTGTAATAGATTTATTTGTAATGCCTGGTATGTAACGTGAGGACCTTTGTTGTATTAAGTTCTTGATAACATCTTGTTTTCTATGGTTTAGTACAAGTATGCCCATTTTTGATGTCTAAAAGAGCTCTTTAGTTACAGTGGGATAGCTAATGAAACGACAATGCTGATCAAGTTCAGCTGGTCATGAGGTTCAGATGAACACTACAAGACCCTGGACTTTCTATGTACAAGTGGGATAATCCCAGCTTTACATTTCAGGCAGTGTCTGCAAGACCTACTTAGTCTAGGATGTGGTCGGAGTATGGTTTATATGGACTGACTGGTATAGTATTCATCTTATTGGAAACTAATTAGCAATGTATCTCATACACCGAGGATCGAACTGTTTCGACCAATGCTCCATTATCTTCCCTAAGACACATTATAACCATTAATATTCTTGGAAGAGAATGAACTATGAAATCTTTTTCTAGTTTATGTTATCGCTCAGGTTCTGTGGAACTTGTACTTCCTTTTGAAGTCCTTGAACTGTTCGAGGTTTCAATTCAATTGCTTATCCCGATTAGCAATGTCATATTCGTCATACCGAATGATGAATATCGTGAAGTACAAACAATTGTGTTCTATATCAAGATTCTAGCAATACACAACAACAGGTGTGTCCGTTGCTCTTAATCTCAATGTCCTTTACATATCTATGTAAACTTATGACTTTGTTCAAGACTTGCAATACTCAGTTGACTCTAAGTCAACTGATTCCAAAATCCTATCCTCTGGATCTTTGGGTGATTCATTTCTTGCTACATGTGCTTTATAAAGATCTGACTCCAAGTCAGATGATTCCAAAGTCCTGTCCAACTGGACTTTTGGTTGATTCATTTCTTGACACATTAAGAAATCAGTTCATCAAGTGACTCTAAGTCAAATGATTCCAAGGTCCTGTCCAACTGGACCTATGGTTGAATTGATTCTTATAACATTTGTATTAACATGACACAATTCTTGAATCCAAACACTTTGGATGCATCAACATTCAAGTTATTACTAATCATACATTCAACACATTCATATAACATTTCAAGGATAATTTCAGACAACAGGTGTTAAAAGAAAATATGACAATTTTATTAAAAAATAAAATCCTTGAACAATGTAATAGACAATGTCAAAAAATGTATCTAAAGACTAATAACAATATTTAATATCTATCTAAACTTCAAAACTGCACGAGCTGGAGATCCAATCCAAATGTGCTCCTATGCGCCAGAGTCCCGTGCCTTCTTGATTCCCTGCATACAATCCAAAATGCGACTGTCACATTATGTATCAAGAAATCTTGGAACAGGAGTTTTGAGGTTTTTAGATATACCTGAGCTTTCAAAAGAGTTGGAGCGTCTTCCAATCTTTCCGTGACTGTATCCGATTTAGCGAATTCCCAGTTTGAGACATGTCTAGTCGATCTCGACCGTTTCTTGTTACGTCTCTTCACTGTACTTAATCCAGAAGTAGTTGAGCCATTGGAGCTATGCCTGTCCAAGAGTGACTCGTATAAAGTCAACAGTGGACGCATTTCCATGAGGGTATTTTCCTGGCCTTCCTTTCTATACGTCTGAATGAACAGATCGTACTCACCAGTCAGCGAATCGAGTAGAATGTTAACACTCTTTTCCTGACTCATGGAATAACCAAGTTTGTATAATTTGCCTATGTACACTTCAATCTGAAGAACATGCGAATTGACGCTACTTCCTGCCTTTAGCTTGCACTCTGCAAGTCTTTTGAAGATCCTAGCTCGTTCCTCTTCAACTGGCTTTTGGAACCTTTCCTCAACCAGTTGCATTAACTCATATGGCTCCAAGGATTCAAAATCCTTGCGGAACTCGGGGTCAATGGTTAATAGCATGAGGTCACGAATCTCTTCGGATTCATCAACAAAGAAGTTATGCTTATCATAAGAACCTTTTATGAAGACTTGTTCCGGTGGGACCGGGATCGGATACTCGGTGAGATGTAGCTTGCCAGCAACGCTGAGAACCAGTCTCCAATTGCGAAGCCATTCTTTACTGTTAAGGCCAGTCAGCCTTTCCATATTAAGCAGGTGCATTCTGAGGCTTTCAGAAATGGGTGAAGGAGGAGAAAGAGGAGAATTGACACTTGACATCTATAAAAGAAAATAGAATTTATTAACTTAATTGGTCCTTTTTAAATAATTACCCAATATGTTATTTAATAAGGATAGGATCCAAAATACCCCAACTATGGTATGAAGAGGGATGCCGTAATCACAACATAATGGTCATTAAGGTAGATAAACACTTATCAATTTCATCTTATGAAATTCCTAGATCTGTTGAGATTCATTAAACTTTTCAATGGCATGTTTAATCTCGGATGTGCTCCACTGTTTGTGACTGGGATGCCGAGGATCACAAACTGGATGTGAATAACCATGCAAATTAGCTTGGTACTCTCGGGTTAATTATCATCTCTAATTGATGTGCCGGTAAACCACACACGCTCCATCAACAATAATAATACCCGGGAAACCCATTGCAACTCTTTATGAACCCCAATTGCCGTGCCGGTTAACCACACACGCTCCACCAATGTTTCATAAAGTGCAATGTGCAATTTCATGGATTAGCACCAATTCACATTTTCCTAAAGTAGCTAGATTTGGGGTTTTATTTAAAAGGTTCTAGTACTTTGAATAATATCATTATACTTTTAATGAGATTAGGCGGTCCTATCAAACCCGTTCGGCTAACGACCCTCCACTAATCAGGCAAGCGGTGGGCGAGAGTGTTCACCCATTAGACCGCCATTTTATAGGCAGTCTCCTTATACCCACTTTATAGACCAGCTTCGTGAATGAGGCCTACTAATGATTTGAATAACCATTTTAATCTTATACATATAACAATAACTTTCTAATTATAATATGTATAAGATGTAATTTTTTAAAACTTTTAAAAAAGTGTTTCTGGTTTATCTTTTAATTTATTGTCGATTTAAACTATTAAATTTCAAATTAAATTAAACCTTGAAAATTGATTTTAATTATCTTTTAATTAACCAATTAATTAAATTAATTAAATTTGATATTTTAAACCTTTTAAAATATTTTAGGATTTATCCTTTTAATTTTCGCCAATTTAAACAATTAAATTCTAAATTAAATTAAATCCTTGAATTATCTTTTAATTACCAATTAATTAAATTAATTCAAATGTAGATAGGTTTATCAAATTAATTAAAACCTTTCCTTATCCCCTAATTTTTCGATTTTTAGGATAAAGGTTTTAAGGTTTATCTTTTAAACAATTTAAAGTTACCAAAGATAGAATACCTTCTAAACCCTAATCTAGGGTTTTTCAAAACTATAACCCTAATTGTTGATTTGCCCAAAATTAGGGTTTAGAGACTATAAACCCTAATTACAAGGAAAGCAGTTATAGCAATTTAACAAGAAAAACAACCAAATGCTCTGATACCACTGAAAGGTTTTCTGCAACTATGAACTAAAAATCCTAAGTTCACATGCAACCTATTTAGATCTAAGTTTTTCTCCTAATTAAACATATAACAATTCCTAGAAGGCCAGAAAAAGATTAACTAAAAGAAAGATCAAGAAAAACCAACCTTTAGTGAATCTTGGAAGCAAAGCAACAGAAACCTCTTGCTTCAAATGTAGTCACACCCTAGCTTGGAGTTATTGGCCGAAAATACCTTTAGAGAGAGCTTCAAAATCGTGGCTTTAGGGTTAGGGTGAGCCTCCCTATTTATAGGCTCCAAATGGTGATCAGATAAACCTTAAAGATAAACCTTTTTGAATTCAAATTAAGATAAGCCTTTATCTTAATAATTCAAACCCTTTTATCCTCATTATCAAAATCGAAAATAAATATATTTTCATATATAATTTCGACCACCACTCTCACTCACTCAACTGTCACTTACTCAACTATTGAATAATTACAGTTTTAGTCCCTGCACCTTAATTAATCAATTTAACTGCCAAATTAATTACAATTAATTCCAGAAAAATTTCTAATTAATTATTATAGTTTCTAATTAATATATTATCACTTAAATATATTAATAAACTATCTATTTAATTTCTATTGATTTATTAATCACATAATAAATCAATCTTTCTCTCTACCGGACTTTCTGCCAATCCTCCAACTATGAGGGCAACCCAAATGGACTATGCTACTATTAATTAGATAAATACTAATTATTAGTCATGGCTTAGACACCTAATCCAACAGTAACTCCTGTGGGTCGACGCTGACTTCCACTGTGCTAAGTGAGAGCGAGGTTATTTTCTTATTTTTTTCCGCATAACGACCGCTGCGATGTCAAATTTTGGCGCCGTTGCCGGGGAGTTGTGAGCTTGAAAGTAGGTGATCTGTAGGACTTAGTTTCTGATTTTTGATGTTTGATTTTAGTTTTTTGGTTTTTGGTATGTGTACGTCTTCATAATGGACGATTACATGTACCCGGATCAATATTATGAGTATTATGAAAATCAGGCCGACACCTATTACGAGGATGATTGCTACAATGGATCATTCGATGACAATGGATGGCGGACCGAGGAGTCATCTCAACCTGAAAATCCTGCAATTTGGGCCCGACTTTGGGTACTCATGTATAACACTCACCAAGTGCAGAAGGACCAGGCTGATGCTCTTGTAAGATTGCAAGCTTCTTTAGATCAGTTAGAGGAAAGTTGGAAATGTTCATCACCCTCGCCAGAACCTGAGGTGAGTAATTTTTCTACCAATGATATGGTTTGTGAACCTGCATCACCTGAATATGTGATGGAAGGGCATACACCTTGGGAAAGTCAAGAGACCACTGAGATGGTCGAAACGGTTATTGAGGAAGAGTTTGTAGGTGACATTGCTACCTCTGACTCAGCAACCTTTGAAGTTTTTGAAAATGTTAATAATGTTGATATGGTGATGTGTGAATTTGTACCATCACCAGACAATTTGATTGAGGAGGATGTTGTGGAGGAGGCTGTAAGTGACAGTACAGACCCCAGCCCAACGACTCCCGAAATTGTTGAAGTTGTTGATACTATTGGGGAAGGGGGTGTAGATGACAATACTACCCCCGAACCTAGAGTTTTTGAAAATTTTGAGTCTTTTAAAAGTAAGAATCTGGTGATGGGTGACTTTGTACCACCATCAGATCAAACCAGTCGCCCACTTTTGGTCCCGATCCACCTGTTGGACGATGATTTTATCACCACTCATGATCCATTCATCAATGGAAAATTAGATGTGATCAATATCATCGATGAGGATATATGGAAGCATCCTGAATTGTTGCCTTCCGATCCCATTCGATTGGAAAATTTTTATTGGTACTGCAAACCAAAATTGCAAACTGAAGACAACATGCAATATGTGAGCAACAAACGAGGCGCAAAACAACTATTGGGAGCAGCTTTGGGCGCACTCCACATCAGACCTGTGATCTTGAAGAGATATAGAAGGAAGGATCGAGCTTGGAGGTTCAAAGCTACTTCCAAGCACTCGCGGGAATTAATCAGAAGACGGCAACCGGGCAGCAACAGGAGAACCGACAAGCCATTCGACCCAGGAAAGTTTGAGGAGCAGTGGGACAACAAAGGGACGGTGGTGACTGAAAATCAGCGAAGGAATAAGGCGTACGATCCACCGTAGCTGTAGAAGAACTCTTCTGTCTGGCTGAAGACGTTAAACTTAGCGCTTGTTGGGAGGCAACCCATCTTTCATAGGTTAGGTACTGTATTCTTAGGGGTAATTAGGAAATTATATCATCGTCATTTGCAGGTATTATTCGTCCAAGGCAAGTGTGGGGTTGTTTTGAAGAAATTGGATTTTTGATGACCGCGCCGTGGTCAGGCAAATTGCACGCCGCGGGATCGTAAAACAACCCGATGCTCAAGGGTTGGATTGGAGACACGTGCGCTGCGTCTAACCCTCGCCCACGACACGGAATTCGATCGGACAGTTTTCTTCTTTATAAGGTACGACTCTGCTTAGTTGTGACCACGCCGCGCTCCAGAGCATCGAGTGATCGGAAAATTTTCTTGTTTCTTTTTCGTGTACTTCATTCCTGCAATCAAGGTACGTTGTTCTAACTCATTTCTACTGAGTATTACAAGCATTTAGGCCTAGAAATTGGTTGATTTCTCGAACAACTCAAAAACTTAGAAATCGCCAATGCTGACTCGTAGGGTGTTTGTTTTGCCAAATAATAACCCTAGATGAGTTAGTCGGCACTTAGGCTACCTTGTAGTGTATTTGGATTGAGTTTAAACAGGTTAAAACGTGATTTTGGACTTGGAATTGGAAACAGCCGCTCGCCGCGCCACGCCCTGGTTCTTGGGCCGCGCCGCGGTGCGGTAGGGAAGAAAAGGACTTAATTTGCAAAAAAAATTTCCTTTTGTACAGATGTCGTTCAGATTAGACCACCAGTTTCTTCAGTTCCCCGCTGAGCTGGACAGCTCAGTGGAGTACATTTCACAGAGGGATGCCCTCATTGGTTGCCGGGTTCTAGAGGCGACGATCATCGATCGGGACATTCTGCGAGACGCCGGGCTTTGGGGCGAGATCGAGCCATTTTTGCACCGTACATGGGTTGATGGAGAGGCCAGGTTCACGTGCCGAGGCTGGGACAGGATCATGACCATCGGGGAGGACACAGTATATACCGAGTTTCTGTTGGAGTTCCTATCTACTGTTCGTTTTGCACCGGGTTCTCAGGAGGCCCGTTCCAGGCTCGTACGGTTTAGATTGGGGGGTGTGCACAGGGAGTGCAACCTCCGGGAGTTCGGGAGGCGTACCGGAATCTACACGGAGGCGGATCTACAGCACCGCCACTTCACGCAGTTCCTTACGGCGTGCATTTAGGGGCAACCCGAGAGGGCTGCCAATATGGAGGTTTGGACACCGTTGTCCAACGTATTCTACGAGGCGGGGACATCCAGAGAGAGTCATCTTCGTGACCCACTTCATCGACTCATGCACCGGATCGTCTCCACCTCCATCATGCATCGAGAGGGGGGCGAGAAGGTGTCCGACGAGGACATGACGTATCTCTGGGTCTTCCTTGACCCCTCCAGGTTCCTTCACCTCCTATTCGCCCTAGCTGTCTCCCTTTCTACCCGTGCGACGGGTGCATCTGCTAGCAGTCCCCTGGGCCATGGGTATTTCATCACCCGCTTGGCCCGTTCGTACCGGATTCTTACTGCTCCGGTTGTAGCATCCTTGACCGCTTTACCTCCAGTTCGCACTACAGCGCGAGCCCTGGAGAATATGGGGCTGATTGAGCAGCAGCGCCCGGGCCAGTTTGTGAGGGTGGCGACTGAGGCACCCCAGGACCCCCTGCCAGCATATGCCCAGCCAGGTAGGAGACGCCGGAGGCTGGCGGCACCAGCAGATCCAGCGCCACCACAGCCACAGTAGGAGGAGGTGATAGAGATGAGGCGACTACAGGATCGAGTCGCCAGGATGGAGGACCAGCTGGAGTGGATCGGGGAGGTACTTTTGGAGTTAGCCACACAGCAGGGACAGTGCCCCCGACCATTCCCAGCCCGAGCACATGATCATGAGGCTGGTTCTTCCAGGCCACCAAGTGGCGATTGATGTATTTTCTTTTTTTTTCTTCTTTTTGGATATATGTACTGTACCTATGACACTACTATCTTTTGTTTGTTTATATTTTACTTATTTATTCTGTTTGCATTTGATGTTTTTGTTGAGTCATGCATGTTATACCAAAAAAATGGGAGGAGTTGTTTCAAGCAAGTATGGGGTCACCGAGCCCCCTCCACTTGCTTTGACTACCGGCGTGTTCACTATTGCGCTACAACTCCAGAATGCTAAATTAAGGACCTTTTTGTTCGTATTTTGTACCTGTGATACCGAGTACCAACCAAGCGATCTACCGTCGAAAGGTGTAACTCTTTCTCCCTTTGTTTTGAATCTAATTTTTGTACAACGGGGAGGTTGTACGATTTTAAGTGTGGGTGTGGACGGTCGAAAGAGTAGTTTTTTGAAATTTTTGCAGAAATGACCGATTTTCAAAATTTTAGCAACTTTTTCAAAATTTTTACTAGATTATAATTTTGAAATGAATAGTTTGTGATTGTTTATAGCATTAGTATTTTTCGAGAGATACTATGTAGTTGTAATCATGCTATTAGTTGAGTCAAAAAAGTTGAGTTTTAGGAGTTGGAAGATTGGACTGTTTTAGGATTGGAATTTAGGAAGGAACTGTCAATTAGTGGCCTTTGTTGTTCGAGCCGGTAGGTCTAAAATGGGTGGGCCTTACGCACCTTACCACCTAAGATCGTCTGGTCTGGGATGGTATTTTCGAAAGCTCGCTACATGGACAACATCGAAAGTCATGGACAATTCTTTTATGGCCTTTAGAATCTGAATGAGTATGTACACTTCATTGTGGACAGAAAATTTGTAATCAAGGGTTCTCTAGAAAGCCATGAATTCCAAAGAACATTCCGATTATCTTTTCAAGAACTATTCCACTCTAACTCATAAGGCAATAAACTTTGAAACTGAACACAGCCAAAAATTGTTTGAATCTGTAACATCCCAAAATTTTAGGGTAAATTTAAAAAAATTTTAAACGAAAACTTCAATACAAGAAAAGCCACTTAAATAAATTTTCATAAAATTCCATAACTTATAAGTTTAATGAAAACACCCCAGGATTAACAGAAGTTAACGAAATCTCAATATAGCGGAATATTAATTCAAAAACAGTCCTCCAATGAAGCAGCACAGTGTATACACGTCACGCCTTGCCATCCATGGTACCTGATGTACCTGAAACAATAGTTTATATAGGGAAAGGGTAAGCACGAAGCTTAGTGAGTTCCTCAAAATACCATACGATC
The DNA here is from genome assembly GCA_023525715.1 of Cichorium intybus. Taxonomy (NCBI): domain Eukaryota; kingdom Viridiplantae; phylum Streptophyta; class Magnoliopsida; order Asterales; family Asteraceae; genus Cichorium; species Cichorium intybus. Next base: position 97,960,306 of record CM042010.1, on the reverse strand, counting down.
CATCACATAACATACAACACATTATAACCATTCATATGTCTGTGAGACTCGCGGGCTATCCCTGTTCCGCTGAAGACTAACGGGCAATTCCCGTTCTTGTCTTATCGCTCGCAGGCTTCTCCCGTTCCGTCTAATGACTCGCATGCTATTCCCGTTCCGCCTATTGGCTCGCGGGCTATCCCGTTCCGTCTAATGACTCGCAGGCTATTCTCGTTCCGCCTATTGGCTCGCGGGCTATCCCGTTCCGTCCACAAACAATCATTATCATAGCAATAATTCATACAAATATCATAACAGGTAAGATCACCTTAGTCTAACATATCTTCCTTCCTACGCATGCAATATCACCTATAGTATAGTGAGAAGACTCACCTGATTATAGTTGACTATATCGTTTATCTTTCTCGGCTTTGTATTTCCTTCAACTTTAACTGTTAACATAATAAGAAATCTATCATTTCTTAATCCTTAACTATATTATAGTCGCATCATTAAACCCTTCAATAATTCCAATATGATACTCCATGATTTATCAAGTAAAGAACGGCCAGGTAGAAGATTAGATGGGGTGGCAGGATCCTTTCAGCATTTTAGCCTTTCGGAAAATCCAACAACCAGATCCCAAGTAATCGGCCTAGTCACCGTCCTCGTAAGTAAATCAATCGGTATTATATTCGGAAATTACGAATTGTTATAATAACGACATTTTAAGGTTTTTGTTTACTATTGTTAGAAATTAGTATAATATAACATATGTTATACTTATTAAATATTCTACTTCTTAACACAAAAACTATTTTACAATGCCTAATTAAGCTATAGAAAAGTTTGTAGTTACCTTATGACCAGTCGTCGGAACCTATAACTTCTTCGCTAGGCTTTTGAGCTTTCTTCCGCTCACTTCTTACACTCTAGTGCTTAGAAACCTCTATATATTGGATTGAGATTTGTTGGTGTGGTTTATGAGATGTTTTGGGGGGTATTTATACTTGAATTCTTGAATAAAAAATGGCATGACACTTTTGACAAAAGATTTTAATAATATAATTTTGTTGAAATTAAAGGCCTTCTAGAATCAGTCTGTTCAAGACTGGTTTAGCCGATCTTAAACCCATTAAATTCACGTTTTTATTTGATATTCAGAAAATTCATCTCAATACCTTTCCAGGGATGTATTTTACGTATTTATACGATTTTTCTATGATTTATTATGAATTTTTGAAAACAGACTATCTAATCTGTCAATTCCGAACTAATCAGTAAAGATTGCATTTTTTTACCATAGATAATCTCATTTTCAAGCTTACTATTATTTTTGGTAATTGTACTAGACTCAATTTGTAAACTTTGTGCATTGGTTTGAGGTCCAAACAATTTTCCTAGAATTAATTATGATTTTTCTAAAAACGACACAAAATGCTGATTTTATATGAAATTGTAACTAAAGTTTTTCTTAGCTTTATAACTACCAAAAATCATATAATTCCTAACACTCTTATTTTAAGTATATGTTATAATCAGGATACGGGTCTTACAGAATCTTAGTTAAAATCTATTAAAAACTCTCTTGCTTGGGGACAAGCAAGGCACAAGTGTGGGGTGTTTGACAACGCCTAGTAATATCACATATTTTAGTCGTTGTTGAGCCCTATTCTTGGTGAAATTATATCACATATCTACTGGTATTACTCACTTTTCGTGCCAGCACTTATTTGGAAAGAAATAATGAAAACAGGAACTAAAAGCGTGCAATTTGGAAGAAGTTTGAAGATCAAGGAAAAATCAGAAAATACGTACGCGCGCCGCGGAAATCATCAAGGCGCGACGCGGTGATGAGGCGGTAGAACACATTCAAATTCCGAAGAAACGGGGATAAACCCCAAGGCTCTTTGACTCCGAGATTCAGCTTCAAGAACCATCTTTTGGTATTTCTATGTTTTTATCTTTAATTTTCATTTAGTTCAATAGTTAGTGATAGTGGCTAGTATCTTTGGGAGTGACACCCATTGATATTTAGTTCTAGTTTCTGTTTTTGGATTCTTTTGTTACTGTTTTGGAACCTTGGAATCTGTTTTGGTTGATAATAATCATTCAGTTTATGTTAAGTGTTGGTTTTCGGTATTTATGCTTGTTATTGGATTGTGCATGTTTGTTTTATGTTTGGATGCTTGAATGACCTTGATTGTACTGATTTCCCTTGCTGATTTCAGTGACCAACTAGGGTTAGATTGTTGGTTTGAATTTAGCCAGTGACTGTTCATTTGGACTTTAGTTATTGGTTCAGTTTATGCTTGATTTGTGTTTGATGTTGAATTGCCTTTGTTTGCTTCTGAATTAGAGATGCACTTCTGATTTCAGTAAGTGACTAGGTTTGGTTAGTAGTTTTAGTTTAGTTTAGGCTCTTTGGGATTGATAGTCAAAAGCTAGGAACTAGGTCCTCTGACTGTAACTGTGACACTGTAGTTGGTAATCTGTCACCTGTCTCGACCATGTAACTCCTATGGATCGACCCTGACTTCCACCGTGCTAAGTGAGAGTGATGTTATTTTCTTATTTTTGATCGCATGACGACCGCTGCAATGTCAATATCATCAGCTAAGAGTAAGAGAGGCTGACATCATGAAGACAACATTTCGTACCCGATACGGTCACTACGAGTTTTTAGTGATGCCGTTCGGTCTGACGAATGCTCCGGCGGATTTTATGGATTTGATGAACCCTGCTTGCAATCCCTTTTTGGATAAGTTCGTGATAGTATTCATCGATGATATTCTGATTTATTCCAAGAGTTGGAACGAGCACAAACAGCACTTGCAGTTGGTTCTTGATCTTCTTCGCAAAGAGAAGCTGTACGCGAAATTTTCTAAATGCGAGTTTTGGTTGTAAGAGATCCAATTTCTTGGCCACGTGATAAATCAAGAAGGCGTTAAAGTAAATTCTGCCAAGGTAGAAGCGGTGATGAATTAGGCACCACCTAAGAGTCCGACTGAGGTTCGGAGCTTTTTGGGATTAACTGGTTATTATCGGTGATTTGTTGAGAATTTTTTGAGCATTGCGTTGCCATTAACCAAGCTAACCAGAAAGGCAGAGAAGTTTATTTGGACTGAAGTACAACATGCAGCTTTTGAGATATTGAGATGTGCCTTGTGTGAGGCTCCAGTGTTAAAATTGCCTCAAGGTGGAGAAGATTTTGTTCTTTTCACTGATGCCTCATAAATTGGTCTCGGATGTGTATTAATGCAAATGGGGTGAGTGATTGTATATGCATCCCGACAATTGAAGTCCCACGAGCAAGCATACCCGGTGCATGATTTGGAGTTAGCTGCCATTGTGTTTGCATTGAAGATTTGGCGATATTATCTGTATGGTGTGAGATTCCAGGTGTACACAGATCACAAGAGTTTAAAGTATCTGTTCGACCAAAAACAGTTGAATATGAGGCAGAGAATGTGGATGGACTTGTTGAAGGATTATGATTATGAGATACTTTACCATCCTTATAAAGTAAATGTAGTGCCAGACGTACTTAGCCAAAAAGAGCCACCTATTCGAGTGGTATCAGCTCGAATGGGAGTGGTAGTAAATTACCAGAGATGATTCAACGTGCCCAAAGAGAAGCCAATGACATAAAGAGTGAGAGAATGGTTGGCTATGTAGATAAACTTATTTATAATGCACAAGGAGTAAAGACCTTTCAGGGACGAGTTTGGGTCCCAATGCATGGAGAAACAAGACATATATTTCTTGAAGATGCTTACTGTACTCGGTACTCAATTCATCCCGGTAGTACAAAGATGTACAGAAGTTTAAAGCCGTTTTACTGGTGGTCGGGAATGAAACGTGATGTTGGGAGATATGTAGAGAAATGCTTGACCTGTTTACAAGTTAAGGAAAATCATCAGAGACCATACGGGACGATACAACCTGTTGGATTAGGTGTCTAAGCCATGACTTTACAACTATATTTATCTTGTTAATTGAAGCAAACTCCATTTGGGTTGCCCTCATAGCTGGAGGTCAGGATAGAGTTCAGTAGAGTAAAAGGTTGATTTATTAATTGTGTAATAAATCAATAGAATTAATTAAATGGTTTATTAATATATTTAAGTGTTAATATATTAATTAGAAACTATAATAATTAATTGAGATTTAATCTAGAATTAATTGGATTTAATTTAGTGATTAAATTAATTAATTAAAAGTGTGAGGACTAGTTTGTATTTATTCAATAGTTGAATAACTGGCAAAGAGAAGTCCAGGGGCCAAAAGTGGCGCCACCCTTGGAGGCTTCTCTAGGGTTGGCGAAAACCCAAATTAGGGTTTAGGGATCTGGTCCAAGTGGTCAACAGGCTTGCCCACTTGGAGGCTCCTTAGGGTTTCAGGTGTAACCCTAGGAGGCTATAAAAGGAACCCTCTGGCTCCCCATTATTCACGCCAACTTCAACCAAGATTACTCTGCTGGACTATCTTCTCCATTGCTGTGGGTATGACTTGCATCTGAGGCAGGATACTTTTGCTGCTAGCTTCAAGAACAAGATTCAAAGTACTAGAACCGCTAAGCCTCTTAAAAGTATAATGCTATAATTGAAAGTACTAGAACCTTGAACAAAACCCAATCTAGTTACTTTAAGATAAAAATGTGAATTGGTGCTAATCCATGGAATTGCACATTGTACTTTATGGAACGTTAGTGGAGCGTGTGTGGTTTACCGGCACGCCAACAGGGGTCCGCAAAGAGTTGCATTGGGTTTCTCGATTTTGTCATTATTAACGGAGCGTGTGTGGTTAACCGGCACGTTAATTAGAGATGACAATTGACTTCGAGAGTACCAAGCTAATTTGCATGGTTATTCACAGCCGGTTTGTGATCCTCGGCATCCCAGTCACAAACAGTGGGGCACATCCGAGACTAAACATGCCGTTGAATAGTTCAATGTGTCTCAACAGATCTAGGAATTTCATAAGATGAAATTGATAAGTGTATTATCTACCTTAATGACCATTATGTTGTGATTACGGCATCCCTCTTCACACCATAGTTGGGGTATTTTGGGTCCTAGACTTAATAAATAATATATTGGGTAATTATTTAAAAGGATAAATTAAACTAATAAAATTCTGTTTATTGTAGATGTCTAAATCAAGTGTCTATTCTCCTCCTTATCCTCCTTCACCCATTTCTGAGAGCTTCAGAATGCACCTGCTACATATGGAAAGGCTGACTGGCCTTAACTATATGGTATTGCTTCATAAATAGAGAATAGTTCTCTGCTTTGCTGGCAAGCCATATATGACTGAGTGTCCGCCACCCAAAACATGACATCACACAGTAGCCTGTGATGAGCATGACTCCTTGATTGTCAAGTCAAGGAAAGTTCGTTACCTAATACTATTGATCATTGACCCCGATTTCCGTAGGAATTTAGAATTCCTAGGGTCAGATAAGTTAACACAGCTAGTTGTGGAAAGGTTCCATGAACTGGTTGAGAAAGGACGAGCTAAGATCTTCAAAGAGTTTGAAGTGTGTAGGAAGTAGCTCCAGTTCACATGTTCTCAAGACTGAGAGACACATAGGTGAACTGTATAAATTTGGTCCCATTTTGATCGGGAGTTAAAGCATTAGCTCGACTCACTGATCCGTTCATCCTGATGTACAGGAAGGAAAACCAGATAAGACAATCGTGGACATGCATTCAATGTTGACTCTGTATGAGTCGTTCATAGAGAAGCATAATTCCATTGATACAGCTGCTTCGGGATTGAGTACAGTAATATGACACATCAAGAAATTATCCAGATCGTCTGGACCGGGTCCTCGATGGTTCAAACTGGGAATCCACAGGGTGGGACACAGTCACGGAAAGATTGAAAAAAGCTCCAAAGCCGAACAGTTTGGCAACTCAGGAATATCTTAAAACTCAGAACACCTGATCCTTAGTTCCTTGATACAGGATGTGTTTCTCACATTTGCTCTGTATGCATGGACTCTATAGGATGTGGGATGTTGTTGCATAGGAGCATATTCATATTGGATCTGAAGCTCATGCAGTTTTAGAGTTTAGTTAGATACTGAAATCATGTTATTAGCTTATCAGATGCGTAAGACATTGCCTATCATATAATACATTGTTCAAGGATTTTGTTTTAATAAAAATTGTCAATTTTCTTTTAACACATGTTGTTTGAAATATCCTTCAAATGTTGTATGATTGTGTTGAACGCATGATTAGTAATAACTTGAATATTGATACATCTAAAGTGTTTGGATTTAGGAATTGTATCCCTTATGATTGTTAATGTTATAAGAATCAATTCAACCAAAGGTCCAGTTGGACAGGACTTTGGAATCGTTTGACTTAGAGTCTCATGATGAACTGAGTTCTTAATGTGTAAAGAAATGAATCAACCAAAGATCCAGTCGGACAGGACTTTGGAATCATTCGACTTAGAGTCATATGATGATTAAGTTCTTTATAAAGCACATGTGGCAAGAAATGAATCACCCAAAGATCCAAAGGATAGGATTTTGGAATCAGTTGACTTAGAGTCAACTGAAGATTGCAAGTCTTAAACAGAATTAACAAAGTCATAATTTTACATAGAGATGTAAAAGACATTGAGATTATGAGCAACGGACACATCAGTTACTGTGTATTGCTCGAATCTCCGAATAGAACACAATTGTTTGTACTTCACAATATTTGTCAGTCGGTATGACAAATATGACCTCGCTAATCAGAATAAGCGATTGGATTGAATCTTTGAACAGTTCAAGGACTTCAAAGGAAGTACAAGACCCACAGAACCTGAGTGACAACATAATCTGGGAAAATGTTTCACAGTTATTCTCTTCCAAGAACATTAATAGTTATAATGTGTCTTAGGGAAGATGATGGAGCATTGGTCGAAAGAGTTCGATCCTCAATGTATGAGATACATTGCCAATTAGTTTCCCATAAATTAAACACTAAACCAGTCAGACCATATTAACCATATTCCAACCACATCTACGACTAAGTAGGTTTGCAGACACTGTCTGAAATGTAAAGCTGGGATTGTCCCACTTGTACATTAAAGGTCCAGGGTCTTGTAGTGTTCGTCCGAACCTCACGACTGGCCTGAACCTAATCAGAAATGTCATTTCACTGGCTATCCCGCTGTACCTGGAAAAGAAAGAGCTCTTTTAGAAAGAACTCATATTCTAAGGAGACAGTGGGAGTTTGGGACAGTCCTATGAGTTCAGGATTAGCCAAGTGAAATAACCTTTAGTCATCGCTAGGCTTAGAGCAGAAATCAGATTTCTGTTTTAATACTGACATAACCTTCTCTTGACCAGTAGTACTGATCACCGTCATAAGTAGTTATGATCGGGGTGACATACCGAATAGTGGTAAAACACTATAGTTGGTACGGATTTTCAATCCGACTACTTGGAAGCATTGGTGAGCCCGGTTGCTGCCAATTAAGAGAACTTTATGACGAGATACAGTCTATGTGACAGTTTGATTGATTTTGCAACTGGTCTTAAAACCAGTGGGAGTAATCATCAAAAGAAAGCAGCATGGACAGAAACGTACCTTCAGAACATCTGGTTGAGTGAGACGATACTCAGAGTCAAGTAATTGACTCCGAGAGAAGCACTGTCAATAGAAGATGAAATATGAAAAGATACTGCATAATGTAAGTCGTTAGTGGAGCGCATGTGGATCACCGGCACACTAATGGGGACTCACAAAGAATATGCCAGTATAAAGGTACATGGGCCCGGGATATCCCCGCGGGCATCTCGTAAGAAAGGATGTTCAGATTCTTGAAATATGCCAAAGGATTGGATTTTGAGAATGAGCTGAAAGATATCCATTAAGATGTCAGAAATGTTTGGATTCTCAAAATATACCAAAAGCTCTGGGATTTTGTGAATAGTCCATAACCGTGTCAAAGCCAGTGGGAGTGTTGCTGTTATCTATCTCCATATGTGTGTTACATAATGTTTCTAGGAAACGTCTCTTTTCATTACAAAGTGTAATGACTTGGTGTTAAGAGACGGATCGCTATGAAAGGCCTAATAGAGATACGACATACTCAGGTGGTTATAAACGTCTATGAGATAGATCGAAACTCTGCCAAAATGATCTTGATGAGACTCAAGATGCATTGCCCTAGGAAATAGTTTTATATCATTACAAAGTGTAATGATTTGGCATGAGATATATAAAGAAGGTGCAGCATACTTACATAATCCATAAACATCTATCAGATAGATGTTGTCAGCAGTATAGACCTAGCCATAATAAGCATGATCTTGATAAGATTCAAGATGCATGGAAAAGAGTCTCCGAAAGGAAATAGTTATTGAAAATCATGACACAAGGATTATAAGTAATCCTTAGATTCCAAAAGAGTTTGGAATAGGACTAGATCGAATCCAACAAGTTTCTTGGATTGATCAGAAGTGTCATGAACATGTCTTGATGACTTAATGCCTAGAGCATAGTGAGTCAGATTCAGGATATGACCTGGCTGGGAATACTTAATGGATTTTGTACATACATGAGAAATCATTGGAAAATGATTAGGGGTGAATGTTGATAACAATTTGAAAAGAGTTTTCAAATAAGGACTTAATGGTTAAAGAAATTTCGTTGGCATTCCGATGGAGCGCGTGTGGCTCACCGGCACATCGTAACACCTCGAAATAGTCTTAGGGTGCAGTCATGTGGACTAAAGATCCCGAGAACCATGGAAAGTCACAGTACATAGAATGGAGTTGTTAGTGAGAATGACGGTATGAGCAAAATTGAAATATCATCGGAAGGATATCCGATCGGATAAAGTGTATAAATGTGTAACATTTGAATACATAGAAAGAGTGAAAGGTCAAGTAGACATAGATACATAACACGAATTAAATAGTTTAAAAGGAATCTAGAAACCGATAATAGTTTATGTAAAATCCTAGTTGGTGATTACCTCGTGGAGACTTGGTAATTAGACAATAGTAGTCACTAGTCAGATTTTAAGTTTCGTTTTTGCATGTTTCACTTCCCGAATAATTTGATTATTCAAAAGGTCCACAGTCGCTCATACTTTTCGGGAGTAAGTATGAATGAAGACTGTCGTGAATTGGTTTGTAGATTGTCTAAGGAGTTAGACATTGCAGTAAGACTGCTACAACGTTCATGAGTACTTAGAAATAGAGATTTGAGTATTGGATAAACCCGCGCTCAACAGATTGCTTCATGGATTACATCACGAGCAATGTTGAGACGATAATATCGTATGATCTTGAAGCAGAGACATATGAGTTGAAATTTACGAGTCGGTTGTGTATTGATAATACGGAAACGCATCGGTAACTCGATGTTACAAATGCATTGTTGTGTACGATTTGATAAGTAAAAGACACAACCATATGATTCAAAGCTTATTCGTTCCTTGACCCTGATGGGAAACAGATATCTGTAGGCCGCTCGATGATTTTGAAGTTGACTAAAGTGCTGGCCAGCCGGGACTAAATTGATGTGTTCAATTAGAAGTCTGAAAGTCATAAGCAGAATCGGAAATCGGGAAACAGAGTATCGGATAGAGATTGATCTCAATCCATGTCTCGTGTCTGGAAATATCTTGTTGGACGATGGATCATATGATCACTTATCTTTGGACGGAACTGACTAGGTCAGAGTTCGGCAGCAGTTTCTAGGAAGCTGCAGGTTGTTTATTAATCAGAAGATAAATTAAAGTCATAGACTTATCCAAGTGGGAGACTGTTGGATTAGGTGTCTAAGCCATGACTTTACAACTGTTGGGTGCAAAGTTCTTCATGGTGAGACTTGGTGGCATTAGGAAAGCCCGCTTATGCTTATGGGCATGTTCATTGGGCTCTTTATTTTGTCTAGACTATAAATAGTGTTTTATTCATTATTGTATAGTTAATGATCTAGAGGGAGTCTAGTGATTTCATAGATAGAGAGAAACACACATAGAAAACAAACATAAAAAACACATAGAAAAACACATAGAAAAACACACATTGTAAAACCTTTGATCAATACAATCATTCGACTCATTGGATCCTAATTGGTGTCGTTCTTATTCCGCATTTATTGTCAAATCATGTTTCAACATTGATATCAGAGCCTAACCTTGAAGATTTAACAGATTATTTCAAGGAACGGTTCTTGATTTGACAACCCACCACATCATCAATCAGAATTCAAAATTTCAGATCTGGATCTTCATTTTTAGTGAGTTTTTCTGATATGGAATCAATATTATGATCTTTTCTTCATCTTTGATCTGTTTATGTTCTTAAATATTGGTTTAGATCTCGTTTTTATCATTGAAAATTCGTTCAGATCTGATTCTCTCACTAGAAATCGTTCCAGATCTACTTTCTCTCTCTAAAAACCCACTTCAGATCTACTTTCTCTCTCTAGTTTTATTCCAGATCTGGTGAGTTTTTGTTGTTTAGAACGAAAATGGAAGATACAAATTCAAAAATATGGACTGTTTGTGTTGATAATCTCAAATACAAAGTATCATTTGAACAATTTTTGGGTCTTGTGTTGAGAAATCAGAAAATAACAAATGATACACTTGTTTCTGATGGAGAGAAGGATACATATGGAAGATTAGTTTGAAATCCTTTGAAACATGAATCAAACAATCATTTGTTCACTGAAATGTTAAACATATTAAGAGAAATCGACAGTAAACAAGGATTAGAAAATCGAAAATCAGTAGAAAAGTATGTTTCTCTTGTTGAAGATGAACATGGCCTTCTTGTTCCTCAAGACTTTGAAGATGATGTTCTTCATCTTCATGTTTCTGGAAATTCTGATGAACACTTCGGATCTACACTTGTTCCTCAACCTGAAAAGAAAGATGCAAAGGTTAAGGGGGAGTTAGATTTGAAAGAAAAATGTTTGGTAAAAGTGTTATTTGTTGCAAAATCTTCAAAAGAGACGAAATCCGAAGTGGATCTTTCTTCAGTTTCAAGTGACATGTTTGAAGGTATGAAACCTTACAGAAAACCCACACTAATTGAAAATCGAAATTATCAACTCCGAAGCCCTCATGATCCAAAGGCTTCGGATCCGAAGGCTTCAGTTCCAACTCAAAAAGATGAACAAAGTTCTTGTTTTAAATCTTGTGTTCATAAGTTTAAAAAGAAGAAAAAGAAGAAGAAAAAGCCCAAAACGAAAATGATGTGGGTTCCCAAGGAGAAAATCTCTGATGGTGTTCTTCTTTCAAAATCAGATGAGAAAAGTGTTAAAAAGATTATTGTTGTTAAAAGAAAGTTTTCTGATATTTATGCTCAAAGAAGAAATTTTTCTAAAGAATGGGGATGGTATAATGAATTGTTTGAAGATTTTCTTGTTCCAACAAAAAGACCACGAAAATCAGATGGTGTTTCTTCATTTTTCAGGAATGATGTTTATGAGAAATTTGGTTCAAAATGTTCAAAAATAATTTGGGTTCCCAAAAATTCAGGAAATCATATAGTTTGTTGAAGACTCCGAATTCTTGATACTCTTCGGAGTTTTGATACTCTTCGGAGCTCTGAGATGAAGAAAATAACTCCGAATTTTTGACACTTCGGAACTGAAGAGATGGAGATGACGACTCCGAACTCCTAACTCTTCGGAACCGAAGTGATGCAGAGAAGACTCCAAATTCTTAAAACTCTTCGGAACTTGATGATGATACCGCAGCCTTGACACTCTTCGGAGTTTTTGATCTGTTTGGAGTAAAGAAGAGATGAACGTAATTGGAAAAATATGAAGGAAAACGTAAGTATGTTTTGAACTCTCCACTTTACCTTTGGTCTCTGAAGCTCATATATTCTTCAACATGCTTCCCGTTATCATCTTTCTGAATCTGTTTGTGAGCAAAGACCAAAACAATGGAGAACTTTTCTTTTGAAAGTTTAGTGAATGAAAAAGAAATAGAGATCTTGGGTATTATTTGTTTTTCTCTCAATCACTCTATCATGCTCAACGTCTAAAGTATGATGAACCCATTACTTTCTCTCGCGACCGTTAGACTCGAGCAACACATCTCTCTCTCCTGTCCATCTTTATCACACGGTGTTATGTATATTTCAATTGGAAAAGGAAAATTAAAGAAAGTTCATTAAATGCTACCCATATGACTGCACAAAGAACTTTGTGGCATTAGAAAAGCCCGCTTATGCTTATGGGCTTGTTCATTGGGCTCTTTATTTTGTCTAGACTATAAATAGTGTTTTATTCATTATTGTATAGTTAACGATCTAGAGGGAGTCTAGTGATTTCATAGATAGAGAGAAACACACATAGAAAACAAACATAAAAAACACATAGAAAAACACACATTGTAAAACCTTTGATCAATACAATCATTCGACACATGTTATTCATATTACTCTGTTCAATTAGCTTTGTTGCATTCTAATCATGTGATTGATTGTGCTATTGATTGCATATCTATATTAGTTCATCTAATTTCATATTTCAACTCCCAACAACAACTATATTTATCTTGTTAATTGAAGCAAAGTCCATTTGGGTTACCCTCATAGCTGGAGGTCAGGATAGAGTTCAGTAGAGTAAAAGGTTGATTTATTAATTGTGTAATAAATCAATAGAATTAATTAAATGGTTTATTAATATATTTAAGTGTTAATATATTAATTAGAAACTATAATAATTAATTGAGATTTGATCTAGAATTAATTGGATTTAATTTAGTGATTAAATTAATTAATTAAAAGTGTGAGGACTAGTTTGTATTTATTCAATAGTTGAATAACTGGCAAAGAGAAGTCCAGGGGCCAAAAGTGGCGCCACCCTTGGAGGCTTCTCTAGGGTTGGCGAAAACCCAAATTAGGGTTTAGGGATCTGGTCCAAGTGGTCAACAGGCTTGCCCACTTGGAGGCTCCTTAGGGTTTCAGGTGTAACCCTAGGAGGCTATAAAAGGAACCCTCTGGCTCCCCATTATTCACGCCAACTTCAACCAAGATTACTCTGCTGGACTATCTTCTCCATTGCTGTGGGTATGACTTGCATCTGAGGCAGGATACTTTTGCTGCTAGCTTCAAAAACAAGATTCAAAGGTTGGTTCTTCTGATTTAAACTTTAGAAATCATTGTTGGCCTTTAGGTTTTAGTTTATTATCTTCATAGAAGAAAACATAGATCTTTATAGGGTGCATGTGAACCATAAGAGTTTTTGTGTTCATTGTTTGCTAGAAAACCCTTTACAACCGTTGCCGGTACCAATGAAAAAGTGGGATGAGATTTCCATAGATTTTATCACCAAGTTGCCTCAAACTCCGCAGGGATTCGATTCTATCTGGGTGATTGTTGATAGATTGACCAAGTCAGCACAGTTCATTCCCATACGAGAGGATTATCAAGTGTCTAAACTGGCAGAGATTTATATTAGAGAAGTGGTGAGACGGCACGAAGTACCAACCTCGATAGTCTCCGATCGTGATAAGCCGTTTTACTTCACATTTTTGGTAGAGTTTCCAAATACACTTTGGTTCTAAAGCCTTAATGAGTAGAACTTACTATTTGCAACCTGATGGGCAAACAGAGAGAATTATATAGACGTTGGAAGACATGCTTAGAGCTTTAGTGATTGATTTTGGTGGCAGCTGGGACGATCACTTACCTTTAGTTGAGTTTGCTTATAATAACTCATACCATTCCAGTATTCAGATGGCACCATTCGAAGCATTATATGGAGCACCGTGTAGAACACCAACATGTTGGACAGAAGTGGGATAAAAGCCACTAGCTAGTCCCGAGATCGTGGCGGAGACTGAGGCAAAGGTTAAGAGTGTTCGTGAGGACATGAGAGTGGCTCAACAGCGTTAAAAACAATATGCAGATAAACGAAGGAAACCTCTAGAGTTTCAAGTTGGAGACATGGTGATGTTGAAAGTGTCTCCTTGGAAGGGAATTATCAGGTTTGGTAAACGGGGCAAGTTGAGTCCTCGATTTATCGGACCTTTCCGTGTGTTACAACGAGTTGGAGTTGTAGCATATCGAATGGATCTTCCCAAAGAGTTACAAGGAATACATAATGTGTTTCATATATAGCATCTTCGTAAAACCATGCATGATGAGTCTACACGCGTACCTTTGGTTGAGATTCAATTAGATGAGAAACTAGAATACCAGGAGCAGCCAGAGAAGATATTAGATAGACAAATTAATAAGTTGCAAAATAAAGAGATCGAGATAGTAAAGGTGCAGTGGACATCACCGAGGCACTGATGTCACTTGGGAACCTGAGGAAGAGATGCGGTCTAAATACCCTCTTTTATTTCATGATATTTCGAGGACGGAATCTTTGAAGGGGGAGAGAACTGGTAATGTCGTAATACTTCTCGGTAAGTGAAATTGTGTTAATCTTAGTGTAATTACGATTAATTAGGTTACTATATATGTTAGGGTTGTTTGAACTCCTTTTAGAAGAAGTTTTACCTTGAAAAATGCCAAAAAGAGGTTACACGGGTCGTGTAAAATGGATGCAGAAACCAAACCGAACCTCAGCCAGACCAACACGGGTCGTGTAAATAGTCAGAAAGCACGCAGTAGAATCACACGGGTCGTACTAAATCAACACGGATCGTGTTTTAAAAGTTAGCGACAATTTTAGGTCAAATTGAACCAAGGGTTTGTGTAAGAAAGCTTGAGGAAGTAGCATTTAACACCGTAAACGCGTTCTTGATTCCTAAATCAATGAGGTGAGTTAATTACGGGTTTTGGTGTTTTAAACCCTAGGTTTTTCAAATTTGAAGTTTACTATGATTTACCATAATATGTTGTTAGTAAGTTGTAGTAGATGTTACTTTGAGTTATTTGTGTGGTTATTGTGGTGTTTTGACGGTTGAATAAGTAGAACCACGAGATTTGATTTCCTTATTCTTTGAGTTAGATGCTATTGAGTTAATTGAGGATATTGAGACCTAATATGTGATGATATTTAGAGCTGATACCTATAAAAGGGAAGGAGAAACTCGGGGCACAGGTGGAACACGAGTTGACCAAACTTCAGGTGAGTAACTTAAATTCATTACTTATGATTGAATTGTGATGAAAACAAGTTACTATTGGTTTTAATTAGTTGAGATAACCAGTTGTCATAAGTTAAGATAAGATTGAGTATTTATATTGCCGATTGAGAAATAGTGTGATTGAGCATACTAATTGTCTGAGATAGTCAAGTATCATGAGATCAATGAGTTATATACTTATAGTTATTGAGTTCTATAGTATTTTGAGAAAATGTTACATAATCACCAAATTTTGAGTATTTTCTCACCGAGCTTTTGTAGCTCATAAACTTTAAATCGTGATGTAGGTGTTGTAGGTGACAGGGGGAAAAAAGTTGCAGAAGGATATAGTACTTGGACTGGGACTTGAGTTTTGAAACTTATGTGATCTTTAAAACTTTCTTCTGCATATTAGTTTGTTTTTGTAACCCGGTTTGGGGATATACTTGCCTTTTGGTAACTACTTGTATACTTGGTGCTTAACTTTGGTTACACTATAAACCCATGTGGTTACTTTGAGAAATTATTAGTGTAATTCGAATGTAAGAAACCGGGTGTTACATGTTGTCGACTAATAAATATAAATTTTATTTCTTTATTTTTAGTAGCAATTATAGATTGTATATATAAAAATGTGAAAATGTATTTATATAAAAATGTGAGTTTTTGTTTTATAAATTAATTTTAGTTGTTAGTTTTCTATAAAATATAGTGACCTAATACCCACCTAACACACCATCTCACCCCTATATAAAGGGTGTAAACACATAACAATATCAAACTAAACTTTCTGACTCATTTAGAATCTTTTTTCTCAGTAATGTTATTACATTTGTCTTTTAAAGAGTATTATCTTTTGTTTTATTCAATAAAGATTTTTATTAGTGATCCATTTAATGCCCACTTATCATTCCACCTACCATCCCCATTAATGCACACTTACCATCACAAATAATATCTACATACCACCTTAGATAGCATCCCACTTAATGCTACCAAGCATCCCACCTACCATCCCACTCAATGGGCACCTACCACCCCACATACTATCTTATACACCCCACATACCATCCTACTTAATGCCTACCTACAACCATTAAAAAGTTCCATATAAAGAGTTTAAACATATAATAAATCTATACCAAACATTCGAATTCTCTGCAAATATAAACATTTATATTCTATTAACAAATGTCTTCATCTTCTTCCACACCAAGGGAGTTTTCAAAAATTTCCTATAATTTCATCTGCCTTGACACTCCTACCTCTAAATTTACTTTTACATCTATTGAACAACTTAAAGCCAGAGGGTGACTATTAAGATAAAGGAGGCTACAATGGCTAAAGAAAAAGAAGTTGACAGACACATTTACAATGTTCACATAGCAGGGGATGTGATAGGCTATATGGATTCTCATCGAGGAAAAAGAGAAATGAATAAAAGATGCACAAGAGGAAATCATGAACATTGAATAATAGATATGGGATGTGAAAATATTTGTTTAAATAAAAAAGCTTGATGTCAAGGTTAAGGTGAATGATGGGTTTAAAGGCAAGTATGCAAAGATGGATGAAATCACAAAAGCCATAGTTCATAGACCTGAGAAGGAGATCAATAAAACATACGATTAAATAAGAGGATCTTATGAGAATAGAGAAGCCATGCTCTAGGAAATGAACGAGAATGAGAAATAGATCGAAGGGAAGATGAAGGAGAACGGTGTAGTGGTCGATAACACAATAAAGTCACAAAATAATGGATGTGTTATAAGAGAACTTATCCTTCTTAAATAGATGGGTTCATATGTCATGCAAAGCAAAATATGTGGTATAAACATAATTGATTTATGTGTTGGATTCAAATTCCTTTATGATGATTCGTTAGGTTTTATGAAGTATTATGTCATATGTAAATCTTTTTTCGGTTTAATCAATAAACCAAGTTATAAGTTTTAGCAAACATAACCAAATAAAAATATATGATTATATTACATGTTCTTCAAGTCATAAGTCGGAAAATTTGTTTTTTCTTTGTGACCCGCTAACTGAAGCCCCCTTTGTACTCGTTCATTTCTTTATTGATTTTATCGTGTATGTTGATGATTATTCTATACAAGTTGGGGAAAAAGATGAAGATCCGTTTCTTGTATGGACTTTTTGGTGGCATCGAGAACACTCATTTACGATTAGACCTATTCCCTGTGACTGAATATAGTCAATGTTTTTGGGTCTACCAGGTTGACATTTGTCTATTATCGATGCTTTAACAATCATTAGACCATCGACATTCTCCCATTCAGGAAGGGCGAGAAGACGGTTCACTAACTCATCATATGTCTGGCAATAACATTTGTATGATAGCCTCTGATAACCATCTCAGATTAATCAACATGTCTTAAATATCCTAAGACATATATGCCATGCCCACAAGGTAAGCTAGATAATTTCTACTTTTGACATGAACCAGTTCTTTCATCGAGATCAACATGTTGTTTTGTGGAAGTCTAGGACCTCAAATCTTAAATTTGAAATTGGATATAACTTCCAGTTAGTACTCTTATTTTCTCGTTTTCCATCCTTCTTATCGGCCCACATGGTAACTCGTGTTGTTACTTTTACTACATATAGTAGTTCAATGTAATTTAAATGGAAGAACTCTATAAGAATCATTAGCAGAGCTAAGTTATACCTACTTTGTCCATCGTTGAAAATATCATTGTTGCACCGTCATGCGGAAGAATCCTATAAGCATCATTATCGACATCTATGTGCATATTTTGATAAGCCTTGATAGACTCCACACAATTTTAAGGAATAAGATTATAACAAATCCCAAAGAAATATCCCCTTGCCCATTTTGGTGGATCTATGACTTTTAAGCATTCTTATTTTGTGTATATTGTATTTTGTAGCATTTCAAAAGTATCGTCAAATCTTGGACTTTGTACGCTTTGGCTGCTTTTCAAAACAAAGATTTTTTCATTTGACTTTTATTATATCTAGCCCTAAGTGTGATAAAAAATGATGACAATAAACACCATGATGTGTATATGGGAATATCTTTAAAATGGTCACGACAATTGATGGCACCATATTAAAAATGATGGTTAAATGTTCTGAGTCGCCGATGTAATAATGTAGTTTTTAGGAACCATGACATCATCTCTATGTACTAACTATTTTACATTCCATATACAACATGCAAAATTTGGATGTTCTAGTCCATCACGACTGCCAATAATATGGTGCTCTTGAAGTTAACCTTTAGGCGAGCCGCATCTATAACGAGGGCACGACTACAATAGTTGAGGCGGGGTCGTGGCTACAAAACAATTAAAATAAATTAACAAAAGGATGTGGTAACATATTATATAAACATATGAAATCATAAATGACAAGGAAACTGTGCAACCAATCAACTGGAACATTACTCAAATTAGTAATCATCGTCCGTTTGAATGGTATGTCGTTCCAAAATTATGCTTCTGCAATTTGTGACCGTACAAAGGGAGTCTATAAAGTGAATTCTCTTGCCCCAAAAGTTTAAGTGCATGCTTTTTCGTATGACATGCTTATTTATATGAAATATTTATTCTACTTCGAAGTGAAATCACATTGGACGTTAGTTCCATGAAGACTCTTCTATGATCATTACCCAATACCTCAATAGTTGAATGCCCAACATTTTTTTTCTTTAAAATGGTTTGAATTTAATTGTGTTGAAGAACAAGTGCATTCATCCCTAAGTTTTTAGACCTGGAACATGCAAGTATTATCCAATCATACAACCAGAATACGTCAAGTATAATTTTACTCGTAACATGATGCTTGAAACATCTTTTAGATACACCATGGTGTCCAGAATTACTATACACACTTACTCTATCACAACCAAAACCTAAGAGAAAGGGTTAGGAACCTAAGAGAAAAGATTTAGATTTTGTGTATCTAAATCCCCTATAATTTTACTCGTAACATGATGCTTGAAACATCTTTTCTGAAGATTTTGTGTATCTAAATCCCCTATTAACACATTTAAGTACCAATGTTAGTAGGTTTATAATCCTTTCTCTTAGGTTTTGGTTGTGATGGAGTAAGTGTGTATAGTAGGTCTGGACACCATTGTGTACAATGCATGTTAAGAACGATGTTCTTATATATTTATATTCGTCATCTAACCATTCAATTTCAGTATCACTATTTTCAAGATCAGATAGGCCTAGAAAAAACCTATTGACTCCCTTAAGGAGGTAGATTGGTATCATCCACTAAGGGAAGTATGTTTTAGTAATGTTTATCACAATATTTACCAACATCTATATCATCATCTTGACATGTAGCAACATCATCACCAATGTACTTATAAGTTTATGGATTGGCATAATGAAAGTTTCATTGTACTAGTGTTTCATATACGATATATCTAGGATTTTTTGTTGGATTAGGTGTCTAAGCCATGACTTATAAATTGTATTTATCTTATTAATTGAAGCAAAGTCCATTTGGGTTGCCCTCATAGCTGGAGGTTTGGCAGAAAGTTCAGTAGAGAGAAAGATTGATTTATTAAATGTTTAATAAATCAATAGAAATAAAATAAACAGTTTATTAATATACTAAAGTGATAATATATTAATTAGAAACTATATTAATTAATTAGAAATTAATCTAGAATTAATTGGATTTAATTTAGTGATTAATTTAATTAATTAAAGGTGCAGGGACTGGTTTTGTAATTATTTAATAGTTGAATATTGACTGACCAGTTGGAGCCATAGGTGCTGAAATTAAGAGTGTGGCCACTCTTAATTTCGAAACCCTAATTAGGGTTTAGAGGCTTGGTCCAAATGGGTAACAGGCTTGTCGATTAGAGAGCTCCTCTAGGGTTTTGAATGTACCACCTGGAGGCTATAAATAAGAGAACCCTGGGGAACCTAATCTGCACCAAATCCACTCTGTCTCTCTGGAATTCTGTTTTCTCCTCCATTGCTTGGGTGTGACTCCATTTGAGGCAGGATACTTTTGCTACTAGCTTCAAGAAGAATAATCAAAGGTTGGTTTTTCTTATTTTTGATCTTTAGAAATTATTGTTGGCCTTTAGGATTTGTTATATGTTCATTGATAGAAAAACATAGATCCTCATCTTAGGTTATACGTTCATCAGAGCCTGTCTTGTTTTTCTTGTGAATTGCTATAACTGCTTGTTTGGCCAAGGAATATTTTCGAAAAAATAAACCCTTGGGAGGCCTTCATCGTTTTTGGTGGCTAGTGTTTTGAAAACCCTAGCCTCCACCCCATTTTGGCGATTTTTGTATGCTTATGGAAAGTAGGTTGTTATTTTTGGTAATTGAGATCTATTAAATAACTGGAAACCTTGATCCCATTACTTGCGATTTTCGTGAATAGGGGATTAATATTGGTAATTAATTTGATTAATTTTGTGATGCTTGTCTTGATTTAATTAATTTAATTAATTGTTTAATTAAAAGATACATAATATCACTTAAAGATTTAAATTTAATTTTTAAATTAAAAGTTTAATTTTCGAAAAAATTAAAAGATTGAATCTAGAATATTTTAAAATTTTAAAATACATCTTATACATAGTATAATTAAAAGTTAATATTATTTGTATAAGATAAATTGGTTAGTCTTACCGTTAGTAGGCCTCATTCATAAAACTGTCCTATAAAGAGGGTATAAGGCGACTGCCTATAAAATGGTAGTCTAATGGGTGTCCACTCTCACCCACCGCTCTCCTGGTCAGTCGAGTGTCGTTAGCCGAACGGGTTTGATAGGACCGCTTAATTCTCATTAAAAGTATAATGCTGTAATTGAAAGTACTAGAACAATTCATTAAAATCTCAATCTAGTTACTTTAAGGAAAAATGTGAATTGATGTTAATCCATAAAGTTGCACATTGCACTTTATGAAACATTGGTGGAGCGTGTGTGGATAACCTGCACACCAATAGGGGTTCATAAAGAGTCACAATGGGTTTCTCGATCTTACCATTATTGATGGAGCGTGTGTGGTTAACCGGCACATCAATTAGAGATGGTAATTGACTTCGAGTGTACCGAGCTAACTTGTATGGTTATTCACACCCGGTTTGTGATCATCGGCATCCTAGTCACAAACAGTAGGGCATATCCGAGATTGAACATACCATTGAACAGTTCAATGAATCTCACAGATCTAGGAATTTCATAAGACTGAAATTGATAAATGTCTATCTACCTTAATGACCATTATGTTGTGATTACGGTATCCCTCTTCACATCATAGTTGGGGTATTTTGGATCCTAGCCTTGTTAAATAATAAATTGGGTAATTATTTAAAAGGATTGATTAGACTAATAAATTCTGTTTCTTATAGATGTCTAAATCAAATTTCGATTCTCTTCCTCACCCGTTTCTGAGAGCCTTAGAAAGCACCTGCTAAATATGGAAAGGCTAACTGGCCTGAACTATAAGGAATGGCTTCGCAATTGGAGACTGGTTCTCGTTATTGCTGGCAAGCTACATCTCATTGAGTATCCGATCCCGGTTCCACCAAAACATGTCATCACAAAAGGTCTTTATGATGAGCGTGACCTCTTAATTGATGAATCCGATGAAGTTCATGACCTCATGCTATTGACCATTGACCCCGAGTTCTGCAGGGATTTTGAATCACTGGGGCCATATGAGTTAATACAACTGGTTCAGGAAAGGTTCCAAGAACCGGTTGAAGAGGAACGAGTTAGGATCTTCAAAAGACTTGCAGAGTGCAAGCTAAAAGAAGACAGTAGCATCGATTTGCATGTTCTCAAGATTGAAGGATATATAAGCGAATTGTACAAACTTGGTCACCCAATTAGTCAGGAGATGAGTGTCAACATCCTACTCGCTTCGGTGACTAGTAGGTATGATCTGTTCATTCAGACGTATAGAAAGGAAGACCAGAAAAAGACTCTCATGGAAATACGTTCAATGTTGACTTTATACGAGTCACTCCTGGACAGGCATAGTTCCAATGGTTCGGCTAATTCTGGATTGAGTCCAGTGAGGAGACGCAGCAAGAAAGGATCCAGATTGTCTGGACATGTCTCAAACTGGGAATCCATAGGATCAGATACAGTCACGGAAAGATTGGAAGACGCTCCAAGGTCAAAATCTTTTGGAAACTCGGGTATATTTAAAAACCTCGAAACTCCTGATCCATAATTCCTTGATACATGATGTGATAGTCACATTTGGTTTGTATGCAGGGAATCAGTAGGGTACGAGACTTTGGCGCATAGGAGCTCATTTGGATTGGATCTCCAGCTCATGCAGTTTTGAAGTTTAGTTAGATATTACAATATTGTTATTAGCCTATTAGATGCGTACGACATTGTCTATCATATAATACATTGTTCAAGGATTTATGTTTTAATAAAATGTTGATTTTATTTTTACATATGGTTGTTTAAATTATCCTTGAAATGTTGTATGAGTGTGTTAATTGCATGAATGGTAATAACTTGAATGTTGATGTATCCAAAGTGTTTGGATTCATGAATTGTGTCATCCATGATTGTTAAAGAAAATTTTATAAGGATCAATTCAACCAAAGGTCCAGTTGGACAGGATTTTGGAATCATTTAACTTAGAGTCACATGATGAATTGAGTTCTTAATGAAATCAATTGTGGCAAGAAATGAATCACCCAAAGATCCAATGGATAGGATTTTGGAATCAGTTGACTTATAGTCAGGTGATGATTGCAAATCTTGAACAAATTAACAAAGTCATAAATTTACATAGAGATGTAAAAGATATTGAAATTATGAGCAACGGACACATCAGTTACCATGTATTGCTCGAAATTTTCGAAAAAAAAAACACAATTAGTTATACTTCATGATGTTTGTCAATCAATATGACGAATATGACATCGCTTATCAGAATAAGCGATTGAATTGAAACCTTGAACAGTTCAAGGACTTCAAAGGAAGTATAAGATCAACAGAACCTGAGTAACATCATAAACTGAGAAAATGTTTCACAGTTTTTTCTCTTCCAATAACATTAATGGTTATAATGGGTCTTAGGGAAGATGATGGAGCATTGGTCGAAATAGTTCAATCCTCGATGTATGAGATACATCTTCAATTAGTTTCCGTTAGATAAAATACTCAACCAGTCAGACCATAGAAACCATATTCCGACCACATCTTAGACTAAGTAGGTTATGCAGACACTATCTGAAATGTAAAGCTGGGATTGTCCCACTTGTATATAGAAAAGTCCAGGGTCATGTAGCGTTCGTCCGAACCTCATGACTAGCCTGAACCTGATCAGCAATGTCGCTTCATTGGCTATCCTGTTGTAACTATGGAAGAAGAGCCCTTTTAGAAAGGACTCATATTCTAAGGAAATAGTGGGAGTTAAGACAATCCTGAATGAGTTCAAGATTAGCCAAGTCAAAGAACCTTTAGTCATCACTAGGTTTTGAACAAGAATCAGATTTCTGTTAAAACCTGACATACTCATCTCTTAACCCGTAGTATTGGTCACCGTCATAAAATGTTATGATCTGGGTGACATACCGATTAGTGGTAAAACACTAAGTTGGTACGGATTAACAATCTGACTACTTGGAAGCATTGGTGAGCCCAGTTGCTGCCAAATAAGAGAACTTTAGGGCGAGACACTGTCTATGTGGAAATTTGATTGATTTTACACCTGGTCTAAAAGCCAGTGGGAGTAATTGAATCATCAAAAGAAAGCAACATGGATAGAAATGTACTTTCAGAACATCTGATTGAGTGAGACGATACTCAGAGTCAAGTAATTGTTTCCGAGAGAAGCACTCTCAATAGAAGATGAAATCCGAGAGGATACTGCGTGGCACATTGTGAGTCGTTAGTGGAGCACGTGTAGATTACCGACACACTAATAGGGACTCACAAAGAGCATGCAAATACAAAGGTACATGGGCCCGAGATTAATCCCACGGGCATCTTGCAAGAAAGGATATTCGGATTCTCAAAATATGCTAAAGGTTTGGATTTTGTGAATAGCCTGAAAGATTTCCATTAATATGTCAGAAAGGTTTGGATTTTGGATTCTCAAAATGTGCCAAAAGTTCTGGATTTTGTGAATAGTCTGAAAGAGTCATATAATTGTGTCAAAGTCAGTACGAGTGTCGCTGTTATCTACTATCACTTTATGTGGGTTACATACTGGTTCTAGGAAACGTCTCTTATCATTACAAAGTGTAATGACTTGGTGTTAAGAGACGGATCGCTATGAAAGACTTAAAAGAGATACAACGTACTTAAGTGGTTGCGAACATCTATTGGATAGATCAAAACTCTGCCAATATGATCTTGATGAGATTCAAGATGCATAGCCTTAGGAAAGGAGTTTCCTATCATTACAAAGTGTAATGATTTTGCATGAGAGATATAAAGAAGGTGCAACATAGTCACGTAGTTAACAGAAATCTATCGGATAGATATAATCATCAATATAAACCTAGCCATTGTAAGCATGATCTTGGTAAGATTCAAGATGCATGAGAAAGAGTCTCCGAAAGGAAATAGTTATCAAAAGTCGTTACACAAGGATTATAAGTAATCTTAAGATTCCAAAAGGGTTTGGAATAAGATTAGATCAGATTCCACGAGCTTCTTGGATCGATCGGAAGTGTCATGAACATGTCCTGATGACTTAATGCTTAGAGCATAGTAAGTTGGATTCAGGATATAACATCGCTGAGAACACTGAATGGATTTTGAACACATATGAGAAATAATTGGGAAATGATTGGGGTAAATGTTAGTAATAATTTGAAAGGAGTTTCAAATCGGTAATTATTAACATCAGGACTTGGTGCTAAAGGACTTAATGGTTAAAGAGTTTCATAGGTATTCCGATGGAGCGCGTGTGGGTCACCGGCACATCATAACACCTCGAAATAGTCTTGGGGTGTAGTCATGTAGACTAAAGAGACCGAGAACCATGGGAAGTCACAGTACACATCACCAGAATGGCGTTAGGAGAGATAAAGACAGAATAACTAATTGAGATATCATCGGAAGAGTATCCGATCGTATCATCTGCAATTAAGTGTATGAGTATGAGACATTCAGGATACATAGAAAGAATAAATAGTTCATGTAGACATAAATATGAAATTTGAATTGAAAGTTTAAAAGAAAACAAGAAACCGATAATAGTTTTATGATAGATCCGACTTGGTGATTACCTAGTGGAGATTTGGTAATAAGCAAGAGTAGCTGCCAGTCAGATTTTATGTTTCGCTTTCGCATGTTTTACTTCCCGAATAATTTGATTATTCAAAAGGTCCATAGTCGCTCATACTTTTAGGGAGTCATTATGAACGAAGACTGTCATGAATTGGTTTGTAGATTGTCTAAGGAGTTAGACATAGCAATAAGATTGCTACAATGTTCATGAGTACTTAGAAATGGAGATTTGAATATTGGATAAACCCGTGCTCAATAGATTACTTCATGGATTATATCACAAGCAATGTTGAGACGATAATATCTTATGGTCTTAAAGCGAAGACATATGAGTTGAAATTTACAAATCAGTTGTACATTGATAATGCGTAAACGCATCGGTAACTCTGTTATAAAACGTATTGTTGTGCGCAATTTTGATGAGTAAAAGACACAAGCATATGAGTCAAAGCTTATTCATTCCTTGACCCTGATGGGAAATAGATATCTGTAGGCCTCTCGATGATTTTGAAGTTGACTAAAAGTGCTGGCCAGCCAGGACTGAATTGATGTTTTCAATTAGAAGTCTAATGTCATATGCAAAATCAGAAATCAAGAAACAGAGTATCGGACAGAGATTGATCTCAATCCATGTCTCATGTCCGAAAATATCTTGTTGGATGGAGGATCATATGATCACTTATCTATGGACAGAACTGATTGGGTCAGAGTTCGGCAGCAGTTTCTAGGAAGCTGCAAGTTGTTAATTAATCTAAAGATAAAAGAACAATTAAAGTCATAGACTTATCCAAGTGGGAGACTGTTGGATTAGGTGTCTAAGCCATGACTTATAAATTGTATTTATCTTATTAATTGAAGCAAAGTCCATTTGGGTTGCCCTCATAGCTGGAGGTTTGGCAGAAAGTTCAGTAGAGAGAAAGGTTGATTTATTAAATATTTAATAAATCAATAGAAATAAAATAAATAGTTTATTAATATATTAAAGTGATAATATATTAAATAGAAACTATATTAATTAATTAGAAATTAATCTAGAATTAATTGGATTTAATTTAGTGATTAATTTAATTAATTAAAGGTACAGGGACTGGTTTTGTAATTATTCAATAGTTGAATATTGACCGACCAGTTGGATCCATAGGTGCCGAAATTAAGAGTGTGGCCTCTCTTAATTTCGAAACCCTAATTAGGGTTTAGAGGCTTGGTCTAAATGGGTAACAGGCTTGTCTATTAGAGGGCTCCTCTAGGGTTTTGACTGTACCACCTGGAGGCTATAAATAAGGGAACCCTGGGGAACCCTAATCTGCACCAAATCCACTCTGTCTCTCTGGAATTCTGTTTTCTCCTCCATTGCTTGGGTGTGACTCCATTTGAGGCAGGAAACTTTTGCTGCTAGCTTCAAGAAGAATAATCAAAGGTTGGTTTTTCTTATTTTTGATCATTAGAAATTATTGTTGGCCTCTAGGATTTGTTATATGTTCATTGATAGAAAAACATAGATCCTCATCTTAGGTTGCATGTGAACTTAGGATTATTTAGTTCATTGATTGCTTAAAACCTTTCATTTTTGTGGTTGTAACCATTTTTACATAATGAAATTGTGGTTGTATTGGTGTTTCATATGCAACATATATGCGAGGATATGAGGAACACTTTGAGACATAAAAAAAATACCTGCTTGATTGTTGCTACCTCTTCTGCTAGATCAATTCTCACCAGAGTCTTTTCCTCTTCTACTAGATTGTATATTACCAAAACCATTTCCATTAGAAGGCTTCCCTCCAACAATTGATCTATTCATAACATTATTATAACACCATGTTACGTTCGGTAAGTAGTTTTATGTTAATCGTGGTATAATTTCCATATAAAATAATGTTATAGGTGTTTGGACGGTTAGAATACCTTTAAGATAGAGTTTTCATGTGGTTTAAACCGGGTCGAGTTGAAAGGCTTAAAGCAACAGTTGAAATCAATTGGGTAGAACCCGGGTCGTGTTGGCCAACCCGGGTTGGGTTTTCAGTCGGAGGATTTGATGTCCAGCGTCACACGGGTCGAGTTCATCAGCACGGGTCGTGCTGCAAGCCAACCCAGGTCGGATTTTCGGACCCCACTCCTTTATATTTGCGATTTCAGTCATTTGAGCATAAAATTCTCGAACAAAAAGTCCTCCTAAACCCTAGAAACATTCCATAATCATCTAGGAACCAAATCGGAAGGCTAGAACGCGAAGGATTGAAGTAATTTTCGATATCTCGCTTATTGAATGTAAGGTTTACGGTTCTAGCCCTTTTGAACGGTTGATTTGGTTGTTTTGGGTTGATTTCGAGTGGTAGTGAAAAACCACATGTGGTTAGTTGAAAATTGAGTATAAAACACCTGTTTGGATGTGTTGAAACGCTTCTAATCCCGAGTTTTATCTGTTGTAATCGGGTTACAAGCTTGAATGGTTGAAAAACAAAGTATTCACCTCTACTTGGTGTGTATGTGAATATGTAGGTGCTGGAAAACAATAAAGGATCGTTGTATCTTCTGTGGTATTAGCTAGGATCGTATAGAACTTCAAACCAGGTAAGTAATCTGTACTATATCTAATGTGATATATATTGGTTAAACTCTTGCAACTTGAAGTAGTTTTAGCTATTGAAATGGTATGGTTTAGTTACCCAATTGATATGGTATGAACCTATGTGGTTAAAACGGCCTTTGTGGCTAGGAGATTGGATTTAGTATCCAAATGTTAACGGCCTTTGTGGCTAGGAGATTGGATTCAGTATCCAAATATTAACGACCTATGTGGCTAGGAGATTGGATTTGATATCCAAATGATGACGACCTTCGTGGCTAGGAGATTGGATTGATATCCAAATGTTGATTCAAACAGAGATTTACATTGTATTGAGTTTTGACAACTTATCTATATATACATGTTAAACTGTTTATATGATTACTCATTGAGCTTTATGGCTCACAGTGTATGTGTGAAATGTCCCTGCAGGTGAGCGTGACCCTGCTAAGGGTAAGGATGTAGCCCATGGATAAGGACATGACGTTGTAGCAGCCCGGCTTAGAAGGAGTTTTCTTTTGTTAAATACTCCTTGATACGCTTGTACACTTTTTGTTTAAACTTATACACAAAACTCTTTGGTTTATATGCTTTAAACTATGTTTAAAAAGTGAAAAAGTTTGGGTGTATTTTGTTTTTAAAAGCCGCGTGTTACAATTGTAGTGTACAATCTGAGTGTCATCCACTAGAGCACCATCTACTAAGTACATATGTACAAACTAAAATAGTTGATACTTTATGAATAACATTTTTTCAAGTGTGTCATATCACTCTAATCGGCTATCTCTATAGCATACTTCAATGTAGGATGTCGAAAAAACAAACTGATATTAGGGTTGTCTTCCAAACCTTGTCTTCACTTTAACTAATTTGAATAAATCAGAGAAGTTTATATCTGACGATAATTACACACCGTAGTTTCTAACAAAGGCCTAATGTATTGACTTTCATCATTTACTGACAGACATGAACCACTCATACAAGTAACAACAAAATCCTCATCCGGAGAATTTGCAATCATGTTTTTTTAGAGAAATGATATGAGTTAATTTTTTTTTATTTCTTGAAAAGTGATCAAAGATAGAACTCTAAAAACCATTACGTCTTTCTCTTAGTTTTCATAGTGTGAGTATCATACTTTGCAGTACAATGTCAGACTTCATTGTATGAATAATCGGAAAAATATAAAATTTTGCATTAAAGCTGAAATTTCGTAGAAAGAATCTACGATTTCACAGATACCATATGTGAAATCCCTTTTTGTAAATATCATCTGTGAAATCTCATATCACATCTGATAAATAATTTTCCTTGATGAATATTAGAGGATTTTGCAAATGACATCTGTGGAATCTAACTGAAAATGCTTTGGCTTTTCCCTTTAAATACAAACACAATTTTGCAGATTACATCACCATTTTATAGATAATCTATAAATCTCACAGATGATCTGTGAATTTAGTATATGCTATCTCTGAAATTCATGACTTATTGACGATCGAAAGATTTTTTTAGGAGGTTTTTTTTCTACACTCCAGTCTAATTTTAAATTACATTATAGTTTATATTTTGACTAATTCTTATTGATGTATTTAACTTCTCTTGTTGGTGTATTTACTTTTTTATTTAACTTTTTATTTATTAGATAACGATCGATATGCAAGTGAAGCCTAGCCTAGATGGGTGAATGCACCCGGGTTATATACCCATGTGGTGGGAGGTCTGGAGTTCGACTCCAACTAACCCCATGTGGGGGATTTTCCCTGGGCGGCGAATAAACAGGTGGAGGGGAAAGACTTTGCATCTTAGGTAATCGCAAACCTTCCTGGGTGCAAGGCTGAGTACCCTCAAGGTGTTAAAATTGTCGTTTCCAAAAAAGATAACGATCGATATGATTAGACTTATTTATATTTTTAATAATAAGTACGTCATATCAATAGCGTAACTACTAGCCCTTAATTATATATTTATATTTGCGAAATAAGAGAATGCTTTTTATTAATAAAAAGTTTGTTAACTAACTTCATATATGAAAATATAGTTCAAAATTTTAATTTTAGTCAAACACAAAATCTTTCCCGATAAAAACAGAAAACATATTTATAATATGCTATCAACCCACCAAAAATGCGTTTCACAAAGAAACTATGTGATTTATTGTGTTTTATATCTTTTTAGGATGGACATTGCTGCTCTTTGACGGGTATACTTCCATTTTAATGGAAGATAAAACATACCACTATTTGACCAATGAATTTTTTAAATATTATTTTAGTTGTATGACAAACTGTGCTTTATATTTAAAAGAAGAAAACATTTGAAGGAAATAATAAGCAGAGTAAATTATAGTTTTGGTTTTTATGGTTTACATTTGTTTATAGTTTTAATTTAAGTTTTAAATTTTGATATGATTTTTTTGTGGGTTCTAAACGTAGCACGAACGATCTTTGAATCTGTCGCAGTTTAAAATTTTTCATTAAATGATTATAAAATGACAAACATGTATTTTATCTTTTTTAAAAACGGCAAAAACTGACATGATACGTTAACCTAACACGAAATAAACGAGGTTGAGTAATATATTTCAACCGTTTAATTAAACGGGTTGATACAACACAACACAGTTATTAAACGGGTAATTAATGTTAGAGTTGATAGTTTCAACTCTAAGATGACATGAACATGACTTGTTTGCTTATATGCAAGCTTTTTTAATTCATTGGATAAATTCAACAAACACAACACCAAAACCAAATATAGAAGAACAACTTTGGATTAAGTGATTTTGTGATATAATAACAACTTTCCCGCCAAAGTCAAACTTAGTTTATAGTTTTTTCATTCTCTAATATATTTTACAGTCTCACTCGGTTACTCTCTCATTCTCATGACATTGTTCATCCGTTTCTCCAACTCATACTCTTTCCACTTTTCCCACTCAACTTGCAAAGAATTTCCCCTTCCTCCTTCAAACTTCTACTCTTTTTAATTTTCTCATTTTAACAACTTTTACTCTTTCAACTTGTTTAGTATTTAAACATGATACGACATTATACATTTATAATGTCTAACATCTAAACCCGCCAACCTGACACGAACTCAACACGAAAATAAAAGGGTTGACACAACACGATACGATCATTAAACGGGCCAGGTTAGGTCAAACTCTCTCAACCCAATTAATATTTTGACTCGACACAAACCCGACATGAAATGACACGTACCCCAGGTCTAATTTTTTTTTTTCATTTTTTTGTCATTTTTAAAGCTTTCGGTCTATTGATGGAGGCTCCAAGCTTTCCCTACCTTTCCCTTCTTGCAACTCCAATGCCGGCAACTAAAGTCTGCCACCTGTTACTTCTAATATTTATGTTGATGCCCACCCTCTGATATTGCTCTCTTTCTCTCTCTCTCTCTCCCCTTTCTCCTGGTGTCATTTTTTTGGGTTCGTTTTTCAAGTGATTTCTCTTATTTATTGCCGGTTTTTTTCTAGTTGAGTTTTCTGATTTACTAGAGGAGGTGATAGGAGGTTGGTTTTTTATTTTTATTTTCTAGGCGTGTTTTTCTGGCAACATGTGAAAGTGGATGATAGTGGTGGTGGGGTAATGTAGTGGTGATGGTGGTGCTAGATGATGGTTATAAAGGTGATTGATGGGGTGGGTGGCAATTGGTGATGGTGATAGTGGTCATTGTGGTGGGGATGGCGGGGATAATAGTTGATTAATTGGTGGCAGTGGTGGATTTGATTGTGGTTGGTGGAGTCAATGGTGAAGTTATAGTAGTCGTGGGTTCTAAGTAGGATGATATATTTTAGAGTAAATTACAGTTTTGGTCCCTGTGGTTGACAATTTTGTACACTCCCAGTCATCCATTTCAAATCCCATGTTTATGGTCCCTGTGGTGACCAAAAACTTGCAGAGACGGTCCCTCTTGGGGTTACCGTCTGTTTTGACATGTTCAATGCCAGTAAAAAGACTAAATTGCCCCTTATTTCTTGTTCTCTTGGTATATTTGTTATTTTTTAAAATTCGAAGACTAAACCTGCAATTTACACAAACCTCAAACCTAAATCAACATAGCCGGAACTGGAGATGGGATTTCTGAGATGCGATTTCTCCTCAACATGCAGTCACGCACCCAAGCTCCGTGTTGGGTCTCCTTGGTTCGCGATTTGCAGCAGAGAGACAGGAAAGAGAGATTCAAGTGAGAAGAAGCAGGGAAAGGAAGCAACAAGGGCGAGCTGATGCTGTGGAGAAGATGAACGGCGACGGCGACGGGTGTGAACCCGACCTGCAACGACGAAGAATCTCCTCTTCCTCCCATATTTTCATTTCTCTCTGCTGATGCCCACGTGCTCTTCAAATGTCCCCTGTTCGTCTCACCAATCGGTAATTTGCTACACTAAAATTCAACAGAAATACCACAATTACCCTAACATTTATGTCAATTTTGCATAAAGTAAAAACAAAACTCCTTTCATTTCTCAGGTACTTTCTGGTGAGGGCAGGGGAGTCTGAATTTGAGAGTTTGGGGATAATTAACACAAACCCTGTTGCGAAAACATCTGTCGGTAATGGATTATTAAATATCAGGAAGAGGCAGACGGTTAAAGCAGCTTTAAGATGGAAGGAAATGGGTGCTAGTGAAAATAGTTGTTGGATTTGGCCTTCTATCACCCAGAGAGCTTACCAGGCCGCTGAGATCATTGCTGCGATTAATGAGGTCAACAGAAGGTAAAATCTTAACTCATTACTTTCATTATGATAATCACTACTTGCTATTATAATTCAAATTTCTATGTTTTTCATGTTTCACTTGTTTCTTTGAAAAATGCTTTAAATAGTCGAATAGTTTCGGAGTACAAATTCTTGGAGAAGATGGACGACGATGGAGGGGCATTTTAGTCTTTTTACTGACATGTAACGGATCAAAACAGACGATAACCCTAGGAGGGACCGTTTCTGCAAGTTTTTGGTTACCACAGGGACCATAAACGTGATATTTGAAAAGGATGACTGGGAATGTATAAAGCTGTCAACCACAGGACCAAAAATGTAGTTTACTCTATATTTTATAATTAAAATAAATATAATAAGTGATAAAAAATAAGAAAAGGACAAAAATACGGGCAATCTTATCATTTCATATGTATTTAATAGAGCATCTTAAACAGTAACACTCTTAGAGACCACGTGTGTAATTTTTGAGAACCACATTGACGAAATATCAAAAGTTCAAAACTTGAACTTAAATTACTATATAATGAATTGCAAGGGATTTCTAGAAGGTTTGGGGGGTAGGGGGTTTTCAGGTTTTAAGCGGGGTGGGTTCCTTTTCACCTATCACGTTCCACCACCTTAGCTTCCACCGTTCTCTCTCTTCACGACACCTCTCATCTTCTCTCAAATCGTGCCCTTTACAGAAATCGCCTCTCGCCCTCTGATTTCATCTCGCCGGTCTGTTGATATGATCTCCTGGTCTCAGGCGGCTTTTCTTTCTTGCTCGATTCCTCTCGGATTCAGCAGGTATTTTCACTGTTCCTTCTATTCTATCGCATTTCCGCACCAATTCACCATGCGATTCCGCTGGGATTTTGTATAGGTTCACTTTCAAACGAGAGAAAAATAAAACTATTTGAAGCTTCGATGTCATCATCTTGGTACACTAATCTTGATTTTTCGATTTTTGTTTCTTCCAATTTTCGTTATTCCGATTTTGGTCTTCAAATTTCTCCTTCTCGATTTAGGTTTTCAAATTTCCAAAGCCTAGCCTTATTCCTTCAACTCCGACATTTGGACTCTATCCACCGGCTCACTACCTTCGGTAAAGTCTCTCCGCCCTTTTTGTCGATTTTAATTGCTTTGTGGCGGGATAAACTGTGATCTTATACGCAATTTGATCTTTCGAATTTGCCCCGCCTTCCGTTGTTTGATTTTCGAACAGCACATATGATACACCATATTCTATCATTCTCTTCGATGAACTTTCAAGTTGTTCTTTCTCATTTTGATGTCATTAGGTCAACGAGCCGTCTCCTTTGTCGAAGAATCCATTATCAACCACCACTTCTTGGAATCAATGTGCTCAAAGACGCCTTTGTGCAATTTCAGGTAAACCGTGGACATTACCGTTTCTTTCTTTCTCTGTTTCTTTTCGCATTCGCTGCTGCTAAATTTACTAATGAACTCAAACAAGCTTTGACCAGGGTGTTGCCGCCTCCACCTGGAACCTAGCCGTCAACAACACCACCACCACGATCGGTGAAAGCAAGTGTATGGTGCAGTTTGAGGTATCTTAGTCATACCTGATCAAGTTGGTGAGGATTTGTCGAATCCGTAAAACATCACCAATAATCTGAAATTGTTTATAGCGTTAACATATATGTTTTCATTTTGTAGCAAATTGCATTGATATTATAAATCTAACCTCTAATGGGACATTATCTGCTACATGTCCTTACAAAATCAGCATCTTTTTCAGTGATGCAGCAGCAGTTTGAAGTACATGCTCAATTACTTCTGTACGCTTAAATTTTGTATGCTCCAGCTTCAAAACTCCTGAAAACAACGTAAGCATTTAATTTTTTCAATAAAAAAAGTTTTTGAGGACCGAAATTTAACCTGACTCGACTTTGGAAAGGTCAAGAATGCCATTTATAAGTTGAAGGACTAATACTCCAGAAGATAACATAACACCCAAAAGTTGTTTTTTATCCTTATCGAGCTTTGTAGTTGATAAAATGTCAGCCGTACTAGCGACCCCGGATAATGTAGATCTTATCTCATGTGACATGATGGGTAACATTTGTTTTGCTCTCATTGTTTCCTCTAAAAGAATTTGATTAGGGAAAATGTTTGAAAAACCTCTTTAAAAAGATTTAATTTACAAGGTTTAAGAGAAAGAAAGCTTACCAATCTGTAATATGAATAGTTTTATTAAGTACTTTCTCTGTAGCCTTCTGCCGCGCTATTTCTTCCCGAAGTTTTGCCATCTTTTCTCTCTTTTTCACCTGTCATACAAGAAATAGCAACGTACTTTTATATATTTGGGTATTATCGCATCCTAATTTCATTTCTTTCTAATATAGCATTATACTTTAAATTACATTCTTATTAGGACATTATAAATGAAAAAGGTACCCGATTATAACTGTGAAAATTGATTTGTATTCAGATAACTATAATTGGATAGATTTTTTTCTATAATTCTGTAATAGGAAAAAGTAAAAGTAGGATGCTATAATAAGCAAACGAATGAAAGTACCTGATCAGTGATTTGCATGCCAATATAATTTACACTAATGTTTATTCTTCAATTAATGTGCCCATTATGTTTATATACTGAATACTACTGGTTATGTAACCCTTAGTTTATTTGCAGTTTGACTACTTCGAACCTAAACTGAAGCTATTGTGTTGATTTTATTGTGAAGGACTAATAAGATAGAGATCAACCCATGGGGAAGAAGAAACAGAAGCAGAAGGTAGTACTACCACCAGAGCTTCCACCAGATGTGCCCGAGGATGAAATTGAAGTCTCAGACAAGGATTTAGGCTTTGTCAATAAAAACCAAGAGTATGCTGGCTTTGTATCGAAATTGGATACTCAATCAATTAGTAGGTGAGCAACTAAGCAAGTCCATTATGTAATTATATTAAACGTTTTCCATCTTTCATCAAGTTTTTAAATATTTACTTCATTATAGACATATCAACTGTGTTGCTGATGTGAAAGAAGATGCTGTTGAGTCTTTGTATGAGAAACGATCTAGAAAGAAATCATTAGTTCCTACTAATAACATTCTTTTTTTTGCTCCAAATCACCATGACTCCAATAAAAGACCAAATATAAAAAATAATTTTATAAGAATACAAATTTAAGATGCTCCAATTCTTCCACTCAAACAGTAAAAGCTGCTTTTCTTGAATCTGCAGCTTCTAACTTTCTTTTTTTTATTAGCGTTCAAAGAATTAATAGAATAATAAATATGCAACAAAAAAAACAAAACAGAAAACTCGGAAACGGAATCTACATATTAACGAATCTGAAGATAGAATCTTTGATGAACGTATCAAGTTTCAATTCAGCCCGTACGTAGCACGGGTACGCACGGGCTCAACCTAGTTACAGAGGAATTTAAACCACATGAACCAAAACCATATTCTACTCTAATAACTATTGAAAGTTATACTTTTTGGAATAATATAATAAAATAGCATATATCTTATTGATAATATAAGGTCATTTCCAAAATATAGATTATTTAATCAAGATTCTACAAAATGGAACTGATAACTATTAAAAAAATATATTTTACGGAATAAAATCAAGAGTCTACCATAATGGAACTAATATTTGTTTATCGAGAAATTGTATTGGTTCCTAATTTTTGTTCCTAACTTTATTCCTAACCATTTGAAAAGATGACAAGCGTAAAGTTTAATAAAATTAATAATATTTTAATCCACTTGTCATCATTTCAAATGGTTAGAAATAAAGTTAGGAACAAAAATTAAAAACCAATACAATTTCTCTTGTTTATCAAACGTGTTTTTATAGTTTTCTTATGTTATGCAAGAAATGAAGTTTTAAATCAAATCTTTAGTCGTCATGTTTTACGTCTTCTTTTTTTAAATAATATTAAACTTAATAAGTAAGAGGTTAATTGTTAAATCCTAATAATATTTTAAACGTGTCAATATTTGAATATTGAACATTCTATGTGAGATTTTATACCTCAACAATTAAACTCGTCACAGAACATGTTTCAATTTGTTAACCTTTATATATGTTAAATACTACACATTTTGTTCCTAAAATAAAAATGAATTTATATAGTTCCTCTTATATATAGTTTTAACGAACAAACTTTATTATTTATAAATAACCATTCAAAACTTGAGATATTTTTCCATTTTTGTTAAAAAAAGGAATATTTACTATTTTTATATACGATAAAACTTATTAATGAGTAATAATTGTAACCACTACTGCCTACAAGCATTATACTTTAGTGGGGTTGTTTGTCTTGTTGTTTATGGTCCAAAGTCAACAAAAGAGAGTCAGCACTCACAAGCAGCAGCCCGAAATACTGTTACTCATTATTATTATTTTTTATTTTCTGAAAAGTAGACATAATTTTGTTTGTAATTGAGGAAATTTAATTATACACATCGTTTATTTCTGTCTGGTTTACGAGTTAGAGGTTGAGCTGGAATCTTACAATTGTGGGACCCACACTCTTACTTTTTGACTTTTCAGAAGGCAAAATTCAAATTCTTATTTTAAAGGAAAAGTGCATAGGTAGTATCTACTGCAATTCACTTTGAATAATATTCTGCTGATAATGCATATAACTTAGAAAATCTATAGAATAAGTATCGCGATAGGTCAATTGATTGATATTGTAATAAACTATAAGTTTTTTTTGTTGTTGATTGAATAAACAATTCTTTTACCAAGTTGTGAAATTAATATCGTGTTTGTTAAATATTTAAATAAACATAATATAATTCCATTGAAGGTAATTACTTTACATGATACCTACTGTTTGTTGAAGTTGATCGTTTTTTTGTATGTATCAAGCGATATATGGTACACCTGTATAACTTATCCTGCTGACCTCAGTAAATTGCCAACTAAGTAACAACAACATTAATACATATGACTTGTAAAAATGAAGTAAGAAAGGTGAGAAATGATCTTGCATAAGGGTTGCAAATTGAGTATGAGTCACATTCATAGACAAGGGTTGCAAATTGTCGATTTACAATATATATTGTTGATTTGTGAAGCGATGTTATTATTATTTTTTTGAATGACGGAAGATTATATTAAAAAAAACTAGCAAGAAGCTAGATTAAATCATTGCAAATCTAAAAATATGATTAGTGCCTATGAAGATAATTAAAGTAGTCTAATCTCCTAAGTTTTTGCAAAAACAAATAATTAACCAAATGACTAATTTAGCCACTATTTTCGCAAGTTTTTGAAGTCGCATGCGAAAAGTACATTTTTTTAATATTTCATAATTTTTTTCCGAAGCCAGAAAATGCCTCTCAAAACCTGCGAAAATTAATAAATTTTTTAATGTATATTTATTTTTTAAAGTGCCCGAGACATTTTTGTTCGCTTGCCGATGACTGGGGTTTAATTGGGTCGAAGAACACGTGCGTACGTTGTTATTCCTTTATTATAAAGTTAGGATACGGTTTTTTAACTAATTTCGTGGTTAGACGCCAACCACAATTTTCTTGGCAGCATACAACCTCATTAGGGGTGAGTATCGGGCGGTTTTTCGGTTTCGCATGTTAAACGGTTCGAGTTAGTCGATTTTGGGTTGGTCGTGAAACCGACCATATAACAATCATTTTTTCGGTTTACGGGTTAATCGGGTTTCGATTTTGACGGGTTCGGGTTGGTTAAACCGTATAACAAAAACCTTGAATTTCATTTTCCAAACACTAATAGATGGCTCTGGCAAACGCTCGAGATTATTGTCTATGTGACGATTATTGATACCGAACTAGCATTGCATTTATTATGCCTTACAATTGACATGTCGTTAACTTACTTGAATGAATGCTCAGCCCTAAAACCTAATTAAGGTTCGGTTCGGGCGGTTTTGAGGTTTAAACTGAATAATGCTCAGCCTTAAACCTCATACCTTTCTTTCGTAGAATGCATGGTTTTCAACTGAAATCACCCCTCAATGACTTTCAACCCAAGTGATGTTTGTAACGTTTATTTGTCATTAAACGTTGTATGTACATGAATTAAATTATACCCTATTACCATGTAAAAAAATTAAAAAAATTTATTATTAATTTTCATAGGTTTTAAGAGAGTTTTGCAGGTTTTGAGAGGCATTTTCGCAGGTGTTTTCCGAAAAAATAAAAAATAAAAATAAAAAAATGTAGTTTTCGCAGGTAATAGGTACTTTTCGTAGGTTTCCCTTACTTTTCGCAGATGACTTTCAAAATGTGCGGAAATGGTGGCTAAATTGGTAATTTGGCTCATTTTTGGCTTTTTTTTTTTTTTGGCAAAAGCTAAGGAGATTAGACTATTTTTGTCTTTTTATCGATAAATTATTATTACTCATTAAACTTTAAGCTAACCTTTCTTATATATCGTGGATATGTTGGGAAGCGATTAATCCTTTTAGTAATCTTTTGTATGTATGTCTTTAACATGTGATACAATTTATAGTCCATTTCTAAGACAAGTATTTTTGAATGTTTGATATAAACTTTTTAAATTTTTAAAAGAAAATAATAGGCATGCTTTCTTGTGGTTTGTGAATTATGATACAATGTTCTTTGATTGCAGTTACATTTGCATTTCGCTTTTAGAAACTGTATTATAATTATCCATTTTGAAATGAAAATTACATTACGTTGATTATGTGTGTTTTAGGATCTTAATCGGGCACTGTTCCATTGCATTATACCCTCACCCTCCCTCCAATCAATCAATCAATCCTATATAAGACCGATAATAACCATTTTGATCATAGTGAACCATTAATCCACCAAGGTGGTGTTAATTAACATGATAATGATTTTCCAGTTTACAACTGTACCAACCAATTAATCAATCAAGAATTACCCAATATTGATTTAGAAACAACTCATAAAGACACAAGTTAATCGAATTATCCACAACCTCAATCACTTTAAAAATTGGTGGGTCACTCTCTTTAACATTATGATTGATCTTTGTGAAGAACCTACCCTCTAGTTTTTATCACAATCTCAAAATTCCATTAATTGTCAATAATTAGTGGTTGTTTATCATGTAACTTTAGTTAGATGTGTTAGCAAAATTGATCCACCACTTACATCCTTGAATCAGAGGCATTAACAAAATTGAAGTTTCAAATACATTGAAATTAAAATTTTATAGATGTTCTGAATACTACCTCTTGAGAGGATTATGCCCTTAAACTCACATCATATCCCACAAAATCGAGGTATTGTGTGATTATGTCCTCCTTTGTTTCCTATGTGAAGTTGGGTGCATAAGAATGATTCCATTTCACCAACACAATCTTAATTTATTTATTTTGTATCTTCCTAGTCGTTTTTCTATAATTTTTAGTGATTATTCAACCAATTTTTTGGAAGCTTGAAAATTTATATGGTGGCATCCCTATATTAGAGTGGTAATTATTGTTATAAGCAAATTCCACTTATAGTAAGTGTTCATCCCATTTTCCACCAAAGTCAATCACACATGCCTAAGCACATCCTCGAGCGTTTGAATGGTCCTTTCAAGTTAACCATCAGTTATGAGTATGGTAAGCTATGATAAAGTTAATCCTCGTCCCGAATTCACATTACAATGATCTCTAAATCGGGAAGTACATCATACATGTCTATCAAACACAATGGCCAGATGTGCTCCATGAAGCTTTGTCGCCTTATCAACCTCAATTTAGCCCGTTTTTATAAGGGCATTCTTGGCAAAACAGTCAATGATGACTCAAATGATATAATGTTGGAGCAGGAAATGCTCTACTATGATGAGTGATAACTAATATAGAATATTCTCTATATGTTAGGAAAGGTTCCATTCTTTCCTATAAATAGAGAAGGAATTGGTCAATGTATGAGCGCACCAAAACATGTAGTCCTCTAGGTAGAGAGTGGCTAGGAAATCTTTCCTAAGCGTTGTTCTCTAGAGTCATATTTAATACTCTTTGTATCTATGAAATTATCAGATTACTCATCTTTGCGTTTATCAATTTTTATATTGGTTAAAATTCATAATATCTATTATTCAACACTTGCCAATC
This sequence comes from Cichorium intybus, assembly GCA_023525715.1. Lineage (NCBI taxonomy): Eukaryota > Viridiplantae > Streptophyta > Magnoliopsida > Asterales > Asteraceae > Cichorium > Cichorium intybus. Next base: position 97,919,657 of record CM042010.1, on the reverse strand, counting down.
ATTACATACATTCCTATAGTTGGTATCACAGTTATACTCGTTTTTATAATTAGGAGGATCTTGATTGATCTTTTTATCTTGAAGTTTTTCTAATCTTTGTGTCAAACTTTTCAGATTTGCTATTGAAAATTTTAAGATGAGTTTTTCAATTTTTTTCTTGTTTGATTCGAACTATCCAAAATTGATCATTGATATTCTTCATTTATTTTTCTAGTAGTTGTTTTAAAAAAATCAAGAATATTTTTATTATATTGAAGAAGAGAATAATAGGTAATTTTGTTTTTATGTCGATCAACATATTTCTTTTGAAGGAAAAACATTTTGGAATGGAGAGAGGTATTATTTTTAATATAATATCCCACAATCTTATGAGGTCATGCTCCTGCACAAAATCACACAAATGATATGGGTATGACTCTCCTATTTTTAGTATGACTGATATTATTTAAAAAGTGGCCATAAAGTACATGTTTGAGTGGAAGAAAATAAATTGGATTGACTAATGAGGAGTGCATGCCTCATTTAGACCAAGAGGTATGGAGTGCGGCAACGATGCGGTGTCCAGCGTGTCAACCCCACACCGCACGGGAAAACCATCTCACTTGGTGTGGGGAATGTGAGGGGTTGGAACACCGGGGGGACTCTCTCTCTCTTTTCTCTTTCTTACTCACACACACACACACACACACACACACATATATATATATATATATATATATATATATATATATATATATATATATATATATATATATATATATATATATATATATATATATATATATATATATATATATATATATATATAAGTGAGGGGTAGTGAGGGGATACCATTTCCTAAAATTTAAGGGGTGAGGGGAAGGAGGTGAAGCCTATGTGGCACCAGAACCCCTCACACCAAGGGGTTCCCATACCTCTTGGTCTTAGTCTGACATATAGAAAATAATTAAAAATATTGCTTGTCCAAGCACACGATCCTTCCATGATGACATATTATCTATTAAGGTACCCTTCATAATGTTGAGTGAAGTTTGGACATGTCAAGGCGGTATCATGCAAATTTGTTAGACCTGAAAGTGTACATACGTAGGTAGGGAGTCAAAGAGTCAATAATTCAATAACAAGCAACACAGAAATGAAAGATGAACACAATGATGTAAATATTAACAATGAAACACTTCGAGTAATCTCAAATTAGTTACATGGATAAGCTTAATTGATAGAGTCTCAAGAGCTACAGGAAAAAGTGTAACCAATCCAATGACAGATACTATATATATATATATATATATATATATATATATATATATATATATATATATATATATATATATATATATATATATATATATATATATATATATATATATATATACACACACACACACACACATTTACAAGGGTTGGTGTTGTACTGACCGATACATTACATGTGGATACTACATTAAGATTTAACAACGTGTTCGCACTAACCTACGCATATTGTTAGGAGCACATATTTTCAGGAATATAAAATACACATACAACCGAAGGAGCTTCACAAGCTCTCCAAAATTCAATCACAAACTATCACTTTGGTAGATAAGCTCTTCAACAAAGTTGACTTTGGTAAACACCTTTAGCATAAGACAGTGTCACAACAAAGTTGTACTCTACATTCTCCCCCTTTGTGACATGTCATCAATTTTCTAAAGTTAACAAAGAAGATGAGAAACACTTAGTAAAGTAGTACAAATAGCTATCCACTAAATTAGATGATCAGAAATCTCCCCCTTCTATGAATTTCCTTTGAATGTTGTAATCTGAATCAGGAGATTCTGAATAATAGCATTCATATATCTATCTTTAAAATCAACATTGAAGAATGTTTTCTTGATAATACCTTTATTTGTATGTGACATATAGAAAATTCCCCAAGAATCTAGTACCATATCTCCATGTCCACATCTTGTGAGACCGTTTAAACTTGTATCGGGATTTGACATTGTCCTATTAACTTTCTTTGCAAGGACAACACCAGTAAAAAAATTGAGCATAGTAAAAAATGTATAATGACTGCAAATGTTGATAACCATATTCATAAGCTTGTTGATGCATCCCAGGGATATCCTTTTTATCCAATTTGCTCATAATCAGTAGAAGCACCACAAAGTCAGGAGTATTCATTAATGGGAAATCAGCTATGGTGAATTCTACAGTCTCTTGTGTGACAACTAAAATGTGAGATAAGATAATAAATAAATATAAGTATATTTTATATTTAAAAGATCAAGGTTTGCATTTATTATTTATGTGACGCAAGCGCAAAATGGTCAAAGAAGGTAAATGTAAACATTCTTGAAATAAGATTATTAGCTAATGTAATGCACAAAAGGCTAAATATGGATGATATGCAAAATAGTACATACGAAGAAGAATAAACACAATAAGTATGTATTGTTGAACACATGTTAGGAAATCTTGGAAATTTAGCATTTATGATATATCAAGCATAACATTGGAATGTATTATTGCAACTATACAAGTATTGGAATCTACAAATATGATCTTGAATCCTATTACATATGTAGGTGTTGGAATGGAATTATATATTCCAACCTTTATGGGACAATTTTTAGTATGTATAAAAACAACACAAAAGAGAGCACAAAAGTGAATTGGAATGACATTATGAAATGTTGGGAATGTATTGGTGTCAAGTGAATGGAAAATATCATATTTCACATCGGTTTCTATTTTTAGAATATTTGTTTGTTTATATTTGTCAAAACGGTATAAAAGAGTAAAAAAAGAGAGGTGTTTTGTTAACATCTAAGCAATTGGTACTGCTTCATAAACATGTTAGAATAATAAAGTTGTTTAAATTAAATGTGAAATCCAAGAAATATACAATTAGCCAAAGTACGATGTCTAAATGAGGAAACGGTCAAAAAGTGCCAAAATGAAAAGTGATTTAAAAAGCCTCATAAAGCTTTATACATGCTTTAAACACTATTGGTACATTATTAGGCTATATAACCTTGAGTTAACACAAGTTTGCATAAATTTTGGACTAAGTTGTCAAAACGGGACAAAAGGGTGAAAATGTCAAAAATGTATATTATACCTTTATGAAGCATGTTTAATCATTGGAGAAGATAATAATTAGAAGATTGATTAGTTTTGATAAGATAAAAATGATCTTTTTGCGTAAAACAATTTTAAACGCCAAACGAAAGCAATTTTAAAATAACTATTGTTTTAAGACAATTTTAACACAACCACCAAAAGGAACCGATTACATGATATAGAAAGATTTTTTGACAGATGTAGGATGTTAAGAAGACAACCTTTGAAGACTTTGATCCCACTTGGTTTTAGGGAGTTGATGAAGATGGGAAAAACTCAATAATAATGTTTCTATATAATTTATCCACTGACAAGAGTAAGGCACATAGGAATGCTAGTTTCCTTTTGTATATGTGACTTCTTAAGCTTTTAAGTGCTTAACACAATTAAGCACTAAAGGAGAAGCACTTTTGCACCACTTATACTTGCAACTAGCTTCAAAAGAAAGGCAAGAGGGGGAGAGAAGAGAAACTATGGCTTCAAGGAGAAAGGAGAGAAAAACCAAGTTAGTTTTTGGTCTTAAGAAGACAACCTTTGAAGACAACTATAGGATGTTAAGAAGAAAACCTTTGAAGACTTTGATCCCACTTGGTTTTGGGGAGTTGATGAAGATGGGAAAAACTCAATAATACTATTTCTCTATAATGTATCCACCAATAAGAGTAAGGCACATATGAATGCTAGTTCCCTTTTGTATATGTGACTTCTTAAGCTTTTAAGTGCTTAACACAATTAAGCTCTAAAGGAGAAGCACTTCTGCACCACTTATACTTGCAAATAGCTTCAAAAGAAAGGCAAGAGGGGGAGAGAAGAGAAACTATGGCTTCAAGGAGAAAGGAGAGAAAAACTAAGTTAATTTTTGGTCTTACACTCTCTTATATATTCAAATATGATATCTAAGACCCATACCTCTATTAAATGCAAAGTGATGGCATGTAACAGGCATGAGTGGTGTAAGAGGAAGGTTGACAAGTAACCTCCCATATCTTTACCAAAACATTGGCCAAACCTTGGGAAAAAGACAAGTTGACAGTTTAGGGGTTGTTTGTTGTTTCCTAGAAGAGCTTTTTAGCAACTTTTGTCTGTGGGCGGGTAGACATTTTCTCTACAGGCCGTTTGCTTTTTAGAAGACCACACACCTAAAAATTTCTGCATGTCCTATTCCTAGAAAAGACACGGTCCTTGCTCTTTTTGGGTCTTCAAAACTCTTCCGTGTTTGCATAGATAGCCCTAAAAAAGTTATCTATCTTTTTTTTCACGCCTCCACTTCTTTCTTTCTTCCCCATATTTCCTCCCCCTCTTATTCCATCTGATCTTCTCCCTTCCTTCTTCCTACCGGTGGACACCGCTCTCCAGCATTGACTATCGCCATTGGACACTCCGGTCGTCCTCGTCGTTGCCCCTGCACTTGCAGATCGCTGTTGTCGTTGCCTTACCAATCGGACTGCACCACTGCCTCCTTCCCCGACCAATCCCCGCACTCCTGAAAAGCTATCCAACCCGCCATCAAAAATGCCAAACAAATGGCCGAAACTTTCTCTTAGCCGCCGTTGGTCGACCTAAATCGTCCGGTCGTTCAAACCGCCCACCAAATCATTGGAGGTGATTTATTTTACTGAAAATTCCGATCCTGATTTTTCTGCAATTTATTATTATAATTTTTAGTAATTTGTGGTTGTGCTTTTTCTGGTTTCAAGTTCTTTTTTTAATTTTTGGTTTAGATTCAGGTTATTTGTGGTTCTGATTTTTATGGTTTGAAAATGTGAATTCTGAATTTTCTAGTTTCAAGTTCTGATTCTGATCTACTTATTTCAAATGAGACCCATTAATCTCATTATACTGGTTATGTTGGTTATAATTTTAACTTTAAATAACTTATGAATTTGTAGTCACAGGTGACGTTTTCTCTCAATGCTACATGTGATTATTGCGGCTGTTAAAAAGATGAACATATGCAAACTAGAAAGTCGAAACTATATAGCCTGAGAAGTTGTAAAAAACGAGAATTCTGATTAGAGTACAATGAACCAAGTCTAATTTACGAACAACATGTAGCTAATTTAGGTATTGTGTTTGAAATGTATTATATAGATTTGGACATATAAAAGAGTGTATGGATGAGACTAATTGTATATTGTTAAATTGATTTTTGTTCTTTCGACATTAAACAAATCAATTTGTTAGTTGTATAAATGACCAGTAAGCCTCGATAAAAAAAATTATAAGTACAATGCTATAATTAAATAAAAACTTAAAACACAAAGGCACCAAATTCGTGTATATATTATATCTTAGCTCTTTTAAGACAAAAGTCACTAAAAATGTGTAAGGACAATCAATGGTTTAACTTTTGAGGGTTGTAAAATTAGAAATATTGAAAAATTATTAAATTTAAAAAATTTGTTTATTTAAATTTTAATTTATTTTAAAACCTTGTAAACTTTAAAAAACAAGATGTATTTTTCTTACAGAGTACAGATGTTTTGTCCACCTCTTTTTTTGCAGATGTGGTCCGCAGGCTGCAAACATTTTACCTCTTAAAAAACAAATAGCACATTAGTTTCATAAACTAGATGTACTCATGTAACTAGAAAGTTGAGTGGAAACCAAGGTGTCCAAAAACTTATACATGACTTATTAAATCATACTATATGATATAATATCTAGCTTATTCCTTTTTAACTATTATTTTTATAAAACAATAATTATTCTCTAATTAAATACAAAAGTTGATTATTTATTAATAATCTTATTAATAATAAATATTCACTATGTGCCAACTTGCTTAAGGTGTGACCCTGTATTAGTTTAATCTTCCACTTGCACAAGATTCATTATAGATTGACATAGACAGTGATTGATATCTAGCAATAGACCACTACCCCAACAACACATGAAAAGGTGCCATCATGCAACTACCAATTTCTGTTAGTTATAGAATTCAATCAAAGATTAGATGAAACAAATAATACGAAGGAATGATTCAACACACACACACACAAGGATATTGAATGCAAATGAGAACAAGAGAATTGGATAGAGCAGGTGCCGAATGCTTTAGTATTATGATTAGGGTTTTACAGTTAGGAAATACAAGCATACTCGACACGGATGGTATCACTGATATTTATACTAGATCAGTTATACCAATAGTATAAAAAGATATTCTGAATATTCCTACAGTGTACTGTCCTATAGGAATGCATTATTGTGCAACACGTAGTCTTCTAGTCACGCGTGTACAACAAAAGGTTGTTACTGGAAAGCCTTCGGATCCTCTGGAGTAAATACTTCGGAGTCTTCAGGCTTCGGGCTCTGTCTTTACTTTGTAGTCTTCTAGGCCTTCGGATGGGGTAAGGACTTCATCACAAATTATTCTCAACATTCTCCCCCTTTGTGTGATGTGCATCCGATGCCTATCTTGCAAAGTTTCTCTTGACTACCAGCCTCAAGGCATATCGCATCGCTAGCCTCCAGTTCAGATGCTCTCTAATCCTCTTCTTCTCTTCCCAGTGATTGACAAAACAAGAATTCACTACGAACAAGATATTAGTTATCATAGCCGAAGGGTAAAGACCCTTGTAATCAACTTCAAAGAATTTGACCACCACTTGATCATCATTTGACAGCCCTTTAAATACAATACCCAGGGCTTCTCAATTATATGCCCTTGTTTAAGATGATCAAAATTTTCAATTGTGCATTGTGGGGGTGCAAGGGACTGTCCGAAGAGATCTGCTACTTCAATATCAAACTTGGCGAATCACAGCAGGTAGTTCCGAAGGAAGGAAGAGATATGCGCCTTTGCAGCATTGAAGACTGTAATGGATTCTCCTTCGTGGCCTGGGGAAGCATTCATGAGATCAAGAAGCACAATGAAATCATGAGGACTCATGATTGGAAAATCCGTAATTGTGAATCTTGACTCTTTCTCATCAGAACCACGAAGTACGAAGAAATCATAGTTTTGAAATCCTTCGTATTCTTCACCCAATTTTATAGAGATTATTTTGGTTATCTTTTTAGAATGCCACACCAACTTCGGTTCTTGTGTGAATTTGGCGTGGAAGGCTATCTTCTTTGTTTTGAAGGCCGTTAGCTTCTCTTCAGGTAAGTTTCTAACAAACTGAAAGAAAGCAAAGGTCTTCGGATTGTAAGGCATATCGAGTTGTTGATTAACTGAGGCCTTAACTTCATAGCTTCGGAGAGGAAGCCTATTGAAAACTTTGAAATCAAAAAACCCAACTGCTGCAATTGTTTCAGCAGTCCATCTTTCATTTTCTGTGGCCATGATGTTTATCCGAAGCATCTTGTTGTATTGCTCCTCTCTTTCTTTATGGACTTGCTCCATGTTAGGAGCAACCCTCATTTCTTTGTCTTTAGGCTTTGAACTTGAACCCCCTGCCTCAGTTGTCATGATTGTGCCAAATGTAGGACCAACTTTGGACACAATGGGTGGAATGAATATTGGTCTTCCCAATGAAACGGCTTGATATGTTGTTACTGTTGTTGTTTCTTCTGTTGTTGCTGTTATAAGGGCACGAGACCAAGAACCGCTTGTTTCTCCCCCTTATGAAGGTTGAACCGAAGGGTCAGGCTGAGCAAACACCTGTGGTCTCGATTGGGCAGTTTGAGTACGTTCCATTCGGATGGAGAGATTGATTAAAGGTTGAAGAGCAAGCTTTAGCTTATCAACCAACTCAGTGGTTATAGCAGAATTAGTCTTTTTCAGCTCTTCAACAAAGCTAACTACTGCGGATGCAGACTGCGCAGCAGTTAGCTCTTCAACCTTCTTCAGAGCTTCTTCAAGTTGTTTCTCAAAGTTGGCTTGATACTCAGTGTTGTAGGATTTTGTCTCAGTCTGAATGTCATTTAAGGCCTTCATCAGTTCGGAGTTTGAAGAATCCATCCTTCCAACTAGATCTGAAATCTTTTTCTCAGTTTCCTCCTTGAGGAGTCTATGCCTTTCTTCTACTTCTTCCAACGTTGTGTTAAGTTTGTGCTCAAGGATACCCTAGATCTTAACTTGCTGATCCAGTATCCTTTTCTCTGAATTCCAAACTATCTCATCAACTTTATCAGCTAAGGCCTTCTTTGTTTCATCAAACTGCTCAGCAATACTTCCCTCAACATTCTTCTTCAGATCATATCTGGTTTGAGTTTGAAGAATGATATCAAGCTTTCTGTTAAGGGTTTTGTATTGCTTGATGAATACGAAATCTCCATCATCTAAATTTTCATCATCAGTTTCCTCTATGGTGATTGGAGCCATGTGGTAGGCTGCAAACGTCTCATCAACGGATGGAGGTCTTGAAGTGAAAGCTGTTTCAAGTCGGAAGCCTTCATGATAAGGAAAATCTGGCAATGAAGTGTCCAAGCCGGAAGATGAAATATTTAAGAGAGGATCAGAGGATGTAACAATTGGTTATGAAACAGGTGTTTCAGTGGTTGAAGTGATAATGGGATCGGAGGATACAGGTGTTTCTGCGGAGGTTGAGATGGGAGGTACATCCGAAGATGTGGTATGTATAATGGAGGTATGGGGAATGGAGGTGGTTATTGGTTCTGTAGGAATGGTGGAGGTTTGAGGAGCAGTTGTTGGTGGTGGAGAGGGTGGTTTGGTATCTTGAATTGGTGATGATTGGTGTTATTCTTCTTCTTCCCCATTAATATCTTCGGACTGGGTTCTTTTAGTGTCCGAATATTCATCCAGTATCACTTGTTTCTTAGTACGCTTCAGTTGGGTCCTTTTGACCGGTATCTGTTCCGAAGCCTTTCTCTTCTTGACAACCTTCAGACCACTTGGTCCTCCAGTAACCTTCTGCATGCATTTTGACTTTGCAGGGACCCTGGCTTGAACCTCTTGAGTAGTTGGACGAACAGGGTAAGGCATGGTAAGGGTGGATTGATAGACATAGACCATGTCATTATCTAAGGATACTTTTGCAAGCATTACATGGGGTATTTGGGCACAAAACAGGGTTGAATTTTCATCCACAGCTAGAACTGTGATGTAAGAATATTTCATGCCAGGAAGAGCAGGATCAAAAACAAAACCTGTTCGTTGGTAGTGTTTGTGGACAATCATCGCCCAGAATCTTGCATTGGAGATTTCTGTCCCTTTTGCAGAGTGGTTTATGTATGTATAGAAATCAGCCCATAAGATTCAAACAAAATCAACTTTAACATCGTAGTAAATATCGTACAGAAGAATCAGAAAAATCTGACTTGCAGAATCTTGACTTGATGTTCTACCAGACAAGCACCGTAGAAATATACCGCAGAAATATCTCCACAAATCAGGAAGATGCTTTTGCTTGAAGCTTCCAATGCCACCGAGTCGTGGTTCATATCCCATTTCATTGAACATATCTACGAGTTGTTCGGCAGTAGTACAACAAGTTCTTGTGAATCGAAGATTGGAAGTTGCAGAGCTTTTGCAAATCGAGATTTAGACAATTGGATTCTCTTTGTCGTGTTGTCTGCATTGATTACTTCATAATAGACGGATTGAACATTCTTTTCAGCAGCAAAGATAGCAACAGATGTATAGTGTGCTCTGTGAACAAGAGTTGCAGGTATTGAGGGGGTGTAGGTCAAAGCGTGACCAAGGATTGACTGATTGAGGCATTCAACCAGTGCATCAATTGATTTAGGGTAGAGTTTTGAATCTTGACGAAGGTAGAGGTTGGCCGATTGATTTTTTAGGACGGGGATTGAGATACCCTCAGGACTCTGTGAGGATCCTTCTGCAGCAGTGGTTGCCATTGTTGATTGTTGAACAATTGAGGAAGACTATGAGCAATTAGGGTTCTTGAGACATTTTGCAGAGGAAGTGAGAATCGTTTGAACGCGTAAAGATTTGAACAGACGGTGTGAGTGATATTTATACTGATTGTGGTCCCAAGGCCATTTGATACGCATGTTTGAATGGTCCACTAAGAGTATGCCACATCAGCATCCCAATGTTCCACTAACCCTGCAAAAACGGAACTGCCCATGTGTCAGTCATCATGAATTTGAAAAAGTGGTAATGCAACTGTCATATCTTTTTAGTTATGATTTTGCGAGATATTCTGTGACACAGACAATTATTCTCAACGTTCATTTATTTCAAAAAATGTATGTCTTAGTAATTTTCATAAATGCCCAAATCATTGAATATTAAATTGACTTCGGATCAACAAAAGTAGTTTTGACTTCCGCATGCCAACAAGTGAAGGTTATAAACAAACATTCCGAAGAGTTTTGAGTATCCCTCGGATAAAGGGTTTCTATGAAGGAACTCATAAACACTTCGAAGATCTTTGCCTTTATTGAAAATGGTTTTTTCTTTTGAACATGCGTTTTGACCTTTGACCATAACTTCCTTGAACTTTATGAAATCAGGATTTTACATTTTAGCATTCAGAAACATTCGGATCATGTTGAAAGTCCATTTTTCACTCCGAAGTCTGTGTGATCTAATATCAGTCAAGAAATGCCTAAGTCTAACCACCCTAAGTTAAGCTCAATTTCGCATTTTGAAAAGATATTTGATGTTTTCTTTTATGATTCAAATTTTTCATACAAAATGATGATGGCATTCACAGCTTTGAAATTTAAAACATTTTTACTTTTGAATTGAGCATCAGAAGGTGAAATGAAATTTTGGATTGAACTTGAAGATGGTTTGAAAAATCTATCCCATTTTATCAGTTAAGGTGTTTAGATATGTTTCTCTGATGACAAGCCTTTGAGATTCATACACCACCTCAACAATGTCATTTAAGACATATTACTTTAGATGTTCATACTCTCTAGAAGGTACTCGACTATGTTATAGGAGCTCCTTGTATTATCATTCAAGAAAGAGAAGTATGCCTTTGAGTGTAAATTTATCTTTGTTTTTGCACTCCTTTGTATTATCTTTTTGCTTGTTCTGTTGTTTTTGATTCTTTTGACATTTCGATTTTGCTATTTTCTTTTGAATTTCTCAATTTTCATTGTTGAAACATATTTTTCAAATTTGGAGTTTCATATCCGAAGTGTTGAAAATATCACCATATAATGCTTTTTGATGGTGCTTTTAAAATGTTGTACAATCCTTTTTGAAAAGCTTCGTATAGTTCAATATTGAACCAAAAGTAAAGGAAGTTTTAAATTTTCTTATCAATCAATGCCGGTATCACTTATGAAGAAAACTTTTGAACATATGAGTTTATCCTGAGTAGTGTTGGAACAACTTAATTAATTTGGCTTTAAAGCGAGTTGAGTTCAACAGAGAGCTTAGTGATAAACATGGTGTTAAGGATATTTAAATCACACACGACTTCGTATTGTAAAACAGCCTTAACCTCATTTCGAAGTCTGTTTTCTTACCATTGTTTCAATTCGATTCCCAAACACCTTTTAGTGCAATAAAGTATGATTTTCATAATCTAAAATAAAAGTTTTGTCCTTTAATCAGATTTTTCATGAAAGGAAGGTCAAGATTTTATCATTTGCATCTGAATACTTGAATATTAGGTTTTGCAAATGATCTTTGTTTGTTATACATTCATCCTTTTAATAGTGCAAAATTCTTTTGATGAATGTTTATCTTTTGGTGATACGAAGACAATTCGTGTTTCTTAGATTTTTGACCTTTTTGAAGGTTTATTGACTGTTATGGCAGTTCTGATGGGCTCCGAAGGTTCGGAATGCATCGGATGGCACTATTTTTTTATTTTTGTAATTGGAAAGAGTAAGGCAAGAGAAAGCAAATCTGGGGTTTATGTCAGAGTGGATCCATCAATCATGCCAAGTCCTCAAACAATACGTGTGAATGATTCTTCATTCAAAGCTTTTGTAAAGATATATGCCAACTGTTCTGTGGTGTGAACAAAGTGTACCTCTATATTCCCCACCTCAACATGGCTTTTGATGAAGTGATAGCGAAGAGCTATATGCTCCATGTTGGAATATTGAACATGATTATGACATATCCGAATAGCACTTTGAGAATCACAGAACAATGGGATTTTTCTCATGTTGATGGTATAATCTCTCAATTGACTTTGAATCCAAATGATCTGCGAAGTGCAAGTAGCAGCTGTTACATATTCAGCTTTGGCGGTGGATATTGATACACATGTTTGCTTCTTTGATTGCCAGCTGATGAGTATTCCTTCAAGAAATTGACAACCATGAGAGGTGCTTTTGTGATCAATTGAGCATCCACCCAAGTCGAAATCAGAATAAGTTTGTATGTAGAACACTGAGTTTGCAGGATACCATAGCCCATACGCAGGAGTGTTGTGAAGATACCGGAAGATTGTTTTAACAACAGCCAAATGTGGTTCGTGTGGATCATATTGATAACGTGCACAATTGTACATTACGAATAGAATGTCAGGACGGCTGGCTGTAAGATAGAGCAATGATCCAATCATGCTTCGGTAGTTTTAGGGATCAACCTTCGGTTTATCCAACGAAGGATTCATCCTGGTACCTGTGGGCATTGGAACCTTACATTGGAACAGTTAGTCATTCCGAAACGTTCGAGTAAACTTTTTGTATATTTTTGTTGATTAATGAAAATCCCTTCTTTTGACTGTTTGACTTGTAATCCAAGAAAGAAATTAATCTTCACCGTCATATTCATCTGAAATTTGCTTTTCATTAAATTCTCAACTTCTTTTGTAAGATTTGGATCAGTGGATCCGAAGATTATGTCATCCACATAGATTTGGACTAACATCAAATGAGTTCCAACTTTCTTTCGAAAGAGTGTTGGATCCACTGAACCTTGTTTGAAATTGGATTGTTTCAAGAATTTTATCAAGGTTTCATACCAAGCTCTAGGAGCTTGTTTCAAACCATAGACAGCCTTATCTAATACATAGCAATGATCAGGATTTTCTTTGTCAACAAAGCCAGGAGGTTGTTCAACATAGACTGTTTCCTCGAGATCCCCATTCAAGAAGGCACATTTGACATCCAGTTGATAGACATCAAAGTTTTTGTGTGCAGCATAAGCTAAGAAGATCCGAACGGAATCGAGTCTCGCAACAGGGGCAAAGGTTTCTTCGTAGTCAATCCCCTCATGTTGATAGTAACCTTTAACAACCAGCCTTGCCTTATTCCTGACCACATTGTCTTTGGTTTTGAGTTTATTTCTACACACCCATTTGAGACCAACGATTGAAGCATTTGCAGGTTTTGGAATTAATCTCCAAACTTTGTTTCTTTCAAATTCTTTTAATTCCATCTGCATTGCTTCAATCCAGTCTGGGTGATCAAATGCATCTTTAACGTTATTTGGTTCAATTTTTGAGATAAAAACATTAAACATACATAACTCCGAAGTTTTGTTTAAATCTTGTTGTTTTTGATGAAGTTGTGCACGAGTCAAGACCTTATCATGAACGTTACCGATGACAAGTGATTGATTATGATTTTTCGTCCACTTTTTCAAAGGTGGAAAATTTGGATCAAATTCAGGTGGTCCTTCAGCATTGATTTCCTTAGTGTCCGAAGGATAACCTGAAGTGGATGGAAAATCATTGATTATTAAGTGTTCTTCATTATTTGTGTTTGTAACATTTGTTTTAGTAGAATTATTGTTTGAGGAAGTAGAGGAAGAAGAGTTAAGAAATTGCTCCCCCTCGACAGCAGTTGTTGGAGAGCTTGTTCTTCGATGATCCGAAGAGATTGGAGTTGAAGCTTTTGGCTCCCCCTGGACAGAAGGATATAAGGACATGATATGAGAAATTTCATGCGAAGGGTTGTTGAGACTTGGATTGTTATTGTTGAATTGCAAGAGTTGGATCGTGATTCAAAATGCGGAATAATGTAAATAAACTAGATCAAAACAGACGATATGAAGAACTGATGTTGAATGATTAACAATGCAACTCAAGAACAATTCAATGAGAACTATTCTGTATGAGCGCCGTAAAGAGATTACAAAAGTTAACCCTAACAGGGTTACGAATAAGCTATATAAACAAAAACTAAGTATGGAATGACAGACCCATTCCATAACCGATAGCTAAAATATAGGCTACAAATCAGGCATCAGATCCGATTAGCATATTTGACTCAATCTTAATTAATGACTCAACAATCTCCCCCTTTGAGTCAAAAATGCAATTTCTCATCATTCTTCAAGTTTTACTTCGCTTGTTTGTCTGTCAAATACCTTCGGAATGATTGCCAGGATCCTTTTTCGGAATGCAATGTACCACCTCAACATGTCATTGACGCAGGTTTTATCTTCAGTGGTGTTGGAAGGCAGTTTGTTGATGATGTGAAGAATATGTTCCAACACTGGAGTCCTGTAAAGATGTTTGTCCAAAAGAAAGAATATTCTTTTAACATTCTCGAGGCCTTCCTTAGAATTATATGCCACACTCCAGTTTGAGTTGGCAATTTTTCCGATTTTACGCTTGCTCAGATTCTTGGGAGGAGGACGTCTCACAGTTAAAGGAGCTTTATCCAGAACACCAGCAACTTCGACATCGAGCTTTGCCACTTCAAGGATGTAGTATCCAAGCATCTTTTTGACATGATCAAAGAGAGGTTGATACTTATGTTCTCTTGACAGGATATTAAACAAAGATATCCAGTCGAATGGATTCAGAAATGGAAGATCAGCAAGAGAGAATTCCATCTTTTCTTTATCATCTCCTCTCAAAGCCAAGAACCTTGCGTTCATGAAAGGAACAAGAACCTCAGGAAGACGTGGAGTCAGCTGCACTATCTTCTTCAAACTCCATGTCAAATGTTGAGGACGAGCATTCTTCAGATAGAAAGTGAATAACAAATCATTCACTTCCGAACTGGAAAGGCGAGTGTCTTTAAGTTCCGCAAATCCTCGGAACAGGAGAGCTTTTGCAGTCATCGGAAAATCAAACTGCGAGTTTACATCATTGCTTGTGTTGTACGAGGCTATTGGTTGAAGCCAGTTCTCCACGGGCTCAGTAATTGCTTCCATTGTCATTCTTTTGTAGTGCCATGGAGGAAACAACGACATTTGAGTTTGAAGAAGTAACTCAGCTTCTCTTTTGGCAGCTTCCTCAGCATCAAGCTTCCGAGTTAGGTTGAGAATTTCATCAACTTCCGTTTCCCTGACCGATTTGGTGGCGTTCTGATTCGATTCATCTTCTTCCACAATTTTCTTGCCTTTGTCTTTAGATGGACCAGGGATTCCTTCGGCATTTTTGTTTGATTCAATCGGAGTGTCTTTCTTTGGAGACTCCTGATTAAATATGCTTTCTTCATGTATGTCGTCTCCCCCTTGTTTTGGAGAGGCAACACCTTCCGAAACACCCTTCAATGCGGCAAGAAGATTGAAGACAGGATGAAGCTTGAGGGTCAGATGTCGGCGCACCTGAGGGTTGAGAATCGGATCAGAGTCTTCAACAATCCTATGAAGAAAGGAGTCAATTTCCGATACACCGCTGCGAATAGCTTTGTTCTGTGACAAGGCCGATGTGAGAATGGCAGACTGGTGACGGAGATCGGTCTTTAGGAGCTGAATTTTAGTTTCTTTGGCGGCCACTTTATCCATCAAATAATTTTCTGAGGCCAAATCGGTCCTCAGTTGATCAACCTTAGCATCCATAGAAGATGCCCAGTCGGAATATTGTTGCTTCAATTCCGAACGTAAGGTAGAGAGTGCCTCTTTTTCGGTCTTCAGAGAGGTGCCGAAGTTGGAGATAACCTGATTCATACCTTCAATGTTCCGAGCATGAGAGTCATGGAAATCTTGAGTGAATTTAAGAACATCTCTTTCCAGTCTGCCAATCGAGTTGGCTGAGTCTCGCATTTGTGCTTCAGATTTCTCTATGTGGGAGGAAAATTGACGCATGAGACTGACATTTTCGGTGATCAAGGTATCCACCGAGTCCTTGTGAGCATCCAATTGGGATTGCCAATCGGAGACGGAAGGATGGGACTGGGATTGGAGAAGTAAATCCAGTTTGGCAGAAATTTCCGAGAGCTGTTCAGATGTCATCGGAACAGAAGAGCTGGGTGGCTTCAGTTTGACATTAGATGGAGATTCAAGGAAATCAGAAAGATCATCCTGATCATCATTAACCAAAATATCTTCGTCTTCATCAACGTCGGTAGGGAGGTTGTGAAGAGGTGAATTAGGAATGGAAGGTTGTTCTGGAGATAAAGATGGAGACTTTTGAGTGTTTGTAGGTCGGAGAGGTGAATGTTCAGGTGTAGATTGTGGACTTGAATGAAGAGTTGTTTTTGGTGTGGGGTCATGAGGCGGTGATTGGGGAGGAGAAGGTTTGGGAGATGGAACATCGTCGAGGTTTTCAGCAATCGGAACATCTCGCGGAGGGGTCGGAATTGGATGAGAATCGGAGAGTTCGTTTTCCGAATCATAGGACTGAACAAACTTTCGGAGTCTTCGTGGTCGTTTGTGTTGTTTCTCCGTGTCAGATACAGCAGTTTTGCCCTTTCGTTTGACATTTTTCTTCGGATTTTCAAGTCTGTCAAAGGCGACTTGATGAGTTTGATCAACAGCACGAATTCCGGATGGAGGTATTTGTCGATATGCAGCAATGCAGTGCACACCATTCGGAACGCGGTCCAACATTGTGATCGGAATGGATCCGATGAAATCAAAATCCTCCGATTTTGTGGTTGCAAACTGTGTGGTTGAGAGAGTCGGAATGACCGCCAAGACAGAATCGGTCATGATATGGAGATGATGTTGCTCAATGGCCCTTTTTACCACAATGGTCCAAAATCGAGCACAAGAGATTTCAGAGTGTCGATTTTTGTAGTTCACGCTCTCTACAAATTGGCTCCAAAGAATGGACCCGTAATCCAGGTTGATATCATGGTAGAGGCCATAGAATAAAGAGTAGAAGAGCTTACTTGCACTGTCTGTGCTTGTCGTACGTTCAGAGAAGCTCTTGAACAGTATAGTGAAAAGAAAATTCCACAGAGGCGGTAGGCTCTTCTTTGTGAATTTCGATAGTTGTGTGATATCACCTTTGTAGCCTAGTTGATAGAACAACCGTGGAAGAGTAGAAGGCGAAAGGGATTCAGGGTCAATAAGATCGGTTTGATCAGCAAACCCTAGCAATTTCCCAAATCGAGACTTGGAAATGCGTGTCTTGATTGAACCAACCTCAAACGTAACAACATCGTCAGCCTTGTTGTAGAATGCAGAGGAGTATGCAGATGAGAGATACACGATTGGAACCTCCTCTGAAGCAGTTAGGGCTTTGCTAATCCTCGAGAATTTGAGACATTCAATCATCGGCTGAAGAGCTTCATTATACTTCGATGAGTGAAGATCAATAATCATGTTCTGATTTTGTTTGATCTTCAACATTAGAGAAGAGGAAGTATTTTCATTTGCTGAGGATGAGCCAGCCATTTGAGAGTTCTTGAATGTACGGGAGAGAAAGAGGGTTTTGAAGATGAAGAGTTCTATGCGTGAGAGATGAAGAGCGGAGAAACGTAAAGAATGAGCCAAATACCTTTTAAATATCCTTTGAGGAGATTTGGAAAAGGAAATCCCGCTTCAGCCGATTACGTTTCCCAAGAATCACGCCGTATCATTATGAGTAACCCCCAAAAGTCGCATTGCAGGCGCGTGAAAAGCGATAAAGTAGCTCCTGCACAGATGACGTGCACAGATGACGTTGTAACCGTTTTTTTTTTTTTTTTTTTTTTTTTTTTTTTTTTTTTGAAGTTGAGTGGTAAATCAACCAGAGTGAGAAAAAAAATCAAATAATGATTTTCGTGCAAGAGTGTGTCAAAGAAAAAGAAAAAAATCAAGTTTTATTTGGTAGTCGGTGATGTCGGAATGACATAAAACTGAGTGATCCCGGGCAATGATCGCTTCCTTTAGAATCAAGAGAGATTCAAAAGTGGTTGAGTGGTTTCCCGTTGAATTACGATCAAGTGATTGTGAAGAATCATTGAAAGGTTTCTTTTAAAATGAAGGCTCATTGGGTTGGGTTAAACTGTCTCTCGGATTCCGAAAACGGGAGAAATGCTCGAAATCGGAAGATAGTACTTGTCTGACCAGGGTAGTCATGAAAACAAGTAACGGTGAGGATGAGTTTGTCTGACTTGGGAAAGGCTAGGAAATCTCAAAAAAAAACTGGATCTTTTTGGATAGAAATTACTAGGTTGGAGTAGATTTCATAAAGACCACGCAAAAGTGAAAGATAGAGATTCCCTTTTTAAAGTTTTCGTCAATTCCTTAGTGGGTTCGGATTTTTGGGTTTCATTCGGAATGATGGTAAAAACAATTCCGAAATCATAAACACAGAATTTGTGTAACCATCAGTATTCAGTGGTAATGCGGAATACCTTCATAAGGGTTACAGTTATATGGGAGTGTAATTAATATGGAGAAATAATAGAAAGGGTAAGAGAGGTTGATGAGTCTCACAGCGCCCCATGGTAAAAATGAGTTGCGATCTTTGACTAGAATTGCCGAAATCATATATTGAAATTGGTTGAGATTTCAATAATCATGGATATTCGTTTTTGGTACAAAGAAAGTAGGATAAGAAGAAACCCATCAATTCAAAATAGTTACAAAAAAAAATTGTATTTGTGCTGATGAATGCTGACAAGGACGTGGCTATCATGAGAAAACATTTAATGCTCAGGCGAAAAAGAAAGGAAAACGTCCAATCAGTTGCTAATCAGCCGTCTTCGCCTTTATGACACATAATAATGACAGCAGGCTGCATCATTACTTCAAAAAGTAATTAAATATGCACAATTGGAAGCTTAACCGGTGTCAGTCTTGCCTATAAAAAGGAAGCATGGTTAGTAGAAAACATCCATATCCAGAAATTTACCACCAAAAGAGAAAACACATGGCGCTTCGACCCTACAACCGTAATGACAAGGTGGAGGTCAAAATGCAGGAGGGTGAATACGCCGGAGGAATCTATGGCGGGGTTGTCACAAGAGCGTGGCATCACCAGTATGAGGTCAGAATGACCACACTCAACAACAACGAGGGCGGCGGGCCACTGATCGTCCCTACAAGCTACCCTTTTCTGCAGCCTGTCCCACCAAGAATTTTGGTGGAGTTCAAGCAGTTCGACCTTGTTGAGGTCTGGCATAGAAGAGGATGGTGGCCGGCGGTGATCATTCGGACCACTCCCCACAACCAGTTCCATGTGGGACTGGCTGATGGAAGTCGTCTTTTTGTTGATGAGAGTGAACTGCGCCTCTACCAAGCTTTCCATCCCGGTGATCCCCCTATGTGGCATTATTACAAGCTTTAGGTTGAAGTTGTTAATGTTTTGCCTTTTGATGTAATGACCTTTGTTCCTTTAGCTTGAATAAAATGTTGTTTTCTTTTGTTTGATGAGTTCTGTTTTAATTCTGTTTCTGCATTCGCATGGATATCAGCAAGGAGAACAAAACAAAGAAAAGAAAAAGAAAATGAAACACACACCACAATATTTTTGATATTTTGATATATAAAGAGAAAGTGAAGAAAAAATTTTAATGAAAATATTTTGAAGAAAGAAAAAAAATAGCTGAAATAGAAAGGATACAGAGTTTCAGAAGGATACATGCATTCCGATTCATTCTTGTCTAAATTCCGATTCTGAGACATTCCGAATGTCGGAATCAATCGGAATCTCAGTTAGATATCGGAACGGATTCGGCTTCCATCATTCCGAGACCATGAAGAATTCTGTTGAATGCTAGTTCAGGAAGGGCTTTGGTGAAGATGTCAGCAAGTTGATCATTTGAGCGTACGAAATGAACCTCGATGTTGCCGTCTTCAACATGATCTTTGATAAAGTGATATCTGAGTGCAATGTGTTTAGTCTTTGAGTGTTGCACTGGATTGTGACAGATCCGAATTGCACTTTCGGAATCACAGTAAAGAGGAATACGTTTCATATTAACTCCATAATCTCTCAGTTGATTTTGAATCCAGATTATCTGAGAGGTACATGAAGCGGCAGCGATGTATTCAGCTTCAGCTGTTGAGAGTGATACGCAAGTTTGTTTCCTTGATTGCCAGCTTACGAGTTTGCCATCAAGAAGTTGACATCCTCCTGAAGTGCTTTTGCGATCTAATCCACAACCACCAAGATCAGCATCGGAAAATGCTTGAACAAAGAAACCAGATCCTGAAGGATACCATAGCCCAAGAGAGGTTGATCTTTTGAGATATCGGAATATATTCTTCACAGCATTGTGGTGTGGCTCTCTAGGATTTGCCTGAAATCTTGCGCAGTAACAAACCGCAAACATAATGTCAGGTCTGCTTGAAGTGAGATAGAGAAGTGAACCTATCATTTGACGATAAAGAGTGATATCTGCTGCCGGTTTGTCTAGTGAAGGAGTGAGTTTTGTTCCGAAAGCCATCGGAACTTTGACTTTAGAATCTCCCTTCATTCCGAATTTCTCTAAGAGAGACTTGGTATAAGCTTCCTGATTGATGAATATGCCTTCTGAGATTTGTTTGATGTTGAGGCCTAGAAAGAAATTGATTTTGCCCATAGAGCTCATTTCAAATTTTGTCTCCATCAGTTTTCGGAATTCAGCTGTTAGGCTTGGGTGAGTGGATCCGAAAATGATGTCATCAACATAAATTTGAACAATCATCAGGTGACCTCCTTCCTTTTTGCGAAAGAAAGTTGGGTCGACAGATCCTTGCTTGAACTTGGATTGCTTAAGGAACCTGGTTAAAGTTTCATACCAAGCTCTTGGAGCTTGTTTCAGGCCGTAAACAGCTTTGTCTAGTACAAAGCAATGATCAGGATGTTTACTGTTCACAAAGCCTGGTGGTTGTTCAACATAGACTGTCTCTTCTAATTCTCCATTCAGAAAAGCGCACTTGACATCCATCTGATAGACCTCGAACCCTTTATGTGCTGCATAAGCAAGAAAAATCCGAACGGATTCAAGTCTGGCTACTGGTGCAAAAGTTTCTTCATAATCAATTCCTTCTTCCTGACAGTACCCTTTGACAACCAGTCTTGCTTTGTTTCGTATGACATTCCCTTCTTTGTCCAACTTGTTTCGAAAGACCCATTTCATTCCGAGAACGGATGCGTTTTTCGGTGTCGGAACCAATCGCCACACCCTGTTGCGTTCAAATTCGTTTAACTCATCTTGCATTGCTTGAACCCAGTCAGCATGATCAAGTGCTATTTTAACTGTTTTAGGTTCAACCTTGGAGATAAACGAATGAAACATGCAAAATTCCACTTTAGAAAATAATGCGGCTTGCTTTTCTTTAGCTTGAGCTCGAGTAAGAACACCAGCAGAAGTCGTTCCGATGATTTGAGATTTTGGATGATCTCTTGTCCATTTTATCATTGGAGGATAATTTGGATCATATTCAGGATTAATTTCTGAAATGATTTCTTCTGCTTCCGAATGTACCTCTGACTGTGTGTCAAGGTCATTATTTTCAAGGTCATTCTCCCCCTGGAAGATTGCATCGTTTCTATTATCAGGATGATCTTGTTCAACTGGTAGAGAGGTTGATTCGGACTCAAGAGTCATACGCTCCCCTTGACTAGTTGATGAACTCTCCCCCTGGATTGGTGCATCTGCAATAGGAGTTGGACTCTCCCCCTGGATTGGTGTATCAGTAATGGGAGTTGGAGCATTGTTCGGAATCGGAACATCAGAGGGGTTTTCTTGTGGAGATTCGTTTTCACTAACTGTATTTTCTATAAGCTTCAACAATTCATCGCCTTGGTTATCTCTTGCGTTTGCTTCTGATGTTTTTGCGATTTCTGGGTCATCAAACAAATTCAGAAATTCCTCATATAGATCCAGAAGAGGAATTGTAGACGTATTGGATTCAGGAAAGATTTCTTCAGACTTGATACTAACGTGCTTTGCTCTGGAATTGTATCTATCATCAAAGGTGATGTAGTATGTTTCTTCAAGCTTTCGAGATCGTTTGTTCAGAACACGATAGGCTTTTGAGGTGAGAGAGTAGCCCAGAAAAATGCCTTCATCAGCTTTTTCGTCCCATTTAACTCGTTTTTCTTTTGAGTTAAAAATGAAGCACTTGGATCCAAAAACATGAAAGAACTTCACATTCGGTTTTCTCTTGTTGAGGATCTCATAGGGAGTGAGATTGAATCGTTTCGTAATGTTTGATCGGTTCTGAGTGTAACAAGCAGTTGCGATGGCGTCGGCCCAGAAATATAAAGGAAGTTTTGCGAAAGAGAGCATGGTTCGAGCAGCTTCACACAAAGAACGATTCCGTCTTTCTACAACTCCATTTTGTTGAAGAGTGTAAGGGGCAGAGAAGTTATGAGTGATTCCTTTATTGACGAGAAAATCATCTAGAACTTTATTTTTGAATTCTGTCCCATTATCACTTCGTATCATTCGAACTTGTTTTCGGAGAAGGAGTTCTATCTGCTTGATAAAGTTAATCATGTTGATTGCCGCTTCAGATTTTTGCTTGAGGAAGAACACCCATGTGAAACGAGAGAAGTCATCCACCACAACCAGAATGTATTTGTTATGAGCGACGCTTTCGATGGCAGATGGACCACAAAGATCAATATGCAAGAGTTCCAGAGGTTCGATGATCTTTGTGTTGATGATTGTAGAGTGGCTCTTCCGACTTTGTTTTCCTAGCTCGCATGCGTCACAGAGTCGGTCTTTGTCGTACTTGAGTAGCGGTAATCCACGCACAAGATCACCAAGTACCAGTTTATTAATATCA
This sequence comes from Cichorium intybus, assembly GCA_023525715.1. Classification (NCBI taxonomy): domain Eukaryota; kingdom Viridiplantae; phylum Streptophyta; class Magnoliopsida; order Asterales; family Asteraceae; genus Cichorium; species Cichorium intybus. The sequence continues at coordinate 97,896,865 of CM042010.1, read as the reverse complement.
CGAAAGTTCATGTGAGACAACCGCCTGTGCCAGAGCCAACTATCATCGTTCGTAGCTTTAGTGAGTAGGCAAATAGCAGGTTTTCCTTGAATAGGTCTCATATCCAAGGGAAACAATTCTCCTTTTCTCTTTGACTTCAATATAATCTTTTTGGATTCTTTCTCAATCAGTTCGGAACCTTCGTCATCAAATGAGACTTTAAGACCAGTTCCGACAACCAGTTGTGAGACACTGATCAAGTTGTGTTGAAGTCCTTCCACATATGCCACTTTGCGTATCGAAATTTCACCATTTGTGATCATGCCATAGCCTTTGATGTTGCCTGTTGCATTGTTCCCATAACTGACTTTTCCTCCATTCGTCAATGAGCGATATTCTCTTAATTCCTCCTTCCTTCCAGTCATATGACGTGAACAGCCGCTGTCAATGTACCATTCCGGATCATACTGTTCGTCACGTAGGACCTGCACAAGTTAGAGAGATTTAGGAACCCAAACCAGTGTGGGCCCATGTGAGAATTTTCTTGCGATAGGAAAAGTGCACGATCTTTCAACCCAAAAAGATTTTCTCACAGATGGTACATTTTTCTTATTTTCAATTCGGAACACTTTTATTTTTGTGGGTTGCCATTGTTGTTTAGCAAAACGAGATTTCTTAGGAGTAACTGTGTTCGTAACTTGATAATAATGAGTTTTCTGAGTGTGAGAGCTAGAACAAGAATTTTGATTTTTAACCGATTGAAGAGAGGGTTTTGATTTGGAAGCAACAGTTGGATGAATCTTGTGGATTTTAAGATCCTGAGTGGTTTCAGGATAGAGTTTTCCCTTCCCTTTTGAATCCATTGAACTGGGAACACGTGTAGGAGTCTTTGTTGTGGTTGTTGAGACAGATGGTTTAGGTACTGGTTTTGGTTTTGGAGTGGGCTCAACTTTCCGAGTAGGAATTGGGTTGGCTTTCTGGGTTGAGTTTGAGTTATTTTTGTTTCTCCAGAACTGTTTTCTCTCTTTCAGATTCTTTTTATACCTGGCATTCATTTGTTTCCTTTTGGCAATCAGCTCTTCAGGAGACTTATGAACACAAGATGTTGAGCCGTGATTGGAGTCGGATTTGAAGGTATTCGATTTAGAGTTCGGAGAAATAGGTTTCAAGTTCTTTGCACCCCATGAGCCATTTTGAGAAACAGGATTTTTACAGTTCAATGAACCAGAAATATAATTGCCACGAGACTTCCACGAGGTCATTTCGGAAAGACCTTTAGTCTCATCTGAGTTGTCAATTGGTTCCGACCAAAAGAAAGAATCACAAACATCGGAATTATCGTTATCGACTAGGACTTTGAGTTCAGTTACATCTTTTGTATTTAAGCCTGGTTTAACAAAAACTTGATTTGGTACAGTTTGAATTTTTGGAAAAACAGTAGCTTGTTCGGTTAAAGTGTGTGATTTTTCACTTTCAACAATTCTCGCAAAAGTAACTGAATTTTCAGAAATGAGATTTTTCTTAATTTCAGTAGAGTTTGATACGAATTCCGAACAATCAATTTCATCCTCAACAGATATTTCACTCATATCGCTTTCATCAAAGTCAGAAATATTCTCATTAATAAGAATATTATCGGAATTTAGTTTAGAGCATAGTAAATGAAAATTCTTTAGAGTTGCTGTTTTAATTTCCTCGTGATCATTTTCTGAAAAATATTCTTTGACCATACTTTTATGTTCTTTGGACTGTATATAGCTTTCAATTTTATCAAGTCCAATTCGATAAGCTTCCGAAACTTCATCAGATGAAACAATGGTTTCACACCTATGACATTCTGCATCGATTTCATCCTCTTTCAACTCAAGAAAGGGCAAAATCATTTTGTGTAAACCCCTGCCTATGTCACAATCAAGATGTAATTGAGTAATATTATTGTAAAGACGTTTAGCAATTAAACAAAAAATGTTTCTCTGTTTGACAAGAACTAAATTATCTCGTTTGACATAAATGATATCATCCCGTGCTTTAACTAACTCACTATCCAACGCCTCGATTCTCATTCGTCTCTCCTCATTCTTATTCGATATCCTGCTCAATTGATCATTTAGGTTAGAATTACTTAGACGTGTTCTTTTTAAGCTATCACTCAAACTGGAAACGGTAAATCTAAGATCATCTAATTCTGCATCATAACTAGAAGAGCAAATATTTAAAGAATTAAGGATAGAGCGTACCTTTTTAACCACAGCCTCACATTCTTCAACTTGTTCATGTATAGGCTTTGCAGCAAAGCAGTTTGCTGAAGCAGGACATCCATCGGTAGAATAACCTCTGCTTTCGGGATGATCAGCTTTCACCATCAGACATCGACCATGTGTTGGATTCCTTACCTCCTCATCTTCCGAATCCGTTGACCAGACTTCAACGGCGCCAAACTCGCTGTCTTCTTTCACCACGAAAGCTGCCTTGGTAGATGAAGTATCGTTCTTTTTCAGCTCTGCAATCTTCTTTGCATAATAAGCTTCATCTTTCACCTGCTCCTTCTTCTCAGCTTGTTTTCGGAGCAAACAGTCTTTCACAAAGTGATTCTTGCCGTTACAGTAATGGCAATCATATCCTGAGTCGCCTGCTAGTTTCTTCTCTTCATCATTCTTCTTTTTCTGACTTTCTTCCACAGTCTTTTCAGCATGGAAGCCTCCTTGTCGATTCCGGTTTTTGAATTTGGAGAAGTTTTTCTTGAAGAACTTCTTGGGATTTGATACCATCAAAGCTTTGTCATCTCTGGTCAAATCGTCATCGGAAAAGTCAGATTCGGAATCAATTTCTGCCGTTTTCTTTCCAGCAGCGACCAGTGCAAGGGAGCCGAGACTGGTAGTTGCTTTGGCTTCCGAAATGATTTCCTTTTCATGGGATTTCAGAATTCCCACAACCTTAGCCAAAGTGTAAGTTTTGAACTGTTCATGGGCTTTTATTGTTGAAACAATAGCCTTCCATTCAGAACGAAGACCATCAAGAAAGGTGACCTTTTGTTCAATGACAGTTCGAGCCAGATTGTATTTTAATAATCGACTTAGAAGATGATTATATCGATTAAAGGTCTGGGTCAGAGTTTCTTCCGAACCTTGTACAAAAGATCCGAAATCGGAAAGAAGAGTGGTCTGAATAGAGTGCTCAAGGTCAGCATCTCCAGAATATAATTCTTTAAGTCGATCCCAGATCTCTTTAGCTGTTTGGCATGAACTAACTAGACGAAGAGTATCTGCTTGAAGAGCAAACCTGATAATTCTAAATGCTTTAATGTTGCACATCAGTTTATCTTTTTCGTCTTGAGGAATGTTTGTGTGAGTGACAAGCAAGTTGTTGTACTCTTTTAGGGTTTTAATAACCCTTCTTGTGTCTGTGTGGACATGGGTTTCTTCAGTAATAGCTTGCCAGATCGTTGCACCATGTTCTTCAATGCCAAGAACATAATCTTCAAAGTGTAACGCCCAGACTTCATACTCTTGAGTGAATAGAATTGGAGTCCTGGTAGTGGATCCAATACTGCTTGAAAGATTAAAAGACTGAGTATGTGAGTCGTCAAAAGCCATTGATACGTTTATTTTGAATGAATCAGTAGTGTAGGTAGAAATCAAAAGGAAGAGTTGAACGTAAAAGATCAAAATTTGATATCTAAGATCGATTGGAACGATGAAGATAATCAAAAACAGATCTGAGAATAACACTAACTCCCGCTCTGATACCAATTGTTGAATTGCAAGAGTTGGATCGTGATTCAAAATGCGGAATAATGTAAATAAACTAGATCAAAACAGACGATATGAAGAACTGATGTTGAATGATTAACAATGCAACTCAAGAACAATTCAATGAGAACTATTCTGTATGAGCGCCGTAAAGAGATTACAAAAGTTAACCCTAACAGGGTTACGAATAAGCTATATAAACAAAAACTAAGTATGGAATGACAGACCCATTCCATAACCGATAGCTAAAATATAGGCTACAAATCAGGCATCAGATCCGATTAGCATATTTGACTCAATCTTAATTAATGACTCAACAGTTATGCTCCCCCTCGGAACCAGATTGACCTGCGGATCTATTGGAAGGCTCCCCCTCAACCGAAGTGGGTCTCTGAATAGTGCTTGTTGGTGAGTCTTCAGGGCCATCTGTGAGCTTGGAGAGTTCAGACACATTATTGTCTGATGCTTTTACTTTGGAATCCACAGCCCTCACAGGAGGATCAAAAAGAAGTTTGAAGTCTTCATCAAAGGTTAGTATTGGTAGTGCATCCACAGCTGGTTTTGGAAAGATAGATGACATTGGAAAGGGATGTTGAGATTTCTTGATATAGTAGTCATCGAATGAAAGGCTGAAGGTTTCTTCAATCTTGTGTGTCCTTTTATTCATGACCCTGTAAGCTTTTGAATTTTGTGAATATCCAAGAAATATCCCTTCATCTGATTTGTCATTGAATTTTGTCAAGTGATCCTTCATGTTCAGTATAAAACACCTACAACCGAAGATGTGAAGAAATTTGACATTTGGTTTTCGTCGGTTGAGTACTTCGTAAGGTGTGATATGAAATCTCTTGTGGATGTAAGATCTGTTATGAGTAAAGCATGTAGTAGAGATAGCTTTGGCCCAGAAATACATAGGTAGATTAGCAAAATTGAGCATTGTTTTAGCTGCTTCACATAATGAGCGATTACATCTTTCAACAACTCTATTTTGTTGAGGAGTATATGGTGCTGAAAACTTGTGACTAATCCCCTTTTTCTTCATAAACCCATCAAGAGTTTGGTTTTTGAACTCCGAACCATTGTCACTGTACGTAGTTCAGACTGTTTTGTTAAGCATTACTTCCATGTTCTTGATGAAGTTGATGATTTCCTCTGCTGCATCTGATTTGTTTCTTAAGAATAAAACTCATGTGAACCTTGAGTAGTCATCCACAATCACTAGAATGTACTTCTTCTTTCCAATTGATTCCACTGCGGATGGACCACACATATCCATATAAAGAAGTGAAAGAGGTTCGATGATTTTTGGATTAATCACAGTTGGATGCCTTTGTTTTGTTTGTTTGCCATGTTCACAAGCAGAACAGAGCGTGTCATTATCAAACTTAAGAGCAGGCATACCACGAACCAAATCCATTACCACTAACTTGTTAATATCCTTGAAGTTCAGATGAGCTAGCCTTCGGTGCCATAACCAACTAACATATGAGTTTGCTTTGGACAAAAGACATAGAGATGGCCCACCAGTTACATGCTTTAGATTTAAGGGAAACATTGATCCCTTTCTTTCGGACTTCAGCAGTACCTCTTTTGTAGCTTCCTTCGTAATGATACTCCCTTGATTGTTGAAGGTTACAACATTGCCCGTTCCAACAACCAATTGAGAAATACTTACAAGGTTGTGCTTTAATCCTTTAACAAATGTCACTCTATTTATTGTGAATTGTCCATTCGTAATCTTGCCATAACCACGAATAGAACAAGTATCATTTTTACCAAAACGAACATTTCCCGCATCATCCAAAGTTCTATAGTCCTTGAGATACTCCTTCTTCTCAGTCATATGTCTTGAGCAGCCACTATCCATATACCATTTTGCATCGTATTGTTCACTTGACATAACCTGCAATCAATCAAGAAAGAGTTGGTACCCAATCAATCTTGGGTCCTCAAGGTAAGTGAAGGATTCTTGAATCCATTTTTCAACAGCCTCTTCAGTTATTTCATTAGCTGTGAGGTTTATCATGTTCTCAAAACTTTCATGTGAAGAGCAAGATTAACCAGAAAATGAATCCGAAGAGCTTTTTGTAAGAATTAATGCGTCCGAAGAAGTTGAAATGTTGGAAACCTTCGGAACCCAAATTTGTTTGGATGATTTTGAACAGTTTGTTTTTGAAGTTTTCTTAGTTTTGGTAGTTTTCAAAGATTTTGATGACCTTGAAGATTTTGATTTTGGAGTTAAATTTTCTTTCAAGTCACCCCTTTTCCAATTTGGTTTAGGCTGTTCATTTGTAGATTTCCTTGACAAGGAACTGCACAATGTAGAAGTACAAAGGTACTCTTCGTATGCAAGTTTGAAATTGTTTAATGAAATATTTTTGTCTTTAAAGAGGTTCAAATTTTTGTCTAGCCAAACATGAAATGTGTCTATCAGATTATTTCCTTTTGTAAAGGTTTTCTTTGATGGTTTTTGATGTTTGGGATTTGGAAAGTTTGGTTTGGTAGGTATGAAGGTGGGTTTTGAAATTGGAACCTTCATATCAGTGGGTTTTGTTCCAGAAGTGGAAGCCTTCGTATCAGCTGGTTTTGACGAAACGAAGGGTGATTTTCTTTTTACAAGATTTGACTTTTGTTTTCCTTTTAAAATCACAGTTATGGTTGGTTTTGGTGCTGCTTTTGATATGACAACAACTGGTTTTGTGTTGGAAGTTGATGCGAAGCTTTGAAATTGAGGATTTTTCAAAATTATTGGATTTTGTGCCATGGGTTTAGAAATGGAAATTTTGGATTTTGTAATTTCATTTTTCAATGATTTTGTAAGAGGCACACATTCGTTTGATTCCATTAATTGAAAAACATCCATCTTCGGAGTCACATGTTGGTCCATAACCTGAGTTTGTTTGAAATTTCTTTCAGTGTAAGGATGATTTTGGTTTGTATCATTCAGAAGATAAGTTAAATTCTTTGGAATTTTGTCTTGTTCATAGCATAAACGATTGTAAATGTTATGACCATACAAATATTGTTTTCAAACATTGATTTTTACTTCCATATTTTCATTCATGCTGTTTCAATCATTTTAGAAGATGAGAAGAATCCTTCCTCAGTGACTGTGGAATTATCCTCCTCAACAAGTTTGACCAAATAATTGTCAACTAAAAGTACACCTCCAAGTTTTACAAAGATTGAGTTTTTGAAATATGAAACCTTCGGATTTTGATTTTTACTTCCATATTTTCATTAATGTTGTTTTCAATCATTTTAGAAGATGAGAAGAATCATTCCTCAGTGACTGTGGAACTATCCTCCTCAACAAGTTTGACCAAATAATTGTCAATTAAAAGTACACCTCCAAGTTTTACAAAGATTGAGTTTTTGAAATATGAAATCTTTTTGAACTGTCCTTAAGATAATCTTCATAGGAGACACATTCATCAGATATTTGTGTTTTGGAGTTAACAACTTCCTTGTTTTCTTTAAGAATTACAGTCGTTTCATTTTCACAATCAATTTTTGTTTTTTGTAACGCACCAAAAACCAACATCGAGTATATACAAGATTTTAGCAAATCAATACAATTTATTGGTACAAAATAAAATACTCGATGTCTTGGAAGCGACAAGGAGATATCTTCAGATCGTTTCAAGATCCAGCTGGGCGTTACTATACATATTACCTGTCAAAACACCACAACAAACGACGTAAGCATAATTGCTTAGTGAATAACTATACTGCAACGAGCTAAACTTTACAGCAAAATATAAAAATAAACCCCGTGTTAGAATTTCACTAAAGATTTTATCACCTGAAAATCCAATACAAATTGGATAATTTATAACACCTTAAGTCACAATTGTTAACAACTCAACGTATTTATGATTAACACCAATATTAAAAATAATCACCAAAGAATCTTGGGCTTTTCACCAACCAAAAGATTTGTCACCAACATTCGACTACACCAAGTTATCACCCGTCTGAAGTTACACCGTATGGTTGTAAACCATAGTCATACAACGATATTAAAATAATATAAAACCCCAACAAATCTCCACAACTACAACTTCACTAATCATATCTAAAAACAACTACTATGTAAGGTTCACCTATTTTTTCACATAGAGTTATTGTACTATTATTCACCAAGATAGTTAAGTTTAACACCTTCTTATGATGATATAAATATATTCACATAAAATGCAAACTACATCATAACACCAATTAAGTTGAGTAAAGTTACTCACTTTGAGGTTTTTTGTATAGGATAAGCTCTGAATAACTATTCTTTTTTTCCGTCCCCAAAACTGTAAACAAAACAAATGGGTGTTTAATCACAACATTTCAACAACCCATGTATATTTTCCTATTTATATAACCTTTTAATCAGCCCCAATACCTCTCTTAATTTATTCAACACATTTAAGGCTCATAGACATGTTTATAAACTTGTTATGTCCTATATTGTTTTGTAAAATGTTGCTGGACAGCAACTTTTGAGGCTGTATATAGTCACCTTCAGTGGCTCACAAATCAGTTTTGACAGTAAAATCATGTTCTGGCTTTCAACATGAAATAAACTAGACATCCATAAGTTTCTAATGCCCCTGACCTCATATTTTTGTGATTTTTCTATGATTTACAATGAATTTTGCAACAACGCAACAGTGTGTTGTCATAAATAAATTCCACAGCATCTTAGAAAATGTGATTTTCACCTATCTTGAACTCAGAATTCATTTACAATGTACACAAGCTAAATAAACTAGATATCCATCATCTTTCACCCCATTAACCCAAGACTACAAGGGAGTTCTTTTCTAGTGCCAACTAATACAACTCTCAACCAAAAATCAAGAACGTAACAACCCCACAATAATAAATGAAGAAACAAGATACTTAATGAAGAATACCTTCTGTCCAGCTTGAACAAACCTCTGCAGAAAGATCAAGACATCTATAAATACGATCCTCCACCGTTCAAATTGACGAATTACATGTTATGAAGCTACGGTTCAAATTTCACACCGATCCAATGGTTAACGAACGCGTAATGAATTTTTTTCCCATGACATAGGTGCTATAATTCATCAAAGCTTCAACTATAGCATCAATTCCATCCAACCTTCTAGAGAAATCACCAAGCTTCTCCTTCTTCTATACATTTCTCGTATCAAATGGCTGGAATGGGGAAAGTTCCCCCTTTTATACCTCCTTGCCTTCATGAAATGATCGAATGGTCCCTCATGTTTTCATTATTCTACAAAGGACCCATAACTTCCTCATTAAATGGAGACTCTTAAACGTTTAAGTTTTACCCCACATATAGGCTTATTATTCACCTAAGTCCTTGACCAAACCAGTCTTAGCCCATAGTTTCGCTATTTTGGCAAAATGGCCCTTTTATAAAAATTCTTACAATTTAGTTATTTTCACCAAAACCACCACAACATCACCTTACTATAATAAGTACATATTTAAATATACACATCTAGTCGCTTGTGGCATTACAAGTTCTCCCCTCCTTTAAAAGATTCCGTCCTCGGAATCATGAAATTTATGCTAGTATTTCACACTAATCTCCTCTTCGACCCCTAAACCCGATCAGAGCCTATATTATGATGCTACCAAACTCTCTATACATTGGGTCTACTTGTTTTACCCACTACCTCCCTTTTATAGCTTCCACACCATTGGCAATAATTGGTTTGACTGTTGAGGAAAAAGATCCTATCAATCACAACCATTATTGCTTCCCTGCTTATTCTATCAATTTTTACCAAATCTGCACCTCACTTACTACATATACACATATATGTATATCTATTCTTTAGTGAGAGTCAGCATTAAGCAGATGCACCCCGTAAAGCACCTTGTTTACGATTAACTACATATAAATTTACAATCACCCAAATAATGACTCCATTTACTATGCATAACACAAAAATAAACTTTTCAAAGCTCATTAAGAAATCTCCCTACCAAACTTAATTATAAACATACTCCTGTTATAAAATTATAAGGGTAATTTATAAGAAACATTACTGCATGCACTAAGTATTTAGTTTAACAGTTATAAGTCTACTAGAAAATTCAATTCCAACACTACCACCTGTCATCAAGGCATACATACTAATCAACAAATACATTCTTGCCATCTATGCATACACGTATATCACTAATGTAAGCACATATACTTGATAACATTATTAATCAATACTACTATAACACAAATTTAAGTTTTTTTATCAATCAACAGATGTAATCACCTGACATAAGGGCTTCACACCAACCTTAGATCATAACACTAATAAGGACGAAGGCCTTTCACCGGCTTAGAGACTTTTCACCAGTCTTATGAATACACCATATAAATGAAAGAATTTACACTAGTCTCGTAAAAGTATAGGCATTTCACCAGCCTTGAGGCTTTTCACCAGTCTCATATGGGAAACCTCTGTTAGGTGGATTTAACAGAATTTCATACCAGTCCTGTTGTATATCACCTATAGGGTCTAGGCTATACACCAGCCAGATTCCCAGAAGTTAGGGGACTTCACACCAATCCCTTAAAAAACACCAAATATAGATTATGAGACTTTACATCAATCTCATAATGTGTCATTCCATCAGATACCATCGTGACATACTGCACCTGCAATCCTGCATAAACATAACACCATACACATACATACATCGACACCCTGTCCACCATACATACATCAGTAAAGGACTTTACACCAGTCTTTTATAAACTCCAAGAGTGAGTTATAAGACTTCACACCAATCTCATAACATGGAAATTCACCAAATGTCATCATGGCATATCGTACATGCAAATCCTGCATAAACAAAGCACCATATACACTATATATAAACCAATGGGTTATGATTAACAGACACACAACCACAATTACAATGAATAATCTTATATTAACATTACCACGAATACTCATCGACACCAATAACAAACATATACTCGACCATGTACCAACATATACATATGTTGTGAATAAATCACCACACCATACCACACACCAACTAATAGCGAGTGTATCACCCTAGATCATACCACAGGGAAAAAAATTCTTTTTGACATATGACTTACAATAACACCTGCCACACATGGTCATAGTCGACTCATCTATGACTTAATTAACACCCTTACGAAAAAATTCCTATAATTTTCCAGTTTCTAACAAAACATTACTAATACAGTTCCACATCATAGTCATTAGGCTGACACCATTCCTTTTAGTATACCTTCCACCAATACTCCATTAATCCTTAGGATAACACCTGCTGCTAGCGTAACACCAGGTATCAAAACAAGACACCGATTAAATCTATTATTCACCATATTAATTTTGTGACCAATTATAACCGCTCCCATAATCAACTCTTTCATCCATATAACAAAAAACACCGTATTCTACATATGTATAACATAAGTCTTCTTAAGCTCATCAATAGTAGTAGTATTCAACTACCAGTTGAATATACAAGATACACCACACACCGCCAAACCATTATCTTCCTACAATAGCACCATCATCAAAGTCTTACATGAAGTCCGTTTCAACAACTGAAGGAATTCCTTTGTTGTAATTAAATTCATACAACCTCTCATTCTTCCTTGTTGACTTCAAAATCATTCCACAACAAGAAGGATTTAATTCCCTCATTCACCAACAAATTTTATCATTCCCAAAGAATTCCATTACTCTAGGGATTTTATGAAATCCCTTTTCTTACGATTGTTTCAGCCTTATTAGGTCAACTCCCACCACAAACTTATTAACCACAGAAAATGGTTATTTCATGCCTCCTGACCTTTGTAGTACACCACGAATATGGTCAAGAAATTAATGATACCACTTTTACTTCAGCCAGAGAAATCTCTTGGGTTTCATTCTATCACAATTAGTCACATATTTCTAGTCGGGACTCACGTGGTACCTTCGCCAGTACAATCTCCTTACCATGATTTCCAACACTATAAGCGACCAATCAATCAATACATACCAACCGTTAATTCCACTTCTTTATAAGAATTTAACTTCAAATTCATATGAATTTGGGTCCTATGAATTCAAACTAGCATTCACCCAGTACTCAATAATCAACACACAACATTCTTATGATTTTCGAACAATACTATTCCTTATAGGAATTAAGAAGAAATATTGCCACCTGACTTAATCACCACGCAAATTAAAGAAGAATTCAAAGCATAATCTTCTGTTATTTCACCCAACTTCAGCTTCTTCCGTTGAAAATTCTAAAGGAGTCCACTTTTGAGTAATACTCCCTCCATTAATTTCCAATGAGCTAATAAATGATCTTCATTTTCAACTGATAGCAACTACGACTCCAACTAGTACAGTTTGAACTAACTGCTCCAACTCCCACCTTTGGAACACTTCAAAATTAGTGTACCACATCCAAGACTTTAAGAATTTATTCCATCTCTGAATACTCCACCTACGAGTCTTCTTGATGTCCTAACGTGTCCAAAGTTTTCAAACTTCAGATCTGGCACCAAATCTTTTACGTCTTTACTCCAACACGAATGGCTAATAGTCAATCTTTTTCATCACTTACTCAGTTAACATCGAACTGACGGCATTGGTCATCCTTATGTTACTTCAACTAGACATCCATCATCCCCACTATCATCCTTCAGATGAGGCAGGTCATTTTTTCACCATCAAACTCCACATAGTAGGTGAGTATTTAGAAAATCACCGTATTGCAGCAACTGAAGCAACTCCTCGACAACTCATCCAAACTCCCAACGACATCCCATTCTTTTAACTTTACATATTCCTTCCAGATTACGTATGTTCACCAAAAGACAGCGCCAACAGAAACGTTAATAGACTAAAACACCACTACTAACACCCGATACTCCTACAACATCATAACACACAGGCACCTATTATGGTTTAAGTCTAGGGATCTAAACTACTCACACCTAGTTCTCTTAAACCACGGCTTTGATACCAACTTGTAATGCCCCAAAAACCAACATCGTGTACATACAAGATTTTAGAAAATCAATACAATTTATTGGTACAAAATAAAATACTCGATGTCTTGTAAGCGATAAGCAGATATCTTCAAATCGTTTCAAGATCCAGCCAGGCGTTACTATACCTATTACCTGTCAAAACACCACAACAAACGACGTAAGCATAATTGCTTAGTGAATAACTTCACTACAAGGAGCTAAAGTTTACAGTAAAATATAAAAATAAACCCCGTGTTATAATTTCCCTAAAGAATATATTACCTGAAAATCCAATACAAATTGGATAAATCATAACACCTTAAGTCACAATTGTTAACAACACAACGTATTTATAATTAACACCAATATTAAAAATAATCACCAAAGAATCTTGGGCTTTTCACCAACCCGAAGATTTGTCACCAACATTCGACTACACCAAGTTATCACCCGTCTAAAGTTACACCGTATGGTTGTAAACCATAGTCATACAACGATATTAAAATAATATAAAACCCAAACAAATCTCCACAACTACAACTTCACTAATCATATCTAAAAAAAACTACTATGTAAGGTTCACCTATTTTTTCACATAGAGTTATTGTACTATTATTCACCAAGATAGTTAAGTTTAACACCTTCTTATGAAGATAAAAATATATTCACATAAAAATATAAACTACATCATAACACCAATTAAGTTGAGTAAAGTTACTCACTTTGAGGTTTTTTTTTTGTATAGGATAAGCTCTGAATAACTCGAACTCGCTAATTCCCTTTTTCCGTCCCCAAAACTTTAAACAAAACAAATGGGTGTTTAATCACAACATTTCAACAACCCATGTATATTTTCCTATTTACATAATGTAACACCCGACTTATTAACAAAACACCCCAAAAATTTTTCATTTTACAAACCAAATATTTTACAATAAAAACCATAAGTAGGGGGTATTAGTTAACAAAATACGAGTACAAGTGTATCACGAAGTACAATACATAAATATTATACATTCTTCAAGCCGGGTCGTTACTTCAAATACTAAGTCCTCAGTCACGGACTTTGTCTTGTCCCCTATCAGTATCATGCTAACCTGCAGGGACATATCAAACAACTGTGAGCTACAAAGCTCAGTGAGTAATCAAATCTGCAAATAACATGTATCAAAATACAATCATATAACTGTCTGGATATCGAATCCAAACTCCTAGACTCACTGGCTGACCACATATACTCTAGGATTTCACATCCTATTCTGTAGCCCTACAGGCTGAATCATAGTGACCTGTAATTAACAAGCCACGTTAGTTATTTGCATCTATAATCATGTCTAACGATTTCTGTCCCATATTTCTTGGTCACAATGGACTGCATCATATATCATGGCTAAATAAGTCGCACCCTGTGTCATAGCTATATAAGCTGCACCAAAACATTATCAATATACAAATCATAGCCCGAAGGCCGCACCAGCTGGGTTAAATAACCCGATATCATAGCCATAAGGCCGCACCATGTACCTGTAACAAAATCATAGCCAAAAGGCCGCACCAAATCATAGCCCGAAGGCCGTATCGGAGACATAGCCCGAAGGCCGCATCGGAGACATAGCCCGAAGGCCGCACCGAAGTCATAGCCCGAAGGCCGCATCGGAGACATAGCCCGAAGGCCGCACCGGAGTCATAGCCCGAAGGCTGCATCGGAGTCATAGCCCGAAGGCCGCACCGGAGTCATAGCCCGAAGGCCGCACCCATTGGATATAAAATCCAGAAATCATAGCCACAAGTGGCCGCACCATTTAATGACATTTCATTTCATAATCATTTGTGGCTCACGGCTCCGTTCTTGTCATTTCATTGACTCACGGCTTATCCGGTATTGCCTTTTCATCATAACTTTAGATTATCATTTTCGTCCCCCAAACCTGTTTCAACCTATAACAGTCCAATCAACACATATCATATGTGATATAAGTGAGATTACTCACCTGGATACTAGCTGTGTTTCAATTTCGGTTGTTTCTTGCCTTTGCGTGCACCACAACCATTTTATCCCATACCTATTTATTCATTTATATATCAAATAATAATAGGTTAATAATCATTCCAATTAACTCTAATACAATAGAGTTCAATACATTGCAACTATAACCCATCCCTAGATGATAAACTTTCCATTTACCATCTTTTCATGAGTTATACTCATTCCCGAGGCATTCGTATCGATCTACAGTGCCCCCGAGGAGTCGAAAACTCAATTTAGTATTTTTCTAGGACTTTTCATACCATCATGGACTTATGGTTCAAGTTTGAGGTAAATCGGACAAGCCTAGCAAAATTTAGCGTTTTTGGACCCCCTGCCAGCAAGCACGACTCGTGCTCTTTCTTAGCCTAGGGAAGCACGACTCGTGCAAGGTCTGTAGGGCATGAAATCTTCATAAAATGAGGAGCACGACTCGTGCAAAAAGAGCACAACCCGTGCTCTTGCTGGGCAGTCCAGATTCAGTCCCGCTTTTCACTGTAGCACCCTGTTTTTGCATATTAAGTTCTTATTGTTGTTCTTAATCACTTGGGGTTCATTTCCAGGTCAAAACCCTCCATAAAAACAAGGTTTTTAACCATTGAAACCAATTCAATCAATCAAAATGAAGAATTAGGGTTCTTAGTTCCAAAAACCCCAAAACTTCAACTTGATCAATTTCTATGGTTTCACTTGTTATATGCCTATCTAATGATCATATTAGAACTCAGAATTCATGAATAAACATCATGAAATTCACTGAAATTTCGAATTTTAGTTTGGACCCAAAAACCCATCAAGAACAAACTAGTCAAAAACTTGAATTACTAACCTTAATTAGCTTAGGAATCACCAATTCCAAGCCATGATTCCAATTCCATGCTTCAAGCCTTCAAGAACTCTTCCAATTTCTGCAAAATCCAGCCACAAAACCTTCTCCCGTAAGTCTCCAAAATTCTGCACAAATGGGAGAGGTTTCAACATTTTATTTTCCAAATTTTTCAAATTTGGTCCCTAAATTCATTTTCTTGAACTTTTGCCACAACTATCAAGTTTTATTACAATAAAACTTCTATTCTTTATACTTTTGCCACAAGGAGCAATATTTTCACATATTTGGTCCTTCACATGGTCAAATGACCAAATTACCCTTTTATGGTACAACGACCAAAAATCCGTTTTTATAACATTTTAAGTCCAAAACTCAAAATATTATTTCAAACTAATTACTTTTCTGTCCAAAAGACCAATTTACCCTTCCAAGGTAAAATGACCATTTTACCCTTTTTATTATATTTACATAAAAAGAGTGTCTTGGCGTTACAAATTCTCCCCTCCTTCAAAAGATTTCGTCCCCGAAATCATACTATCAAGCGAGGGTATTTCTTTCTCGTTACAATTCCGGTTTCTCATATCATATGGAAACCTTTATGGTATTGCCTAAGCACTTAACCATACTAGTCTTCTTATCTCGTGATTATATCACCACTCGCATATCACTCCTCCGGTTGTCCCGGGCACCTTAATCACTTATCTTCCTCATTTCAACATGAGGGATTCGTTAGAATTTATCAATCTATGTTCTCAGAACCATGAGACCCATAGAAGACTTTACAAATATTTTGAAGTTCATAAAGAAACTTCAATCAGTACACCCCAATTCTTACTCTTTGGGACACCTGGAAAGGTCCCATAGACCAAGACTCGACTTTCCTTTTTGTCCCACATCAATTTCTAGTCTTTCCGAAGGGTCACTTTGAGTTCCACCATCTTCCTTTACTTGGGGTTTTAACCGTTTTACTCGCTGATCCGCATGCCACTTTTGCTAATTATTAGCCATTTTCCAATTTTCTCGTATTTGCCTAATATTTTCTTCTTTTTGAAGTACAATCTCAAGTCCACTCAACGGTTTCTCCCCAACTTCTGTCTAGCAAATCAGCGTGCAACACGATACTCCATACTATGCATTATACGAGTCATCTAAACGCTAGTACTAAAACCATTATTATCTACGGGTTCTACCAAAGATAGGCGATCTTCTCATCTTCCACTAGGGTCTGTTGTGCAATTTTCAAGCACATCTTCTAAAGTCTGCATCATTTTCTCGCCTCATCTGCAATCCCTATACAGTACTTACTAGTACTTTTGAACTATCAATTCTATGAATTAATACGAAATTCAGCAAATAATTCTAGTATCTTGATCCGATACAGTCGCCACCTGTAGTGCACGTCAACAATTTTCTTTTTCTATGTAGTTTTTCACTACTTTCCGCTCTTAATTTCTTCTTTGGTCAGTATAAATCTACACTGATTTCATCAATCAACCTGCAATCACCCATATGGTGTCATACCCATGCGGTACTTGCAAAGACTTTACTACAAAGTCTATGATATTTTTCGTCCCATTTCTTCTTTAGGACGTACAACCTTATGTTTCTAATGATTTGACTGTAGTTACCCACAAGTCAAACACTTTTCACATGTCTTTCAATGTCTTTCTTCAGCCCCGGCCACCAACACATAGGTTTTATCGACCTATCCAGTTTGGTATTGCCCCGGGTATGCTGCATATCTGATACAAAATGCATCTTTTCAAGATGATTTTTATGTTTCGTTTGACTTTGGAATTCACATTCACAACCGCCAAGGGTTTTAAATCACTGTGATATTCCAACTAACTTCCGCTACTATTCAATCATTTATTCACTTTTCACGTTTTCAGACTTGCACGCATCTTTCTGTGCTACTCGAATCAACTCAGGTAATCAATTTGCCACATTCATACATGTGGATGTAACCTTCAAAGGTTACTCTTTCCAATCCAAGGCATCTATAGCCACATCCGCTCTTTTCGAGATGGTACAGGATTTCATACCCGAAATCTTTAAGTAACACATCTATTTCACTTATCTCATATCAAGCTTCTTTTTGATCCATTAAGTATTTCAAACTTAATGCTCCATATAAACAGTAAGCTTTACACCATATAGATAGTGTTTCCGAATCTTCTATGCCAAAATCATAATTGCTATTGCAATATTATGTATCCAAAATCAACTCTGGATGCATTTCTATAATACAATTTATCTTCGCCGCTTAGCAATAATACTAACGCCGGAATTTTACACAAGGTTTGTTTCAACCTTTGAAAAGTCATTTGTGGTCCTTCTACCCACTCCAACTTTTCACTTTGCTTAATCAACTTTAGTCAACTAGACAACAATCAAGGAGCAGTTTTCTACATCTCTCCTATAATAATCCGCCCATTCAAGGAACTACAATGTCAGTCAGATTCCTCAGGTGGTTCCAGTTTTATCACATCATCTATCCCACTGGATTTATTTTATCATCTTTGGCACTTTTATCATGCCCAAAGAATTGAAACTTCTTTTAGCCAAATTTTTCATACTTGGAGAATTTTACATATCACTTAACTTAGTGAAGTAACTCCAACATCTGGTACAATGTACCTCATATTCAGTCTGGTTTCGAGAATATCATATTCTCAGTAGTCAATGTACATACACATTAACTTATCTTTCTTCTTTTCAAACAGATAGGGCTCCACACGATGACACATTCAGCCATATGAGACCCCAATTCAAAAACAATTTCTTCTAATTGTTTTACCACTCTGCCATCTCTGCAGAGGCCAATCAACACAGAGCCTAGATCATAGGAACGGCTCCCAAGACCAGCTTAATCATAAGCTCTTCTCGCCAATCTGGCAGAAATCTTGGAAGTTCTTTTCAAAAGAACCATCCGAGATTTTATTCAAAGTAGTGAATTACTATCACTGTTTTATCTAGCTTGGCCAATACCACGTATGCCAACTACAACATCATTCCTTTACTAACCCTTTTCTGAGTTTAAGCAAAGAAAATAACCGGTATTCTCAACAACGGTCATTTACCAAAGGTTTTCATCTGTTCCACTTCTGTTTTAAGAACCATACTGTTCTTGTTTCTACAATTCATGGTAGCATAATTCATTGCTAACCAATTCATAAGCACAAGTGCTTCAGATTCGCTGGTAGTCATCGGCTTCAGATTTATAGGGAAAAATGGTCCCGTAAATCCTAGGCAGACTACTTTCCCGGTGTTCAATATCTAGAACATACTTGCTATCTGCTATAGCTGTTTCAAAAATTTCATCCAAAATCATTGATGAAAAATTCAAACAAGACATCAAGTCATCGATCCAAAGCACAGCTTCTTGGATCAAATATAACATACACAAGTTATATTCAGAACATTTATTGCGGAGATCATATCAGTCTCCTCACAAGCTTCTTCCCCATTCTGTTGGAATGCTCAAAGTACCACTAGTCCTTTTCGACCATTCGTTCCTTCTTTCTTTCCTGGGTTCATCACCCGTTACTCCACATTTAACATGTGGGTATGTCAAAAAGAAGTGATCTATAGTTCCACGCTGGAACCACTTCCGTCCTATACAATAAACTCGAGCAACATGCTCCCATTTTCTGTAATTTCATCTTCTAAACAATAGAGTCTCAACTCTACAATGTTCTAAGTGCTTTTCCTGCACTTCTTACATTACATTTTCTTTTCATTTTGGTCTCTTCCCTTCAAGGCTAGACCTGAATCGTTTTAACTTCTCCTGAGAAGTTCACTGATATTTTCTGCTTTTCTTGTAGTCTCAACTTCTGTTCTTTCACCTCGAATATCAACCAAGGTGAGCAACCGATTTCTTTATCTGACCACATCAGCTACTACTGCTTGTCATGTGGATTTTCTGCTACTTGTCTCGTTGCCCCTCGTTCAATGGAGTCTTGATAAAGGGCTGGTCCGCCTCTTAAAGCTACACGCCCTAAATTCTTCCAAAGGAGATTTACGGTTCATACTTCTTATACGTCAGAAGTTAGCAACAGTTAGGTTATATATGTATAATAACAACTATATACACCTAACTATGCATCATGTCTACTATCTTAAGGTTTAAGTCCAGGAATCTACTCTATAGACACCTAGTTCACTTAAACCACGGCTCTAATACCAACTTGTAACACCCGACTTATTAACAAAACACCCCAAAAAATTTTCATTTTACAAACCAAATATTTTACAATAAAAACCATAAGTAGGGGGTATTAGTTAACAAAATACGAGTACAAGTGTATCACGAAGTACAATACATAAATATTATACATTCTTCAAGCCGGGTCGTTACTTCAAATACTAAGTCCTCAGTCACGGACTTTGTCTTGTCCCCTATCAGTATCATGCTAACCTGCAGGGACATATCAAACAACTGTGAGCTACAAAGCTCAGTGAGTAATCAAATCTGCAAATAACATGTATCAAAATACAATCATATAACTGTCTGGATATCGAATCCAAACTCCTAGACTCACTGGCTGACCACATATACTCTAGGATTTCACATCCTATTCTGTAGCCCTACAGGCTGAATCATAGTGACCTGTAATTAACAAGCCACGTTAGTTATTTGCATCTATAATCATGTCTAACGATTTCTGTCCCATATTTCTTGGTCACAATGGACTGCATCATATATCATGGCTAAATAAGTCGCACCCTGTGTCATAGCTATATAAGCTGCACCAAAACATTATCAATATACAAATCATAGCCCAAAGGCCGCACCAGCTGGGTTAAATAACCCGATATCATAGCCATAAGGCCGCACCATGTACCTGTAACAAAATCATAGCCAAAAGGCCGCACCAAATCATAGCCCGAAGGCCGCATCGGAGACATAGCCCGAAGGCCGCATCGGAGACATAGCCCGAAGGCCGCACCGAAGTCATAGCCCGAAGGCCGCATCGGAGACATAGCCCGAAGGCCGCACCGGAGTCATAGCCCGAAGGCCGCATCAGAGTCATAGCCCGAAGGCCGCACCGGAGTCATAGCCCGAAGGCCGCACCCATTGGATATAAAATCCAGAAATCATAGCCACAAGTGGCCGCACCATTTAATGACATTTCATTTCATAATCATTTGTGGCTCACGGCTCCGTTCTTGTCATTTCATTGACTCACGGCTTATCCGGTATTGCCTTTTCATCATAACTTTAGATTATCATTTTCGTCCCCCAAACCTGTTTTAACCTATAACAGTCAAATCAACACATATCATATGTGATATAAGTGAGATTACTCACCTGGATACTAGCTGTGTTTCAATTTCGGTTGTTTCTTGCCTTTGCGTGCACCACAACCATTTTATCCCATACCTATTTATTCATTTATATATCAAATAATAATAGGTTAATAATCATTCCAATTAACTCTAATACAATAGAGTTCAATACATTGCAACTATAACCCATCCCTAGATGATAAACTTTCCATTTACCATCTTTTCATGAGTTATACTCATTCCCGAGGCATTCGTATCGATCTACAGTGCCCCCGAGGAGTCGAAAACTCAATTTAGTATTTTTCTAGGACTTTTCATACCATCATGGACTTATGGTTCAAGTTTGAGGTAAATCGGACAAGCCTAGCAAAATTTAGCGTTTTTGGACCCCCTGCCAGCAAGCACGACTCGTGCTCTTTCTTAGCCTAGGGAAGCACGACTCGTGCAAGGTCTGTAGGGCATGAAATCTTCATAAAATGAGGAGCACGACTCGTGCAAAAAGAGCACGACCCGTGCTCTTGCTGGGCAGTCCAGATTCAGTCCCGATTTTCACTATAGCACCCTGTTTTTGCATATTAAGTTCTTATTGTTGTTCTTAATCACTTGGGGTTCATTTCCAGGTCAAAACCCTCCATAAAAACAAGGTTTTTAACCATTGAAACCAATTCAATCAATCAAAATGAAGAATTAGGGTTCTTAGTTCCAAAAACCCCAAAACTTCAACTTGATCAATTTCTATGGTTTCACTTGTTATATGCCTATCTAATGATCATATTAGAACTCAGAATTCATGAATAAACATCATGAAATTCACTGAAATTTCGAATTTCAGTTTGGACCCAAAAACCCATCAAGAACAAACTAGTCAAAAACTTGAATTACTAACCTTAATTAGCTTAGGAATCACCAATTCCAAGCCATGATTCCAATTCCATGCTTCAAGCCTTCAAGAACTCTTCCAATTTCTGCAAAATCCAGCCACAAAACCTTCTCCCGTAAGTCTCCAAAATTCTGCACAAATGGGAGAGGTTTCAACATTTTATTTTCCAAATTTTTCAAATTTGGTCCCTAAATTCATTTTCTTGAACTTTTGCCACAACTATCAAGTTTTATTACAATAAAACTTCTATTCTTTATACTTTTGCCACAAGGAGCAATATTTTCACATATTTGGTCCTTCACATGGTCAAATGACCAAATTACCCTTTTATGGTACAACGACCAAAAATCCGTTTTTATAACATTTTAAGTCCAAAACTCAAAATATTATTTCAAACTAATTACTTTTCTGTCCAAAAGACCAATTTACCCTTCCAAGGTAAAATGACCATTTTACCCTTTTTATTATATTTACATAAAAAGAGTGTCTTGGCGTTACACATAACCTCTTAATCAGCCCCAATACCTCTCTTAATTTATTCAGCACATTTAAGGCTCATAGACATGTTTATAAACTTGTTATGTCTTATATTGTTTTGTAAAATGTTGCTGGACAGCAACTTTTGAGGTTGTATATAGTCACCTTCAGTGGCTCACAAATCCGTTTTATAGTAAAATCATGTTCTGACTTTCAAACATGAAATAAACTAGACATCCATAAGTTGTTAGAAAACGGGTGGGTTTAGAGAAGATCCGGATTGCCCTATGGATCGTGTGATCACTTTCCGAACTGATATTTCCACCCTATGCCCGGGTTACAGGAAATCCAGTCTAGGATAATCCAAAGGGAACACCTACGAATTTAGGCACAAACTCGTAAGCCAAATTGCCAGAAGTTTTTATGTTCGTGAGGAACGATTGGAGAGCTAATGATTTTCGTGTGTCACTCTTCTGATTAGAAGAGGCGTTTATATAACCCACGAATTAGGGTTATGGGATCATGGGCCGACTTAAGATTTCCTTAGGGTTAGGGTTTAATTGATGGTTTCCATAATTAACGATAATCAGTTAATTATACCATATTAACCCTTAAGAATTCGGATTTTCCACTAAGTGACCAATCCAAAAATCCGAAGACCTTTAACGATAATCAGCGGGACCACCGCCAGGGGCTCTGCCCCTTGGACCCCGCTAGGGGCGCTGCCCCTAGGACCCCGCCAAAGGGGCGCTGCCCCTTTGGAATCCCCGAACCCAGGTGCGCTGCCCCCGGACCCCCGACTAGTCGTCGTACCGACTACTTATTCGATCTTATACATGCGTGCACTCCGCACATTACCCGAACATGTATTAGAGTACAAACTAAGTAGCCCCCTTAGCTCACATGTTAGTTCCAATTACATAAAATGACTTGGTGACACTAAAATCACCAACATAAGTTTCTAATGCCGCTGACCTCATATTTTTGTGATTTTTCTATGATTTACTATTAATTTTGCAACAGAGCAACAGTGTGCTGTCATAAATAAATTCCACAGCATCTTAGAAAATGTGATTTTCACCTATCTTGAACCTGGAATTCGTTTACAATGTACACAAGCTAAATAAACCAGATATCCATACCATTCTAAGGCCACTGGAATCAGCTCCAAACGATTTTATACAACTTTATATGATTTTTCTAAAACTGTGATGGAACTCATACTTTAAACATTAAATAACTTTAGCTCAATTTCCATCATCTTTCACCCAATTAACCCTCCAGTTAGTCATCCTAATTTATAAAAACTAAAATAAAGACTACAGGGGAGTTCTTTTCTAGTGCTAACTAATACAACTCTCAACCAAAAATCAAGAACCTTACAACCCCACAATAATAAATGAAGAAACAAGATACTTAATGAAGAATACCTTCTGTCCAGCTTGAACAAACTTCTAAAGAAAGAGCAAGACATCTATAAATATGATCTCCTCCGTTCAGATTGACGAATTACATGTTATGAAGCGACGGTTCAAATTTCACGCCGATCCAACGGTTAACGAAGGCATAATGAATTTTTTCCCATGACATAGGTGCTATAATTCATGAAAGCTTCAACTATAGCATCAATTCCATCCAACCTTCTAGAGAAATCACCAAGCTTCTCCTTCTTCTCTGCATTTCTCGTAACAAATGGCTGGAATGGGGAAAGTTCCCCCTTTTATACCTCCTTGCTTTCATGAAATGACCGAATGGTCACTCATGTTTCCATTATTCTACAAAGGACCCATAACTTCCTCATTAAATGGAAACTCTTAAACGTTTAAGTTTTACCCCACATATAGGCTTATTATTCACCTAAGTCTTTGACCAAATCATTCTTAGCCCATAGTTTCGCTATTTTGGCAAAATGGCCCTTTTATAAAAATTCTTACAATTTAGTCATTTTTCACCAAAACCACCACAACATCACCTTACTATAATAAGTACATATTTATATGTACACATCAAGTCGATTGTGGCGTTACATTTTTCTTTTGTCAACCGAAGATAATTGTGATGTATCTTCGAAGGATGATGCGGATGCAGAGGAAGATTTCAATATGGCAATAATTGTCTATGTTGAACATTGCATATGGCAGCTGAATGATAGATACAAGTTATATGAGAATACAGACGTTTGGCAGTTTCACAAAAGATGTTTCGTTGTTTCAAAATTACATCATTGTTATTCAAATATTTCTCTCTGTTCTCTTCTAACAACGAGATTCTTTAGTTGGCTTTTTCTAGGGACAGCTTCATACTTTCTACTCTCCCCCTCAACTATAGAATCTCTTGTTCACTGACTTTTGCCCTATTTTTAGCATCAATTAGCATTTTGTTCATCATAGAGCAATCACGTGTTATTTCATTAATATCAGCAGAAAATTTAGAGACAGGAATTTTAAAAGATAAGAGAAGTTTAGATACCTGTTCGGGAATGGTCAGATGAGACGCCTTCGCCATTAAGCAAACTTCCTCATAATCATCCGAAGAGTCATCAGTCCAGACCTTCGGAACCCCTGTACCCATCGCATCCTTCAACTCAAAACCTTCAAATCCTAGATCTCCGAACCCTTCATAACCCATTTCTCCATCAACTTCTTTCTCCTCGGAAGCATCTTTCAGGAAGCTCTTACCAGCATCATAGGCTATAAAAGCACTATGAGTTGGCTTCCTTACTTCATCGTCTTCGGAGTCAAAAGACCACACTTGGTATGTTCCTATGTTATCTTCTGAAGCCATCAGGGCAAGGTCTTTTGTTTTCTCCGTTGCCTCTTCTAATTTTCTCGCATAGTAGGCCTCATATTTAACTTGGGTCTGTTTTTCATTCCTTTTTCGAAGCATGCAATCCATTTCAAAATGATTTTTACCATGACAATAATTGCAGTCATACCCAGAGTCACCAGCAATCTTCTTCTCTTCATATCTTTCATTGGGGGCTTTCGAAGGCTTCGTTTCAAAAGGCTTCAAAGTTGAAGATTTGGTGTTTTCATCCTTTGGTGAATAGATCTCTGGTTTGGGTTTTGGAGTGTAGGAATTTTTGTTGAAAGGTTTCACAAATGCTTTTCCTGAACTTGATTTGTTCACAAATGGTTTCTTAAACCTTCGGTTGTTTGCATCATATAAAGCAACCGTTTCTCTATTATCATCCACCATATAGCCATCAGGCTCATCCGTAGTCTCTTCTTCTTCAATATTAGATACTAAAGCTAATGTTCTAGTAGTTTCACTTCTTCTTCCATATATATCTAGTTCATGAAATTTGATCAGATTATACAAAGCTGCTAGTGAATAAGTTTTGATGTTTTCATAGGATTTGATCATCAGGATGATAGGTCTCCATTCAGGCCTCAGAGTGTAAAGAAACTTGATATTGATTTCTTGTTGACTTCGAGTCTCACCATACTTTTCTAGAGTGTAAATCATTTTGCTATAACGTTCATATGCTTGTTCCAAAGTTTCACTCTCTAGTTGTTTGAAATTTCCGAAGTCTGCTAGCACTTCTTGAACAACACTTGATTGAAGAGTGTTATCACCAGCAAATCTAACTGCTAAGCGATCCCAGATCTCCTTGGTAGATTTTGCACCTGGAATGTGATGTCTAACATCTGGACCAAGTCCACTATCTTATCTCTCTCATAGCTCATTCATCATTTCTGATTTTCTTCAAGTCAGTTGCAGTAAGAACTTCGGCATCCTCTCCATCAACTACAGTGAATCGTCCTTCAATATCTGTATGAGGGCCATCACTGACAGATCTCCAAATATCCTTTTCTTCATCTAATCCCTCTAGATAATCTCTCATACGATCAGCCCAGTAGTCATAGTAAGTAGGAACAAGAACAGGAGCTCTAGAGGATGAGCCAATTAGATCATATTTGCATATGTAGTTGTTGAATCAGTCATTTTGATTGAGTTTTTAGCAAGATATTTTCAGAAAAAACGGGTAATAAATATTGAAAACAATTACAGAAACCTTTATCTAGGAAACAATCTAGAATTGTATGAATAAGAACAGGACTCTATCAATGAGTTTTCGAGCTGAACCTGCTCTGATACCACATGTTAGTTATAGAATTCAATCAAAGATTAGATGAAACAAATAATACGAAGGAATGATTCAACACACACACACAAGGATATTGAATGCAAATAAGAACAAGAGATTTGGATAGAACAGGTGTCGAATGCTTTAGTATTATGATAAGGGTTTTACAATTGGGAAATACAAGCATACTCGACACGGCTGGTATCACTGATATTTATACTAGATCAGTGATACCAATAGTATAAAAAGATATTATAAATATTCCTACAGTGTACTATCCAATAGGAATGCATTATTGTGCAACACATAGTCTGCCAGTCACGCGTGTACAGCAAAAGGTTGTTACTGGAAAGCCTTCGGATCCTTTGGAGTATTCAGGCTTCGGGCTCTGTCTTTACTTCGTAGTCTTCTAGGTCTTCGGATGGGGTAAGGACTTCATCACAAATTATTCTCAACAATTTCCAAGTGCCCCAAGCCATACTTGGTTATAAGGTGTTGGTATCAGTTATCCCTTTGCTTCAGACATCATGTTGAATATGAGACATGGATCGCAATCAATCTCATATGGTGTTCAACTTCTAGGTAAGGCCTTAGATGTCTAATTCTCAATGAATAAGGGGAACAAATCCTATATTGACTACATACGCCTATAATGTAGTTCATGTAGTTCATATTGACTACATACACCTATCAAAGCACAACAATTCCTATACTCAAGTCCCAAATATGTATCTCTGGTCGAAGAATACAAAGATACTACCTAAATCAAACATCACTCATGATTACGATCCATTAACTGATTTTGATGCGGGTCTTGTCCAATACTTATTCTTTAATCAAGTACATATGAATTCGGTTGCGACTGTCAGCTATTTTCATCTCTATGAAAATCAACCAATCAATTCATATTAGTCTTACCTCATAAATGCTCCTACAACTATTAATGACTATGGACATTTAGAATAACCAGGTTATTCAAGGATTAAACATGCTAATATAGAACACAACAATGGTTTAATCAAAATATCATATCTAATATATCAAGTCATTACAATACTTGTGTAATGGGATACTCATAGTCATAAATGAACTAATCATTTAAGCATCTTCATATGTGGTTTCCGAAACAACAATGTACTCTAACTCTATTGTGTAACTGCAACTAAAATCTGCATGGAATTCCAATCCATGTAACCTTTTATTAATTCATAAAGAAGACACACCCTATTGTGATTGGGGATCATCTCAATATATTTGGAAGTTTAGCATATGTTTAACAGTTTACATATAACTTTCTTTCAAATATTCTGTACATTGGGAATATTTCTTTAGTTCTTCGTAAGTACTTCAGAGATTTCCTTTTATTCATTCTATGACTTATTCTGGAATTATACCGGTATTTATTCGTCATGCTCCAAGCATATGATATATATGGCATTCATGTAATACATGACACATATGATTAATCCAATTGCAGTAGCACATGGAATCCAATCATACTAACTAGCTTAATCATTATACTAGGATTTTGAGGCATGCTCAAAATAGTGTCATGTGGTATTGACAAGTTAAACTCTCATAGAGTCTTATATCTTGAACCTTTCAAGATCTTGACAATTAATGAGATTATACTTAATCCTTTAAGTTTCCATGATCTTTCTATAGATCTCTTATTCTAAGAATTAAGGTGTCAATCACACACAAGACTAGGAATGCAGCTTTGCTCCCACTAGCTTTCTAGAAAACACAATGGTCATCTTAATTTGTAAAGAAATTGCACTATGCAATATTCTTATAAGAAAGAACATTTTTACTTTGAGATGTTGGATTTAAATCTAAGAATATTTCTATCCATGTATCTTTTTCTCCTTTGAAAACTCACTTACTCTTTATAATCAAGCTATATCGAGGAAGATTAATCAAGCCCATACTTGATAATCTTACATGAATACATATATATGTGTATTATTAGTTTCTGATCAACTATTTGAATAGGTTAAACAATTGTTGAAAAACTTGCTAGTTCCAAACTATGATGCATTTAGTTTATAGTTCTTTAACATTTAAGGTTTCATATTGCTGCCACTTAGAAAAAGAACATTCTAAGTATATGTCTTCTGGAATGAAAATTAGTGGGATTGTAGAAACTTCATCCTAAACAATCATTTAGGATATTCTACATAAATGCTATTAGTAGATGCTACGGTGAGTTAAGCTTCTTGTCTTACATAAGCTTCATAACTCTATACCTTTTAGATAAGGATCTAACATTTCATCCTTAGTCATACAAAGGTATTTAATCTACTTGTTTGGTTGGAAATATATATTCAAAATATATGTGCTGCAGCAAGCATAACTCCAAAAATTGTATAAAGGAAAAAAGTTCTTCAAAACATCATATAACAAACTATAAGGTCCGATTTATCCTCTTAAAAAACTTGTAGTATCGATATACAACCACTAGTCAGGAACCCTATCCCACTTATGAAATATTACAACTACCTCGAATATCCTAAGACAAAATCATGTGGTTAGGTGACCCATAACCCACAAGAACCAAATGACGAGTGAGTGTTATTGATGAAATGAGTTGTGAACCCAATTCCACAACTCCTAATATGTTCCAAAAAGACTTGGTTTTAAAATTTATTTTCTTTATCATGACGAAAGGGTTTATGATGGCCTTATTGAGTTGTATTTCATCTTCACTATGAAGCAGTTTGATCAATTTCACAAGTTTCAGTGATAACGAATAAAAGTCTTCAGCGAAATCGATTAAGTAACTATTACTAAATCTATTCATAAGAGTGAAAAGAATTATACATCACTATATATAATTCTTTGACAAGCCTTTTGTTCTTTCACTACTAATAGAGAAAGACACTTGTGAATCATCTTCACATATAAATAAGATTCACATAAATCAAATGAATCAGTCTCATTTGCCTTCAATATTCCATCTTTTGAAGTTGGTATATGTATTTCTTATTTATATAGTTAGGATGATAATGACATGGATAAGATTGAACCAAATATTATTTGATTATATAGGTGTTATCTTTTAGAACTATTAATTCATTAAAAACATATAGATTTACTTCATAAATATCATTATGAGCATATATTCTTAACATAGAATACATTGTTTCAGAACATGAATGTGAACATCCATTTAACGATAAGTAAATCTAGAGTGTTTCATAATTTGCAACTGTTACATGTTCCTACTCGTAATAGGTACAAAACATATATGATATAATATCTTTACCAAAAAGTTGGCCAACCCTTGGGAAAAATACGAAATGACAATTTAGTTTCACAAACTAGATGTACTCATGTAACTAGAAAGTTAAGTGGAAACCTAGGTGTCCAAAAACTTGTACATGACTTATTAAATCATACTATATGATATAATATCTAGGTTATTCCCTTTTAATTGTTATTTTCATAAAATAATAATTATTCTCTAATTGAATACAAAAGTTGATTATTTATTAATAATCGTATTAATAATAAATATTCAATATGTGCCAACTTGTTTAAGGTGTGACCTTATATGATCATATGTTATTGACAAACATCATTCTAAAATGATTCTTAAGCATATAGATCCAACAAATGTATTCAAGAATGATTAGACAAATGTTATGTGTTTAGTTGTGTATTATGTTCCAATCTTTTATTATATCAATAAAGGTTGAAGGATACTTAGAAGAAGTAAAAGTCAAGAACTAGTGAATTAGTGTAGTTAGACATACCTAGCTACAGAGGTGAGTACATGTAGAATTTTTACCAGGTATATAAAAATAAATATTATTTTAACTACCATATTTTCATTACTAAATGATTTTTATTATGAAATGCTATTTTTTACACAAGTTCAGAAGTATGCTTACCAGTTTATAGTTTTTCAAATAAATAGTTACTACTTGTATAAATTGAATCTTACCAAGGTTTGTTGAAAGATTCATTTGAGTTTCAGTCATTTGCTTATGAAGTTATTAGGTTTTGATGTTTTACTCACTAAAGTCATTTGAGCTTTATTAGTTCTTGTTAGGTCTTTCACAGTTTAATTATTACTCACTGAGCTATTTGAGATTTGATTTAAGCATGTTTTTGAAGTTTTTGAGCTAAAGTTTGAATTATTGATTTTTTATTATTGGTTATGGAATCTTGATTTAGTTTTAGACTTTTAGTAGTGAATGTATTCATATGCTTTAGTCCAGACAAGGACCTTACCCGCTGGAAGGGGGTCACATAGGCACTACTAGGATGGTACCTCCCGTCGTGAAATATTAGTCTTTAGCACAACCTTATAGGATAGATGAGTTCTATTTTATGAAGGGGATATCAATACGCAAGTACAACCTTATATGGTGGGTGTGTCCCGCTCTATAAGTGGAGATTGGCACGAGGGCACCCATGTCATTGTCTTAATATTATTAGTTTTCAAATTTTCATTGGAGTTTGAAATTTTATTATTAGTTTATGGATTTTGATTTATGGTTCAGCTTTTGATGTTATCTTATACTAACAAAAGGTTTTTAATTACATATAATCTTCATCCTTGTTGGGACTAAAACCCTAGGATTTGGTACATCACTAGTCATACTTGTCTAATGGTCATAAACAAACATTATTCAATCAATTTCAATTAGAATAGTCATATGAACTAAAATGACTCAACAATATGCTATAAAAATCAAAACTTTAATACATAAGGTCTTTCAATTAAGCAAACAAGATAAATTAACCAAATCCTAATATATGAATCAAGATATCAATAAATAGTAATTAGATTTATCACCACTAACTAAAAATAAGGTTTTTAGCCCATGATCGTGATAAAGAACATAAAGAAGTTGAATTCAGAAAGCTAAACATGTTTAATAGAAAACCCGAGTGACAACCAAATGCTTTTCTCCTTGATTCTTCAATTCCTTGCTTTGAATCCTCCCTCCAGCCATGAAAACGACTAAGAAACCTTCAAATTGCTCAAGAATGTGTAAAATTCCATCTTTTGCCCATCCTTTTATACTAGAATAAGGGTTTTGTGAATTTATAGATATTACAAACCGCCTCGAGATCGCGACTTGAAGGTCTTTGGAACTTGTCGTGTTATATAGTTTTCATCGCATTCTTCGCAAGCCTTATCTACCATTGCTTTGTAATCTTATGGCTCTACGTTGCGTGACATACTAGAATGCGTTGCAATATCGTCTTGCATGCGTCGTGAATTTCAATCAATCAACATTTCTTTCCCAGCTCCAATTATTATAAGAATGTTTTATTTTAATTTGCATAAAAATACAGTTCAAAGTCTCCTAATATTGTGTGTATGTGTGTGTGTATTATATATATATATATATATATATATATATATATATATATATATATATATATATATATATATATATATATATATATATATATATATATATATATATATATATATATATATATATATATATATATATATATATATATATATATATATATATATATATATATATATATATATATATATAGGAATCGGTTCAAATGAGAACTATTAAAAGATTGAGAACCAAAAAGAACTAATCTTAACCTTTAAATTTTTTAAGTTTTGATCAATGGTCAAAAACAAAGAAGGCAATATGGTCATTTGAGGATTTTAACATAAAACTTATACATTAGATCTAAACATCAGATTGAAACTTATTTCACTCATAAACTCTCCCAACCTCAAAGAACACACATTCAACCCAACACCAAAGCCACAACTGGCCGTCGCCGCCTGCCGTTGCATTCGCCACCACCGGTCACCTCCTGTCGCCGCCTCTGCCACATGCCACCGCGGCCGCCATTGTTGAAATCATCTCCTCCACCGTCTCCTCCCAGTTCTGTCATCGTCTTTTTCTTGCCATTCTACTCCAACGTTCAGATCTACAATTTTCCACACCAGATCTGTGATTTCCACCTTTAGATCTAGAGTTTTTGCCACCATATCTGGAATATCTGCCTCCAGATCTATGATTTTTTACAACCACCATTGTTACATACGATTGGAGAAGGAGTTACGGCAAGATAAAAGGATTTCTGACATGGAATCACAACCAACATCGCTACCTAGCGCCAGATCTGCCACCGGAGTTGCAAAAATTTAGTGAAAAAAAGGTTAGGAGGTCGATTCACACCACCGTCATTGTCTGATGCACCTACGCCATCTCCTCTTTCCCCCGTCAACGGCGGAAACCACACCACATAAGATTTGTTCCAACAAGGCCACATGAGATCTGTTCCACAACCGCACACCAGGTGTTTGATGAAATACCTCTATGAATTTCTCTACTTTGACTGTTTGTATTAAACTGTGAATGCTTATTTTAAAATGTGAATATGTGTATTTAAACTGTGAATATGTGTATACAATTTGGAACTTTTGTTATATTAAACTGTGAATGTGTGCATTAAACTTGCCAACACCACCGCCACCACCACTGACGACAGCTCCACCAGTAGCTCCTCCTTTTCCCGTGTCGCTTCCTCCTATCATTGCTAGAAATCTTGAAATAGTGTACAAGTGTATTAAATTATGAATCAATGTATGAATGAGCATTGAAACTGTGAATGAGTGTATGACTGAAATGTATTAGGTTATGAAAATGACGATTTTGCCCTTTTTACCCAAAAAGGCAAAAAAACAGGATTTTAACCAATTTAATCTGATCCGTCCATTTTCTTAGTGATAGGCTAATATTAGTTCCTTTGGTTTTCAACCTTTTAATGGTTCTCATTTGATATATATATATATACAATGTATATATATATATATATATATATATATATATATATATATATATATATATATATATATATATATATATATATATATATATATATATAGTGACAGGTTCAATATGTAAACAAATTATACTTGCTAACCATAGAACCACGTGAAAATTGTCTATGTTCATCTATGAACATATGTTCATCTCTGAACATGAAAAATTACATGTGTTCACAAATGAACATAGACAATTTTCACGTGGTTCTATGGTTAGCAAGTATAATTTGATTTTATGTTGAACCTATATATATATATATATATATATATATATATATATATATATATATATATATATATATATATATATATATATATATATATATAGACACACACACATACATACTTATTACATATATACATACATACATACATACACACACATTCGACATGCTTGAATATGCTCAAACATCATATACTTTTGTTAAACTACTTTTAAAATATTATTAGAAATTTTTATAAAAATATCATAACTTTTGATGTAGGTTACAAGTCTTAATAATATATTGTTTGATGATGTCAAAAATAGGAGGAACCAAAGTGTGTTGACATTATCAATAAATATGCCGAAGTGATCAACTAGTCTCAGAGGATGAAATTCACACGGTTTATGCGAAACAGACCGATTAACAAAACATGGTTTTGCCATGAAGTACGATGTTTTCCTGGCATTCACGCTCGTTTAGGGCCTTAAAATGTTGTTTTTTTTATATATTTGCAGACACTTTATTTTAGTACTTGATTTAGATTATTGATTAGGAATCTTATCCTAACAAATTCCAATTTCCTACGATAAACAAAGAAAGCTTATATTCTTTTTCTATAGCTATTGTGTTTTCCTTTTGTTTTTGAGAGTTCAAGATTATTGAATAAATAATCAATTTGAATTTATGTATATTGTTTTTTGTGTATGTGTTGATTATAATCCGTCATTTAATCCGACATCAACTTCTACTTAAAATCAATGACCAAGATATATACATTCGCAAGGCATATCCTTCGTTTTGAATTTCTAATCAAGACAAAAGCAGGTTCATTCATGTGACCACCAATCATTATGGAATATGTTTTTTTTCTTCCTATAGACTTTTGTTCTGTTTCCCATTTTATATATATATATATATATATATATATATATATATATATATATATATATATATATATATATATATATATATATATATATATATATATATATATATATATATATATATATTATATTCTACATTGAAGATTTCAAAAAGATTTGAATGATAGATTTTTTGTTGCATTCATTGTATCTCGTTCAATTTAAATAACTAAAGTCATATTTTGTAACTTAGCTAAAATCAAGAATGACGGTTGCCAATAAATGATTAGGCTATACTACAAGAAATTAGAGTATTTATCTACGCATAAATTACCTACACATGTTATGTGTATGTAAATACCTACACATATTTTGTATATGTGTAGGTAAGTCGTAACCATATATTTATTATGTGTAGATAATAATTTATAGGGACACATTATTTTTGGTGTGAAATTTCCCTCCAAATATGGCGATTGATGAGATGTTAACTTATCCACACATGTTGAAATTTTTTTTAATGTGTAGGTAATTACCAACACATTTAAAAAATTAAACATATGTGTAGATAATCTATTAACTTTTGCCAACATATAAAATAGTTCTTATAATGTGTAGTTAAATGTACTACATAATTTTTACTTAAAAAATGGTGGTTGATCACAATTTGACATCAATCGACATTACATCTAAGTGGTATGTAGATGAACCATTTATTTTGGCCAATCAAGCTCAACAAGTTTTTTATTTGAATGATTTGGCACGTGGGAAGAATTGGATGGTAGTTCAAAAAGTAAACCATCGCAACATTTATGATATACTTGAGCATGATGAAGACGAAGTATCGATGAATGATATATTTCAAGAAGAGGAATCTAGTGAGTTGCCACCTTTTCAACCAACTGAAGAGCTACCTGAGACGTCTCTCATAGTTCGAAACGATGTGGAACCTGAAACATTAGCACATGAGGCGGTGCAAGCACTACGTAATGAAAAAGTCATTGTACATAACTCAGAAGATATTGATGATGAATATGACGATGATGATGGTAGAATTTTTTTAGATAATGAACCCATTTTAGATTCTGAGAGTGATGATGATTCTGATGATCCAAATCGTAATAATGATGATGACTCTTTTGCATGATATATTTGATAATTATCGGTTAGTTTTGAGTAATAAACTTTTTATTGTTAACTTTAGTATTAACATCTGAGTTATTGAATGCTTATTTTTCTTTATAGTTTCAAAGAGCATAATGACAAAGAGAGGTGGAAGAGGTGGAAGAGGCAGGGGAGGTGCTGGTGGAAGAAGAAGAGAAGATGGACGAGGTACTACTCCCCGGAACACTTCAAATTCAAGTAACATTTTGTTTCATTTTCCTCAAATAACAATGTGTACATTGCTAAATTTTACATAATCATATATCATCCTACTTTTAATATACATGGTACACTAATATCTACATCTATATAACAATATACTAATATACATGGTACAACCAGATGTGATCCCTCCACTCTCAAGCTATCAATCCAATCCAATCTCACCAGGTATGAGTCATATTTTGTTTCTTTTTGATACACTAATGTATACAATCTTACTAATTATTCAGCTTTGTTAATTGACCAAACCGCAGAAAACATGTTTATTAATATGGAGCAGTCTCAAGAGCAGTCCCAACCAACTGTGCAACATGGTTAGTAAAGACGTTTAAACTTATTATTATTTGGGTAATGTTGTAAATGTAAATATTCTTTTACTTGTTTGTAGACACAATTCCCGAGACCCAGCAAGAAAGTGGTAGTGGTATGAGAAGCGCAACACGTGGCATTACGTGTGGCAAAGGAGCTCGAAAGGCAATGAAAGCATCCAAGAAGAGATTGCCAGTCGAATTCAATTTTGAAACAAGGAGAGTGATATGTGATAATGACTCGGCTTTCATGTACGAGTGTGGCTACATTTTGCGCAACAATTGTAGCTTACAATACAAAGAGTGGAGGCTTGTACCAAATGAAGTTAGGTTGCCATTACGTCACAAGTTGACTGTAAGTTTTTCTTTAATAACATAATATGATTTTTAGCACCGAAATTTACTAACTAGTTTATTATATTTTTTACTTGAAGACACTTTTCGATATTGATGTGGAGAATGCGAATGTTCGCAAGGTTATCGATAGCTACATGGCAAGGACATGGAGAACATACCGAGGTAAGCTACATGAGTACTTTAAAGAGATTGGAGGACCGGAAGATCCGACAAAGGCAAAGGCTACGCCCCCGTCTGATATTCGTAACAAAGAAGATTGGGATTATCTTTGTGACATGTGGTGTGAGCCAAAAAACTTGGTAATGTTTTACCAATATTTGAACTATTATATTAATAATCATTGCAAAAAATTTGTTCTAATTATTTAACTATATGTCTCATCATGAAGGAAATCGTAGAAAAAAATGTTATGGCTCGTGGAAAACGAAAAATGGAGACTAGAAATGGTTCAAAAAGTATAATACGCTATCATATTGAGCTTGGACATGATTTGGATTCTTCATCAGGTCAACTTGAGACTTGGCGCCTTACACATTGGGATGCAGAGAAACGTTGGAGGTCTGCAGATGCTGCTGGAAAATATGTATGTTTAGTTGCTTATATTTTACCGCTAAATATGCATTATTTGGTAAATAGCTTATTTGTAGCACTTATCTTTATTTTTGCACTAACAGGAGGAAATGACAAAGATGAGAAATGAGCATTCTGTGGAATTCATGAGTGATAAGGAAATTCTAGAGAAAGTACTTGGGCGAAATTCTGTTCGTTTGTCTGGGTGGGGACGTGATCCTACTCTTGCTAGTAACACCACGAGTTTTTCTAAGAAATCAAAGCGTCCTACTTATGATGAATTAGTGGATCAGTTTGAAGCGTTGAAAGAAAAATATGTGATTATGGAACAAAAGTTGATTGAGAACAACATCATGCCTCCTTTAAGCACTTCAGGAAGACGATCTCAAGGTGATACATCTGAGTGTGATGCATCTAACCACATTCAGTCTCATACGGAGCGCGGTGATAATATTGATGGGAATGATCATATGGAATGAACATTCAAGAAGTTTTAGTATTTTCATTATATTAGTAGCTACTTATAGCTAGTTTATCTTTTATCAAGTATCTTACAAATTTATGACTTCTTTCTTTCATTTGTGATTTGGATTATTATGTTATAACTTTTTTAATTAAAAATGGTATTTTAGTCACATATTCCTATTTACACCCACACATGTTGTATTTGTTTGTATGTATATATAAAACATTACCTACATATATCATTGTTAATTCCCACACATAATTATGTTTTTACCAACACATATATATTTTCCTACACATATCAAAATCTATACCTACACATATAAAAATGTATACCTACACGTATAAAAATTTTTCCTACACTTACAAATACCTTTACCCACACATATTTTATGACACGTGTCGCCAACACATCGTAGGACACATGCCACGTCACCTGACACGTCATTATCCACGTCAATGGCCACGTCATCGGTTACTGATGCAAATCGAAATAGCTTTACCCACACATACTTTGTGGTTTTAGCTACACATAGCGACACTTAATTTATGTGTAGGAATAGGTAATCACCAACACATAAATGGCTTATACCTACACATATCATGTGTGGGTAAATACCCTAATTTCTTGTAGTGCTAGTTTATAAATTCGTTGTTTCAGACGATAATAATTACGATAACTATAGTTTATAAATTCATTGTTTCACTGATTCAGTAGATAGGTTTAAGTGGTTGAAGTGTAATGGAATTGTGGAAAGGTTTTTCCAAGCACCAAAGGTTTTGTCAACATGTTTTTGTCTCCCTATCGGTCGATGGTAGTCTCCCTCCCCAAGTCGGTTCTAATATATTGGTTTTGTTCATTTGTGTGTACAAGTTTTACTATTCAGTTTGTTTTCAGGTTTAGATATTGGCAGTAATCTGAGCTAAACATGATTCTTTAGTTGTTAAAGTGTTTTGTATAGTTGTATCTTAGTTATGGTCTTAGTTCAACTATTTAATATGGCGTTTTGTATGTATTAATTTTTCAATGTATAAAAGTTTTCACAGTTTTAAATTTTTTTGATCTTCCTCATGTTGAAAACATCAAAAATACTTTTTAATTAGTAATATATATATATATATATATATATATATATATATATATATATATATATATATATATATATATATATATATATATATATATATATATATATATATATCTTATCATATCCTAATAAATAAAGACCTCACTGCCACACACATGTCACATTCTCGCCCTTCTTGTCCACATGTCACCTTAATAGCACACCAATGCCAAGTCTATCTGATGTCATCCTATTAATTCAAGATTCAGCAATCAAAACCCAATAAATCAGGAAATCGTGGCATTAAACAAATCTCACTATATGCTTAATCTCAAGAACGATTTGCCCATAATTTTGGAAACTGAAGTAAAAAATCAGGAACAATATATTTGATCTTCCTCTGTTAGTCGTTATTACCCCCGATTACACTCCATCTTCCTCGACCTCAAGTTTCTGGTTTAATTTCAGGTTTGATTTCATCAAGTTTCATCAGGTTTTTGGTTTTAAGTTTTCGGTTTGATTTCATTAAGTTTTATCGATTTTAATTTTCAGGTTTTATTTATCAACCGACATCACTCTTCTTTGTTGAAGAAGAACGATCAAGAGCGCATACACACACACACACTTCACTTCTACTTTCTTTCATTAACTGCAAGTCTCTGATCCTTTTGCTCTATTTCTTCCTCTGTAGTAACTGGATTTTGATATGATCTAATTCAAATTGGCATAAATTTGCCCTGGTTTTGTATGGTTTTGGTATTTACATATTTTAGGGTTTTGATTCGATTTGATCACGAAATGCGACAAATGGACGAAGGAAGACGGTTGGGGAAGGATCGTTCCTCATTCATGGTTTTTGGTACTCCCTGGTGGTTGGGTGTCTATTGGTCACAACTCTGAGTGGCTTTGGTACTCTGTCTATGCAAGGTAATTTACGGGTTTAATTTTTGTAAGCGGGTATTTTTCAAAATATAGTATACTAGAGAGTTGACCATTTTCCTTTGTTTAAATGACATAAACAGCAAGCAAGTGAGTTGGCGTACAAGGTCTTCGGCGGTGATGAGACGTTTTATATTTAGGAGGGACTCAAGTCAAATATCAGTTTAAAAATATAAAAAGGGCACAAATTTTATTATCATAATGTGCTCATTTAACTATGTGGAAAGTTTTGTTTAATGATTTGTATCTTTTATCCGTTTTTTTTGGTTTTTTAAACACATTTAATCACGTAATCTCCTCTAAACATCTGTGCTATCAAATTCCACATTTGAAATATGTCTTCAAAACATTTGAAACCTGCTGAAGTTATACTTTAGCGTTCCACAAAGTAAGTTGCTTAATATGGGATCCTTGAATGTTGTTTTACTCGCTACCACTATGTATTTTTTCACCTATAAAAGCTAAAATACATTGTCTATATTGCTGAAATAGTCAGGTATGTTTTTAATTTCCTGCAATTTTCACGTAGCCAATCAAAATAGTACAATTGAAGTGGATGATTGTGTTAAAAGCTTTTAGTGTATGTGTTCTATTGAGCTGGAATGGTGTATATATGTTTATGGTTTTTTGTTTAAATGGTAGTGGTTATATTTAAATTTGTGATGTTAAAAATAAAGCCATGTTGAGATAGGGATGGTGGATATGTTGAAGTTAAAGCATCATTGTGGCTGCCAAAGATCAAGCTTTCATTTGTTCTGAGATTTGAATTGGAAAAAGAACGAAAATTTGTAGCTCACCCATTCAAAATTTTAAACTTGAGGTTTTTAAATATGAATCATGAAGTTGGAACTATTATATCTCACATGCTTATAGTTTTGCTTTCAATCTTTTTAGGTGGTTGGTATTGGAATCATTTTTCAGTGGCAAAAGCGGATACACATTGGGATGCTAAAATAGATGGACTAATAGACTGCATGTTTGTTTGTTCAAAGGAGCATCATCATTTCATAATTTTTTTATATCATCTCGTGTAATATACGGGTTTCACAACTAGTATATATATATATATATATATATATATATATATATATATATATATATATATATATATACATATATATATATATATATATATATATATATACATACATACATACATACATACATATATATATATATATATATATATATATATATATATATATATATATATATATACATACACATATACATATACATATACATATACATATACATATTCATATATATATATATATATATATATATATATATATATATATATATATATATATATATATATATATATATATATATATATATATATATATATATATATATATATATATATGGAAGGGTTCAAATAAGAACTAATAAAAGATTGAGAACCGTAACAACCACTCATTCACAGTTAAATAATGTCATA
Source organism: Cichorium intybus (assembly GCA_023525715.1). Taxonomy (NCBI): domain Eukaryota; kingdom Viridiplantae; phylum Streptophyta; class Magnoliopsida; order Asterales; family Asteraceae; genus Cichorium; species Cichorium intybus. The sequence continues at coordinate 97,856,102 of CM042010.1, read as the reverse complement.
TTTCTTATTTATAATAGTTGTTTTTTATCAAAATAAAATTACCAAACACATAAAAATTGACAATTATCATTCCTTTGCTGTTAGACATCGATAATGTTGTGTTTTAAAGAAAAAATACGTTATCGTATTCATAGTTTAATAACTAGAAATTTTTATTAAATTGTGAATATTGTAAAACGTGTTAAAAATAAGTAAATTTGTTAAGTTCGATGCATTTTAAGATAATTAACAAGTGTTAAAACAAAAGAACGAAAAAAAACATGATTCTTAATATGTGAATATCGGTTCTCACGGTTCCTAACCTTTTAGTGCTTATTATTTAACCTCTTTCATAAATATATATATATATATATATATATATATATATATATATATATATATATATATATATATATATATATATATATATATATATATATATATATATATATATATATATATACAAATGAGAACCTAAAAAAGTGAGAGAACTTAAGAAACTCGTTTTATTAACTTTTTTTCTTTACAATATATATATATATATATATATATATATATATATATATATATATATATATATATATATATATATATATATATATATATATATATATATATATATATATAGAGAGAGAGAGAGAGAGAGAGAGAAAGAAAGAGAGAGAGTAAGGTTCTATTGAGAACTCAAAAAATCCTGAGATCTCGAGAACTAAATCTGGGTCGTTAGATTGAAAAAATGAAAGGCCAAGATGAAATATGGCAGTTTTGTAATTATCAATATTTATCAGGATATTTTAGGTATTTAATTACCATTGTCAAGGGCAATTCAGGTACTGAACATTAGAATCCCTGTAAGCAAGGCGATTAAAATAGGTAATATTCTCTTTCTTTCCTTCTCTCATTCACCTTTCCATCTCTCGATTCTCCATCTCTCGATTCTCCATCTCTCGTCCGTCTTCCGACTACATCACTCTCTCTCTCTCTTACCGTTTCACCATAACCATCTGCACCCTAGCCTTCTCTTTCTTATCCCACAAACCGAATGACTGAGACATCAAGATCTTCGACAATGGAGATGTCGATGACGCCGGTGGAGAAGACGAAGACGCAGACACCGGTGGAGGTGGATTCTCATTGATAGCACCACTCGTCGCCACCGTCAATAACACCACTCATCGCCGCCGTGAACAACATCACCCATCCCCGCTCACCCCAGCGTTTCTTCCGCCGGCAACAGCACCACCCATCAGAAAGGTTAGGGTTCAGCACCACCCAGTGTTTCTTCCGCTGACAACAGCACCACCCGCCTCCGACTCCGCCTCCGTACTTGGTGATGCGCGATGAAATGGAAGTGAAGCTTCTGGAATACCTTTTCCCACTCGCTGTAATTCAATAAAAATGGTAATGGAATCGATTTCATTTTTCTATTTTGTTTTTTTGTTATTTGTTATTTGTTCTTTGTTTTTCCTTTTTTGATGATTAGAAATTACACACCTGAAGAGTCCAAACGCCTTTTGGGCCTCGAAAATCAGGAATCCCGCAAGAAGTTGAGATTCCTGCACATGTAAATGCCACTAGATGCTTACTCTGCATCCGTAATTTTTATAGAAATATAATCAGACACTTGTGCAATTGGTTTTATGCAATGTTGAAGTGAATAAAGAATCGAAATATGTAACCTTTTTAATCATCTTTGCGAGTTTATTAATTTGGAAAACAAAAGAAATTGTGATTCAGTAAGAAATTGTATATTAGTGCATATGTGCACATACACACATGCATATTAGTACATATGTGCACATAAACACATGCATATTAGTGCATATGTGCACATACACACATGCATAGATGTGGATATGGACATATGTATGTATATATATGCATACATGTCCATTTGTTAATGTGTATATGTTTGTATGTGGATATATGCACAAATGTATGTGTATATATGTATAAATATATATGTGAAAATACGTATGTGCATATATGTGTATACGTATGTGCATATGCACATATACATATGTGAGTATGTGTATATACGTATGTACATATGTACATATACGTATGTGTATATGTGCATAGGTGTACATATTCATATATGTCTATTTGTTTGTGTACACATGTGTGCATATTTATATGCATACATATATGTGTCTATGTGTATATGTGTATATATGCATGTAAGTATTTTCTTTTGGGGTTTTTTTTAATATGTAGTTATATAAATGCATATGTGCATATATGTTTCTATGCGTATAAATACGTATGTGCACATATGCATATATGCATATATATATGCAAAAATAGATATGCATTTGTTCATATACGTATATGCATGTATGTATTTATTTTAATGTTTTTGAATATACATGTATTTTAATTTTTATTAATGTTATTGCAGATTTTGGAGAATTTATCGAGCAAATTGAAGAAATGAAAATTAAAAATTTGAGAAATGAATATATCATGAATTTTGGTTGTATTTTTTATATTTTTTGTATGTAACGTTCATTATTTCTAATAAATTTGTATGTATCATTCAAAACAATTGTATATTGTTGTACTTTTTTAATTTTATGTATGTATTGTTCAAAACAGTTGTATATTATTGTTTATAATAAAATGTGTTGTTCAATTATTTACATTTATATATTAAAAATACGAATATGTATATATGAATTGTGAAAATATGCATATATGCATCTGCGATTATGCATATATACACATGCAAATGCACAAATATTTTTTTTATTTTGAAATTTTGTTTTTTTATAAATTCAGAACTTTTATGTTTCTTCTAATTCCGGAAAAAATAATTTAAAAATAAATACGAAAATACGAAAATAAAATTTTGATTTTTTTTAAATTTGAAAACTCAAATCTAATATCCTTGATTTTAGGAGTTGTTGGTATTATTGCCAAAAATAAAAAAATCAACATTAAATGTGAATTACGTAGAATGACAATCGTGCATTTTTATGATCTGACCAATCAGAATGAGTTCTTAAGATCTCATGAATATTTGAGTTCTCAATAGAACCTAACCCTATATATATATATATATATATATATATATATATATATATATATATATATATATATATATATATATATATATATATATATATATATATATATATATATATATATATATATATATATATATATATAGGCTGGGTTCAATAAGGGACTAAATTTATCCATGGTACCAACGGACTAATCTCGATCATCGGAATCAAAATCATCAACGGCCAAAAAATAGGTTGTAAATATCTTAAGTCGACGCACATGTAGAGGATTATAATAAAAAACCCATTTCATTTTTTTTTTTGTTTTTTTATTTTTCGACATTATTCTTTTTCAAAAATAAAAACCGAATATACCAAAATTCATAATTTTTTGTCCTCTACAAATAGACATCCATATTGATATATAAAAAATAATTTTTTTTTATAAGTACAACTCGTCTAGATTCATAATGTGAATCTGAACTGTAAAAATTTAAATACGAGTAATTATTTTATTTTTAAAATTTTACTACTTCAATATTATAACCATTTATAAGTAATGCACTTGATTCACAAGTGGATTTACTCATATTTACATGAAAATTTACTTATATTCACATATCAATATCATATACTATTAAGAATTTAATTATAAGTTTTTTACTACTTCAACATTTTAACAATTTATAATGAATTTACTCTTATTCACAATTGAATTTACTTATATTCACACAACAATTTACTCAGATACACATATCAATATCATATGGTATTTTAAATATAATTTGTAATATGAATATGATTAATTTACTTAAGAAATTTTTAACACTTAAACATTTTAATCATTTATAATGAATTTACTATGATTCATAAGTTAATTTCATTCACATTCACACAAAAAATTATTCAGATTCACTTGACAATATCATATGTCATTGTGAATGCCAATAGAGAATAACATAATAACAGTTTAAAAAGTAAAAATAACATGTGAATCTGAACTGTAAAAATTTGAATATGAGTAATTATTTTACTTTTAAAACTTTTACTATTTCAATATTATAACTATTTATAAGTAATATACTTGATTCACAAATGGATTTACACATACTTACACAAAAACTTATTCATATTCACATATAAAAATCTTATCGTATTGAGAAGTTACTTAACAGTTTTTTACTACTTCAATATTTTAACCATTTATAATGATTTTACTCTCATTTACAATATAAATTATTTACATTCACACAACAATTTACTCAGATTCATATATCAATATCATATGGTATTTTAAATATACTCCGAAATATGAATATGATTAATTTAGTTAGAAAATTTTTATCAATTCAACATTTTAATCATTTATAATAAATATAATGATTTATAAGTTAATTCCATTCACATTCACACAAAAATTTATTCAAATTCACATTACAATATCATATGTCATTGTGTATGTCAGCAGTGAACAGAATAACAGTTCAGATTCACATGTGAATCTCAACTAGCGGAAATTTCGAAAAAAAATCATTTTTTGTATATCAATATGGATCTCTATTTGTAGAGGATAAAAAGTTATAAATTTCTATATATTCAGATTTTTTTTGGATAAAAAAAAGCCCTAAAAATAAAAAAAAAACGAAAAAAACAAAGTGGGTTTTTTATAATCCGGTAAATGCATGTCCACCGTAAAGTGTATAATCGTGTGGCTGAGATTAGTCCTTTGTTGAACTTTTATATATATATATATATATATATATATATATATATATATATATATATATATATATATATATATATATATATATATATATATATATATATATATATATATATATATATATATATATATATATATATATATATATATATATATATATATATATATATATATATATATAAGTTCAATAGAGAACCAAAATAAAACAAGGAACCAAGAAACCAATCGTGAGCCTCGGAATTCAAATGATCGACGGCAGGGAGATAAGGTTGTAATTTTTTTAATTGAACGCACATGTAGCGGATAATTCCAAAAAACCCACTTCGTTTTTTATTTATTTTTTATTTTTAGAGCTTATTTTTTATCGAAATAAAAAATCGAATATATCAAAATTCATAATTTTTTATTCTCTTTCAATATACATCCATATCAATATAGTAAAAACGAAAAAAAAATATTCAAAAATCTTGTTCAGATTCACAACACTTAATCAATGTGAATCTGAACTATAACAACTGTTATAGAAGATTATTCACATGTGAATGATCATTAAAATTATATTTTTCAACAATAATTGATCATTCAATAACAACTCATGTGAATTTAAATAAACTTTTAGATTTGCATTGTGAATTTGACTAAATTCATATTGAATTTAAGTAATTTCATTTATATTCTTTACAATTTCAATATTTTGCTAATGTACAATTGAATTAACTAAGATTCACAAATTAATTTACTTAAAGTTACACATGAATGATCAAAAATTGTTGAAAATTCAGGTTCAATGATCATTTATATGTGAATTAATATGTATTAAACTAGATGCACACTATTTTGAACCTTTTGATCATACACAAATGAATTAATTCAGATCCACAAATGAATTTGCTTAAAATTCACATATGAATGATAAAAAATTATTGAAAATCAGTGTACAATTACCATTTATATGTGAATTAACATATCTAAAACAAGAAGCAGTTAAAATTCGCAATATGAATATAAACTGTATTAAATTTGTATGGAAGATATTTCACATGTAAATGATCAATGAATTCAATTTTTTCAATAATTGTTAATCATTCAATAGCAACTTATGTAATTTAAAAATATTTTTAAATTTAGATGTGAATTCAAGAAAAATCATTAATGTTTTTACTATCTCAATGTTTTAATATCATATACAATTGAATTAACTGAGATTCATAAATGATTTACTTAAAGTTCACATGTGATTGGTAAAGAATTATTGAAAATTTGGATAGATTTGTCATTTAGATGTGAATGAATATATCTAAAACAATACAGTTCAGTTTAGGTTCACAAGATGAATCTGGACGAACTTGAAGTAAAAAAATAACAAAAAATTTTGTATATAAATATGGATCTCTATATATCTAAAACTAGATGCACACTATTTTTGATCTTTTGATCATACAAAAATGAATTAATTTAGATTCACAAATTAATTTGCTTAAAATTCACATGTGGATGATAAAAAATTGTTGAAAAAGCCAGGTACAAGTACCATTTATATGTGAATTAACATGTATAAAACAAAAAACAGTTAAAATTCACAATGTAAATATAAATTGTAGTAAATTTGTATGGAAGATAATTCACATGTAAATAGTCATTGAATTAAGTTTTTTTCAATAATTGTAAATAATTCAATAACAACTCATGTAAATTTAAAAACATTCTTAGATTTAGATGTGAATTCAAGAAAATTCACCTATATTTTTACTATTTCAACGATTAGATGTCATATACAATTGAATTAACTGAAATTCAAAATGATTTCCTAAAAATTCACATGTGATTGGTCAAAAATTATTGAAAAAATCGAATAGAATTGTCATTTATATGTGAAGGAATATATATCTAAAAAAATACAGTTCAGTTTAGATTCGCGTGGTGAATCTGGACGAACTTGAAGTATAAAAAAACAAAAAAAAAATTGTATATCAATATGGATGTCTATTTAAAGAGGATGAAAAATTATGAATTTTGGTATTTTTAGTTTTTTTTTTTTGAAAAAAGAATAAGCTTAAAAATTAAAAAAACACAAAAAACGAAGTGGGTTTTTTTGCTATAATCCTCTAGATTGGCGTCTAACTAGTAAATGTACATCCTTTTTTATGGCCGTAGATCTTTTGCATTCCGACCACACGATTGGTTCCTTGGTTCATTGTTTTAAATTGGTTCTCTATTGAACCCAACCCTATATATATATATATATATATATATATATATATATATATATATATATATATATATATATATATATATATATATATATATATATATATATATATATATATATATATATATATATATATATATATATATATATATATATATATATGTAGAATTTCAAATGAGACCATGTAAATTTTGTGAGACCGGGAGACTCAATCCTAGCCACTCATTTTAGAGATCAAAAAATAAAAAAAATAAAAATAGGCTAAAATAATGAGAATTTTCAAAAAAAAAATTTCCTACTTATTTTCGCTACTTATTCTATCTAAAAAATTTTAAAAAAAAAATTAAAAATAAAAAAAATTCGAAAAAAACCTGGAAAAATCAAAAAAATATTCTATTAGAATGTTGCTGGATGTTGTATATTCTAATAGAATATTACACAAACTAGTGTAATATTCTACTAGAATATGAAAAAACGCTAATTTTTTTTATTTTTTAATTTATTTTTTTTAATTTTTTTAATTTTTTTTAATAAAAAAATGACGAAAATAATTAATAAATATATTTTTTTATTTATTTTGCATTTTTTAAATATTTTTTTGTTTTACACCCAAAATGAGTGGGTAGGAATGCGTCTACTGGTCTCACGAAATATAATGGTCTCATATGAACTTAACTATATATATATATATATATATATATATATATATATATATATATATATATATATATATATATATATATATATATATATATATATATATATATATATATATATATATATATATATATATATATAAACGTTTATGTTGCTTGTGCATATAATTCAAAATGTACTTTAGTTCTTGGTCGAAGGTTGAAAAGTACCTAACCCCTTGATGTTTACTTTGGCACTAAATCACCTAATTAGATAATTTTCCAGTTGACAAGTAAATAATATTTTTCTAACTAAAATATATAAAATTAGAGAAAGTTATAGTTGGAAGGTAAGTTTTCTTTTCTCTACTCATATGATAGTAAGGCCGGTAAGAGTCCTATAGCATCGCGCTCGGTACCATCTGCGTGGAGCTCGGCATGATTATTGTCTCACTGCCCGTGAGACTCGACAAGTGAGGAAAAATGTCCGGCGATCGGAAAAGGTGATTAGTGGTAGTTTGAGGTAGCATGAGTTATCTTTGAAATTTTTTCGAGTAGTAGAAAAAATTTTGTTTTTTTTTTTTTTTTTACATATTAGGTGCAACTACCGGAGAGAAATTATGCTACCCTTAAATTATTAGTCCAAAAATTAAAGGTACAAACTGAAAATTAATTGAAAGAAATAATCATTTAATAGTTCAAATGAATTAAGCTCAAATGTCAAATAAATTATTAAAATAGCCCAATTCAGATTTAAGTAATTGAGATTTGAGGCTTTGCAATTGGGTTTGGGCTCCTAAGACACTAATTAACTTGCATAGAATCGGGAAAAAGAAAGAAAAGAGGTCCCGATTAGAAGATGTCGTGTGATTTGTCCCCTCCCGCATGTTGCTTTCCTGATAGCTGCTGCTGTCCGCCGGCAACCGCCTACCAAACTCCTATTCCGGCCGGCAACCGGCAATCACCGCTGTTGTTTTGCTACTGTTCTCCGCTGCTGATCACCGACCAAAGTCCTCCGCTACGGCTTTTAATTTGTCATAATGAAACAGGTAACAATGAGCAAATTGAGCATTAAATATGTAAACGGTGAATAACTTAATTGATTCATTCGATTAATTGATTGTTTATTTATTTTAATGTATTGTAATTTTCTAATTTGTTTAATAGCTAAACTAAAACCGATGACTATAGTTGGTTTACGTTTTTTTTATATTTTATTTTTAACGGCTGGTTAGTTGTTAGAAGTTAGTACACCAAGTTAGTAAAATCCGCCTATGCTTGGGATAGAAACCAAGACCTCTAATCTAAGAAGCAAATGTGACAACTGTCAAATTAGTCAACGAAAGTCGACTCAAGTGAACCAGAGCATACGTTAGGACAATATATTGAAATGTAAATTTTATAACCTCTACGATGTATTATTGGCTATTATAATACTACATACACTAATTCAAATCAATTATGCAAACATACACTGCAAAGTTAGACGTTTTGAAAAAAAAAAATTAAAATTTTACGTTGTGATTAGTGACCGCGCGTGAATAGTGAACGGTAAAATTTAAAACTCTTCGGAATATTACAAATTTTATATCAAAACATAGATAAAATTACGATGGTTCCGAATATATATTTAGATTTTTACCAAACGTTATATATAAAAAGTTATAATAGAAAAATGTATAATTTAACTTGAAAGCGACGTTTGATTATTAAAATATTTTAAATATATATATATAATTTTTTTTCTTCAAATGTTGAAATAAGAACCACACGGCTATGACCGTGTGGTATTTTCAAAGGTTGAAAATTATTATTATTATTATATATATAAAGCGGGCCCCAATTCATTATTTATTGAATTTTACACATTTTACCCTTAAGAATTCGTATATTCATTTTAAACTCTACAATACGTATTGTTAAGTTTATCAAAAATATTATGTCGTTTTATAAAACAAAAAATTTACGGTCAAAACCGTATCGTAGATACGAACAATCTGACGTCAAAATTTAATATTTTTGATATTAGTTTCATATTTAATATTTTCTTTTTCTTTAAAATGAAAATGTACTTACATTTTAACCCTATATTTTTATTAAACTTACAATTAATACCCTTTCGTTAATTCGTTAAAGACGTTAAGTTAAAAAGTTGATATTATTAAACTACGATTTTGTAGATCATATTTTTATAAACAAAAATCATTCGTTTTATATAAAAACTATTAAATCTATTTAAAGAGTATTTTAAGGGTATGTTTTGTCATTAACAATTTCTAAAAGCTATAAACGTCAAATGTCTATATCTTGAAGGCCGCTATACGAAAATAAATTTACTATAAATAGAGGCTTCAATCCTCTCATTTCCTCACACCTCAGATCTCGATCTCTATATCACTAGATAGTATTGTTAGAAGATTCTTCGATATATATAGAAATATACGAGGAATGAGCGTTAGAAATAGATATTTCAGTTATAAATATAGTGAGTTCGAGTTATAAGCACAAAGAGTCGGGCGATCTAACAACAATTGGCGATAAGGTCCTAGTCGACATTGAGGTGAGTTCATACCCCTTCTTTTTATCTTTATTCAAGTTTTTAAGGGGGAGAATACAAGTTATACTATAAAAATAGTTATTTATACTCATTTATAACAATAGTAAACGAAATGCAAAATTTGTAAACATCATTATGACAACAATTCAATTATAGTTCCAAAATATAATATCGAATGATCTACTTACGAGAGCGGTGTCTAGGCCGATCATTTGGGCTAGGTTGCTGGATTTTCGAAAGGCTTATACGCTGAAAGGGTCATGCCTCCCCATTTGATCTTCTACCTGGCCGTTCTTTATTTGATAGTCATGAAATATTATATTTGAATTAATAAAGAGTATAACCAAGTTATTACACCACTATTATGGAAAATATCTTAAAAGATGTTGTTTATAACCATTTAAATAGGTTATTTCACATATATTCGTAAATATATGCTTTTCACGACAAGAATACTAAAAATAAACTATTATAGGAATAGTTTGTGGTTACAAATATTAATATAACCGTTAGAACAAGATAATTAATTATATACAAATATATAATTATTATACATTACTATATTATCATGGGAAAAATGATAATGGGCAAATACAAGGGTTTTTCATATACAAACTTTACATAAACAAGTTGATTGATACATACATTTTTGTGAGACGGGTCTTCACAATGCTTATTTAAGTACATACTATAAGTCCTGAAATTTATAACCAGAGTCTCGTTAAGAGAACGTGATATTTGTGTATAGATCTATACGGGATTGACAACCCCGCACCTGAGCTGCTAGCTACAGCTAGACCGACGGGTCTGAGGTGACAAATGTCGTAACAGTCTGACGCCTGAAGAACGTCGAAGCAGGCCTACATGGTCACAGTATGGTTATAGGGCGTCTCGCATGGGAAATCAACTTATTAAATTGTTTACGTGGAAATATACATTTTCAATGGATTTATACTACAAACTATGCTATACATTTTAGTCCTTGGGTTTTAAGGACTTGGATACATTTATAAGAAAATATTGGATTTTCTTGGATTACAATACTACATTTTACAAGGAAAGAGATTCCTCATACAAGTTTTATGGTATTAAAACTACATTTTAACAAGTTACAAATATAAGTATGGTTTTACTTATACACACTGATTCTATGGGAATTAAAACTATGTTTTATCAAATATATAAATATAAGTACGGTTTACTTATACATACGACTTTTGTGGAATTAAATCTACGATTCGATTACCAATAAACACCTATTTACACGGTTTTATACAAGAACAAAACTACGTAATACTATTTTCAAGTATACAAATACCTATATATTTTCGGTCTTTGGGTTTTAAGACTACTACTCATTTATAAGAAAATATTGGATTTTCTGGTTTCAAACACTATCTTTCTACAAGGAAAAAGGATTATGGATTTTCTCATACAAAAATCTTATGAACTCACCAACGTAATGTTGACACTCTTTCAAACTACTTGTATTCTCAGGAAATTGATAGGGTAACTACAACCTTTGACGATGGGTCGCTATGGCATCATACTATGTATTTTGATATCATATTGTAATTGTATTCAAAACATACAATCTTTTGAACTATTGTAACATTTACAATTATGTATATGATGGATGTGTTTGCTTTGATCACTATTGTACAAACGTTGTTGTGATACTGTTCATGAAGTCATCCACCCTCAGACGTTTCCGCCATCGTGGTTTGGGGGTGTGACAGATTGGTATCAGAGCATTGTTTATAGTGAACTAAGTATATCAATCCATTTAAGATATACAACTATAAATACAATGGGACTAAAACTCTCTAAAACAATCTGTACAAAGTATACTTTAAAATACAATGATATTTTTATAAAGTATAAGTACAAGTACATGCATACTAGAACAGTGTCATAACCAGAACAATACAAGAGTAATAAGATGAGTTGAACATTACGAGTAGGCCTAGGTAGTTATGTAATCATGTTGGTTATATGCCCATCGTTATAACAAGTTGGTAATATTATTATAAATAGTAGGGTCCTTTTGGGTTACACGCAAGAGACGATTTAGCTAAAAGAGATCGAAAATAAACTTGAGGGGTTAAGTTTATTAATATATCAAAGTAAAGATATATTAATTAGAAACTTAATGGTTAATTTTATTAATATACCAAAGTAAAGGTATATTAATTAGAAACTTAATAAGGATAAAGGACCAAAGTGAAATATCCACAAGGGAGGGGATAAGGATGAGGAGCACTATAAATACAACCCTAGATCTGAGTTGTAAGGGCTGCCAAAACCCTAATTTTCGTCACCCTCCTTCCACCCCTCGGTATACGGCCGATTTCTTTCAAAACCCTAAGTATTACGTGCTAAAACTTCAAGCAAAGGTATATACTACATCAACGGGTGCTGGATCGTTGTCTTGGGTGCGATTACATTAGAGGAGTTCTACTTTGGGCTCTCGTCATCCTAACAAGATCAGATCTGAGATCTAAAAGGTATTTCTTGAACCCTCTTGATTTTACAGTTACAAAAGTGTGCATGATTCTGTGATCCTGGTTGAATACGATTTTGATTTTTGTTTCCGCTGCGTTGTTTTTATGCTATCGTATTCCAACAGTGGTATCAGAGCCACTTTATCATGATTTTTTAATGTTTAGATTCGATTAGATATGTTAAAAATCGTTTTTTTCTTTGAATTATCGAATCTGTCGACGTCCGCGCCGCGGTCCTTGAATGGTCGCGTCGCGGTGTTCTCTAAAGTTACGATCATTAGGGTTTTGCCGCGTCGCGTTTCCTAGTGTTCCGCGTCGCGTCGTTCTTGGCATGATCGGTTTCTTTTGATTACCGCGTCGCGGTTTCTCGTGTTTCGTGTCGCGGCGGGCGTGATGTTTTATTTTTCTGAAATCAGATTTCTTGTTATAAAATGGTGATTTTAATATTGTATGATTGTTTAGATTAATCATTGACATAGAATGTTTGCATGCTCAATAGGATTAATAGCTAAACACAAAGTTTAAAATGCTTCAAAATTTAATGGATGATTGTTTAAATTAATTATTAACACTGCATCCTTGCGTGTTTAATAGAATTAATAGTTAAACATAATTTTCCAAAGAATACTTAAAATTTTAAATGATATATATATATTAGAATTGTATCTATATGTATAACTTAAAATAAAAACATTGGTCAGACCGTGACTAGGCTCACCTACTCTAAATGTGTAGAAGATTGAAGGAGGTCTCTTTGATTCCTAATGAGGTCGGTTTTTAAACAGCATTCATTGCTTACCACCCTCACCGCCTGTCACATTTTATCGAGTGGAGTTACCGAAAGGGTTTGATAGAACAGTGTTTCAAGATAAAAGTATTACTGAAAATACACAAGTAAGAAAAATTTGGTAAAAGTTAATAGATTTTTCAAAAGTCAAATTGGCATTTTCAAACCGGTTTTAAAAGTTTAAATTGACCCTTTTGCCAATTAAAAGGTTAAAGTGTTTTAACAAGAAATATATATGTAAAACTAGATTGTTAAAAGTTGTTGAAATGTTTTAAAAAATTATTGGCAATTGTAAGACGGATTTTAAAAGTTTAGAATACTTTTTTGCCAAAAAGAAAGTTAAAATGTTTTAACTTAACGAAACGAAATCCCGTTTTATGAAAATGTGAATCTCATGCTACCCACAAAGAACCACACATTTAACTGGGCCCTTCCGGCGTGGGAAGTGCTATAGCCAACGCGTCGGATTGGACTCGGCCAAAATGATGTGATACTCGCGATAACTCATGAATCATGGGCCGGGTGTCACGTGGGTCTTCGTGGTCGATTTACCATCCAAACTCGTGATCCGCGGCATACCCGTCACGAGAGAGAGGATGAGCATGATGGGATTAAACATGCCATTGATCAGATTCAATGAATCCCAAAAGACCTAGAAGCTTCATAGAGATTGAAGTTGGCAAAGGAGTATTGCCTACCTAAATAACTTCTGGGGGTGACTACGGCATACCTCTTCACCACCAAAAGCGAAATATGGATTCTAGCCTTAAGTAAAATAATTTTATGGGTAATTAATTTATTAAGGGATAATCAAACTAAACAAAACTCTATTTTAGATGTCAACCAAAGAAAGTTTGAAAATTACAAGTTTTTTTTACTGCGTGACTTCCTTGATCAAAGTAAGTTCAACGGCATAGATTATGCGTGTTGGTTCCAGAACTTGAGAAGAGTACTCAATGTCGAGGGAAATTTTATTTGATTAAGGAACAAGTTCCTATGGATTATCCAGCCAGATCCACTAGTGCTGAAATAGACGGTCAATCATCTTAGATGTCTAAATGATTCGAATAAGGTTGCTCGTTTCATGTTAGACACTATGATTCCCGAGCTTCAAAGAAGATTGTGGGGTCTTGGTGCTTTGACATGATTAACCAGCTTATGGACATGATCCAAGAGCAGGTTAAATGGGAACGATTCGAAGTCATGAAAGCATTATTTGGATGTAGGCTGTTACTAGGATGGAGAGTCAATACCCATATGTTTAGCATAAGAGGGTACATTGACCAAATGTGGAGGTTGGGATTTCCAACAAGTCAGGAGTTAGTCACGGACATTGTCCTTAACTCGCTGACTAGTTCTTATGATTAGTTCATTCTGGACTTCATTATATAGAACTTAAAAGGACCCTTCGAGAGATTACATAGCATGTTGAGGAAAGTAGAACTTTACATGGCTAGGGAATCCAACACCACAGTTCCTAAAGGAGGTGTCAAAAGGAAAAGGACAATCCCTACCAAGGGAATGATTTTCCTAAAGAAACCTCAATACTGAAATCCTGAAGAAGAATTTTGTTTCCACTGAAAGGATGTGGGACATGGAAGGCATAAATGCTCAAGATATCTGATGCAATAGAAGTAGTTGCAAGCCAAAGAGTATGGCACTTCAGGTATATTTGTAATTCCATAAGTGCTTTGCTTATGACCAGTATTGCCATTTTAATGGGCAGAGACTGGAATAAAGCAGAGGTACAAACCATGGAGAGCTGGATCGAATCATGGACTACAAGCAGCTTGCTTTCATCCATAGGATTAGGAACCAACTTCTCTATAGTGTTTTAGTTTATGGTTTTGCAATTTGAAGATTGTTGATGTGAACATTGTTTCATCAGATGGTTTTGACTTGGTTTAATGGAACAAAGTTATGGTCATTACATCTATGAGAACTGGTTCACAACAATAGTTCGAAAAGATTGATTCAAGAGAATCCAAATGTTTGGATTAATGGTATGAGTGGAATTGTCTGGTTTTGTAAACTTGAAAGAAGCTACCAGAACTCCAGATGGATAGGATTCTGGAGATCATTTGACTGAAAGTCTTATGATAACTGCTATTCTTGTCTACATAGAGAGACAACTATGCACTTCTCACAAGTTATTGTGGGCAAAGGCTGAGAATCTGTTGGACCTTGTACATCTAATGTATTTGGACCGTTCAGTTTTCCACTAAACCGTCTAAAATACTCTATTGAGTTTGAAACCTATATGGTGATCAGTACTTCAGAACAGAGTATTGAATCAAATGAGCAAAGGATGAGAATTCTAAATCCAAGTGCGGATAAAGAGTTTCTTAGTCAAAGATTATACAATCATCTAATGGACTGTGAAAATTGTTTCAACAGTCAAATCCACTTAGAACGCTACGAGCATCGTATGGTGTGTCTGAGTTATAATCGAACATAAAAGTTCGACTTATGATGGATTGTATTATGCTTCCAATCTATGTCTGAGGTTAAACCTTAGAGACAAAAGAGTCCTAACCCTTGCACCAACATAAAAGGTTCTATAAACACTGTCTGAGAAATATGGAGTGTAGATGTTTCTTCACTAGCATATTTAGAAATTTGGGGTCTTGAGACTTACGGTTTATCGTGTAGCTCAGAGGACGTCGATTAACAGAAGTGTTATTCCATTAGAGTACTTGGATATAATAAGCATTTTGACAACAATATGATGTTGTATAAATGGCAGTCTTCTATGATAGGAAGCTGGTATTCAAGAAATCAGTGGGAGCCTGACTGATCTTGATGAGACTCAAAGGATCAAAGAGCCTGATGTTGGCACTAGCACTCAACCAGAGGTAGTAAAACTTGTTGAGACTCAGTAAGAGTTTACTGAGGAATCTAACATAACTCCATCTCCTGTTCGAGAAACTGATAAAGGACGTCATGCACCTGGTTTTCATGAATTACATGTTGACGAAGGTGATGAATGTCTGGTGGATCATTGTGACCCTACCAATTATCGGAAGTCGTGGCAGGCCCCTTGGGTTGCCTTAAGGAAAGAGATGATGGAGAGCGAGATGAAATCCATGTATGATAACCAAGTTTGGAACCTGGTTGATCAAACACCTGACCTTAAAACAGTTGGTGTAAATGGGTCTTCAAGAAGAAGACAGACGTGGATAGAAAGGTACAGACAAACAAAGCCAGACTGGTGGCAAAGGGTTATACTCAAACCCAAGGGATTGATTATGAGGAAACTTTTTCACCAGTGGCAATGATTAAATCTATTAGGATACTGTTTGTCATCGCAGCATTTTATGACTACGAAATATGGCAAATGGATGTAAAAACCACTTTCCTTAACGGAAAATTTTCAGAGGATGTGTATTTGACACAACCAGAGGGTTTTATACAGTCTAAATATCCCAATAGAGTGTGTAAACTTGTGAAGTCGATTTATGAACTCAAACAAGCATCTCGCAGCTAGAATCTCTGCTTCGATGAGAAAATCAAAGAGTTTGGATTTTCGAGAAGTAAAGATGAGTCATGTGTATATGTCAGAGCTAGTGGGAGCATTGAAGTCTACCCTATGTCGTACACAGATAGCAAAGTTCTCATGTAAATGTCCCTATCTCGAGAAATATGAAATAAATGAGAATTGCTATGCTATAAATGACACAGGAGAGACTTAATGCGCATGAAGCATTTTGATCTATGGAGATAGAATTAAGTGCTTCATAGGGATTTTGGAAACAAAAGTGAACTATGTAAATGTCAGTGCTAGTGGGAGCACTGAAGTCCAACCTATGTTGTATGCAGATAGCAAAGTTCTCATGTAAACGTCCCTATATCGAGAAATCATAAATAAATGAGAATTGCTATGCTACAAATGACATAGGAGTGACCTATTGCATATGAAGCATCATGATCTATGGAGAGAGAACTAAGTGCTTCATAAGGATAAGCTAGAGTACATGAGCAGTCGGATCTAGAGATACAAGACTCCTATAAGGGATTCAAGTTTCTGTATCAGGGTTTAGGACTGAGTGAAACTCAGAGTCCTAGTTCCATTAAGATCCTGGATGAGATAAGTTGAGTCCCGTATGCACTTGCATATGGATCAATCGCGTAATGTACGAGACCTAATGTATCATATGCCTTGAGCATGATGATTTGACATTAGGCTAATCCTGGAAAAAGTCAAATGGATGGAAGTCACGAAGTATCTTAAATGTTTAAGATATTCTTGATCCATTATAGTATGGGAGAACTCAGTGTAAAGAAGCACACTGATAGTAGCTTCCAAAACTAATAGAAACGGTTCTTGTACGCAGTCAGGATCCGAGTTCTTACCAAAAGAGACATCTCAGTTAATAGAGCTATATCGGATGAGGCAAGATAGCTGATCTGATCACTAAGTCAATGTCTCGAACTAAGCAAGATCGTTCATGCTAAGTCCATATGCATTAGATTTGCAAATGAATTGACTTTGAGTGAAGTTAGTATAGTTTGATTTGTATTGGGAACTTAAGCAATGAAAAACTCTATCTGATATGAAGATTATTATGTGGAGAACATAATATATGCATAAAGGCAGTCATTTCATTAGTTTATCATTGTGTTCCGATTTTGCGTGTTTTATTGTCTCCCTGAATAATTTAATTATTATTCAAACTGTCCACAGTCGGTCATACTTTTGGGAGTAAGTATTGATTCAAGACTGACATGAGGAATTGGTAAATTGTCCATTGAGATGGACATAGCATGGAGATGCACTAATTCTCATGTGTACTTAATAGGGATTAAGTATTGGAGTAACCTGCACTTAGAGATTACTTCATGGAATCTGTCACGAGTAATTCTAAGATGGTAATATCTAATATTCTTCAAGCGGAGATGCATTGATTCTTTGTCCTGCAGTCTGTTGTGCCTTGGTTTTCTCCAACGTTGTCCGTAACTGGCAGCCATACAGGGAATGTCCAGGTATGACATGATGAGTAGGCGAGATCCGTGTAGTCAAAGTTTATTTGTTCCTTCTGCCCTAACAGGAGAAGCGATATCCATGGGCCCCTCGATGATTTGGTGCTGACAGCAAGTGTACGGCCGTACCGAGACTGAATTGATATAGAATCAATAGTGCAGTCTGTTGTGGTCATCACAAATCTCTATCGGGAAACATAATTTTGAATGTTTGAGACTGACATAATTCCATGTCAGACATTCATAAGGATATATTGTAGAACAAAGGAATATTTGATCACTTGCCTAAGGGCTGTTTCATTAGATGAACACGGCACTTGTCTTGGATGACATACACCTTACTAGGTTAATGAATATTAGACCATACAGTTGTTATAACAAGTGCAAGTGGAAGACTGTTGGTTATATGCCCATCGTTATAACAAGTTGGTAATATTATTATAAATAGTAGGGTCTTTTTGGGTTACACGCAAGAGACGATTTAGCTAAAAGAGATCGAAAATAAACTTGAGGGGTTAAGTTTATTAATATATCAAAGTAAAGATATATTAATTAGAAACTTAATGGTTAAGTTTATTAATATACCAAAGTAAAGGTATATTAATTAGAAACTTAATAAGGATAAAGGACCAAAGTGAAATATCCACAAGGGAGGGGATAAGGATGAGGAGCACTATAAATACAACCCTAGATCTGAGTTGTAAGGGCTGCCAAAACCCTAATTTTCGTCACCCTCCTTCCACCCCTCGGTATACGGCCGATTTCTTTCAAAACCCTAAGTATTACGTGCTAAAACTTCAAGCAAAGGTATATACTACATCAACGGGTGCTGGATCGTTGTCTTGGGTGCGATTACATTAGAGGAGTTCTACTTTGGGCTCTCGTCATCCTAACAAGATCAGATCTGAGATCTAAAAGGTATTTCTTGAACCCTCTTGATTTTACAGTTACAAAAGTGTGCATGATTCTGTGATCCTGGTTGAATACGATTTTGATTTCTGTTTCCGCTGCGTTGTTTTTATGCTATCGTATTCCAACAAATCATACCTAGGACGGATAGAGTCTGATCAACTGTATTTGTCCAAGGTATGACTAACGTGTACTTAGAAATAGTCGTAGTGAACAACAAGTCTAAAAACTTACCAAGAACCATATACAAAGAAAACTCTAAAACAAAATATAAAGCAAAAATACTAAAGGAGTATTTTATAATACTATAGAACCATACATCTAGACACTTTATGTACCTCTTATACCCCTATCCTTACATAGTAGACCTGACAATTCGATAATACCTGACCAATAACTATTATCAAAAACTTTCCATCATCCCTATCAACAGTTCCATTAAACTAATATTGGTAGAAAATCAATCTGAAAGCCGAAGGCGGGCTAAATCACCTGTCAAGTCTTTTGGGTTCTCTTCACTTGTGATCTTGAGAAAATCATGGTTAAAACCACTCATAGCAAAAACATAAGGCAGAGATTGTTGTTGTGTATGGGTCCCTGATGAAGCTTCCTCCCTCTTCTGAACCTTTCTTTTCTTGTAAACAGCCTTAAAGGCAGCTTGCCTCAATCTCTTTGTGGTATCAGTTATCTCCGAACTGGAACCCTCGATTATTTCTCTTTTCTCGTTCTCTAGACCAAGTATTACGTCTGCTTTACTAGGATTATTATTCAATTCCTGTTGCATGAATACTTTCAGTCATTGCAACCTCATGGTATTAAAATTGGGGAAAAGAGATACAATTCTTAACCTGAGTATGGTTAATAAGAGTTTGTAGACTCTTAATCTTTCGTCGAGGCCAACTTTTGATGCCTAACTTCCTACAGCGTTGTTTCAACTATGTTGATCTAACGTTGAGTTCCCTTGCAGCTTGCATAAGTGGCTTGTTAAAGTGCTGAGCTATCGTTTCCTTACTTAATGGCTGTCTAGAACCACTTCCACTGCCAATTACTATGGTTCTTGGATTCAAAGAATCAAATCCGGTTGTACTATTGTCATTCTGGATCATTTGAGCATGATCCTGATTTGTTAAACCAAAGATAAAATTTGGTGCAACAACATTAGAATCTGCCGTCGGCAGTAACTGTTGATTTTCAGCTATGAACCCAGGGTTTTGAAATCCCTCCAGATTCCTTTGAATCAGCTGAAGGTGATCCTGGTATTGAAAACCTCCCTCAAACTCGGGATTCATTCCAACACTGTCGTTATGAATCACCTGTAGTTGATCATCGTTCTACATGCCAGCCATGAATCCTTGATTCATGGGGATAATCTCACTGTTCGTTATGTACTCGTCCATAAATGGATCTTTCAAAAAATGTTAGAAGATAAAAACCAAACTGACATAAAAGTACTAAAATTCAACCTAGAAGTAAGTTTTGAGATTGCTCATAAGCAAAGCCCAAAGATGAAGGTCCTGGATCTTCTGAGATAATACTCATCGGAGGAAGAACTTCAGGATCATTTTGAAGCTGATCCAGCGGTAATATATTTGGAAAATCTATACCTCACACAATTTAAAATAAAATCAAAACGCTAGAGAAATGAATAAGAAATAAAAGGAGTTAAGGATATTATAATTACCAGACTCCAGTAGAGGTATCTGATTAAACGATAGGGAGATACCCTCTTCCCTTAGGAAATTCCGCTCAGCGTCTGACAAGTTTTCCATATGAGATCTGTTTTCCATGCCTCGATTGGAAATCTGAGATTATATAAGAATAAACTAGTAGTAGGAAAGAATGAGACTGAAAAGATCTTAGATACAAATGATGATACATACCCGTTTATATAGCATCTTACAGCAGGAACTGAAAGGACAACTTACGTTCTTAATACCGAAATTCAAGATATCTACAGTAGATGCAATCTTTTCACCACCCTAAGTGATATCTTTTCCAAATTCGCGGCTTGACTCCGATGAGGATGTGATAACGAAAAGACATATATATATATATATATATATATATATATATATATATATATATATATATATATATATATATATATATATATATCTTCTGATAACGGAAATAGTTCAATGAACAGTTAATTCAATAATAGTTTATTCATAAATAATAAACTAGAACCTACTCATCTGACATCGGTACAACTCATGGTTCATCTGTATCTTACATGTTTCCTTCCATCCTACTAGTATCTTGTAAAATGACATCACGTATCATATCTTTAACATGTTTAGGCATTTCCATAATACTTAACTCAAATGATTATGAAATCAATAGCTAATACAAATCACAATTAGAGAATTCCATATGTTATCAAAGCGAAACTCCTAATTTCATGATTTTACCAAATCAACTGTTAAAACATCACAATATTGTAACAAGGACTCGATACGACATATATTAGCAACCTACATATGAGGTGAACCAATGCATACTTTCAGATTTGGACATCTAGGGTTTGAAATCCTAACACTCATGATCATTACCCTTGCCAATTAAGAACTCGATAATGCATTTCGGGTATTAAATCCAACCATCCCAAACTTTTTCTACGCAAAACCCTTGATCAAAATGACAAAAATTTCACATCTTTTGCTCTGAAAATCGCCTAGGGAATTTTTGGTTCGCTGCCCGAATAACTCCAATGAAGCAGGTTAGCGACGTTAACCTTTAAAGTTAGCGTCGTTCACTTTTAAAATCCAACCCATACTCCGAAACCGACCCGTGTAAATCTACTGTATACTACTGGATGTTACGGTAACTATAACACAAACCGTTTTCATAAACACGACCCGTGTAACTCCTACAATGCCAAAACAGTTTCAATACACGACCCGGGAGGACCCGTGTAAGTCCTCTTTGATATCTTTACGGTTTAAACTCCTTCTAAATAAGTTTCTAATCCTCCTATTCACATAACAATCTAGTAACTATTATTTAACTCAAGTTTAGTTACCAAAAATATTATGACATTAAACTCCAAAATCAAAGCGATGGAAAACTGAAAAGCACTAAGTGTGGACCTGAATCTACCTAGGAACGTGAGGACTAAATGAAACAGAAATACCCACATCTCTTCCCATACCCTTAAGAATTTATTCAAAGTGCTAAATTTCGGGACAAAATTCCTTCTAAGGGGTAGATAATGTGAAAACTGTCAAATTAGTCAACGAAAGTCAACTCAAGTGAACCAGAGCGTACGTTAGGACAATATATTGAAATGTAAATTTTATAACCTCTACAATGTATTATTGCATATTATAATACTACATACACTATTTCAAATCAATTATGCAAACATACACTGCAAAGTTAGACGTTTTGAAACAAAAATTAAAAGTGACCGTGCGTGAATAGTGAACGGTAAAATTTAAAACTCTTCGGAATATTACAAATTTTATATCAAAACGTAGATAAAATTACGATGGTTCCGAATATATATTTAGATTTTTACCAAACGTTATATATAAAAAGTTATAATAGAAAAATGTATAATTTAACTTGAAAGCGACGTTTGATTATTAAGATATTTTAAACATATATATATATATATATATATATATATATATATATATATATATATATATATATATATATATATATATATATATATATATATATATATATATATATATATATATATATATATATAATTTTTTCTCAAATGTTGAAATAAGAACCACACGGCTATGACCGTGTTGTATTTTCAAAGGTTGAAAATTATTATTATTATTATATATATAAAGCGGGCCCTACTTCATTATTTATTGAATTTTACACATTTTACCCTTAAGAATTCGTATATTCATTTTAAACTCTACAATACGTATTGTTAAGTTTATCAAAAATATTATGTCGTTTTATAAAACAAAAAATTTACCGTCAAAACCGTATCGTCGATACGAACAATCTGACGTCAAAATTTAATTTTTTTGATATTACTTTCATATTTAATATTTTCTTTTTCTTTAAAATGAAAATGTACTTACATTTTAACCCTATATTTTTATTAAACTTACAATTAATACCCTTTCGTTAATTCGTTAAAGACGTTTAGTTAAAAAGTTGATATTATTAAACTACGATTTTGTAGATCATATTTTTATAAACAAAAATCATTCGTTTTATATAAAAACTATTAAATCTATTTAAAGAGTATTTTAAGGGTATGTTTTGTCATTAACAATTTCTAAAAGCTATAAACGTCAAATGTCTATATCTTGAGGGCCGCTATACGAAAATAAATTTACTATAAATAGAGGCTTCAATCCTCTCATTTCCTCACACCCCAGATCTCGATCTCTATATCACTAGATAGTATTGTTAGAAGATTCTTCGATATATATAGAAATATACGAGGAATGAGCGTTAGAAATAGATATTTCAGTTATAAATATAGTGAGTTCGAGTTATAAGCACAAAGAGTCGGGCGATCTAACAACAATTGGCGATAAGGTCCTAGTCGACATTGAGGTGAGTTCATACCCCTTCTTTTTATCTTTATTCAAGTTTTTAAGGGGGAGAATACAAGTTATACTATAAAAATAGTTATTTATACTCATTTATAACAATAGTAAACGAAATGCAAAATTTGTAAACATCATTATGACAACAATTCAATTATAGTTCCAAAATATAATATCGAATGATCTACTTACGAGAGCAGTGTCTAGGCCGATCATTTGGGCTAGCTTGCTGGATTTTCGAAAGGCTTATACGCTGAAAGGGTCCTGCTTCCCCATTTGATCTTCTACCTGGCCGTTCTTTATTTGATAGTCATGAAATATTATATTTGAATTAATAAAGAATATAACCAAGTTATTACACCACTATTATGGAAAATATCTTAAAAGATGTTGTTTATAACCATTTAAATAGGTTATTTCACATATATTTGTAAATATATGCTTTTCACGACAAGAATCTACTAAAAATAAACTATTATAGGAATAGTTTGTGGTTACAAATGTTAATATAACCGTTAGAACAAGATAATTAATTATATACAAATATATAATTATTATACATTACTATATTATCATGGGAAAAATGATAATGGGCAAATACAAGGGTTTTTCATATACAAACTTTACATAAACAAGTTGATTGATACATACATTTTTGTGAGACGGGTCTTCACAGTGCTTATTTAAGTACATACTATAAGTCCTGAAATTTATAACCAGAGTCTCGTTAAGAGAACGTGATATTTGTGTATAGATCTATACGGGATTGACAACCCCGCACCTGAGCTGCTAGCTACAGCTAGACCGACGGGTCTGAGGTGACAAATGTCATAACAGTCTGACGCCTGAAGAACGTCGAAGCAGGCCTACATGGTCACAGTATGGTTATAGGGCGTCTCGCATGGGAAATCAACTTATTAAATTGTTTACGTGGAAATATACATTTTCAATGGCTTTATACTACAAACTATGCTATACATTTTAGTCCTTGGGTTTTAAGGACTTGGATACATTCATAAGAAAATATTGGATTTTCTTGGATTACAATACTACATTTTACAAGGAAAGAGATTCCTCATACAAGTTTTATGGTATTAAAACTACATTTTAACAAGTTACAAATATAAGTATGGTTTTACTTATACACACTGATTCTATGGGAATTAAAACTATGTTTTATCAAATATATAAATATAAGTACGGTTTACTTATACATACGACTTTTGTGGAATTAAATTTACGATTCGACTACCAATAAACACCTATTTACACGGTTTTATACAAGAACAAAACTAAGTAATACTATTTTCAAGTATACAAATACCTATACATTTTCGGTCTTTGGGTTTTAAGACTACTACTCATTTATAAGAAAATATTGGATTTTCTGGTTTCAAACACTATCTTTCTACAAGGAAAAAGGATTATGGATTTTCTCATACAAAAATCTTATGAACTCACCAACGTAATGTTGACACTATTTCAAACTACTTGTATTCTCAGGAAATTGATAGGGTAACTACAACCTTTGACGATGGGTCTCTATGGCGTCATACTATGTATTTTGATATCATATTGTAATTGTATTCAACACATACAATCTTTTGAACTATTGTAACATTTACAATTATGTATATGATGGATGTGTTTGCTTTGATCACTATTGTACAAACGTTGTTGTGATACTGTTCATGAAGTCATCCACCCTCAGACGTTTCCGCCATCGTGGTTTGGGAGTGTGACAGCAAAGCCTTTACCAAGTGGGCTAGTCCCACATTGGCTTGGTTTAATAGCTAAAAGTAAAACCGATGACTATTGACTATTTGACTAGGGTTTGTTTAATTAGGGATTTAGTTTGTTTAATAGCTAAAATCGATGACTAGGTTTGGTTTAATTAGGGATTTAGGGTTAGTTTAATACTTTAATGTAAATATGTCACTATGGTAGTTTAATGTTTAGGGTTAGTTTAATGACTAGGATTAGTCTAATTTGGCATCCTATTTGATGTTAGTTGTTGATTGTTGTTTAATGTTTTATCATTTTGTTTAAAGTTAGCTTAATTTGTTTACATATATTAGTAGACTAATTTATTGAAAATTTTTATTATTTTGTAGGGTTTCATTGGTATATTTTTCAAAAGAAAGTTAGATGTAGGTAGTGATGAAATTCATGGATCATCATCTTCCCAAAGAAAATGAGTCTAATTAAATTTCACAAAGACCGCAACCTACCTCTACAACTACAACACCTACTCCATCAAGTATTGATTTGAATGACCTTCGGATCTGGGAGATATGTGACATCCGCCTAAAATGGATTCGGGTCAACCCACCCCAATTGGAAATTTAATAAACCCTACTCGAGATTTCTCGATGCTAATAGGATCAAAACCCTTACACTACGATATAAATTGACGTTAATAGCAATATAGCATAGTATAACGTTATAACTATAATCAAATTAAATTATGATACCATATTAAAATCAAATCAAAGTATGATGCTCTAATTAAATTAAAAGAATCAAACTTGAATGCTATAATTAAACTTCAAATCAAAGTAGATTGTTATAATCAAATAATAACCAATTTTTTTTATAAAACTCTATTTTTATAAACACTACATTAAATTTTATAAAACTCTTAAGATGCTTGTGTTAGTGGGGAATTATGAAGACCACCAAAAGTAAAAGGTTATTCCCATTGTCTCCCACTCACACCTCCCATCATCTTTTCTTTCATTTTTCTCCCAACACATTATTTTCATCACCACTCAAACCATATCTATTCTTTCTCTCACTCTCAATCTCGAAATTCCTCCTAGAAATCTTCATATTTCAGCCAAGAACACTCCAATATACTCAAATCTTCATCCCTCTTGAAGCATTCATCAAGGTATGTTGTTAAAAGTCTCAAATTCATGAATGAAACAAATTAAATCCACCAAAATATCTAAAACTCAATTTATGAATAAACCTGATTTTTATCAGACTCTCATAAATAAAATAAGAAGTTCTGGAAATGTTCAGAAAATAACTATTTTTATTGAATTACTATAATTATTGCAATAAAATAGGGAAATAATTCACATAAAATACTTTTTAGAGTCAATAAATTCTGGGAAAATTTTGAAATGACCCATATATTGAGGAAAGTGGATTTAAGAAGTTTCATGCATTTATATTACGGTTTGATTTTTATTTTGTATTTTATTTTGTTGTAGATAAATAAATAGCAAAATATAGTTATGTATGTCAAAAACTGGATTTTATATTTTTCGAACCTTATTAACATTATAAAGACTCCATGACCAAATTTACAGAGTTTTTTAAGAATGTTTTCTTATTTTTACAGATTTAATGATAGTTTAATTATTTAAATTGATAATAAATAGCTACACATGTCCAAAAATTACAAAACCTTATCCAAATATCTTATATAACATGTTAATCATAAATAAAAAATTTTTAATGAATTTCCCTTAATCTTTTACTATTATTTATGATTTTATTGCTTAATTAATAATGAAAAACATAAGAAATACTTCCCATAGTCACAAATATCCAAAACATTTACAGTAGGCTCAATATAATGTTAGCAAACTATGCTTAAATTTCCAGAATTTTTAGGGATCATTTATTATTTTTCCCGAATTTTGATGTTGTTTAATCAATAAAATAATAACGAAACACTAAACCAGTTCAGAAAACTATGAAAATTTTACAGTAATTACTATTATGTGAAATAATGATTTCCTAATAATTTCATAATTTTTCAATACTGTTTACTCTTTAAAACTATTTTCCTAAGTACTTAAGCATGTAAAAATGCATTTTTAATTATTATTTCATATAAATAATTGTTAAAATCTGTAAATACTTATAATTGGACAAGTTATTATTTTAATAAGAAATTATTAAAATCTTGACTAAATTGAAAATATAAATTAATTATACAAAGTAATTAATTCAATTTAAAATTCATTTAACAAATGAATACCTTAATATTCAAATCGAAATGAATTATTGTTCATTCATCTAATATAAGAATATGTGTATAATTATTTTTATTAATACTTCATTCCAGTTTAGTAGTTCCTAAACCAAAACTATTAATTATATTAGGTTCTACGTCATTTTGACCCGAGCCGCCTATTCTGCGACACGCGTATTCCGTTGGACTAATGTGAGTAATCTACCCCATATTTTATAATTTTCAATACTTTTGGGGTGTATCAAGTGGTTTTAATATGTTCCAACTTCATTTTATTATTTTTTCACCATTGAGACATTGTTGAGACATTTATACGTGAATCATTATTTGTATAATTATTGTTTGTTTACGCTACATGTACTTGTAGTGCATTACCATTTTTAGTCTAATCTCCATGACTATACCCGTATTCTTGAGGTACGTTATGGACAATAATAGCGCTATTGGGTTGACCACCCCGCCTTGGGACGCTAAGGTGATTGATTGCACGTGGTTGAGTGTGTATCATGATTAGATGCTCCATCCTATATATATATATATATATATATATATATATATATATATATATATATATATATATATATATATATATATATATATATATATATATATATATATATATATATATATATATATATATATATATATATATATATACACATATATATGTATATATAGGGTGAGGACTTATTGTTGTTGTTATCATTTGTTAATCAATTTTTGATTTATAAACCGTTATCTCAATAATACTTGCTTGTCGACTTTCAAAGAAAACAAGTTTCAAATTATAAATATTTCAAACTCACAATTTTCTTTAATAAAACAAGATTACTCACCAACTCTCGTAGTTGACCTATTTTTACCCATGATGCAGATTTGAAGAATGAAGTTGATGAAAAGTAGGGTATACCTTAGAAACCCACAAGACTATTTAAATTTGATGTAATAAATGTTGTTTGTATTTGAATTTGTATTTGAATGTTGTGGATCTTGTTTGCCTACTTAGTACTTAATTGAATCTAATCATATTATAACATAGTTGTCATGAGACTTTGAACAATATATCACGCCTTGATCGATTCCGCCAAGGATCGGGGTGTGACAGATTGGTATCAGAGCCCTTGACTATAGGGAATTAGGTTAATTGCCTTGACCTAGTCTATAGCCTCTAGGGTCCTCTCGTATGCTAGTTTATAAAATGCACACACAACTGCATGCAACTCGCACTTAGAAAATCCTTGGAATACCTTTGTGTGCTAATTGCTCCCTTATGTGCTTATGTATTATTCCCGACACTTATATGTGTGCATATACTTGTGAATTTTCTCCTCTTTCTCTTAAAATCACACACATACTCAAATGGTTTCAAAATAAAAATTTATATACATATATATTCCTTAGAGCTCATAGGAAATTAAAAGTCATCCACTCTAGTTGGGTAGGATCAAAGTAATGGACGCGTAGTAACTGGAAGGGGGAGGTGCCGGTATCCTGAAAGTCCTGACTAGGTAAGCATTCGTATACATCCCAATCAACCGAGGGACCAGTTTGCTTACCTGGGGACCAAAGGCGAGAGTTCCCAAACCTATAGGCCAAAGCGCGTTATTCACATTACTTTTGAGCCATCAAAATACCCGACCTTATCAAACGTATCCGAAAGGATACACTCCAAAATGGCCAACTCATTGGACTATTAAGTTCCCTAATGGGCCTAGAAGTGGGAAAAACATGTGAAAACTTAGTATTGTGGGGGCCCACGCAGTTGTTACATGCTTCACATTTAGTATCCATGGAAAGCCCAAAAGGTGCCCAATACTCCTAACCATGGCCCAACAAGTGTTTTACAATCATTTTACCCAACAATGTCTACAAACTTAATTTACAAATAACTCACAAGTCCATATGCGTGTTTCTCATAGATGGCATTACGACCCCCATACGCTGCTCGTAACAACCGAAGGCTAGCCGCCCTTATCGCTAAGGAGGTAGCAAATGTCATCCCAACAATTGCAACCCATCTTCAAGCTCTTCAGCCGCAAGCTCCAGCAACCACTCATCGTTGCTCGTTTAAGCACTTTCGTAGCTGTAATCCGCCTTACTTCAAAGGTATTGATGGTGCCACTGCACTCCTCACATGGATCGAAGAAATGGAGAGTACTTTCATCCACAGCGAGTGCCCTGAGGACCTGATGGTCCGTCACGCTACATGGTACCTCCAAGGTCATGCTCTCTCATGGTGAAACCTAGAAAAACGGGCAAAAGGAGAGGCTGTTGCCTTGGGAATGACCTGGTCAAAACTAAAGGAAAGCATGATGGAGAAGTTCTGCCCTGACAGCGAATTGCAAACTCTCGAGGAGGAATTCTGGAATCTGAAACAGGTGGGAGGAGACAACGCGACCTACACTAATAGATTCCGTGATCTTTCAAGACTCCTACCTCACATGGTTCAACCTATGAAAACTGCAATACGCCGCTACATCAAAGGGTTACCGTGCCAGATCCGTAATTCGGTGACCAGCAGCAGGCCATCTACCCTGGAATCCGCTATTGAAATACCATGTCAACTCAACGAGGATAATATGAACGATGGTGTCCTCCCACACAAGGGTTTAAAGATGACAACTGAAAAGCCGACCCCTGAGACTCCCCTAATTGTCAAGTCCGAGTCCTCACACCGACACGACAAAAAGAAGCGGAAAAGCCATCACCACAACCATGATGTTATTACCCCTGCTGCTCCTATCACTCAAGTCACCCAACCAAACAAAAAGCCGTATACCAGACCTCACCCCCTCTGTAACCATTGTAACTATCACCATATGTCCACCAGCCCGTGTCGCCTTTGTACGACTTGTGGTCGCTATGGCCACTTGGCGGACACATGCCGTGCACCAAAAACTCAGCGACCATTCGCTCTACCCTCAAATCAGCAAACACAAACCCGGTATCCAACTGGAACATGCTTCAACTGTGGTGACCCCACCCATTTCAGAAACGCGTGTCCTAGGCTTGTCAATATCATTAACACTCAAGCCCAGGCAAATCCAACAATGCAGGTTCCAGCTCCCAAAGGCCGAGCATTTGTCATTACCGCAACCCAAGCACAGACCGATAACAAGGTCGTAAATGGTACATTTCTCATAAATGACTGCTACGCGTCAGTACTTTTTGATTCAGGTGCCGATAAAAGTTTTGTGTCTTTGGAATTTGAACCCATACTTCACACACCTCGCACGATTCTTGATGAACACTTTACCGTAGAAGTCGCCAATGGAAAATACATTTCACTCAATACAGTCATCCAAGATTACACTTTCGATTTTTGCGGTCATAAATTTTCCGTCAATTTAGTTCCTATGGAACTTGGTAGCTTCGACATCATCGTAGGAATGGATTGGCTATCCCAAAACCATGCTGAAATAGTATGTTACGAGAAGTTTATTCGTATTCCTCTCGCCGACGGTCAAAGTCTTCGTATTTATGGCGAGACTCGTTCAAAAAATCTTAGTCTTATGTCATGTACTCAAGCTCGATCATATCTACGTAAAGAATACATGGCTTTCTTAGCCCATATGGTGGAAACAAAGGTCAATGAAAAGAAGATCGAAGATATTCCGATTGTACGAGACTTTCCCGACATCTTTCCCGATGACGTATCTGGACTCCCTCCAGTACGTGAGCTAGAGTTCCGCATCGATCTCGTTCCTGAGGCTGCTCCCATAACCAAGTCTCCATATCGGTTGGCTCCAACCGAGATGCAAGAATTGGCAAGTCAGCTCCAAGAATTGACCGATAAGGGATTTATCCGCCCTAGTACTTCACCCTGGGGAGCCCCGGTTCTCTTCATCAAAAAGAAAGATGGTTCGTTTCGTATGTGTATCGATTATCGGGAGTTAAATAAATTGACCGTCAAGAACCGATATCCGTTACCTCCGATCGACGACCTTTTTGATCAGCTTCAAGGAGCTTCATGCTTCTCAAAAATCGACCTCCGCTCGGGTTATCACCAACTTCGAGTACGGGAAGAAGACATCCCCAAAACCGCTTTCCGAACCCACTATGGTCATTACGAGTTCACCGTTATGCCTTTTGGCCTAACGAATGCCCCTGCCGCATTCATGGACTTGATGAATCGGGTATTTAAACCTTATCTCGACCGTTTTGTTATCGTCCTTATTGATGACATCATCATTTACTCCAAGACAAAGGCAGACCATGAAAGACACCTTCGTCTAACTCTCCAAACATTGCAAGGAAATCAGCTCTATGCCAAATTTTCGAAATGCGAGTTTTGGTTAAATGAGGTACAATTCCTCGGTCATATTGTAAGTGACAAGGGTATTTTAGTCGATCCCGCAAAAGTTGAAGCAGTCAAGAATTGGAAAGCCCCACGTACCCCCAAGGAAATTCGGTCATTCCTTGGTTTAGCCGGCTATTACCGGCGTTTCATTTCAAATTTCTCAAAGATCGCTTTACCGCTTACTTTTCTCACTTGAAAGGGTACGCCATTTGATTGGGGACCCAAGCAGGAAGACGCTTTCCAAACCCTTAAACAAAGATTGTGTGACGCTCCGATTCTTACACTCCCTGAAGGATCCGAAGATTTCGTGGTATACTGCGATGCCTCCAATCTCAGTCTAGGTTGTGTTTTGATGCAAAGGGGAAAGGTTATAGCTTACGCATCGCGACAACTCAAAATCCATGAAAGGAATTATACGACTCATGATTTGGAGCTCGGTGTTGTGGTTTTCGCTCTTAAAATTTGGAGGCATTACCTTTACGGCACTAAATGTGTAATTTTCACCGACCACAAGAGCTTGCAACATATTCTTAATCAAAAGGAACTCAATATGAGAAAAACACGATGGGTCGAACTCCTAAATGATTACGAGTGTGAAATACGCTATCATCCGGGCAAGGCAAACGTGGTAGCCGACGCGTTAAGCCGAAAAGAACATACCAAAGCATTTCATCTAATATGTTCTCCTATCTTGTCCAATCTCAGCGACCGAATTCCAGGAGCCCAACACTCGACAATTACCGAAAATGACATGCCCACGGGAATTGATGGGGAGTTGGAAAGTAAATCTGATGGTATTTTCTATTATCAAAATCGCATCTGGATCCCAGATCGCAACAATCTTCGTACCTTCCTGATGGAAGAAATCCATAAAACTTGATATTCCATTCATCCTGGCACTGACAAGATGTATCATGGTCTGAGAACCAATTATTGGTGGTCGGGAATGAAAAAGGATATTGCTTTATTCGTGGCCAAATGTCTTACATGTTCCAGGGTCAAAGCGGAACATCAACGACCCTCTGGACTATTGGTCCAACCGGTAATCCCTGAGTGGAAATGGGAAGTGATCGCCATGGATTTCGTAACCAAACTTCCCCGTACCACTAAGGGACACGACAGCATTTGGGTAATCATTGACCGTTTGACCAAATCCGCTCATTTCCTTCCCATCCGTGAACATTTCAAGGTCGAACAACTTGCTCGGATTTACATCGACGAGATAGTTAGTCGGCATGGCATCCCTCTCAGCATCATTTCAGATCGTGATGGGAGATTTCTCTCTCGGTTTTGGCAATCACTTCAAGCAGCCATGGGAACCCGCCTCGATCTCAGTACCGCCTATCATCCTCAAACCGATGGTCAATCTGAGAGGACAATTCAAACACTCGAAGATATGTTGAGGGCGTGTGTCTTAGATTTCGGAGGAAACTGGGACTCCTATTTACCGTTGGTGGAATTCTCCTATAATAACAGTTATCATTCTAGCATCAAGATGCCGCCATTTGAGGCATTGTATGGCCGTAAATGCCGATCACCTATTTGCTAGCATGAAATTGGCGAGTCCCACGTAATTCACGCAACAGTGGATTCTCCAATCATTGGTCCTGAGCTTATCCAGGAAACAACCCACAAAATCACTCAGATTCGCAATAACCTTCTCGCAGCTCGTAGCCGACAAAAGAGTTACACCGACAAGCGACGCAAACCGCTTGAATTTACCGTGGGTGACATGGTCATGTTAAAAGTTTCCCCATGGAAAGGTGTGGTTCGATTTGGACGCAAGGGTAAATTGGCACCACGCTATGTAGGCCCGTTCAAAATCCTGAAAAGGATCGGACCAGTAGCCTACGAGTTGGATCTACCAATAGAGCTTAATAAAGTTCACCCAGTATTTCATATAGCCAACCTCAAGAAGTGTTTAGCAGACGAGAACCTTCATGTTCCTCTCGAGGATATCCAAATCGATGAGACAATGCAATTTATCGAGAAACCCTTGGAAATTTCCGACCGAAAGGAAAAGCAACTCAAAAGAAGTCGCATTCCCCTGGTCAAGGTCAGGTGGCAGTCAGCATGTGGAGTATACATGGGAGCGTGAGGATCAAATGCGTACCAAATACGCGCAACTTTTCTCTTAAGGTACTCTCTTCTTAAATTTCGGGACGAAATTTCCTAAAGTAGGGGAGACTGTGACATCCGCCTAAAATAGATTCGGGTCAACCCACCCAAATTGGAAATTTAATAAACCCTACTCGAGATTTCTCGATGCTAATAGGATCAAAACCCTTACACTACGATATAAATTGACGTTAATAGCAATATAGCATAGTATAACATTATAACTATAATCAAATTAAATTATGATACCATATTAAAATCAAATCAAAGTATGATGCTCTAATTAAATTAAAAGAATCAAACTTGAATGCTATAATTAAACTTCAAATCAAAGTAGATTGTTATAATCAAATAATAACCTATTTTTTTTATAAAACTCTATTTTTATAAACACTACATTAAATTTTATAAAACTCTTAAGATGCTTGTGTTAGTGGGGAATTATGAAGACCACCAAAAGTAAAAGGTTATTCCCATTGTCTCCCACTCACACCTCCCATCATCTTTCCTTTCATTTTTCTCCCAACACATTATTCTCATCACCACTCAAACCATATCTATTCTTTCTCTCACTCTCAATCTCGAAATTCCTCCTAGAAATCTTCATATTTCAGCCAAGAACACTCCAATATACTCAAATCTTCATACCTCTTGAAGCATTCATCAAGGTATGTTGTTAAAAGTCTCAAATTCATGAATGAAACAAATTAAATCCACCAAAATATCTAAAACTCATTTTATGCATAAACCTGATTTTTATCAGACTCTCATAAATAAAATAAGAAGTTCTGGAAATTTTCAGAAAATAAATTATTTTTATTGAATTACTATAATTATTGCAATAAAATAGGGAAATAATTCACATAAAATACTTTTTTGAATCAATAAATTCTGGGAAAATTTTGGAATGACCCATATATTGAGGAAAGTGGATTTAGGAAGTTTCATGCATTTATATTACGGTTTGAGTTTTATTTTATATTTTATTTTATTATAGATAAATAAATAGCAACATATAGTTATGTATGTCAAAAACTGGATTTTATATTTTTCACACCTTATTAACATTATAAAGACTCCTTGACAAAATTTACAGAGTTTTTTAGGAATGTTTTCTTATTTTTCCCGATTTAATGATAGTTTAATGATTTAAATTGATAATAAATAGCTACACATGTCCAAAAATTACAAAACCTTATCCGAATATCTTATATAACATGTTAATCATAAATAAAAAAGTTCAATGAATTTCCCTTAATCTTTTACTATTATTTATGATTTTATTGCTTAATTAATAATGAAAAACATAAGAAATACTTCACTTAGTCACAAATATCCAAAACATTTACAGTAGGCTCAATATAATGTTAGAAAACTATGCTTAAATTTCTAGAATTTTTAGGGATCATTTATTATTTTTCCAGAATTTTGATGTTGTTTAATCAATAAAATAATAACGAAATACTAAACCAGTTCAGAAAACTATGAAAATTTTATAGTAATTACTATTATGTGAAATAATGATTTCCTAATAATTTCAGAATTTTTCAATACTGTTTACTCTTTAAAACTATTTTCCTAAGTACTTAAGCATGTAAAAATGCATTTTTAATGATTATTTCATATAAATAATTGTTAAAATCTGTAAATACTTATAATTGGACAAGTTATTATTTTAATAAGAAATTATTAAAATCTTGACTAAATTGAAAATATAAATTAATTATACAAAGTAATTAATTCAATTTAAAATTCATTTAACAAATGAATACCTTAATATTCAAATCGAAATGAATTATTGTTCATTCATCTAATATAAGAATATGTGTATAATTATTTTTATTAATACTTCATTCCAGTTTAGTAGTTCCTAAACCAAAACTATTAATTATATTAGGTTCTACGTCATTTTGACCCGAGCCGCCTATTCTGCTACACGCGTATTCCGTTGGACTAATGTGAGTAATCTACCCCATATTTTATAATTTTCAATACTTTTGGGGTGTATCATGTGGTTTTAATATGTTCCAACTTCATTTTATTAATTTTTCACCATTGAGACATTGTTGAGACATTTATACGTGAATCATTATTTGTATAATTATTGTTTGTTTACGCTACATGTACTTGTAGTGCATTACCATTTTTAGTCTAATCCCCATGACTATGCCCGTATTCTTGAGGTACGTTATGGACAATAATAGCGCTATTGGGTTGACCACCCCGCCTTGGGACGCTAAGGTGATTGATTGCACGTGGTTGAGTGTGTATGATGATTAGATGCTCCATCCTATATATACATATATATGTATATATAGGGTGAGGACTTATTGTTGTTGTTATCATTTGTTAATCAATTTTTGATTTATAAACCGTTATCTCAATAATACTTGCTTGTCGACTTCCAAAGAAAACAAGTTTCAAATTATAAATATTTCAAACTCACAATTTTCTTTAACAAAACTAGATTACTCACCAACTCTCGTAGTTGACCTGTTTTTACCCATGATGCAGATTTGAAGAATGAAGTTGATGAAAAGTAGGGTATACCTTAGAAACCCACAAGACTATTTAAATTTGATGTAATAAATGTTGTTTGTATTTGAATTTGTATTTGTATGTTGTGGATCTTGTTTGCCTACTTAGTACTTAATTGAATCTAATCATATTATAACATAGTTTTCATGAGACTTTGAACAATATATCACGCCTTGATCGATTCCGCCAAGGATCGGGGTGTGACAAGATAGACCAAAAATTACATTCTATAATCCAAATCAAAGGGATGAGATAAGGTGGGCATATTTGATTAGAAAAGCTTGTCTGCCAAAGGGACATAATTTTCCATCAACTATGATCGGTAAAAAGGCAAGACGTTTTGTTATTGAAAGGTTTAATGAATTTGAATGGTTAGAGTATAGCATAATAAAGAACAAAGCCTATTGTTTGTATTGTTATCTTTTTGGAGACATTATAGTAGGAAAACATGGTGGGAGAGATGCATTTGTGACGGAAGGCTTTTGCACATGGAGTAAAAAACAAGCATTGTATACTCATTTGGGTAATGTTGATAGTTATCACAACAAAGCACGACAAACGTGTGAAAATCTAATGAGAAAAAATCAATCTATTTGTGAACCTCTTCATAAGCAAGGTGAAATTGAAAGGAGTAATTATGAACTTCGATTACATGCTACAATTCGTACATGTAAAATTTTTATTGAAAAATTTGTTACCTTTTCGTGGTCATGATGAGTCGGATGCCTCTCTTTCTAGAGGACTTTTCATAGAAGTATTATCTTTGATTAGAGAACATAACGAGAGTATTTATAATGTTACTTTAGAAATGGCTCCCAAAATGAAAAATTGGCATCTCCGAAGATTCAAAAACATATTGTCGAATGCTTTTCAAAAGAAATAACCATGTCTATTTGTGATGAAATTGGTGATGATGTGTTTGGTATATTAGTTGACGAGTCTAGTGATGTATCTAAAAAGGAACAAATGAAATAGTTTTGAGATATGTTGATAAACTTGGAATTGTGAAGGAACGGTTTATTGGAAGTGTTCATGTGACGGATACATCTTCTTTGACTCTTAAAGCGGCCATCAATTCCGTATCTGCCGAAAATAAGTTGAGTATGGCTCAGGTGAGAAATCATGAACTCTTTGTTTATTTCTTATGCAATTGAATCTTTACTTGCTTTATGTCGTACATTTTTTATTGATTATGTTACATAGGTGAGAGGGCAAGGTTATGATGGAGCAAGTAATATGCGTGGTGCATTCAACAGTTTGAAGTCGTTGATATTAAGAGAGAATAGTTCAGCACATAATGTACATTGTTTTGCACACCAACTTCAGTTAGTGGTTGTGGCGGTAACAAGGAAACATGAAGGTGTTCATGATTTCTTTGAGCATCTAGCTTTGGTGGTTAATGTGGTTTGTGCATCCTGCAACAGAAAAGATATCATACGAGAGAGGTACAAAGAAATAGTGAAAGCCGAAAATGGTAGTGGTGAAACTGAAACTAGAAGTGGGTTGAATCAAGAGATTTCTCTTAGTGGATCTAGAGATACAAGATGGGGTTTACATTATAAAACCATCACAAGTTTGATAATTTTGTTTCCAAAAGTTGTTGAGGTACTTAAGTATGTTGAAAAGGACGGATCTACTTTATATAATCGTAATCAAGCAAAGGGTATTTTGGCATATTTCAAGACACTTGATTTCGTGTTTTATTTACACTTGATACCAGAAATTAGGCCTCACAAATTCCTAGTCAAAACATCTTCAAAGAAAAGACCAAGATATTTTGGAAGAGGCTTCATTGGTAAAAGGGACAAAGGAAGCATTACTAGCTTTAAGAAATGATGGGTTTCCACAAACTTTGAAGAAAGTAAGTTCTTTTGTCAAAAACATAATATTGCAATTGTGGAAATGTCGGAAAATTTTTGTTACTTCAAGAAACCGTACAACCAATATTACTAATCAACATTATTTTGAAGTTGTGATTTTTAACACGATTTTGGATATGCAAATTCAAGAATTTAGGGATCGATTAGTGAAATAAGCACCGAATTGATAGAAAATATGGCGGCTTTGAGTCATTGTGATTCATTTTTTAAGTTTGATAAAGAAAAGTTGTTAAAGTTAAGTGAGATATACCAAAATGATTTTAATGCATCAGAACGGGTTCATCTTAGCGGTCAACTTGATATTTATTATTACTCTTTACTACGTGATGAAACATTTGCTCAATTGAAGGAAATTACAGACCTTTCTCGTTAGATGGTGGAAACAGGGAAACATCATTCTTTTCTTTT
Organism: Cichorium intybus; assembly: GCA_023525715.1. Taxonomy (NCBI): domain Eukaryota; kingdom Viridiplantae; phylum Streptophyta; class Magnoliopsida; order Asterales; family Asteraceae; genus Cichorium; species Cichorium intybus. The sequence goes on along the minus strand of CM042010.1, from coordinate 97,817,044 downwards.
GGTCTATAGGTTATTAAAGCTAACTTTGGTTTTGCCCGTTGCAACTGCAACGGTTGAAAGATGTTTTTCCGCGATTAAACGTGTGAAGATCGATTTATGTAATAGAATGAGTGACGATTTTTTGAATGATGTTTTGATTTGTAGTGTAGAAACGGAAGCACTTATGGATGTTAAAACATAAAATGTGATGAGTCGATTCCAAAAAATGAAAGATCGGAGAGACCATCTTTATAATGTAGTTTGTACATTAGTTTGACACTTTGTCATTTTATCATATTAAATGAAATTTTTAACTTCTAATTTTTATCTTATTATATAATATGCGGAAAAAATTTGTACTAGTGTGCTACCCTTGAACTTTTGGTCTAGGTCCGCCACTGGGTGAGGTGGAGTCCGGTGAGCTCTGCACCACTCCCTTGTGCCTAATAGTTTGTTATGTATTGTTCTTAAAGAACTAATCTAATTTACATATATTTCATATAAGAATCATATATTACTTCTAACTCTATTTTATCGACGTATTAAATGAGTCTTTAACTAATTTTTGAAACTAATTAAGAACGATCTGAAGGATTGCTAAGCAACTTCTTAAATGATTCTATATTCCCTCTAACTCCTATTTTATAATCTCCTTCAAGCGATTTAGTGGGTATAACGTGAATCTTGTTGCATAGTGTTGGATATCAAGGAATAGATAATCCCTTTGTAAAAGGGATCAGCTAATTTGGAGGTCATATAATGTGTGATATATAGAGTTTACTCTAGAGCTAATTATATATGAAATTATGAGATCACACGTTAAGAGCTATAAAAAGGATTTTTGTGTGATAAGTTACTGTTTACCAAATGTAACACTTTGTTTTTATTTCTTTATTTTAGTATTTATTCATTTCAGTTTTTAATTAAAATCCTATTTTATTTTAGTATTTATTCATTTAAGTGTTTAATTAGTATTTATTCATGACAGAAGTAGTTCCATAAATTAAATTCTAACCTTATTGTGGCTTTGGACCTTGATCCTTTTATCCTTGTCCAGGTGTTCTTACACCATTCTTATTCTTCCTCAAATGACAGGTCATGTGACCATCCTTGTTACAATTCCAACACACAAGTATTGGTTCTTTGTTGGAACCTTTCTGATTGTCATATTTCTTTTTTTTTTCCGAACTTGTTATTTTTATGATTTTTTATCATCTTTTACCATATTGATAGAAGATCTAGGAACATATTTTTCCTTTCCTTTGCCACTTTCTTTAACCCCTAGGCCCTTTTCAATTCGTAAGTGACTGCTAAGTTACACAAGAGACAACTCTTCTTTTGGTGTTTCAGTGTGTGCTTGAAATCCTTCTAGGATGGGGGTAGTTTATCTATAATACTTGAGACATAAATAAACTCGTCCATTTTCATCTTGTGTTGTTCAAAGTGTCCCAGAATTCACGTGAGTTCATTGTACTGTTCCATGACAGGCCTTGAATGCACAATTTTGTAATTGTTGAAATTACTCACAATGTCTAACATCCCAAATTTCACGGCCAAAAATATCATTTTTAAAACAAGTTTAGATATAAAAAAACCAATTTAAACATCATAAAACATTCTTCCAATTGTCAATAGTCACATCCTAAAAGCATAATATAAAATCCAATATAACAAAAGTCTAAAAATGCAACCAAGCCAATGTAGAAGAGTCAGGTCACGCACTCCCCTTATCTAAAGAAGTACATGAAAAACATTTAAGTTAATATAGTAAGCACAAAGCTTTGTTAGTTTTCTAAAATACCACACATTCCATCACATACAAACACATAGTACAACTACAACCTAGTGGGCACCAGACACCGTCCAACCCTAATGGTCATCAGGCGTAGTCCAACCTTACTGAGCATCAATCATAATCCAACCCTATCGGGCATCAGGAACAGTCCAATCCTAATGGACGTCGGACACCATCCAACGCCATCGAGCATCAGGCACGACAGTCATAAGAACGAATCATACGACTTAACCAATCAACAAGCAAGACATTATTAGTCTAAGAACACAGTCCCACCTTAACAGGTTTCAGGCTACCTACACATGCAACGTGACACATAGTATAATGAGAAAACTGACCTGCATCATAAAGTCGTAACACATACTCAAGTGTTCCCTCAACACTCAGCAACTCGAACCACTTAAATCACCATTAGGTAACATTTTAGTGACCCAATCCAATAAAAGGTCAACCCCTTAATTTGTATTTTAGATCATCAAAGTTTCACCAAAAGCAATGGTCAACGGTCAAAGTCAACATAGACATCTCGTGTCGCATCTTATGGCTCATCGCGTCGCTATGGGACGCGATCAGAAACGGGTTTCCTCCAGAGGTAGTGTAGTTATACATGGGTGATAACAACATTATCTCTAAACACTCCAACTACTTTATTAAGTTCTTATTCCATTAAGTCAGTGGTTATGACTCTCCAGAATTCATCCATTAAGGGTGTTAATGGTTAAAAATTATGACTCTCCAGAATTTATCCATTAAGGGTGTTAATGGTTAAACACGTAAAATTTGTGGACATGCATGTCCAACCCAAACCCTAGGTCAAAAGAGGTCCAAAATCACAACAAAATATTGCATGGCTTCAAGATAGCTTGAGCATACTCTCTTTTTTGGTACAAAAGCTCCAGAAACGGTTTATAAATGAACTTGGTAACCCAGAGTTCACCAAAATATAGAAACCCATCCAGAAAACTACCTCTAACTACTAGATATATGCACGTAATACTTCAATATTGGAACTTTATAACTTATAGGGGTCCAAAACGTGTGGAGAAGGCTGGATCTAGGTTGAGGATAGCGTCCTTAAACCACCACCTTCTTTTTCTTCTTCTTCTTCAAATGAAAAGAATGAAGCTAGAATCAACAATGGAAAGCTCAGGTTTCGAGCTAAGGTCTCTTTGTATTATGCATGCTAGTCTAGGGTTTAGTGCCTTTGAATAAGGCTCATAGCCCAAGAATGAGGGTTTAAGCGTTTCAGCGCATCGTGTCACTAAGCATGGCCGATAGCGTCGATATTAGCCGTACTCCACATGTGGACTTAAACCCTCCTTTGTGCTGCTATCACCATTATGATAGCGTCATGAAGAGCAAAAACCCTCCAAAATACATAGAATTTATTTCTTTAAAGTTTTTAAAATTATACCTGGGACACAGGCTTTACACGATGAACTTCTTACTAGAAACATCCTCTACCATGTATTTAGACTCCAAGACATCCCAAAGGTCTTTTTCAGATTCATGGCTTTGACTGATATCAAAAAAGTGAGTCAGATCTACCATTCAAGATGTGTCCACCACATATGTAATCATCATTTTCCCACTTGCAGTGATGTTTAGTGTGTTCCATAGTTTCGCCCTCTTGGGCTTCTGGTGTAGGGGTACTTAGAACGTGAACAACTTTCAAACAAAATTGTGAGTAGTATACAATACATTTAATTAACCTGCATTCATATATTATTGTAATGGGTTGCTTTGAAATCATAAAAAGGTCGATGTTAAATAATTCCTTCCTATATGTGCTAATAAACTTATTTTAATTTAATGTTAACTCGATACAACACATCCAACAATATATAACTGGATTAGGCTATACACTGAAAGGTTAAATGAGGGTTAGGTCTATTTAGTTGACTGTTAGGTGACTCTATGGTATTAATCTGAACATTGTGCTTTTATCAAAAACTCAGAGGTGGAAATTAATTCAATCTATAGTGATGTCAAAAAGGATAAAAGGAAAGGAAGGATTGGAAAATTTCTGTTAAATTTTCACAACATAAAGAAACTCTCTCATGAATCAGATATATCTAAGCATTGGGATTCATACGGTAGAGTCGAATTATTTGATGTTTTGGTATATGTAGATGATCAAATAGTAATTCTGCATTGTGTGGGTATCAAGCAATTGAAGCGAGTCAAAATCAAGATTCCAACCAAATAGGCTCTAAGGATTAAATTATACACCAAATAGTAATTATTGGATTGGATTATACACCAAAAGGTTTAATGGGGGCAGGGTCTATTTTAGTTGACCATTAGGTGAATGTGTGGTATTAATTTGAATATGTAATTTATCTAGGGATTGAGAGGTGGAAATTACTTCAAGTTTTAATGATGTCAAAAAGAGTAAAAGGGAGGATATGATGCATTCTGTTGAATTTTTACAGCATGAAGAGAAACTCTCCCAAAAATTGGATAAATCTAAGCATTTGGATTCAAAATATAGAGTCGAATTATTTAAAGTTTGGTATATATAGTTGATCAAACGGTACTTATGTAATGTGTGGGTATCAAGCCAGTCGAAGCGAATCAAAATCAGACTAACCAAATAGGATCTAAGTGCATCATGAAGTTAATAATACTCTATTGGGTATGGTTGAGTTCTAGGTGTCTAAAGAGGGTAATGAAGACTGAAATGATAGTTTCAAGAATACGAATAGAAAGAAGTGCCAAGCTATGTTGCCTATCATTCATTTTATATGGATGGGTAATAAAGAACATGATTAATACGAAGCAGTAGCAGAACATGACTAACATGAATCAATAGCATAATACAATTAGTGGTAGAGTACTTACTTGACCTAGGTTCATGGTTCACAACAGCAAAACACGCCAACATGGTAATATTTGGAAGCAAAAACAAAACTCATAATCAAGACTAGAAGAAACAACAAAACTCACGATTAGAAGCAACAATAGAACTCAATCGGAACGCGAATATGATTGAGGGTAGGGTTTAGGGGTTGCGTATTTATAAACAAGAATTGGAGTGGGATGCAACTTTGCGATTAAGAGACATACGTGGTTAAGAATTCATGTTTAATATATGGTCATGTTCATCTTAGGTTTAAATGTAATATTGTAATGAAACTTGGAGCTCAAGACACACTAATATCAAAGGAACAATGTATATTTTAAGTATGTATATCAGAAAATAAAACACATAAGTGAAGGTACATTGTACTGCTTCTTTAAACGGTGCTTTCAATATTTTTATATTTATCAGACCAAATTTACTTAATACTAATTCAATGCAAATTCAACACTGATACCAAATTGATTATATGTAAACGATATCGGTTTAAGTGTGGTCCCGATTCGCGACTAATTCAAAATCAGGCAATGGTCCTTGATGTTACCCCTAAAATTAGAGTAAATTACACCATTGGTCATTATCTAAGGTTGCAGTTTTGGTCCAACTATTGAAAAATTGATGTGGATGGTCCCTGTGGTTTCCAAAACAAATACCGGAGGTCCTTGGTCCATGTAAAATGACATTATTACCTTTTCTAATTTCTTTTTTGTTTTTCTTTTATTTATATTTAAAAATAATTAAACCCCACCCCATAGCTAAATGATTGTCTCTTTAGTAAAACAACAATATCCATCGATTTCTTTCTTTGAAATTCCATTTCCCAGAATCTCAGATACAACCTCTCTTGCTGCTTGTTTATACTTTTCATCTTCATAATTGTGACAACCGTCAAATTTGATCAACAAAAGTCAACAAAAGTCAGCGAAGATCAACCAGAGCGTAAATTAGGATAATACGTTGAAATGTATTTTAGTAACTTTCCTAATGTATTATTGGAAATTATAATACTACAATACGTTATTTTGAATTAATTATCGGGTAAACTCTATAAGTGCGAATAATAGACTACGATAGCATAAAATTCGATAAATCATACAAATATTATTTTGGTATAAGTAATATTCACAAGACGATGTATTCATGTTTACGAATCCGTGGACGTATAGAACGTTCAGAACGGAGCTCGTATGCAAAATATACAACTATTATAAGAAAACAAGCCAACGTATCATTGATTTTCTTTAATTACATAAACCATTTAGACGCGTTGAAGCACTTGCACACCTCAGATGAAAATTCCAAGAACGTTTTTGGACTCAGACTATGTTCTATTATTTGATTCCATACTCGAAATATTTTTAGTAAAAATATTTATAAAAGTCAAAAAATCAGACGTTTCGGATAAAACGAACATAAATATTCAAACACGATTTCCCGGAGTTCTATAGCTCGAAAAATTAATCCGTTTGGGTTTCTGGAATCGACATACACGGCTCGACAATTCTCCACTCTTGAAAAAAATATTAGACATCGAGATTTTTGCACGCGAGTTTAGGAAGTTTTGGAGGACTTTTAGGGCAAGACCTTCACCTACATGAGAGGGTAATCATCTCTTGTGCCCCCTTCCCTTGCCCACGCCTCCATGCACCTCCCATCACAACCATCACCCTAGCAAGCTACAAGTATGGCTCCAAATTTGTAATAAACAAATCGGTAGGCCATACCTTCAAAATCCTATAAATAAGATGCACCATTCCATTTCCTCTTGACTAGATCTCCCTCTCCCTCGCTTTTCTCTCTTGTGATCGGCCCAAAACACCCCCACACCACCGCCGGCCCCGTCCCACCGCCGCTCCTCCACCGTCGGCCACCATTTGCCGCTTAAAACCTTGTTGTTTTAGAGTATTAGTTCAAGACCAAACCCAAGTCAAAGCTGGTTGGTGTTAATTCACGGTGCTTCTCAAACACGATCATTTCCGAATTTAAACCGAATTCACGCTTCAAGGGTGAGGTCATACCCCTCATTTTCTCTTCTTTTTACATGTTTTAGGGGGAGAATACAAGCTTACTAAAATGCATGTTTTGATCTTGCAAATATAAGATGATATGAATATTTTGTTATTTTTCTATAAAAGTACACAATTTGTTCATGGCAAAGACTTGGAAAACTTTTTACTCAACAATGGTCATAAAAAGGTATTGTAAAAAGTTTATATAACAAATATAGTTTATTTTACAAACTTGTTATTATTTGCATGAAAAATGACCATTTGCAAGTAATTGTCATCGCTTTTATAAAATGACCAAAACTTTTAACTTGCCATCACTTTTGTGAAAAATGGTTTTGTTTACCTTATGTTTATATTTAGTGTCTTAGATGTAAGAAAACGTATATTTATGAACATCTAACATCTTTTAGGTATAAATACGTGAATACGACAAATACACTTATATAAATTATAATTGGTATAATTTATGGAACAACTACGGCAAATACATTTATATAAATTATAGTTGGTATAATTTATGGAACAAACTACGACATTACAACAAATACGTACGAAAGATAATTATATAGATATATAACTATTTCATATTATAATTATCATGGACATTTTGATAATTACAAATACAAAGGATTTTCATTTATAAACAAGGATTTCATCACGTTGAACGGTTATGTGAGACAGTTTCTTCATAGTACTAAACAAAGTATCGGCGTAAGTCCTGGATTGTAACCCGAATCTTAAATGAGCGGGATAGTTGTGTATAGATCTATATGAGATTGAAAATCTCCACCTATAGTTGTTCGCTACAGCTAGACCGACGGGTTTGAGGTGACAAATGTCTTATCAAATCACGATGCTTGAAGAACGTCGGGCAGACACACATCATAGTCGGTAGCAGGGTTATAATCAACTCACAAAATAACTACAACAAACAATCATTGTTTTAAAAATATCTTCACTAGTTTCGTACAACTATGAAACTACGTTTTCACACTCAATATAAGTAAAGAATTACTCATACATTCTGGTTGTATGGATTTAAAACTATATTTACATTTAAGAAAATATTGTTTTTCTTATTACAAATACTACTGGTTTTACAAAGAAAATACTGAGTTTTCTCACTACGAAATCTTATGAACTCGCCAACGTAATGTTGACACTTTCAAAACCACTTGTATTCTCAGGTAATCATTAGTCAGCAAAGGACTAACTTTTAGGGAAGCGACGCGAAGACGTCACTCTTATTCATTTTATTTTCACACAAGTAATTAGATTCGAAACAATTAACATTTGAAACATGTAACTTATTTAATTATAATGTATGATGGTTGTTTATGTACTTGCATTGATGTATTCAATTATTGTGATACTGCATTCTCTTCCACCGTCAGACGATTCCGTCATCCGGTTTGGGGGTGTGACAATAACCCTCGTCGACAGCAGTAGAAGAAGCATCACAAGACTGTGGGCGACATGGTGGTCAATAAGAATCGTTGGGAAAATAATTAGCAACACGTCTATTGTGCAACCAAGTACAAACTGGATCATTGTCTTCCATATAAATTGGGGGTGATAATAAGAAACGTCGGCGAAGATGACGAGAATAATCACCCGGTAAGAGTATCCAATTTCTTGGATCCTGAAACAACGCTAAAGGTTGCATATATGCTATTACGACCATCAACATCGACATGGCCCTAAAACCCCTCTCAATCCCTGCAACAAAAATCCTCGGCTGCGTTTCATCCGATTTCATTAAGCTTCGGCGATTCTGTATCAAAACTTGATGCAAACCTAGATTAAAACGGGTGAAATCATAACTTAATGCAAACCCAGATCAACACACACATGGAGAAGTTAAGATTTGTGAGATTTGGGATTAAATTATGGAATCAAGAAGCAACAACACCTGAAGCGGTAGAAGTCTCTAGTCGATTGTTTCCTTGCATATGGATATGGGTTTGGTAGATTTAATCTAGAAATTAACATGGATGAAGAGGGAAATATTTATGTCTATCGATATTAATAATTGGAAGAAACAGAGTTTCCGGGTAGAAGTGAAGACGAACAAGAAATGTGAGTTTGAAGCTACATTGTCAGTTACATTTGGCTTCTCGTTTCCATCGCTGCCGCTCGTCCCATCGCCACCGTCTTTGATTCCTCTCCTCATTCCATCACCACCACCATTGACCGATCAAAACCTTAATGCATAGTTTATGGAAGAGAGAGAGTCGGGTCGGTTGGTGTTTATCTTTTTAATTTTTATTTATTAAAAATATAAATAGGTAAAAAAACAAAAACAAATTAGAAAGGACAATTATGTCATTTTACATGACTAGGGACCTCCGGTGTTCGTTTTGGAAACCACAGAGACCATCCACATCAATTTTTCAATAATTGAACCAAAATTACAACTTTAGGCAAACCACAGGGACAAATAGTGTAATTTAGTTCTAAAATTATTTACTTAGGGCACATTTGGTTCACAAAATATTTAGAAAGGAATTATAATTTTTTGGATGAATGAGAATCCAAAGGAATTTGAATCTCTACCGCGTTTGGTTTACAAATAATGGAATGAAATTATTTGTTGATATCTTATTTAGTTTGCAAATTTTATAGAATGAATTAGAATGTAAATTATATAAAATGACTAAACTATTATTTTAAGGTTAAATATGTTATTTTAATTGGAGATAACAAAAAATAAGCAAAGAATTTGAATTATTTGATATTATCCAAATGAATGATAAATTCAATTATGGGGCCGTTTGGATTTGCTTATAAAAACTGCTTATTGACTTATTGGCTTTTTGGAATAGCCATAAGTCATAAGTAAGAGTCTCCTTACTTATTAAAAACTGCTTATTTACCTTTGATAAAAGCAAATAAGCAGTTTTTAATAAGTAAGAAGACCCTTACTTATGACTTCTGAATTTTCCAAAAACCCAATAAACCAATAAACAGCTTTATAAACACATCTAAACAGACCCTATATATAGAATTTAATAGGATCTTAAACAATTCGATTTCATCATATTTTCAACCAACCATGTATTTTAAACGGAAATGTCTCTTTCCATTTTTTTCGAATTCCATTCAAATACCTGAATAATGGAAATTAGACCCAATATTGTCTGCTCCTTGCATACCGACCCGAAGCAAAACCCTCCTAGACCCCTCCGTTGGTCCCTTTTCCATCCTCGGTGAGTCTTTGATGCAAAACAATGCGGAAAATTTTCTTGATGCGGAGTCTCAATTTCCTCTACTCTAAATCGTCCTCCTTCAGCGCACACAACCCTAACTACAAAACTCCTTCATTAGTCTCGTTTGCTTTTCATAATTTGTATACATCTAAATCAGAATCGTCTTCTGAAAACCCTCTCACTCATCAATCAGAAAACAAAACCCAGAATGAAATCCCCGTCGATGCAGAGGATGTCAGCAGTGAAGGTATGTTTAATACGCTATGTGCTTTCTAATAGACCCGTATCTTCTGTAACTTAATTGTTTTACTTGTATATATCGAGTTTGTTCTCAATACCTTGCGAGTTTTAGAAGAAAGAAGAATTGTTCAAAATCCTTCCGAAGTCATGAATTTCAACCATATCGTTGATCTCTCCATAAAGTTTACTAGGGTTTATGAACATAACCTTCCTTGAGAACAAACGATTATCAGCCGTATGAAAGAATGGAGGGTTTTGAGAAAAATAATATAACATCAAAAGGGAGCTCACATTCTATATCCAAATTAAAATTAACAGTTGCTCTAGATGAGTTTTTTATACATTGGAGATGATTTCCGATATTGTTCTTTCAAGTCTTTCCTTAGTCAACCCAATTATAGCAGTGAAAATTTATTGGTAATTGGATGATATTTGCTATAATTGGTAAAATTTTCAAAATACAATATTGCAATAGGAAGAAACTGAAAGTAGGATGCTATGATGAACAAATCAAAGGAAGTAAAGTACGTTATTTTTTTGCATCTAACGGATTGATATTATCCACATGCACACACGTATACATAATACAATGTTTTCGGTTAAAATAATATGATATTTAATTTATGAACTTTTTATGACAGATCTTAAAACGCAAATAGACAAGTTTTATAAGGGCGATTTTGAAGCAATACCAACCATTTTTGAATCTATATTGAAAAGAAAGTTATCAGGGAAGCATGAAGAGTCGGATGATGAGTTGATGAATGAGTTTAGAGAGTACCAAACAAATGAAGTAAGTGATGAAGAATTGGATTCAGATTCATATTCAGACACTGATTCAGATTCTGATGGATGATTAAGAGAATTATATGTTAGTGGACGATAATATTTTAAAGTGTACACTTTACTATAAATTAGAAGGGAAGAGAATTTGATAGAAGATAGAACAGAACAGAACATGTTATATTATGTTTTTTTTTATTGCATTGAATTTGACTAATATTAAAAGGACAAAAATGCAATATTTTGTTATTAACTTTTCAAGAAGCTAATAAATTAAAAATGGTGTCTGGCTAAGTTAAAAACACTTTTCAAATTAGTTTTTTGAACATATTCGAAAATCATTTTTCAAGAAATAGTTGTATCGTGACTTTTTGAATCAAAAGACAATTATACCCTCATAACTAACCTAATTTCAACGTATCCATTCATATATCCATTCGTTCCTCGTCAAACAGATCACAGAGTAATATGTAAATATGTCTCTTTTGGTCATTTTACATATATAAGTAAAATCAAACACTTTTTAAAAAATGTCTTGTCAATTTATTGACTTTTCCTACCATAAAAACTATTCAAAACATTTTAAACACTCATTTTGTTAACACCATAGAAGACCTTAATTATAGTTAGATCAAATTATGTTTCAAAGGCATACACAATAATATAATATATTTTTCATATGGTTCGACTTTCGAGTAGCCTTTACGTCATTTAGTTTATAAGACTGTTTCTAAAAGTTAATAGCATTTGTAAGGTGTGTAACTAAGACTCGTTAAACCATGTTCCCCACCATACATAGAATAAAAAGTTACTTACATTTCTTATTCAAAATAACAATATAATTACAATTTTACTTATAACAACAGTGTACTTATATTCTTATACGATAATAACAGCGTACTTATATTCTTTTATGATAATAGTAATATGTAACTTCAAACTTGTCAAATTATAAGGTTACGGTCAGTTAAAAAAATGTATTTACCTATAAAATATAAATATGTGATATTATGAATAAACAAATATAAGTTGTCAATATTAAAGTGATTGCTTTTCCTTTGCCAACCTTTATTCTGTTCATGGTAAAGTGCCCATGGTTTTGGTCCAGTCTCATATGTACCATGGTATCAAACATATTTTAAAGATTATGGATTTCTTTTAGTATTAGACAAGTCATATTCTTAAAACACCAGTAAATCATATCTTAGGAATGGAAACTTTTTTATTTTTTTTTTATTTTTATCATTAATCAACGCATCTTTCTATTATTTGATCGCTAATACGTGATTTTTAAGTTCAAACTCATTATAATCAAGAAATGATACACTTTTTGAGAATAAGGAAGAATTATTCAATTTGATGTATACTTTAATTGTTGGAATCGACTAAATATTTTGGGCTTCAAATGGTCGTGTCACACAAGATTTGGACATGATGGGGTATCACATTCCAACGGCAGGACCAAGTATCTTAAAAGACAAAAAGCAAACAAGATAAAGAAAAAAAATGCTACAAAAACCCTACAATATGTCTCTAACTACATGTAAGAAATGAAAGCTAGCAAACAACAACAAAAAATGAAGTCAAAACATTCTTCTCCCTCTAACAGCCCTTCATGTTCTAGTGAGAAACAAAAGTGTTATCACAATGTTACACAATTTGCTTGTAGTGGGTGTTTATGTGTATGTTGTCCGGTTATCATGTTGTGGTGTTGTGTGAAAGTTTCATGTAACATGGGATGGCGTTTGGCAAGGAAGGCAAGAGAAAAGTCTTGTTGTGGGCCGGATAAGAGAGTTTTTGCAGTATACTCGTCGTTCTCTGATTCAGATTCTGATAACCTAATGAACAAAGACAGAGTATGATTTAGTTTTAGGCTTGTTTTGAATTATTTTGAAAAGGTACATCGTTTTTTTTATAGGATGAGTTGTATTGGAAGGGTATCGTCATAACGATTTTGGAGTTGCATACCCATGTTGTATGTTTGAATTGATCTTGGCTTATTTGACTTGATCTTGTAAAGTTACAATTTTATTTTTCATATTAGAAAGAGTCCCTTTTGCATACTTTGTTCTATTGTGTAGGTTTCTAGAAGGGCAATTTCACAAATCAAATAGGTTGGATTGATTTGCTAGTTCTTTTTTATTCATATTTTTCTTTTTGTAATTCATAAAAAATAACATATCGGATATGACATGCAAAACTATTTTAGTGATCCAACTTCTTTTCAAAAATACTTTAGAAGATTGTAAGCACTTGATATACTTTGGAAACTTGTAAACCGTTCAACATGTGTCATCATTTTCCCTTTAAACTAAATTTTTAAAATTTACTTGTTTAACCCATTATTAATTAATTATAACAAAATCAACATGTGTATGAAGATGGTTTATCTAACGAGGTATTATAAAAGTAGATATGACAGCTTAGAACTTTCCAGATGATTTGTTTATTTAGAACCACAGACCACTTCAAAGTTGAAGCATGTGAGATTTGAATATGTGACAATTTTATTTTTTTGGAATCATTAGTTCCTGAGTAATTATCACTAAGCCATATTATCATTGCAGATTAATACAAACATTTGGACCATGAAGTGTAAATTTATAAGTTAACCGATCAAATTAATCATCTAACAAATAGACCATAAATGATTTTTTGTAGTTTACACAAGCATGTTTGAACCAATGTTGTGTTAGGAATCGGACAGGGTACACGCAACGGAAACACTATCACACACACACACGAAAGCAGAAAATAAAGCAAAAGATAACACAAGGATTTTACGTGGTTCGGATTCGGTGTCAATCCTACATCCACGGGCTGCAACTACGGGCTGCAACTGGGTTTTCTTATATTTACTCTATGAAGATTACAATTACAATTGTTGGTGCAATTTACAAATGAAGATAACAATCCTATTTATAGGATTTTAGAGCCGTATAATGTCGTTCCCTTTTTCCTTTCTTCACATGTTAGTTTGAATATGAAAAGTTTGTAGACCCCTTTTCACCAAACACGGCAGACACATCAATTCAATTTGCAATTGAATTGTAAATGAATTTACAATAATTACCCTTGAACTTTAATATTCTTGTCACAATTTTCATGGCTCCACAAATCTTAACAATCTCCCACTTGGAGACATGAACAATACAGTAACTTCAGTAATCTTCAACCAAATCAGTCTTCCAAGCTTCCAGTTCCCAAGAACAAGCTAGACTCAATCAAATTTCCTTAGTTGCAGCCGCCCCTCATCTTCAAGTACTAGAAAGGGCTAGTTGAAGCTCCCACTAGCTCTAACTCAGCCGTGGCTAATCCCACCACCGACTCATCCTCTGTCTCAACCGGTTTGGACACTCCACCAGCTCCAGAGATACACCGAGGACCACTAACACTCTCCAAACTTTGCAAACTTCCAACAGGAGAGAATTTTTCAGTCTTAGTCTTCAAAACCCAACGACTCTTTGTAACTGTACCAGGAACACACCCCGTGCTCCCACTGTCACAAAATCCCCTGAATGGTTTAGACTTTCCGATTCGTTCAACTAACATCCCCTTGGCTCCAGAATTCATGTTTGCAAAATGAACTCTCTTAGCACTAAATTTAGCGAACCAGATTTTGTCATGCTTAATGGGGATGGTCATACTTCCCTCAGCAGGTACCTCAACCATATACAATGACCCACGCTTCATACCTTGAGCAATCACCGAATTACCATTGACCACCCTCCATTTACCACCACCAAACCTTACTTCCAGTCCTTGTTTATCCAGCTGACCAATAGAAATCAATTTCTTCTTCAGCTCCGGAATCACCCTGACATTTTTCAGGTTCCATGTAGTTCCCAATGAAGTAACCAGATCAATATCTCCTATGCCCGTTACTTGAAGCATCTTGTCATTTGCTAACCGTACCTTCCCAAAATCTCCTTCTTTTAGATTCACCATCGTTTCTCCGTTGTCCATGGCATGAAACGAAGCCCCTGAATCCATGACCCAAGAGTCTACACAGTTTTCCATACTGAGTATCAATGCATCTTCCTGATAAACATTCTCAGAACCAACACTGTTTAATTCTTTCTTTGGACATTGACTCTTAACATGTCCCACCTCTTGGCAGTTCCAGCACTTCACATTCTTCCAAGTTCTAGATGAACTTCTTCCCCGACTCCGACTACTCCCATCGTTTCTGCTATTCCCTCTACCTCTTCCGATATTTAATAACTCATAAGAAGACGAGCCACCTTGATTCTTACGTCTGGTATCCTCGCCTAGAACCAAATCTCGAACCCCTTCAAACGTCATACCACTGGTCCCCACGGAACTCGTAACAGCAGTAACTGTTCCTGACCAGCTATCAGGTAGTGAAGCTAGTAGCAGTGAAGCTTGAGTCTCATTATCAAATTTAATTCCCACAGATGATAATCTGGACAGAATTGAATTTAGATTGTTAATGTGAACCGTAATTGAGCTGTCTTCATTCATCCTTGTCGTGAACAACTCCCTCATCAAGAACACCTTGTTAGCCGCCGACGGTTTCTCATACATGTTCGTCAGAGCATCCATCATACCACGTGCCGTGGTTTCCTTCATGATGTTGAAAGCAACGCTCCTTTCCAACGATAACGTAATAACCGCCTTAGCTTTCTTGTCCTTTGAGTTCCACGCATCTTCAGCAGCTTTTTCCATTTTCTCCGGTTTGTCTCCAAGTACCATCTCCAAATCTTTCTGACATAGCAATGCTTCTAATTGCATTTTCCACCAGCTAAAGTCAGAACCGTTGAACTTCTCGATTACAACCTTGTCTTCAGCCATTACGACAAACAGGAAACAAATTGAGACAACGAAACAGACACAACAATGGCACGAACCTGACTGGTTCGTTCAGTGTACTCGTGTGTGACAGACAGTACCCTTCAAAGTACCAAGACGCCTTTAATACAATTAATAGAAATTAGTTTCTGATGTAGAAGATCAGACAAAACTGCAACCACAGAGCATACTCTAATTTCTAAAACCGAGACCTCCTCCAAAACCCGAAGCTCTGATACCAGTTGTTAGGAATCGGACAGGGTACACGCAGCGGAAACACTATCACACATACACACACGAAAGCAGAAAATAAAGCAAAAGATAACACAAGGATTTTACGTGGTTCGGATTCGGTGTCAATCCTACATCCACGGGCTGCAACTGGGTTTTCTTATATTTACTCTATGAAGATTACAATTACAATTGTTGGTGCAATTTACAAATGAAGATAACAATCCTATTTATAGGATTTTAGAGCCGTATAATGCCGTTCCCTTTTTCCTTTCTTCACATGTTAGTTTGAATATGAAAAGTTTGTAGACCCCTTTTCACCAAACACGGCAGACACATCAATTCAATTTGCAATTGAATTGTAAATGAATTTACAATAATTACCCTTGAACTTTAATATTCTTGTCATAATTTTCATGGCTCCACAAATCATAACATGTTGAGTTAAGATTCCTTTAAATGAGTCACATTCGAATAAAGATTCTATTTCTATCTTTTAAGAACATGGCATATTTGAGAATCGCTCAATTAGTGTTTAATGGAAAAGGAGAAAATTTATCGAGTAGAGAATAAAATTGGAATCATGGTTGTTGTGAACACAAACAAATAATCACTAATGAATGAGAATGGCATATAGGATACATGAACACAACAACGTTCGAAATGCGCAAGACTTGGAGAAGGTTTCATGTACGGTGTTTGTGACGATTTTGTTGACACTTAAGTTGTGTCTTTTGCATTGGTGTTTTCATTTGGCCGTAGTGTATTAACACCTGACCAACTAAAAAACCATTTGTATTCGTTACACATAAGAAGACTATAATGGACATTGTAAATTTTTAAAGACTCTTTTCAAATTTCACTGATGTAAAGAATTTATGTCTTTTGTATAAATGAGAAATCAAGTGGGAATCTATGTTCTACCCTATGTGGACAACTAGACAACAAATTGCAACTTTTGCCTCAATGATATAATCCTTAGTCCTAGTCCTAGTCCTAGTTCCGATCCCATTCACGTCAAAGGCACTTAGCATGTGTTTGTTACACAAAATATGACTACGTTGACTGACAAAAAAAACTTTCTAGAGCTAGTTTCGATGACGAGGAAGAAATTTCTGTATTTTATATGATAAAAGAATTTGTATCCTTTGCATAAACGATAGATGTAAAAATACCGTTTTTGATGAAACAGAAAATCACAGTCTTTATCCCATTAACACAATCCACTCTCTAATGCACATCAACATAACATGTAGCACCCATAAAATTATATAATCTTTCTTCATGTGCAAACCTACAATTATTAGTGGGAATATCTAAAGAAACAAATGAGCAATACTTGATACTATAAAAACGCAAGAGTTAAGTGTCCGTTTGTCAAAAGTATGAGTTTGGTTGCAACTTTGTAAAATTTAAAGAGTGTGTAGTTAAAAAACACAAGACAAAAACAAAATCTGATCTAAAACGATCACACCATCTTTGTCCGCTTTCATTCTCACCCTTACCAAACATACACCTTCTCCGCTCTCCCTCCCATTGCCGATTTGCCACAGCGTCACGTCGACGGCGAAGGTCAACGCCGGAGTTCCTGCTTCTCCGCTCCTCTATCCTTCCTTCCAATCGTAAATTTAGGTATTCATATCGATCCTATCGGTTTTGTACTCAGAATTATAGTGACAGATTCGAAAATTATGTTGGGGACTTGACGTATTACGGGGTCTACAACTGCATTTGATTTATCTATTAATCTGAAGTTAACATCGCTATGATATCTTGCAATTTGAGGGTAACGTTTATGTATCGCCCTCTCGTGTTTATTTATGTTCTATCATTGAAATTTTAAACAAATTGAGGGTGTATTGTTTTTACCTTTTCGGTTGTGACTTACCAGAGCATAAATGAAACCTTAAGCTGCTTTCTTTCACTCTATACACGATGACTAATCGAACTTGTTGCGCCGACTTCCTAGCATCAATGTTCAGTTCACATACTCTGTTCTTCATGGATCGTTGACCACCTGTATGTAATATCATAGTGTAAATCACGCATTGAGGTATAAAGGTTTATATTTAAAAAGCATACTGCTCTTATATTTCCT
Source organism: Cichorium intybus (assembly GCA_023525715.1). Taxonomy (NCBI): domain Eukaryota; kingdom Viridiplantae; phylum Streptophyta; class Magnoliopsida; order Asterales; family Asteraceae; genus Cichorium; species Cichorium intybus. The sequence goes on along the minus strand of CM042010.1, from coordinate 97,799,025 downwards.
GGTTGAATATGCCTCTTTAGGTATGATATACAATAAGAGCATATAATTTATTCTTGGATGGAATTGTTAATTTTAATCTAGGGTTAGATGTTCGTTTGTGCAACTATGTTTCACCATTTTCCCAATTAATGCAACAAACTCATTTTTTAGATCATTATGCTACCAGATTTCATTCTAAAACCAAAATATGAAACATTATAACCCACACAATTCACCTCATGACATGTCATCCATTAAATGCTAACTTATTTAACAATGTTTCTCTCTTTTTTCTTTTCCAATTTATGCAACAATGTTTCATCTTTTTACCAATTTGTGCAACAATATTCATCTTTTTACCAATATATGCATCTGACACGAATTATGCAACCACATTTCAACCGGTTAAACAAATTAAAGGTAAAATCGAGCATATATTGGTCCTAGATGAAATGTGGTTGCATTTTCGTCTAAAAAAACCACTTTGTTGCATAAATTAGGAAAAAGCTGAAACAAATATTAAACTATGTAGTCTTTAGATTACCTTACAAACTAGTCTACTAATTTTTCTTTGATACCCTTTTGCAGAAACCATAGTTATGGCTTCCTCTATTGTGAATATGCCATTAAATGTTGGAACAATTAAGGGTTTAGATTGCCGGACTTATGGAAATCTCAAAAATGCCCTTCCAATCTCAAAAATGCCATCAGTCTCCAATTTGCCACATAGGCGTATGTTTGTAGTAAAGGCTTCAATCAGTGATGGACCCATGAAGAAGTTGGGTAGGAGTGATGCCGAATGTGAAGCTGATGTTGTCGCCGGAAACATCCCTGAAGCACCGCCAGTGCCGCCCACTCCTGCATCGCCAGCTGGAACTCCGGTGGTCCCTTCACTTGTAAGTTCCCATCTTAATTTCTTTATTGCAAATTTCTCGACTTCATCCTTTTTGCCAGCTATCTAATCATTCAATTTATTTCGTATAACCGTAATTCAAAGCGTGATAAATTAACTGTTGTCACAAGTGTAAAATAGCAACGTACTTTCATTGATTTGTTTATCATAGAATCCTACTTTCATTTCTTTTTAATGACACATTGTACTTTAAAAATCCACTAGATTATAGCAAGATAATATCCAAATACAAAGCAATTTTCAGTGATTTTCACTTAGATTTTTCAAAATATAATGAATTCTTTTTGAAAGTACAATGTTATAGATGGATAAACTTTTCAAATTACAATGATTTCATAACAAAAAAAATTGAAAGCACAATGTTTATGTCATAATAGAAAGAAACAAAAGTAGGATGCTATAATACACAAATAAATGAAACTGAGTTTTTAAGGCTTATATTTTCTTTAAACTTTTTGTAATCTTTCTGACATTTACATGTTATAATTTTCAATTTATGAAGGATATAAATCGACGGCCACGTCGTAATCGCAGGTCACCAATCTTGAGATCTGCATTCCAGGAAACAAGCTTGTCCCCTTCAAATTTTGTATACCCTCTTTTTATTCATGAAGGTCAAAAATTATTCTTTTTTCCCATTAGATGTAATCTGATTAAATGATATTTAAAAACAATATTTGAAAACTTGGGGAAATGGAAGAAAAAATAAGTGATAAAAAATTTGTGGGAAGTTATGACTTACGGGGTTCCTTGAATTTATGTATCAAGTCATTAAGTAAAAAAGAAACAACACCTAAGTGTTGATGATGTTCATTTTATTATTTTATTTTATTTTTTATTTTTATGACATGACTTTCTCAATTATTGTTGGGATTTGCAGGTGAAGAGGACACACCTATTGGTGCCATGCCTGGTTGCTATAGGCTTGGATGGAGACATGGGCTTCTTGAAGAGGTTCGTTATTTGTTTTGATATTTTCTATTAGAGTAAATTACAGTTTTGGTCCCTGTGGTTAACACCAAATTACGGTTTTGGTCCTAGTTTGAAATATCATGCACCGGTGGTCCCTATGGTTTCCAAATCTTTCACTTTTGGCCCCTCCCTCTGTTACCGTTTGTGTAAACCACAAGGACTAAAAGTGAAAGATTTGGAAACCATAGGGACCAAAAGTGAAAGATTTGGAAACCATAGTGATCACCTGTGCAAGATTTTCAAAACTAGGACTAAAACTGTAATTTTGTTTAACCCACAGGGACCAAAACTGTAATTTACTCTTTCTATTATGTTAAATTTAAATTGAAATAAAATCTTCTTCGATTCAGTACTTATTCCTATCAGACAATTATTTAAAATTATTAGTTGAATAATTCATCTTCACTACCTTTTATCTGAATTTTGCTTACTATACTTGCGTTTGAATTTTAAAAATTGATATTCATGAAATGAAAGATTTTTGTTTCACATTTGATACAGGTGGCAAAAGCCCGTGATGTTGGGGTCAACAGCATTGTACTTTTCCCAAAAGTTCCGGATGCATTAAAGGTTTCTATTTATATTTTTAATTTATTCCTCTCACTAAAAAAAATACTTTACATATTTACATTTTTGCCCCTTTAGACTCCCACAGGAGATGAAGCATATAATGATTCTGGATTAGTACCCCGAACAATTAGGTTGCTTAAAGACAAGTACCCTGATCTTGTAAGAATTTACATCTCAATCTTTTTCTTTTTCTTAAAAAACCAATAAATTATTCGGCCATGAGGGCATATTTACCTTTTTAAATTACTTGTAAATGTTAATTTTTTAAATGTGTACATGGACAGATTATCTACACTGATGTTGCTCTAGATCCATATTCATCAGATGGCCATGATGGTATTGTCAGAGAAGATGGTAATTTCTATTTGTCACACTAACATCAAACCATTTTTAAATATTTAATTGTTGCGGGTTTATTAATTTTATTTTTTTACTGAATAAAATAATATAAAATGTTGGTATGTAAGATTACTTGTGAAATTTAAGTGAGATGATATGTTTATTAAAAGAAATTATGAGTAGTTATAAAAACCACAGGGACCCAAACTGTAATTTAGTCTTTTTGTAAAAAATATCAAACCTGGATCTAAAGTGCACAAAATTGCAAACTATAGGGACCAAAAGTGTAAGCTACTCATTTATTGCAAATTAAAAGCTACATGGACCAAAAGTGTAATTTTGGAAAATTAAAACTACAGGGACCAGAAATGTAATTCTAATTCATGTAAATTAAAAGTTTCAGGGACCAAAAATGTAATTCCGGAAAATTAAACTTTAGGGACCAAAAGTGTCTTTTGCATATTTTCTTCTTGCAAATTAAAAAGTACATGGATCAAAAGTGTACTTTCGGAAATTTAAAACTACAGGGACTAAATATGTAATTTATACAAATTAAAAACTACAGCCTACAGGGACCAAAATGTAATGTTGGAAAATTAAAACTACAGGGACCAGAAATGTAATTCTAATTCATGGAAATTAAAAATTTCATGGGCCAAAAATGTAATTCCGTAAAATTAAACTTTAGGGACCAAAAGTGTCTTTTGTTTATTTTCTTCTTGCAAATTTAAAAGTACATGGATCAAAAGTGTAATTTCGGAAATTTAAAACTACAGGGACCAAATATGTAATTTATACACATTAAAAACTACAGGGACCAAAAATGTAATGTTGGAAAATTAAAACTACAGGGGCCAGAAATGTAATTCTAATTCATGCAAATTAAAATTTTCAGGGACCAAAAATGTAATTCTGAAAAATTAAACTTTCGGGACCAAAAGTGTCTTTTGCTTATTTTCTTCTTGCAAATTAAAAACTAAATGGACCAAAAGTGTAACTTCGAAAATTTAAAACTACAGGAACCAAATATGTAATTTATACAAATTAAAAACTACAGGGACCAAACATGTAAATTTTGGAAAATTAAAACTACAGGGGCCAAAAATGTCATTTGATCATTTCCTGCAATAATAGAAAGTTTATCCAGTCCTGTGTAACAAACACAACCTGAATGCAGTGAATGATTTTGGAATCATTATCAATGTAACTTTGCAGTTATTGTTTTTACTTTTTACTAAGTTTCTTTTTATAAATCTTATAAGCTGCATTTCACGTGTATTACATTTTACAGGAGTTATAATGAATGATGAGACTGTGCATCAGTTATGTAAACAAGCTGTTTCACAGGTATTTATATAATTAATAAATTATATTTAATTTAACCTTCAATCTTTTTTACAAATTTGTCCCCATTATGTTTTTTTTTTTTGTAGGCCCGTGCTGGAGCAGATGTTGTAGCCCCAAGTGACATGATGGATGGTCGTGTAGGGGCAATTCGGTCCGCTCTTGACGCAGAAGGTTTCCAGCATGTTTCCATCATGTCTTATACTGCAAAGTAAATTCCTAATCTAGCCCATGTATGGTGTTTGATTTTTTTAAAAACAATAAAAGTAGCCCTTGACATATATTTTTGTTTTTGTTCCTTACAGGTATGCAAGCTCATTTTACGGTCCATTTAGAGAAGCTTTAGACTCAAATCCACGTTTTGGAGACAAGAAAACGTATGTCACTCACAAAACTTGATGTTGTTTTTTTCTTAATTATTTTCTTTAAGGTTAAATGCAAGAAATAGCAATTTACAATTTCTTCTTATCACAACATTTTACTTTTTCTAAAATCTATCTAGTTATAGCAATGTCATCCAAATACAAACTAATTTTCACTTCTATGATTAGGTAGATTTTTCAAAGTATAATGTCCTAAAAAGAAAATAATAAAAATACAATATGCTTGATGAATTAATATGTGTTCTTTGTTGCATTTGTGCAAAAGTTACCAAATGAACCCCGCAAACTATCGAGAAGCACTGATCGAATTGCGCGCGGACGAGTCTGAAGGGGCCGACATCCTTCTGGTTAGTATTTTCTTTCTAATTAAACAAAAGAAATAGCAATGTACTTTCCTCAATTTGTTCATTATAGCATCCCACTTTCCTTTCTTCCTATTACACAATCATACTTTGAAAATATACCAAATCATAAACCAAATTTCACTGCTATTATAAGAATAAATAAATCGAAAGTACAATGCTATAATTACGTAGTTCTTCCAAAGTACAATACTGTAATAGAAAGAAATGAAAGTAGGATAGTATAATACATAAATATATAGAGCAAGTTACATTTTTGGTCCCTGTGGTTTACACCAAATTACAGTTTTGATCCTAGTTTTGAAAATCTTGCACCAGTAGTCCTTGTGCTTTCCAAATATTTCACTTTTGGTCCCTATGGTTTTCAAATCTTTCACTTTTGGTCCTTTCTTCTGTTACCGTTTGTGTAAACCTCAGGGACCAAAAGTGAGATTTGGAAACCATAGGGACCAAAAGTAAAAGATTTGGAAACCACAAGGACTACCGGTGCAAGATTTTCAAAACTAGGACCAAAACTGTAATTTGGTGTAAACCACGGACCAAAACTGTAATTTACTCAATATAATATAAAATTGCGATTTCTTATCAAAGTTTAATTAATTGGTAACAGGTAAAACCGGGCTTGCCTTACTTAGATGTCATAAGGTTGCTCCGAGATAACTCTCCATTACCAATCGCTGCATATCAGGTACACTTTATTTTTCTTTCAATATTTAGATTTTATAATTTTTTTCCATTAAGTACTATCTGGATAAATGATGGAAAAAAAATTCACCCTTATATTCGTATCATATATATATATTTTGTGGTTGTAGGTGTCTGGAGAATACTCGATGATAAAAGCAGGGGGTGTTTTAAAAATGATCGATGAGGAAAAAGTAATGCTGGAATCGCTGATGTGTCTGAGGCGTGCTGGCGCTGACATCATCCTCACGTATTTTGCATTACAAGCTGCGAGATGCTTGTGTGGCGAGAAGTGAGATGATGTGTATTATTGGTGTATTATGAGCTTCTTGACAGACGGCGGTTTGTAATTTTATTGTGGGTTGATTATTAAAATGAAAGTGTAGAAAAAATGAACAAAAATTGGTGGTGAAAGCCTTGTGGTTTATTCCATGGAGTTGAAGACAAAATGTTCATGTAATTATATTATGTAGAATTAAAGTGCTTTTATTGTGTTTGTGTACTTGTTTTGCTGGTAATATATATATATATATATATATATATATATATATATATATATATATATATATATATATATATATATATATATATATATATATATATATATAGAGTTAGGATTAAATACATTTAGTAAGTATTGTGTGAATGTAGGACCAATTTTGGACCATTAGATTGAAAAAATCAAAGGTTTAGAGTTGTGTAATTAAAATGAAAAAATTAAATAAAAATAATTAAAATGGCAAGTTAAGGGTATAATGGACATTCATATATACCTACAAATAAGGAAACAATATTCTTTTCAAATCAATTTTGAAAATCAGAACTATTTTGAAATACACGTTTCGTAACAAGATAAATTATTACTGTAAGAGTTCGTTGCAGTAGATGAAAATTTCACATATCACAAAACATTCTCAAAGAATAATGTGTCATTGAAGAAAAATACATCCAACATAATACATATTCTAAAAGAATAAGCGTTAAAAAATATTGGAAGCGTAACTACTTCATTTCTCCGAGAATTGCTTGATTTTAAAGAAACGTAACTACTTCATTATCTGAGAATGCTTTGTTAAAAACTACTTCATTCTCCGAGAATGACTTGATTCTAAAGAAGCGTAACTACTTCATTCCCCGAGAATGATTTGTTAAAAACTACTTCATTTCTCCGAGAATGGCTTGATTCTAAAGAAACGTAACTACTTCATTATTATGTATTACATTCTTTTTCATTCCATTCTTCAGTTCTGCATTCCATTCTTCAAGAATTAGCTTCCATGATGTTTTCCGTTCAATAATTTGTATTTTCGGCTTTCCATTCTTCAATAATCAGTTTGAATTTCGTATTCCATTCTTAGAGAATAACACCTACTAACCTTCAGCATCAGTTCCATTCTTCAAGAAACAACAATGATAGAGATCCTTAACTGCTTCATTGATGTGAAATAGAAATCGAGAGACCATGGAGAAACGTAAAAGAGAACCAGAGACAGTAATCGCAAAATACATGCGTTAGAATACAAAACAAAATTACCCAAAACAATTAAATAAGAAACAGAACATAAACATATGCAATTCGATTGGCATTTTGTTTATGTTTATGAGCACAAACATAAACTTATTTAATTCTCTTGGCTAATAAGGTGCAATCATGAGAAAATAAGGTTGACTGGACAAAATTTGATGAAAAATTAATTAACCATAATGCAAATAGCATTTTGCCGAACACATGCTATGCAAGAATTAAAATGCTAATATTATCAATTAGCCATTCGATTTCATGCTAATTGAAGCAACATTGTTCCTCTAAAACTCCAGCGCACTAAACGAATAATTTGCACCATATTAAGCACCTTTGGAACTAAAGAAACAGAACATAAACATATGCAATTCGATTTCACGATTGCACCTTATTAGCCAAACTACTCCTTCCGTCAGATGAAAATTAAATAAGAACTTACTTGCAATTTAATAATGGGTCTGAGAAAATGAACGACCCTTTCAAGACCGTCAAAATTAGCAAGCGATTAAACGAATGCGATGAGTATTATGTAGAAGAACACTAGGGCCGACGGCGACAGATTCGCCGGTGCCGACGGCAGCAGCGGCTGAGGGCGATGGCAGAGCGCGTGTGGTGGTCGACGGCGTGTTGTCGTCGATGATGGCAGACGACATGTGCACGTTTTCTAAGTAGGGTTTGATAGAGTTCCCGTATAATAAGGGAATATGAGGAGAGAGAGAGATAAATTTGGATATTAATTAATTATTATGTAAATTTACCATCATACCCTTTAAAAATGACTGGACCAAATTTAGTCCTATAATCACACAATACTTAAAAAATGTATTTGAACCTATATATATATATATATATATATATATATATATATATATATATATATATATATATATATATATATATATATATATATATATATATATATATATATATATATATATATATATATATATATATATATATATATATATATATATATATATATATATAGTTAATATTAAATACATTTGGTAAGTATTGTGTGAATGTATGACCAATTTTGGACCATTAGATTGAAAAAATCAAAAGCTTAAATGATAGTGGTAGTTCTGTAATTAAAATAAAAGAATTAAATAAAAATAATTAAAATCGGCTAGTTAAGGGTATAATGGACATTCATATATACCTAGAAATATGGAAACAATATTCTTTTCTAAGTCAGTTTTGAAAATAAGAACTATAATTACGAAGACGTGAAGAAATGCATTAAATACAGAGTCCTGTAAATTTTTACAACAATGAAAAAACCATGCCTGTATACCATTCTTAAAGAAATACATGTTTTGTAACAAGAATAAGCGTTAAAAATAATGGAAGCGTAACTACTTCATTCTCCGAGAATGGCTTGTTAAAAACTACTTCATTCTCCGAGAATGACTTGTTAAAAACTACTTCATTCTCCGAGAATGGCTTGTTAAAAACTACTTCATTATCCGAGAATGACTTGTTAAAAACTACTTCATTCTCCGAGAATGACTTGATTCTAAAGAAGCGTAACTTCTTCATTCTCCGAGAATGCTTTGTTAAAAACTGCTTCATTTTCCAAGAATGACTTGATTCTAAAGAAACGTAACTACTTCATTCTTCTGTATTACATTCTTTTTCATTTCATTCTTCAGTTCTGCATTCCATTCTTCAAGAATTAGCTTCGATGATATTTTTCATTCAATAATTTGTATTTTTGGCTTTCCATTCTTCATGAATCGGTTTCAATTGCGTATTCCATTCTTAGAGAATAACACCTGGTGAAAAGAGGAGTTTCTGTGTTATATTGGCTTTTAACAAACTTTTTTTGCCATTTAAAGCATTAACGTAATGATTGAGAAATAATAATGAAAGAAATACCCAACTGAATACATTTGTGAGTGTTTAAATTAATATAAAAACAACATGAATTCAAGTTTGTAAAAGAAGAAGGTTCGATTCTGGTTTTGAGCTTCGTACACCAATAAATAATATTAATTCGTGCAAATCAAATACAATTGATTTGCCGGCAATAATATGTTGACGTCGAGACAGGAGAATGAGAAGTTGCTCATTGGAAAAATAGTACAGGAGAAGGAGAAGTTGCTACGTCGAGACAATTGATTTGCCGGCAATAATATGTGAGGGATGATTATCGTTTACCCGGTATGCGCGCCTCCGCCGACCACCGCTGCCTCCGCCTCCATAGTTGCGATTTCAAGGTTCGATTTCGGAGACGTTATTTTTAGTTAGGGCATGCTCGAACAGATTAATTATATACAACTTGTTACCGTATTTTTAGGGATTGATTGTTATATAAAAATTAATTTAATTAATAAAATTCTCAAATTGACCCTATCAAATGATTGGTCCAGAATTAGTCCTACAATCACACAATATTTAGAAAATTTATTTGAACATATATATATATATATATATATATATATATATATATATATATATATATATATATATATATATATATATATATATATATATATATATATATATATATATATATATATATATATATATATATATATATATATATATATATATATATATATATATATATATATATATATATATGGCCGGAAGTGGGCTAGTGCCCATAGTGGCAAGGGTCACTCCTCAATTTTGTCCTAGAACTAGCCCAAAAGTCATTTTTGCCAGCCCATATGTAATGGAAGCCCAAGAAAACAGAAAAAAATGTTGAGGTCTGATTGCTTTGAGCGGGATTCCGAAAAAACAAAATCAGAAGCACAAAACCTCTGTGAACTTGAACAAGGCGCTGGCTCGCTGCTTTCCTGCTTCAATTGTCGATCAAAATGATGAGTCTTATCGTTTGTTGAGAAAAGGAGAGGTAACTTGTTAGGTGTATTTGTAAACTTACTTTTCCTTTTACAACCTCCTATGCTAACTTGCCTTCTCTCATTTCATGTCATTTCCCGTTAGGGTTCAGAAAAAGTTTGAACCGCCCATGGTAAGAATCTGATGTCATGTATATCTCTTAGCCTTTTGGGTTCTTATTTTTGTACAGTGATAACTTAAGCTTGTTATTCTTGGAATAGGTTCTTAATTTGCTAAAGATTCTAGATCTTACAAAGTGTTGGGAACTTGTCAGCATCTACAATCTTTACCGACTTCCTAATCTTGAGTCTTTGATTCTCAACAACTGTTCGAGTCTGACTAATGTTTGTGAAACCATCGGAGGCCTTATGAGTCTTTCTTTATTGGACCTTACAGGGTGTGAGAATCTGTTGAAGGTATAATTGAATAAGAAGTTCATATATCAACTACAAAGGCTAAAGGCTGTATATTGTGGTGGAGAAACACCACAACAGTCATTGATATCCTTACTAGAATCAGTGGGAATCCAAGACTCTTAAGGTAAATATATACATAGAAGCATTAATTTCAAAAGATAAAACTAGAAATGTACCTTCATTTACTTGTTTATTAAAGCATCTTACTTATATTTTGTCCTATTACATCATTGATACCTAAAAAAACTAACCACATACAAAGCAATTTTCAGTCTCAAAATGCCACTACTGCTCGAGGTTTCTAGTTCCGCCACTGCATACATACATGTTGGAAATAGTGTCCAATATCATTAACTGTTGGTGATATTTCTAATAATAGCAATGTTCTTTTGGTCTGCCCTCACGACCCAGTAAAAACAAACACCGACATAAAGTAAGAAGGAATGATTGATTTATTAATTTATGTTGTAAGGAGGCTCCTTAAGTTTGAAACCCTAGGAGCCCTCCTATATAAATTGAGGCTTAAGAGTTAAACCCTAAGCATCCCTTGGCATCCTCTGTGTGCCGCCACCTTCATTCCTCCCTCCCTCCTCTCCTTTTGTCTATTTTCCATAACCCTTTCAAGGTTTTTTAGATCTTGTTTCAAGCCAAGAGGAAGTTCTGTTAGTCAAGTTTTATGGTGTTCTCAGGTGTGAATCATTAGAGGGATTCTGGTTTGGATCCTTACATCCAAACAAAGGTATGAATTTCGTAATTCATATTGTTAGTTGATGCAATTGCTATGAACATATGATCCTAGATTATAAACATGATGATTCTTGTTTTGATAATTTGCTTGAACATATGATTTGATCTTGTTAAGTCTTCTGCTGCATGTATGTTTATGTTATTATGATCAAATCCCAACAGTGGTATCAGAGCCTCTGTTCATAGGTTGCATGCACTTTAGATCAAAATTGGATTTTGAATCTTGTTTGCTTGCTGTTAATTTCGAAATCCATAAGGTATACACTAGAATGATTCCTGAAATTGCATGTTATGAATTTTGCCTAGTTTATGAGCTCTAAATGCCTTTGTCGAAATTTCCTAAGGGTTTAGGAGGGTTTCTTGCTTTTAGCGGCTAGGGTTTCCCCACCTTTGCTTGCCTTGCAAGTTTCCTTAGTTGCCTTATTGCCTAAATTGCAAGCATAATTAATTTAAGTAATATTCAAATTAATTATTAAATGAGTTAATACAATTAATGGATGAACATTAATTTAAAATGTTTAAAATTCACTTATATATATATATATATATATATATATATATATATATATATATATATATATATATATATATATATATATATATATATATATATATATATATATATATATATATATATATATATATATATATATATATATATATATATATATATATATATATATATATATATATATATAGGGTTGAGTTCTTTTGAGATCTCAAAAAACCTCGAGATCTTGAGAACTCATTCTGATTGGTCAGATCACAAAAGGGCGCGATTGTCATTTTAAAATTCACATTTAATAATGATTTTTTTATTTTTGGCAACAAAACTAACAACTCCTAAAATCAAGGCTATTAAAATTGAATTTTTAAATTTAAAAAAAGATCAAATTTTGTTTTTCTAAAATCAAATTTTTTTGGAATTTGAAAAAACATAAAATTTTATTTCTTTACTTAGATTTTTGAAATTTAAAATACATATAATTTTTTTAATTGCATGTGCATATATACATATTCTCAGGTGCTTTTTTTAATAGAATACATATATGCATAATCAGATTTCTAAGTTGTGCATTTTTTAATAGAATGCATAAATGCATATTTAACTCTTTACATTATATTTTCTAGGGATGCATACATGCACATTTAATAACATTTCGTAAAAAACACACAAAAAATCTTCGTATTTCATAATATTCAGATATCATACTACCAATTTATTAAAAATAATAATATACAACTGTTTTGAACGTTACATACAAAAAATATGAAAAATAGAACGAGAATTCATGATATAATCATTTATCAGATTTTTAGTTTTCACTCATTCAATTTGCTCGATAAATTCTTCAAAATCTGCAACAACGTTAATAAAAATTAATATACATGTATATGCAAAAACATTAAAATAAATACATACATGCATATACACATATGAATGCACATCTATTTATGCATATATATATATGCAAATATGCATATATGTGTACATGAACAAATTGATATACATATGCATATGCGCACATACGTTTAATACACATATGCATATATGTTTTTTGCATATATACTCACATTTGAACAGACATATGCACATGTATACATATATATACACACACGTTTTTGCATATATGTACATATGTATTTATGCACATATGCACATATGCATTTATGCACATGTCTACATACCTTTGTGCATATGTAACATTTGAACAATAAATATAAATGCGTATATACACATACTAAATATATGCACACACTTATACATCAACATATAGACATACATATATGCACATATACACATGCATATATTCATTTATACATATGTGCACATGTACACACAAACTTGGATTTAACAAAATAAACATATATGTACGTATACACATATGCACAAACTTGGACTTAACAAAATCAACTAATTCAGTCCCATATTTTGGTATTTTCAAGACAATTTGTTCTTTGAGACATTCTATCAAACACATGGTATGCTAAATTAATTCAAAAAACTCTCAATGGGTATTTTATAAGTAAATAACCATGCCAATCTACACAAAAACCAGACAATTCGGTCCCCATGTGGGTGTTTAACTCAAAGATGATTTTGAAAATCAATTCAACAAGATGTTCATACATAGCAACATATGCATAACCGGTTTTAAAAAAAAATTGCTCAAATTATATATGAAGATAAATTACTCTTAGTCTCTTACCGTATTCAAAAAATCGAAAAAATGCATCTTTCAATATCATTTGAAGTCCGATAAACTGAAATCACATGTAAATATGTAACTAAATAGAATCAAAACCAAATAAAAATCAGGGAAGGAGATTTAGTCAATTTACCTGGCACAAATCAGAACCAAAGCACAAATCAGGGGGAGGAGACAAACGAACAGGGAGGCGGTAACGGAAAGCTTCTGACATTGACATCCAATTAACCAAGAACTACCAAAATCCGAACAATTCCGAGATACTTCAAGCATCCGACATTGACATCCAATTCACCAAGAATCCTTGAAAAACTGAAATTAGAAAATGTTAGGAAAAAGAATTGAACCTTTTAGGGATGAAATCGGAATATACACGAATTGAGACTACGTGAGGGAGGAGGTGACGTAGGGTTTTAATACACGAATTGAGAATAATTGAATTGAAAAATCGCTTGAACCTGTAATTCTGGTTGATTCCTTTTCCTAAGGTGAAACTTGGCCGATGAGAAAAAAAAACACACACACACCATGTGTGTGTTTGTGATATGGAAAAACAGAGAAAGAGAATGGTCCTTGGTGGTTGCTATCGATGAAGGAAGAAGGCGTTCTTGTGTTGACGGTACGTGGTGGGTGCTATAGATGAATGAAGGAGGCGGAATTTTCTTGATGGTGCTTGGTGGGGAGTCATTCACGAAGAAGTAAGAGGGAACAGAGATATCAGATGAGAGAGAGAGAGGACCTGCCGATAATTCGGGTGTTTTCAATTTAGTAGCATTTAATTTGTTTTTCTATACATATATTATCACTGATTTCTTTTCTGAAAAAGTCAAATGTACCATTAGAAGTATTAGTATTTACAAAACTACCACTGTTGCATTTTAACCATTAATTTTTTTTTGATCTAACGTTCCAGATTTGGTTATCAGGATCTCATGGTTTTTTGAGATCTCACAAGAACCTATATATATATATATATATATATATATATATATATATATATATATATATATATATATATATATATATATATATATATATATATATATATATATATATATATATATATATATATATATATATATATATATATATATATATATAGAATCAGGATCGGGTGAGGACTCTTCTTAAAGTGAGGACTTGCGAGGACACCTTAAAAAATTGAAAAAAATATAAAAAAAATATAAATAATAAAATGGATCATAGTACTATATCGGAAAAAAAAAGATTCAAAAAAAAAACTTTTCGATCATTATTTTTTTATAATGAAATAATGATCCAAAATAAAAACAGAAAAATTGCATCATTACGTTTTGCAATGATGCAAATTTTTTTTCAATTTTTTTTGATAATGATATAGTACTATTCTCGATTTTATGATTTGTATTTTTTTTATATTTTTTTAGGTGTCCTCGCGAGTCCTCACCGAAAAAAGAGTCCTCACCGAAACCGGACCCTATATATATATATATATATATATATATATATATATATATATATATATATATATATAACTTAAATTAAAATAAAAACATTGGTCAAAGCATGTCTAAGTTAGAGCCAGAGTTTTATGGTTTCATATTTACTGAAAGTGACACTCTGATTAGTGGTAAAACACTAAGTTAGTAAGGATGGGTCATCCAATTACATGGAAGTAATGGTGAGCCCAGTAGCTGCCAAATAGAAGAGGACTTAGAAAGCGAGAATCAGTCCATGTCTCGAAACCAAGTTAAGAATTTGGTTGATCTTATATTTGGCTTAGAGCTGGTGGGAGTAAGTGATCTTCAGAAAGAAAAACAACATGGATGGAAATGTACACAAATTCAAAGCTTGAATAGTTGTGAAGGGTGATACTCAGACTGAAGAAATTGATCATGAGGAAACCTTCTCACCAGTAGATGAGATTAAGAATATTAGGATATTGTTTGCTAATTATGTATTTTATGGGATATGACAAGTGGATGTTGGAACCACTTTCCTTAAGGGAAAACAAAGGGGTTGTACATATGGTGTTGAGAAAGTGTGGAGCCTAATCCGAACCAGAGCCATCCAAGTCATCCGAAGAGGACCTAATGTTCGAAGAAACCAGAAATAAAGGCGAGATTAGCCAGTACTGTTGAGGTGTGCATCTCAGACAAGTCCAGTGTTCCGGTTGAGTGGGAGTCCTTCTCTCCGATCAAAATCAACCGTGGCAGATCAAAATAAGAAGGAGGTAATCCTTCAAAAGATCTGTAGAATGTTGAAACCGAAGGCATGAAGATCAGCACAACCAAGGCAGCCTTGTCTTGTCCGGATCCGAAGCCATGTCTAGTGCCTGAACCGGGGGTATCTAATCATTCGGACCGAGGAAGGTCAAACCTTGTCCTGATTAGAAGATACTTCCTCATCATGGGCATGAAGGAAGACATCCAAGATTGTCATAAGGGCTAGTCATAACTAAAGAGATCCGTTTGGACCGAGGAGGTCCGTTCGAACCGAGGAGGTTACCAGGCCGAAGGCATGTGACAAAGTAAGAACTAATTACGATCCAAGGAGTTGTGTCCGAGGAAGGCTTCATCAGTATCTCATGCAGACAGATGTTCACAATGACATTAGTAGCTTGGGCTAGGGTCACAAGTGGTGAACATGTCAACAGCAGAAGAAGATGATATAGCAGTGTCCTCCGGCCAAAGTGAAGTTCAGACAGAAGAGTTCTTGATAGAAGAGTCGGACCTTGTATGAAGTAAAGTTTGACAAAAGTTGTAGAAGCACAAGTTGGATATTTACAATTTCTTTCAAGGGAAGATATCGACCGAAGACCAATGAGGAGTTCTTCAACTGAAGGCGAGGCCTTGGTTGGACTAGGTATTGGTATTGTTACATCTCCGGTCAGAAGAATCTTGGGAACATGCAAAGAACAATATTTTGTGTCAGGGGCAGCATGTGGAGCATGGTGTAGTCACCTTTATCAGTCTAGAGTGATAAGGTGCAGGGCTAGTTTGTCCTTTTGTTCTTTACTGTCCAAGACTTGCGTTTTCAGCCTTCCATATCTCGCTCTTAATATATCTCCTTGACTACTCATTCTGACATGTTAAACATATCTAAGATATGAGTGTAGTCATAGTTTCTCACTTGTAAATCATTGAACTTTATCAATGAAGTTTCGCTCGGTTCTCACAATTGATGTAGCCCAACTCGATATTGGGTGAACCAATTTAGATCCTTGTGTTTCTCATTCTCAATTTCTCTCATTACCCACTAGCCTTGATAGTTGAGGAATATTTGTCGAAGTACTTGGCCGTGTTCGTTGGTGCTTCCAATACCTAAAAAACTGGTATCAGAGCTTCATCATTGAAGTCAGGAGGTCCAAGATCGGAAAACTGGAGTTCATGACTTTGACTTTTGGGGTATGTAGACATAAGATTGACCCTGCCGGATCTGGTGCACATGTCTATGGTTTGAACAACCTGGAGATGTGGCAATGGCGGAGGAAGAACCAAGTTGAAGAGAGAACAGATCGAGAGGCAGGTCTGACATCACCTGTAATATGGTGAGAGAACTATCATTACCGTGATACGTGCTCCAGGTTCCAATCAGGAACGGATGGAGAAAGATGGGTGCAGGAGTCACAGGCGTCAACGACAGGAAAGAGAGTTTGACTACATCTGGGGGAGCGATGACGAAGTCGAACAGTGAGGCCAAAGATGATGGTGGAATCCTCACAGTGACAACTAAGGCTTGAGCCATAGTCACTGTGAAGCCAACGAGAAGAAGATGCCTGCTTCCACGAGACAATTAAATCGGACTCGTTGTGGAGCCTTATTTTCTGAAGCTAGGTTCCACTGGCTATCTAAAAGAGGTAACACGAATAACGAGCTTCTGACGTCTCAGGTTGGACAAGGCTCTTCTGACACATCTAAAGACGAAGTCCAGGTACTCCGTCACTTATCCGGAAGCAAAAGTGGGAGAAGCCCCACTGAAGTGCCGAAAGTCAACACTCGTGTCAGAAGTCATAGTGTCGGTCCTTACCTAGGTGACAGTCTCTGACCAAAGTCAATGCCGAAAGTCAGAAGAAAGGCAGTGTAAAAGCACGGTCCCCAGATTCGAGAAGTTCCAAGGCCAAAGACTTCAAGTCCGAAGTCATTATTGACCGAAGAACCAACCGAATGGGAAGTATCTTCACAACGACGTGCAGATCCATACTCAGACGCCTCAGCCTTCGGTTGGCTTGTTGGTTGCGTTGACGAAAAGGAAAGGTGTAAGAGTATCCCTTGCACATCTAAGGGTATTTGGATGTGTCACAGTTGTCAGACCTAGACAAGCAACAGTGACTGGAGCGAAGTCCATCCAGAAGAAAGACCAATCTACCTTTGATGAACCCACTACACTTCACTAGCCCATGCAACAGGAGAGTCGAAGGCAGTAGGAGCGTCAAAAGTTCTGGTGACATCAGGGTGTCGACATTCACTGCCATAGAAGGTGAATTGTCTTTTCAATACCCTTGATGTGGTACTCTTTGTAGCAAAGTACAACTATTAACTGAAGAGGAGTATCAGACACGTCGTCCGGAGCCACGAGGATGGATATTCCATATAGTGGAATATGGCTAGAAAGACGAGAGATGCTCAACTTGACAGGAACGAGACTTGGTTCTCTGTTAAGTAAAATCAACAGAAGGTGGCACTTCAGAGCCGAAGATCGTTCAGGCGTAAAAAATTGTCGAAAGACAAGAGATACAAGAAAGGGTGCGAAGTCTTCAAATAGTGGGAGTGGAGTTGATTAAGATCATTTCTCCTCACTGTCGAAAAGATGAGCATCCAAGGTTCTTGGTACCTTGGCCATGGTGGAGTTTATCCCAGAAGGTCAGATGTGAAGCCTCACATCCTTGTACACAATTTAGACCAAACATCTTCCCACTACTACACCAGTCGGTTTTTTTTTCAGTTGCTGATGGAAAACCAGGAGTGCATAGAAGCGAAGCCTGTATAGATAATGAAGAAGAGCAGGAGCCCAAAAATGAGTCTTACCATTGCTGCTCCAGGAATTTTAGAACACCTCATTCATCATCCTCACGTTGTACGGCTGATGCTATGTTGGAGGAAGGATCCAACATACGGATTATCAACAAGCTTAGACACTGTGGTCCAGAACATTCAGTAGTGAACTCAGCACAACTTAGCTGATATCGGAAGAAAACAGTCAGAGCATGAGCTTCAGACGTCCGAAGGTGTTTTATTTGAAGCATATCCTGAAATGACCTTGGAGAAGTTCATCAAGAAAGTTGCTGAAGACCAATGTTTCCCCCTTTGAAGGTTCTTCACTTTCAAAGCAAACGTTGAGGCAGGAGTGTCCTTAATGGCCTTTCTTTGAAGAAGGCGGAGAACCCGAGAGAACAAGAGAACTTGGTAGACAGAAAGATTAGTTCAGATCAGTCTCCAAGTGGGAGATTGTTGAGAAAGTGTGGAGCTTAATCTGAACCGGAGCCATCCAAGACAACCGAAAAGGACCTAATGTCCGAAGCAACCAGAAACAGAGGCGAGATTAGCCAGTACTCTTGAGGTGTGCATCTCAGACAAGTCCAATCTTCCGGTTGAGTGGGAGTCCTTTGCTCCGATCAGATCAACCATGGAAGATCAGAATAAGAAGGAGGTGATCCTTCAGAAGATCTGCAGAAGGTTGAAACCGAAGGCATGAAGATCAGTAGGACCAAGGTAGCATTGCCTTGTTCGGATCTGAAGCCACGTCCAGTGCGTGAACCGAAGGTATCTAATCATTCGGATCGAGGAAGGTCAAACCTCGTCCTGATTAGAAGATACGTCCTCATCATGGACATGAAGGAAGACATCCAAGATTAGCATCATGGCCAGTCATAACCGAGGAGGTCCGTTCGGACCGAGGAGGTTACCAGGATGATGTGACAAAGTAAGAACTAATTACGAACCAAGGATTTGTGTTCGAGGAAGGCTTCATCAGTATCTCATGGGGACAGATGTTCACAGTGACATTAGTAGCTTGGGCTATAGTCACAAGTGGTGAACATTTCATCAACATAAGAAGATGAGATAACAGTGTCCTCCGGCCAAAGCAAAGTTCAGACAGAAGAGTTCTTGAAGGAAGAGTTAGACCTTGTATGAAGTAAAGTTTGATAGAAGTTGCAGAAGCACAAGCTTGACAGTTACAATTTCTTTCAAGGGAAGATCTCGACCGAAGATTAGTGAGGAGTTCTTCAACCAAAGGCGAGGCCTTGGTTGGACTCGGTATTGGTATTTTCACATCTCCAATAAGAAGAATCTTGGGAACGCGTGAAGAACAATATTTTGTGTCAGGGGCAACATGGGGAGCATGGTGTAGTCACCTTTATCAGTCTAAAGTGATGAGTGTAGTCATAGTTTCTCTCTTGTAAATCATTGAATTGTATCAATGAAGTTTCTCTCGGTTCTCATAGTGGACGTAGCCTAACTCGATGTTGGTGAACCACTTATATCCTTGTGTTTCTCATTCTCAATTTCTCACATTACCCACTAGTCTTGATAGTCGAGGAACGTTTGTCGAAGTACTTGGCCGTGTTCGTTGGTGCTTCCAATACCCAAAAATCTGGCACCACCGGAGGGTTTTAAACATGCCAAATATCCAAATAGAGTGCACAAAGCTGGTGATCAAACGAGCACCTCGCAGCTGGAATCTCTACGGTCATGAAAATGCTAAAAGGATTGGATTTTCAAGAAGCGTAGATAAGTTCGATGTCTACGTCAAAGCTAGTGGGAGTATTATTGTAGTCTGCCTAATATTGTATGTAGATAACATACCGCTTATAAGAAACGTTTTCTCATTGTTACAAAGTGTAATGACTTGGCTTTGGAAATGTTTCACTATGAAGAACCTTAGGGATGCAATATGCATACGTGGTATAGAAATCTATAGAGATACATGAAAACATTTGAAAAGGACTTAACCAAAGTACATGCTTGAGTATGATCTCGAAGAGATTCAAGATGCATGATTCTAAGAAAAGTTGTGTGATAAAAAGTAGTTGTGTGATTAAATGACTTAAATGGTATTTTAGTCATTTGTTAAATGTGTAAGATAGTTGAAATCTTGGTTAGATAGAAGCGAATGTTGAAACTAAGTTGAAGTGTGGTTGGAAATCCTTTTTGGAAGTGTTTTAGCAGGAAAACTGACCTGGAACTCAGCTCCAACATAGATACCGACACTATCTTAAAGTAGGTTGTTATTGTGGTTCAAGCTGAGTTAGAAAATGTCAAGCTGACTAAAAGGAATTCGTGAGCTGAGCAGATAGCGACGCTCTATGAGGGATAGCGACGCTATCATGATAACCACGCTATCTAAGGTGTTAGCGACGCTATTGTCGCCGAAGGATCTATGTTCTCTCTAATTGAATCTATAACTAAGACCATGCAAAGTATATATCGAAAAATCCAAGAGGTTTAGAACCACATACCTTTGTTGATCTCTTGGAAGCAAGCACCACAAATGTCGTGCCTCTAATGGTTCACACCCAAAATACCAGCAAGTAAGAAAACCAGAGAGAAGAGAAGAACTCTATTGCTCAACTATTGAACAGTTACAACTCAACCCCTATGCTTTTAATTAATCCAATTAACCCCTAAATTAATTCAAATTAATTTCTGATTAATCATTAATTAAACATTACTATTTCTAATTAATATATTATCCTCATAATATATTAACAAATCAATCTCTCTCTCTATAAGTTATCCTGTCTATTGCTGGGTTTGAGGGCAACCCAAAAGGACTGTGCTGCTATCATTCAAGTACTTATATCAATTACAGTTATGGCTTAGACACCTTAATCCAACAATTATTGTGGTTCAAGCTGAGTTAGAAGATGTCAAGCTGACTAAAAGGATTTCGTGTGCTAAGCAGATAGCGACGCTATATGAGGGATAACGACGCTATCATGATAATGACGCTATCTGAGGAGTTAGCGACGCTATTGTCGCCGACTTGAAATTTATAAAGTCGATTTTTGAGTTCATTTAGGGGAAATAACTCAAGAAAACTTCATCCAGAAACCCTAGAAAAGCTCTGGAATAATTGGATGCCAAATTGAAGGCTAGGAACTCAAGAATTTGAAGAAGAGGAAGATACCTTGCGTCTAGGAGGTAAGATTTCAAGTTCTTGTTCCAAATTAAGAGGTGGGATAGCTAAAAGATGCTAGGTTACAGGTTGGTGTTGGTAACCCACCCGTAACTAATGAGATTAGAGGAAGTAATTAGAGATTTAAGTGTGTAATAGGGTCTTGATTCAAAACCTAAGTATGTTCTAAGCTATAGTCAACTGAATATAACTATTGTAGAGTTAATAAAGGGTAATTACATATATGTGGTGTGCATGGTATGGTGTAGGTGTTGAAAGTGTTGGGAAGACACTTGGACCTACCAATTATACCATCTAGAACTGTGTAAATCCAGGTGAGTAATCTGTATTGTATCTCTTGTGATATGTGTTGATGAGTTTTTGTGGCTTGAAGTTGTTCATATGAGCCTTTGTGGCTTAGAGATTATATAGGCCTTAGTGGCCGAAAGATTGGGTTTAATTACCCAATATATGTTGTGAGGACCTATGTTGTTCATGTAGGCCTTAATGGCCGAGAGATTGGGTTTAATCACCTAATATATGCAGTGAGAGCCTTTGTGGCTCACTCAAAAGAGGGGGTGACAGTGATGCTTTATGTCTCGAGACCGTGGGTGTTGAGGAAGGAAAGGGATTAAAGAGTAGAGATCATGAAGACATGTAGAGTAGTGTTGTTATGTCATAAATTGATCTATCTTCTTTATGTATTGTTATATGTATTTGATTACTCATTGAGCTTTGTAGCCCATAGTGTATGTGTAATGACCCTATAGGTGAGTCTGATGCTGTTCCGGGGAAGGATGTAACCCATGGTTAGGAGGCTTAGATTGTGTAGAAGAGGACCTTAGCAGCCCAGTTTGGGGGAGTTTTCTTATGCTTTTGTACTCCCATGATACTCTTGTGTACCTCTTATATGTAACTTACACACCAATACTATGTTTTTGGTGTAATAAACTATGTTTTGAAAAGTGAAAATTTTGGGTGTATTTGTTTATATGACTAGGTGTTACAAGTTGGTATCAGAGCCGCGATTTAAGTGAACTAGGTGTCTGTAGAGTAGATTCCTAGACTTGAACCTTTAAAGATAGTGGATGTGTTGTTGAGTTAGGTGTACATATATATGTGTTTTATATCACCTAATTGTTGTTGAAATTTTGAAGAGTGCGAAGCACTCAGAGTAATCAGATTTGGGGAAATTTAGGGTGGGGAGCCCCAAGTGGTGGCCGGGCACGTTTTCAAGGCTCGGTACAAAGAGGGGCTAATGGCATAGCAAGGTGATACCCGCCAGACTTACGAGTAATGATTTTTGATGTTGTTCGTGAGTTATTGCCTACTATTGTGGGTGTACCAAGGGAGCAGGCTACAAAATAAACTCATGATAAATGTCGTGAAAATGAGAGTGCAGGTGAAAGTGGGATTCATGTTGAAAAGGAAGTTCAAGGAGAAGTAACTTTTGGAAATAAAAGTGAATGTACCTACAAAACCTTTCTTAGTTGCAAACCAAAGGACTTCTCAGGAACATATAATCCAGTTCAGGTGATGTAATGTTGATCCATACTGAGAAAGTGTTTAGAGTCAGTAAGTGTGCAAATGAAGACAAGGTAGAGTTTGCTACGAATCTGTTGACAGGAAACGCACAATACTGGTGGCTAGTGTTTAGCAGAGCATTGGGGGCCTAACTTAACGCAATCATTGTTGTGGGAACAGTTTAAGATAAAGTTCATCAAAGATTACTGCTCATAGGTGGCTGTAAAGAGGTTAGAGGATGAGTTTATGCACTTAGAGCAAGGATCTCACTCTGTGCAAGAGTATATTTTGAGTTTTCTAGAGAAAGCTAGGTTTTCTAAACACCAAATTAATACGGAGAAATGGAAGATATACAAGTATGTGTGGGGTTTAAAGACCCAAATTCAGGAGATGGTGCAGCCGCTTCAATTGTCTTCTTACCGGCAAGTGGTGGATCGGGCTATTGAAAGGGAGACGGAATTGCAGCATCAAGAGAATGAGAAGAAAGTAGTAGAGACAAACAGGAAGGCAGAAGAACGTCCATAGACATCTCAAAATAAGTCTCAGCAGTCAAATTCTAACTCTAGGGGTAGAAGTCGAAAAGAGGAGGGTAAGTGGTGCGAGAAATGCAAGAGAAAGCATTTGGGGAATTGTTCAACAGATGCTCAGCCATTGTGTTGTTTTAATTGTGGAAAGCAGGGATATGTGGCTCAAGATTGTTGGGCAGAGAGAGCATGTTTTCAGTATGGGGCTATAGATCATCTTTGTACAAATTGTTCCCAGTTTAAGCCCAGAACAACTCGAGATAAACCGCGAGAAGTGCGAGGAGGTAATAAATAAGAAATAAGAAACTAAGAGTCGACGAGGGCCAGTGGCACCACGAGCTTTCCAGATGAAGGTTGAGGAAGCCTGTGAGAAGACGGATGTAGTTTTTGGTATTTTTACTTTAAATTCAATCCCCGTGTATGTGTTGTTCAAACCTGGAGGTACGTATTCTTTTTTGTCAACTTCATTTATGCCATGTATAGTTATTCCCCTAACCCTTATGGATGAGATTTTGATAATGGTAGTGGTTGATGGTAGATATGTATGGGTTTTCGAACAGATTCCAGGGTGTCAGCTTGAGATTAACCGAACCAGTTTCCCTATTGATCTGAAGCCAATCACCACCAGAGTGTTTGAAGTTATTGTGGGTATGGATTGGTTAGTGACAAATCATCCCCAAGTTGATTGTGAAAATAAGAGTATTGTAGTTATAACACCTGATGGGTCGTGGATATCGATCCAATGTGAGCAACGACGTACGCGGATGCATATTATTTCCTTTGCGAAGGCTTGAAGTGTGTTAGTAAAGAAGGAGTACTTTATTTGGCATATGTGGATTTAGCCGAATCTAGTAAAGCAGTAGTTGGGGATGTAGCAGTAGTGAATGAGTTTCCGAATGTTTTTTAGAAGAACTTCCCGGATTACCACCCGATCTTCAAGTAGATTTTGTGATAGATTTGGTTCTAGGAGCAGCCCCTGTTGCTCGTGCTCCTTATCTATTAGCGCCTTCAGAGACGGAAGGGTTGAGAAAGCAAGTTCGTCACCTTGGGGAGCACCCATTCTGTTTGTTAAGAAGAAAGATGGGTCTATACGTATGTGTATAGACTATCGAGAGTTGAATTAGATTAGATTAAAGAACAAGTATCCATTTCCTAGAATTAATGACTTGTTTGATCAACTCCAGGGCGCATCTTATTTTTCTAAAATCGAATTGAGATCGGGATATCACCAGCTGTAGATTCGAAAGTTTGGTATTCCAAAGACTGCTTTTCGTACTCGTTATGGCCACTATGAGTTTTTGGTGATACCTTTTAGGCTAACCAATGCTTCGAC
The DNA here is from genome assembly GCA_023525715.1 of Cichorium intybus. Taxonomy (NCBI): domain Eukaryota; kingdom Viridiplantae; phylum Streptophyta; class Magnoliopsida; order Asterales; family Asteraceae; genus Cichorium; species Cichorium intybus. Next base: position 97,774,256 of record CM042010.1, on the reverse strand, counting down.
ATCTTTCATGGATCTGATGAATAGAGTGTGTCATTCGTTTCTTGACAAATCAGTTATTGTGTTTATGGACGATATATTGGTGTATTCTCGGAGCTAAGCGGAGCATGGTGTTCATTTGCACCAAGTATTAGAGTTACTTCGCCAAGAGAAATTATATGCAAAATTTTTGAAGTGTGAGTTTTGGCTGCGGAAACTTTAATTTCTCGGACATATTATAGATAGTGAAGGTGTTAAAGTTGATCCATTAAAGATTGAGGCTATGATGAAGTGGGAGCTGCCCCGAAGTCCATTAGAGATATGTAGGTTCCTTGGATTAGCTGGATATCACTAGAGATTTGTGGAGAATTTCTCCTCGGTTACAGCTCCGTTGACCAAATTGACCAAGAAAAGGTGAAAAGTTTGAACTGGCAGAAAGGAAACAAGCAACATTTCAAAGATTGAAGCAAGCCTTGTGTGAAGCCCCAGTGTTAGCTTTACCTTAGGGCGGGGAGGACTATATGGTATATAGTGATGCTTCTAGAGTAGGCCTTGGATGTGTGCTAATGTAGAAGGGTAGAGTGATTGCATATGCATCCCTTCATCTGAAAGAGGCCGAAAAGAAATACCCTATACAGGACATAGAGTTAGCTGCTGTGATTTTGGCCTTAAAACTTTGGAGACATTATTTGTACGGTGTGAAGTTTGTAGTGTATACGGATGATAAAAGTCTGAAATACTTATTTGATAAAAAAGAGTTAAATACGAGGCAGCAGAGGTGGATGGATTTGCTCAAGGATTATGATTGTGAGATTTTATATCACCCGGGTAAGGCAAACATGGTTGTAGATGCTTAAGTTGAAAAGAGAACTCTTTGAGAAGAAGCGTGAGTCAACTACTTGAGTTAATTCGAATGGCATAAGAAGAAGCGTGTAAGGCAGAACATGTAAAGAGTGAACGTATGGTTGGGTACATGAGTCAACTTGTGGAAAATTCGTAGCGATTGAAAACCTTTAGAGGCCAAGTATGGGTACCCAAGAAAGGTGAGATGCGGAATTTGTTGTTAGAAGATGCACATTGCACTCGATATGCTATACACCCAGGTAGCACCAAGATGTATTGGACGCTAAAACCGTTATATTGGTGGTCGGGGATGAAAAAGTCATTGGGAGATATGTAGAAAAGTGTTTGACTTGTTTGCAAGTGAAGTCAAACCATCAAAAGCCATATGGGGATTTCCTAACGAGGCTTCCTCGAACGCCGCATGGGCATGATACCATATGGGTAGTGGTAGACCGGTTGACGAAATCGACGTAGTTCATACCCAAATGTGAAATTTTCAAGACCAGGAAGTTAGCCAAAATCAGTATTGACGAAGTGGTCCGTCGACATAGAGTGCCAGCTTCTATCGTATCCGATCGGGTATCATCCACAAACCGACAGGAAAAGTGAGAGAATTATTCAAACGTTGGAGGATATGTTTCGAACCTGTGTTATATATTTTGGAGGGATATGGGAGGATCATCTACATTTGGTAGAATTTGCTAATAATAATAGTTATCATTCCAACATAGAAATGGCCCCGTATGAGGCATTATATGGAGCACCATGTCGTACTCCGACTTTTTGGAATGCGCTAGGTGTGACATCCCGGAAATTTAGGTCTAGAACTGTAAACAGTCTATTCACCGCAAACCTCTTTGTAACCTGAACTTTTGAGCTTTAATGCATACTTTGGAAAATATATTGTTTCAGTACAAATAAAATAAGATACGAGATGAAATCTTACTTCATATAATGGAAAATCTCAAGCACAAACTGAAAGCCTAGTTAATCCGTCTGAAAAACTGAAAATAAGTGTTAAATGTTCATGAACAAAAACAAACACTCTAACCTCGTAGTACATGTTTCCCTGATTCCGGAAGTATAAAGTGTAACGACCCAAATTTATAAAATAAATATGTAAAATAAGTTTTTGTGTGATTTAAGGCTTTATGTGCATTTTTATGAGAAATTATGATTGAAAGGGTAAATTGGTCATTTGACCAAATGTGGAAATTAATATAAACTTTATTTATGATTTAGGACTAAAATGCAAGAATTATAGTTCCAAGTGGTCAAAATAAGTGCTAGTGTCAAAAGTCTAAAGAATGCAAGCTTAGGGACCAAATTTGCAAAATTTTTATAAATAAAAATAAACATAAATGAGTGAATTATCACTCATTCTCCAGAAGTTTGTAGAGTGATCGAGAGAGAAGAAGAAGAAACGGGAAGAAGAGGAAGAAGGAGAAATTTCATAAGAATTGGAAGAAGGAATTGAAGATTCCTTAGTAATCAAGGTAAGAACTTCACTATTCATCATCTTCTCCATATGAAATCTGGAAATTCGAGTTATGAAACTCATGAAATATTTCCAGAAGTTCATTTCCATCAAGTCATGCTAAAACATCAAGTGGATGCACCTAGATTGCAAAGAGTTCTTGGAATTTTAGTTAAATCCTTGGAAATGGGTTTTGAGCTCAAGAACCCTAGAAATTGGGTTATGAGTTTAAAACTGATTTCAAATGATTTAACAAGTTCAAAGGGTCATAAAGAGTGCATGAAATCAGTTCTACACTTGAAAATCAAACAAAATGGATTTTTGGTTAAAAATGGACATTACGGGAATGTTTTAAGCCTTGGAATGGAATTGTTGATTCCATGGTTTAAAACTATAAGTGAACTGCTATTTTAGGCTTAAAAATGACCTTAAAATGATTAAGTCACGTATTAAAGACTTAACCCTCGGACTAAAGGACCTGCAGCACAAAAATCAGCCAAGGAAAATTTTCCCAGGAAACACACGAGTCGTGTTTCCCATAGAAGGAAAAACACACGAGTCGTGTGCCCCCTGGAATTCCTTCTGTCCATTTTTTGAGTTTGGAATTCGATGTTAGACTTGTCCGATCGACCCGTAACTCATACCATGGCCTTAAAATGGTATGAAAACATATGGGAAATTGTTAAATCAATAATCCGACCTCGCGGAAAATCACTGTAGCAAGCAGTGGCTAAAAATCAAGTAATCATCCAAACTTGATTTTGAGATTTTAGCTAGACTGGTCCGATAAACTTCAAACTTGAAACACAGGTTTAAAATGGCATAAGACTTCATGGAAAGGTGTTGGAATTAGAATACGATCTCCTGAGACTACTGTAGCAAAATACGTGCAATATACGACTTATTTAAAGATTGATCATTTTAAAGCTATCTACTTATTATGATCAACAAAAGTATTAGAAAGGACTCTAACATGTTATAGAGTCGATTTAAATGTAATTAAGGTATCAAATACTATATATATATATAGGTGCAAGTCAAATAGGTGGACACCGAAAGAGTAAAGAACCGAGGGACGTCTAAATGACGTTCAAGAGTAAAAAGGTGAGTACATGCAGTATTTTTACCCATTCTGGGGTACATGGCAAGTAAGTATGTTTAAGATTTCTTATAAAATTTTTTATGTGACATTATATGCAAGAGTACTATTATCAATTCGTTTATGAAAGTATAATGCTATGTTGAAGTTATGTTTTGAACTATAAGTCAAGTTAAATGATAGTATATTTATATTGGTCTATGAACAAATTATGTGAAAGTATATTTTGATTACAATTATATGTGTTTTCAAATATGAATGGCATATAGCCACAAGATGTGTAAAAATATGTTTTGGTTACAAAGTGTATATATTTTTGAGTTTGAATGGCATATAGCCATAAAATGTGGAAAGCATGTTTTGGCATAAAGCTTAGTATGTTAGAAAAATATGTTTTAAACGTATGACTATTATAAGATTAAAGCTATACTTGGCATATAGCCATAAAGACACATTATGATGAAGTTTGGCACCTAGCCACAAGTTATGTATATGAGAAATGTTTAAGCAAGCAGCAAGTATTTTTTTTTTTTTTTTTTTATGACTGGTAATTGTAGCAAGCAGCATTAGTAAAGGAACTATGTTCCAACCTACCCGGGTTAGGTAAGGGATCTACTGGGGGCGAGCCCCATCGCGAAGTAGATTGCCTCAGCACTTCTATGGTAAGGATTGATCCGTTCTTTCTAGCCATAGAGACTTGGGGTATCACTTATAGTGATTAACGCCCTAAGTATAAAAATCCAGCAAGCTTATAAAACCAGTCAAAGAAAGTAAGAATAATGTATTTTCATAAAGTATGTCAAAGAATGATTTACTTGAAAAGTACAGAGTTGTACTATGTTTCTATTATAAAGTTTTGAAAGAATGTAATTATGCCAAAGATGATATGAAATGATTTTGAAAGGAATTAAGAAATAGTGATATGGTAATATCTTGAAACTTTGAAAGATGTTATTTTTGTAAAGAAAGTTATGAAATGTTTTCAAGAAGTAAAAAGTATAGTATGATATTTATATAAAGATTTGACAGAAGTTTATGTTATAAGTTTTATAAAAATTGGGAAAGAAGTTGAAGGTTGAGTCTAAAACTCATGTAACTCACGAGACATTATTGTCTTACGTATTCTATTTTTATGCCATGTATTCCAGGTTAAAATGTTATGCTATTATTGGATGAAGTTTAGCTGGAGTGGAGCCCACATAGCTCCTATTTTGGACTTAAGGTTAAATCCTTACTTGCTTACTATGGTTAGTTTTGATATAGATTTGTACACCCACAGTTTTAAATTTTGTAAATAATCGGTTTTTGATAAACCGTATTTTTGTATTCATGAAATTTTATGAAAAACCATAGTATTTGCAAACAGTAGAAATGGGGTGTCACAAGTTGGTATCAGAGCCATAGTTTAAGCGAATTAGGATTGGCTTGTTCCACTCCTAGGCTTAAACTCATGTTATAAAAATGTTAGTTTATGATATATGATGTCTTAAATGATTAAGACATCATGCATTATGTAAAATATGTAGATATATAACACTAATAAGTGTTAAGTTAACGTTTAAAGTGAACAAAGATTTGACCGTAAGGAAAATTATAAGATATTTTCCGTAACTGTCTATATTTAGTAAAGACTATAGTTATAAAGTAGAAAGATTTTCAGTATTGATCATCATGTATCTATAATGGTGTTTTATGATAAAGGAATCAGTGTCCCGTGAAACCTTGTGGTAACAGCAGAATCAATATGTATAGGTGATTATGGTAATATGGGCCCGTATTATCATAATCACAGGATATGTATTGAGACTGGTGGAATCACAAAGGAATAATGGTATTCTGGTGAGTAAAGTTTTAAAGAGAATGATAAGTAAAACATAGGAATTATATGCCTATGTAATAACAACCAGTAAGGTTATGAGTATTAAGAGTTAGTATGGTGGGTATATACCACTTCGTAAAGTAAAGTAAGAGAAAATAATGTGATAATTAACATTTTAGACGAATTGAAAAATAGCAAAGTATGTGTCTGTAGAGGCGAGAGGAGGTATGAATAAGAGCGATATGGAGAAGAACATGGATACAGATTACCCATACGAAAGTTGTACGACTTTTACATAAAGACTGTAAATTATCAGCGTAATGTATTAATAATATATACATTTCTATAGAAAGAAAAGAAGAAGTGTCCAAATATTGGACAAGTAAATAAGTTGTAAATTTCATGGTGAGTCACGTAAAGCGCCAAGTAGCAAGACAAGTGAAGAGTAAATGGAGGTGAAGAATGAGGAACGATCGGTACAGAAGTCCAATAGCTTTGTTGTGCATAGTCGAAAAGAAAGAAATTCAAGTAAAGCAAGGATATTATGCCTTGTTTATTACATCATGAGAATGTGAAAACCATATTGAAATGGTAAGTCGAATGCTATATTTACATATAGCCTTGAAAGTTGTTGGCGTAAATCGGCCTGTAAAAGGAATGGTATTCAAATGAAGATGCATGTTTATGATGTACCTGGATAGAAGTAACGTCACAATAAGTAAATGTGGATCGATATCCGCAAAGAATATTATTTAATATAAATCGATGGCAGATTGTAACCATTTGTAGGTTATGCGAGGTATCACAACATGAAAGGTGATAAAGAAGATCCTTGATTGTCTACAAGGAACTTTTTCATAATAGAGGTTAAAATTTAGTCCAAGACAAAAGTTAATAAAACTAAAGCTTGAAAGTAGAGCATGCTTATTCAACAAGCATGAGAAAGCAGTTTGAATTGTAAAAAAAAAAAAAAATTTTTTTCGAAGTATGAAGTATCATGAAATTGAGTGTGGAAATATGAAATATTAGATGGCTAAAAGTCCCCAAAGATTGTGAGAAATGGTCAGTACATGATTAGTAAACATGAAATACAAAGAAGTGTAAACATGTTTATACGTGCTTATAAATATAAAAGCATGAGAAAGTTATGAGATGTATGTATAAATAATGTGTAGAAAGTATAAAGGTGTTTATGAAATTAGTATTTTAATTAAGATACTGCAAGATATGAAGTAAAAGAGTAAAATAAAGTATTGGGCATATTGCCTTGAAATCCAAAAGAATGAAAAATGATGAGAAAATAAATGGCAAATGTGTATCGCCTAGAGATACGTAAGAAGGAAGTTTAAAAAAAAAAAAAAAAGAAACATGAAATATATAATGTTGTAAAGACCTATATAGTGAAAAGTAATTGAGTATAAATGAAAGAACAATGCTATGTGTTAGACATGTAGTCTTATAACACATGACAGAAATGGTAAAAGATGTAGAAAAATTATTGTTTTAGCACTAGCTATAAAAAGTAAAGAGTTATAAAGAACATTTAAAACGGAGCTCGTATGCAAAAGATACGACTATTATAAGAAAACAAGCCAGTGTTACACTGATTTTCTTTAACTACATAACCGTTTCGATCCGTTGAGGCACTTGCACACCTCAGATGGAAATTCTGAGAACATTTTTGGACTAAGCCTATGGTCTATTGTTTGATTCCATACTCGAAATATTTTTGGTAAAAATATTTATAAAAGTCGAAAAATCGGACGTTCCGGATAAAACGAACACAAATATTTAAACGCGATTTCCCGGAGTTCTACAACTCAAAAAATTAATCCGTTTGGGTTTCTGGAATTGGTGCACTCGGCTCGATAATTTAGGGGGTACATTATAGTCGGATTGCTCGGTTACAGGACTCACTATAAACATTGATGGTTTCTAAAAAACTCACACATTATTTATAAGTATTGTATTACTTATGGTTTTCAAAGGTTCTTTACAAACTTATTTATAAGTAGGGTATTACTTATATTTTTTTCAAAGGTTCTTTACAAACATCATTTATAAGTATGGATTTACTTATAAAGAAAATACTTTTATTTATTTCTAAAAGTATTACGGCTATGTTAAGCAGAAAACCTGTAACTCTCACCAACCTTGTGTTGTAACGCCAAGATACTCTTTTTATAATTATAATAAAAGGGTAAATTGGTCATTTTACCTTGGAAGGGTAAAATGGTCTTTTGGACAGAAAAGTATTTGGTTTGAAATAATATTTTAAGTTTTGGACTTAAAATGTTATAAAAACTGATTTTTGGTCGTTTTACCGAAAAAGGGTATTTTGGTCATTTGACCAAGTCAACGACCAATTATGTAAAAATATTGTTGGTTGTGGCCAAAATGTAAGAAATGGAAGTTTTATTGTAATAAAACTTGGTTATTGTGGTCAAAGTTCAAGAAAATGAACTTTAGGACCAAAATTGTAAAATTTTGGGGTATAAATATAAGAGAGTTGACTCTCTCTTTGACTAGCTCATTGTGCAGCAACGGGAGGAGCTTGGAGGGTGCGATTTCTGCAGGAGATCATGAAATGGAAGCAAGAACTAGGAACAATTGTTGGAATGGGTGATTTCCAAGCAATTAAGGTTAGTTTTAACCAAGTTCTTGAGGTATTTTGGTTTGGTTTTATAGAAACTGAAATTTGTACATTTCAGTTGTGATTGTGTGGTTAAATTGGTTTATTACTTCCCTTAAGTCATTAGAATAAGGACTTAACTAAAGAAAGTGGAAGTAGATTGCTATTAGTGATGAATTTGAAGTTTGGGGTTGTTAGAACTAAGAACCCTAATTCTTCATTTTGATTGATTTGGTTGTTTTGGATGGTGGAAAACCTTGTCAAGGTATAAGGTTTTAGTCCTAGAACAAACCCCAATTGATTAAGGACCTGATTAAGGCCTTAATGGACTAAAACTGCTTGCTACAGTGCATAAATCGCGGCTGGACAGTAGGCACCTGCAGGTGCCAGGCGCGGTGCGCCCAAAAGCCTGGCGGGGTGCGCCCAGGCGCAGTGCGCCCATGCCTGGGCGGGGTGCGCCCCTCAGACAGGAACTTTGAAACGCTATCTTTTGCGTTGCTTGTCCGTTTTAGTTCAAATTTGGACCATAGGCTCGTTATGGTCTGAAAAGTTTGGGAAAATTTTTAGATTGAGTTTTCGACCCCTCGGGGGCACTGTAGACCGATCCGAATGTCCCGGTGAATAGTAAAATTCATATAAAGTTAGTAAACGGAAAGTTTATTAACTAGGCATTGTTTGTAACAATGTTTTATTGAACTCTAGTGTATTAGAGTTAGTTGAAATGGGTATTAACCTATAATTATGTTGAAAATGATTAAATTATAGGTGCGGGACAAAATTCTACGGATCGTATCGGAAAGCAAGGAACAACAAATTAGTTGTAATAATCCTTCAGGTGAGTAATCTCACTGATATTATATATGATATATGATGATTGAATTGTTACAGGTTGAAACTGATTGTGGGACGAAATTGATGGTTCAAAGACACATTTGAAGAGACAATACCAGATAAGCCGTGAGTCTATTATAGACAAGAACGGAGCTGTGAGTCAGTCAATATTAATGGTGCGACAATACCAGATAAGCCGTGAGTCTATAATAGACAAGAACGGAGCTGTGAGTCAAACCTATATAGACAATACCGGATAAGCCGTGAGTCATTGCGATGACAAGAACGGAGCCGTGAGTCTAGGCAACAGCGGGCTAACCCGTGAGCCATGGCAACAGCGGGCTAACCCGTGAGCCATATCTAACCGGTGCGGCCTTCGGGCTATGTCTCCGATGCGGCCTTCGGGCTATGATTTGATGCGGCCTGTTGGCTATGACTCCGGTGCGGCCTTTGGGCTATGTCTCCGATGCAGCCTTTGGGCTATGATAATTGGTACAGCCTGTTTGGCTATGGTTTTGTTACAGGTACACGGTACAGCCTGTTTGGCTATGATATTGTTACAGATACATGGTGCAGCTTATATAGCTATGATACAGTGTACGGCTTAAATAGCCATGATATACGGTGCAGTCCGATGTGACTGAGAAAGAGAGGGGACAGAAATAGTTGTATATGGTTATATGTGTAAATAACTGACGTGGTTTGATAATTGCAGGTTATCATGTGGTAGTCTGTAAGACTATAATTTAGGATGTGAAATCCTAAGAGTTATTCGGTCAGCCAGCAAGGCTAGGAGTTTGGATTCGATATCCAGACAAATACATGATTGTATTTAATACGTGTTATTTGTAGATTTGATTACTCACTGAGCTTTGTAGCTCATACCGTTGTTTACTGTCCCTGCAGGTTAGCATGATACTGGTAGGGGACAAGTTAGAGTCCGTGACTCGTGAAGTAGGATTCTTAGATGCTGTTAGTAACAGCCCGGCTTTAAAGGAGACTACGGTATTTTATACTCTCCTTGATACACTTGTACCCGTTTTATTAAAATATACCCCTTGTTATGGTTTTATGTATTGAAACCTGTGTTTTAAATGAAAAATTTTTCAGGGGTGTTTTTGTTTTAAAAGCCGGGTGTTACAAGTTGGTATCAGAGCCGTGGTTTAAGTGAACTAGGTGTCTATAGAATAGATTCCTGGACTTAAACCCTGAGACAGTAGTTATGATGAACTGTTAGGTGTATATAGTTGTTATTATACATATATAACCTAACTATTGCTAACTTCTAACGTATAAGAAGTACGAGCAGCGAGTATTACTGGGAGAAATTTAGAGCGCGAAGCTCTAGGAAATGGACCAGCTCTTTCTTGAGACTCCGTTGGATGAGGAGCAAAAAGGGGACGAATAGCAGAAATCCACAAGACGAGCAATATTAGCTGATGTGGTCAGAAAAAGAAATCGGTTGCTCACCTTGGTTGATATTCAAGGTGAAAGAACAGTAGTTGAGACTACGTGAAAAGCAGTGGACTTCTCAGAAGAAGTTGTCACAAATTGGGTCCAACCTTATAGGGAAAGGACCAAAACAGAGCCACTATGTATAGTGATCAGTGCAGGAAAGGCACTAAGGAAAATTGTAGAATTGAGACTCTACCGTGACATGCTGAAATTGCAGATGATAGGAGCAGATTGCTCGAGCTTGTTGTATGGGACGGAAGTGGTTCCAGTGTGGAACTATAGATCACTTCTTATTGAAATACTCACGTGCTGAATGTGGAGTCACGGGTGATGAACCCAGGAAAGAAAGAAGGAACGAATGGTCAAAAAGGACCCATGGTACCATGAGCATCCCAATAGATTGTGGGAGAAGCTCGTGAGGAGACTGATATGGTCGTAGATATCATCGTTCTAAATATAACTCGTGTATGTTATATTTGATCCATGAAGCTATGCTTTGGATCGATGATTCGATGTTTTGTTTGAATTTTTCATCAATGATTTTGGATGAAATATTTTGAAATAGCTATTGTGAATAGCAAGTATGTTCAAGATATTGAACACCTGGAAAGTAGTCTGCCTAGGATTTACGGGACCCTTTTCCTTATGAATCTGAAGCCGATGACTACCAGTGAATCTGAAGCAATTGTGCTTATGAATTGGTTAGCAATGAATTATGCTAACATGATTTGTAGAAATATGAACATGACGGTTCAGAAAGCAGAAATGAACGGATGAAAATCCATGGTGAATGACCGTTGTTGAGAATACCGGTTAGCTTCTTTGCTTAAACTCAGAAAAGAGTTAGTAAATGAATGATGTTGTAGTTGGCATACGTGGTATGGGCCAAGCTTAATAAAGTGGTGAAAGTAGTGTACTACTTTAAATAATTTTCGGATGATTCTTTTGAAAAGAACTTCCAAGATTTCTGCCAGATTGGCAAGAAGAGCTTATGATTAAGCTGGTATTGGGAGCCGTTCCTGTTATCTAGGCTCTGTATTAATTGGCCTCTGCAGAGATGGCAGAGTGGTAAAACAATTGGAAGAAATTGTTTTAAAATTGGGATCTCATGTGACTGTAGTGTCATCAGATGGAGCCCTATCTGCTTGAAAAGAAGAAAGATAAGTTAATGTGTATGTCCATTGACTACTGAGAATGTGATATTCTCGAAACCAGATTAAATATGAGGTACATTGTACCAGATACTGGAGTTACTTCACTGAGTTCAGTGATATGTAAATTCTCCAAGTATGAAAATTTGGTTAAAAGAAGTTTCAACTCCTTGGGCATGATAATACTGCCAAAGATGATGAAATAAATCCAGTGGGATAGATGATGTGGTAAAACTGGAACCGCCTGAGGAATCCGACTGACATTGTAGTTCCTTGGATTTGGCGGGTTACTATAGGAGAGTTGTAGAAAACTGCTCCTTGATTGCTGGTTAGCTGACTAAAGTTGACCAAGAAAAGTGTAAAGTCTGAGTGGTAGAAAGACCACAGATATGTTGTAATGGTTTGGAATGAACCTTGTGTGAACCTCTAACATTAGCAATGATGCTAAGTAGAGAAGATGGATTGGATCATTGAAAGGTATCCAACGTTGACTATGAATGCATGAGATTGCGGTAGCAATTATGAACGTGGCGTTTAAGCTTTGGAAACACTACTTGTATGGTGTAAAGCTTATAGCAATAAGATCATAAAAGTTGAAATACTTAATTGATCAAAAGAAACGGAAGATGAGATAGCAAAGATAGATGGATTACTTAGAGATTTCGGGTATGAAATCTTGTACCATCTCAGAGAGGCGTATGTGGTTACAGATGCCTTGGATTAGAAAGAGTAACCTTTGTAGGTTACATCCACGTGAATGAACGTGGCAAATTGATTACCTGAGTTGATTCGAGTAGCACAGGAAGATGTGTGCAAGTCTGAAAAAGTGAAAAGTGAAGAAATGATTGAAAAGTAGCGGAAGTTGGTTGGAATATCACAGTGATTTAACTCCCGTGACGGTTGTAAATGTGAGTTCCAAAGCCAAGTGAAATATAAAAATCATCTTGAAAAGATGTATTTTGTATCAGATATGCAGCATACCCGGGACAATACCAAACTGTATAGGTCGATAAAACCTATGTGTTGGTGGCTGGGGCTGAAGAAAGATATGTGAAAAATGTTTGACTTGAGTGTAACTACAGTCAAATCATTAGAAGTATGTGGACAGTCGGTCCCAAAAATGAAATGGGACGAAAAATATCATAGACTTTGTAGTAAAGTCTTTGCAAATACCGTATGGGTATGACACCATATGGGTGAATTGCAGGTTGATTGATGAAATCAGTGTATGTTTATACTGACTAATAAGAAATTAAGATCGAAAAGTAGTGAAAAATTACAAAGATAAAGAAAATTGTTGACGTGCACCACAAGTGACGACTGTATCGGATCGAGATACTAGAATTATTTGCTGAATTTAGCATTAATTCTTAGAATTATTAGCTCAAAAGTACTAGTAAGTACTGTGTGCGAATTCCAGATGGATTGAAGAGGTGAGATAGTGATGCAGACCTTAGGAGATATGCCTGAAATTTGCATAACAGACCCTAGCGGAAAACTAGACGACCGTCTATCCTTGGTAGAAGTTGTAGATTAGTATAGGTATTATTCTAGCGTTTTATTGACTCGTAGGAGGTATTGCATAGACTACCGTAATGTACGCCGATTTGCTAGACAGAAGTTGGGGAGAAGCCGTTGACTAAACCTGAGATTGTATCTCAAACAGAAGAAAAGATTTAGCGAGTTCGGAAAAGCTTGGAAATAGACCAAAATCGACAATAGTAGTATGTGGATTGTCGAGTAAAACCATTGAAACCCCAAGTAAGGGAAGAAAGTAGAACTCAAAGTAACCCTCCGGAAAGACTAGAAATTGATGTGGGACAAAAAAGAAAGATGAGTCCTTGTTGATTGGACCTTTCTGTATATCCCAAACGCAAGAAATTGCGATGTGTTGATTGAATATCCTTGATGAATTTCAAGATGATTGTAATGTTTTCTATGGGTCTCAGGGTTCTGAGAACATAGATTGATAGATGTTAACGAATCCCTCATGTGAAATGAGGAAGATAAGTGATTATAGTGCCCGGGACAACCGGATGAGTGATATGCGCGTGGTGATGTAACCACGAGATACGAAGTTTGGTATGGTTAAAGAGCTGTGGCAATACCATAAAAGTTTCCATGTGATATGAGAAACCGGAATTGTAACGAGAAAGAATTTCTCTCGTTTGTTTGTATGATTTCGGGGACGAAATCTTTTGAAGGAGAGGAGAATTTGTAACGCCAAGATACTCTTTTTATAATTATAATAAAAGGGTAAATTGGTCATTTTACCTTGGAAGGGTAAAATGGTCTTTTGGACAGAAAAGTATTTGGTTTGAAATAATATTTTAAGTTTTGGACTTAAAATGTTATAAAAACTGATTTTTGGTCGTTTTACCGAAAAAGGGTATTTTGGTCATTTGACCAAGTCAACGACCAATTATGTAAAAATATTGTTGGTTGTGGCCAAAATGTAAGAAATGGAAGTTTTATTGTAATAAAACTTGGTTATTGTGGTCAAAGTTCAAGAAAATGAACTTTAGGACCAAAATTGTAAAATTTTGGGGTATAAATATAAGAGAGTTGACTCTCTCTTTGACTAGCTCATTGTGCAGCAACGGGAGGAGCTTGGAGGGTGCGATTTCTGCAGGAGATCATGAAATGGAAGCAAGAACTAGGAACAATTGTTGGAATGGGTGATTTCCAAGCAATTAAGGTTAGTTTTAACCAAGTTCTTGAGGTATTTTGGTTTGGTTTTATAGAAACTGAAATTTGTACATTTCAGTTGTGATTGTGTGGTTAAATTGGTTTATTACTTCCCTTAAGTCATTAGAATAAGGACTTAACTAAAGAAAGTGGAAGTAGATTGCTATTAGTGATGAATTTGAAGTTTGGGGTTGTTAGAACTAAGAACCCTAATTCTTCATTTTGATTGATTTGGTTGTTTTGGATGGTGGAAAACCTTGTCAAGGTATAAGGTTTTAGTCCTAGAACAAACCCCAATTGATTAAGGACCTGATTAAGGCCTTAATGGACTAAAACTGCTTGCTACAGTGCATAAATCGCGGCTGGACAGTAGGCACCTGCAGGTGCCAGGCGCGGTGCGCCCAAAAGCCTGGCGGGGTGCGCCCAGGCGCAGTGCGCCCATGCCTGGGCGGGGTGCGCCCCTCAGACAGGAACTTTGAAACGCTATCTTTTGCGTTGCTTGTCCGTTTTAGTTCAAATTTGGACCATAGGCTCGTTATGGTCTGAAAAGTTTGGGAAAATTTTTAGATTGAGTTTTCGACCCCTCGGGGGCACTGTAGACCGATCCGAATGTCCCGGTGAATAGTAAAATTCATATAAAGTTAGTAAACGGAAAGTTTATTAACTAGGCATTGTTTGTAACAATGTTTTATTGAACTCTAGTGTATTAGAGTTAGTTGAAATGGGTATTAACCTATAATTATGTTGAAAATGATTAAATTATAGGTGCGGGACAAAATTCTACGGATCGTATCGGAAAGCAAGGAACAACAAATTAGTTGTAATAATCCTTCAGGTGAGTAATCTCACTGATATTATATATGATATATGATGATTGAATTGTTACAGGTTGAAACTGATTGTGGGACGAAATTGATGGTTCAAAGACACATTTGAAGAGACAATACCAGATAAGCCGTGAGTCTATTATAGACAAGAACGGAGCTGTGAGTCAGTCAATATTAATGGTGCGACAATACCAGATAAGCCGTGAGTCTATAATAGACAAGAACGGAGCTGTGAGTCAAACCTATATAGACAATACCGGATAAGCCGTGAGTCATTGCGATGACAAGAACGGAGCCGTGAGTCTAGGCAACAGCGGGCTAACCCGTGAGCCATGGCAACAGCGGGCTAACCCGTGAGCCATATCTAACCGGTGCGGCCTTCGGGCTATGTCTCCGATGCGGCCTTCGGGCTATGATTTGATGCGGCCTGTTGGCTATGACTCCGGTGCGGCCTTTGGGCTATGTCTCCGATGCAGCCTTTGGGCTATGATAATTGGTACAGCCTGTTTGGCTATGGTTTTGTTACAGGTACACGGTACAGCCTGTTTGGCTATGATATTGTTACAGATACATGGTGCAGCTTATATAGCTATGATACAGTGTACGGCTTAAATAGCCATGATATACGGTGCAGTCCGATGTGACTGAGAAAGAGAGGGGACAGAAATAGTTGTATATGGTTATATGTGTAAATAACTGACGTGGTTTGATAATTGCAGGTTATCATGTGGTAGTCTGTAAGACTATAATTTAGGATGTGAAATCCTAAGAGTTATTCGGTCAGCCAGCAAGGCTAGGAGTTTGGATTCGATATCCAGACAAATACATGATTGTATTTAATACGTGTTATTTGTAGATTTGATTACTCACTGAGCTTTGTAGCTCATACCGTTGTTTACTGTCCCTGCAGGTTAGCATGATACTGGTAGGGGACAAGTTAGAGTCCGTGACTCGTGAAGTAGGATTCTTAGATGCTGTTAGTAACAGCCCGGCTTTAAAGGAGACTACGGTATTTTATACTCTCCTTGATACACTTGTACCCGTTTTATTAAAATATACCCCTTGTTATGGTTTTATGTATTGAAACCTGTGTTTTAAATGAAAAATTTTTCAGGGGTGTTTTTGTTTTAAAAGCCGGGTGTTACAAGTTGGTATCAGAGCCGTGGTTTAAGTGAACTAGGTGTCTATAGAATAGATTCCTGGACTTAAACCCTGAGACAGTAGTTATGATGAACTGTTAGGTGTATATAGTTGTTATTATACATATATAACCTAACTATTGCTAACTTCTAACGTATAAGAAGTACGAGCAGCGAGTATTACTGGGAGAAATTTAGAGCGCGAAGCTCTAGGAAATGGACCAGCTCTTTCTTGAGACTCCGTTGGATGAGGAGCAAAAAGGGGACGAATAGCAGAAATCCACAAGACGAGCAATATTAGCTGATGTGGTCAGAAAAAGAAATCGGTTGCTCACCTTGGTTGATATTCAAGGTGAAAGAACAGTAGTTGAGACTACGTGAAAAGCAGTGGACTTCTCAGAAGAAGTTGTCACAAATTGGGTCCAACCTTATAGGGAAAGGACCAAAACAGAGCCACTATGTATAGTGATCAGTGCAGGAAAGGCACTAAGGAAAATTGTAGAATTGAGACTCTACCGTGACATGCTGAAATTGCAGATGATAGGAGCAGATTGCTCGAGCTTGTTGTATGGGACGGAAGTGGTTCCAGTGTGGAACTATAGATCACTTCTTATTGAAATACTCACGTGCTGAATGTGGAGTCACGGGTGATGAACCCAGGAAAGAAAGAAGGAACGAATGGTCAAAAAGGACCCATGGTACCATGAGCATCCCAATAGATTGTGGGAGAAGCTCGTGAGGAGACTGATATGGTCGTAGATATCATCGTTCTGAATATAACTTGTGTATGTTATATTTGATCCATGAAGCTATGCTTTGGATCGATGATTCGATGTTTTGTTTGAATTTTTCATCAATGATTTTGGATGAAATATTTTGAAATAGCTATTGTGAATAGCAAGTATGTTCAAGATATTGAACACCTGGAAAGTAGTCTGCCTAGGATTTACGGGACCCTTTTCCTTATGAATCTGAAGCCGATGACTACCAGTGAATCTGAAGCAATTGTGCTTATGAATTGGTTAGCAATGAATTATGCTAACATGATTTGTAGAAATATGAACATGACGGTTCAGAAAGCAGAAATGAACGGATGAAAATCCATGGTGAATGACCGTTGTTGAGAATACCGGTTAGCTTCTTTGCTTAAACTCAGAAAAGAGTTAGTAAATGAATGATGTTGTAGTTGGCATACGTGGTATGGGCCAAGCTTAATAAAGTGGTGAAAGTAGTGTACTACTTTAAATAATTTTCGGATGATTCTTTTGAAAAGAACTTCCAAGATTTCTGCCAGATTGGCAAGAAGAGCTTATGATTAAGCTGGTATTGGGAGCCGTTCCTGTTATCTAGGCTCTGTATTAATTGGCCTCTGCAGAGATGGCAGAGTGGTAAAACAATTGGAAGAAATTGTTTTAAAATTGGGATCTCATGTGACTGTAGTGTCATCAGATGGAGCCCTATCTGCTTGAAAAGAAGAAAGATAAGTTAATGTGTATGTCCATTGACTACTGAGAATGTGATATTCTCGAAACCAGATTAAATATGAGGTACATTGTACCAGATACTGGAGTTACTTCACTGAGTTCAGTGATATGTAAATTCTCCAAGTATGAAAATTTGGTTAAAAGAAGTTTCAACTCCTTGGGCATGATAATACTGCCAAAGATGATGAAATAAATCCAGTGGGATAGATGATGTGGTAAAACTGGAACCGCCTGAGGAATCCGACTGACATTGTAGTTCCTTGGATTTGGCGGGTTACTATAGGAGAGTTGTAGAAAACTGCTCCTTGATTGCTGGTTAGCTGACTAAAGTTGACCAAGAAAAGTGTAAAGTCTGAGTGGTAGAAAGACCACAGATATGTTGTAATGGTTTGGAATGAACCTTGTGTGAACCTCTAACATTAGCAATGATGCTAAGTAGAGAAGATGGATTGGATCATTGAAAGGTATCCAACGTTGACTATGAATGCATGAGATTGCGGTAGCAATTATGAACGTGGCGTTTAAGCTTTGGAAACACTACTTGTATGGTGTAAAGCTTATAGCAATAAGATCATAAAAGTTGAAATACTTAATTGATCAAAAGAAACGGAAGATGAGATAGCAAAGATAGATGGATTACTTAGAGATTTCGGGTATGAAATCTTGTACCATCTCAGAGAGGCGTATGTGGTTACAGATGCCTTGGATTAGAAAGAGTAACCTTTGTAGGTTACATCCACGTGAATGAACGTGGCAAATTGATTACCTGAGTTGATTCGAGTAGCACAGGAAGATGTGTGCAAGTCTGAAAAAGTGAAAAGTGAAGAAATGATTGAAAAGTAGCGGAAGTTGGTTGGAATATCACAGTGATTTAACTCCCGTGACGGTTGTAAATGTGAGTTCCAAAGCCAAGTGAAATATAAAAATCATCTTGAAAAGATGTATTTTGTATCAGATATGCAGCATACCCGGGACAATACCAAACTGTATAGGTCGATAAAACCTATGTGTTGGTGGCTGGGGCTGAAGAAAGATATGTGAAAAATGTTTGACTTGAGTGTAACTACAGTCAAATCATTAGAAGTATGTGGACAGTCGGTCCCAAAAATGAAATGGGACGAAAAATATCATAGACTTTGTAGTAAAGTCTTTGCAAATACCGTATGGGTATGACACCATATGGGTGAATTGCAGGTTGATTGATGAAATCAGTGTATGTTTATACTGACTAATAAGAAATTAAGATCGAAAAGTAGTGAAAAATTACAAAGATAAAGAAAATTGTTGACGTGCACCACAAGTGACGACTGTATCGGATCGAGATACTAGAATTATTTGCTGAATTTAGCATTAATTCTTAGAATTATTAGCTCAAAAGTACTAGTAAGTACTGTGTGCGAATTCCAGATGGATTGAAGAGGTGAGATAGTGATGCAGACCTTAGGAGATATGCCTGAAATTTGCATAACAGACCCTAGCGGAAAACTAGACGACCGTCTATCCTTGGTAGAAGTTGTAGATTAGTATAGGTATTATTCTAGCGTTTTATTGACTCGTAGGAGGTATTGCATAGACTACCGTAATGTACGCCGATTTGCTAGACAGAAGTTGGGGAGAAGCCGTTGACTAAACCTGAGATTGTATCTCAAACAGAAGAAAAGATTTAGCGAGTTCGGAAAAGCTTGGAAATAGACCAAAATCGACAATAGTAGTATGTGGATTGTCGAGTAAAACCATTGAAACCCCAAGTAAGGGAAGAAAGTAGAACTCAAAGTAACCCTCCGGAAAGACTAGAAATTGATGTGGGACAAAAAAGAAAGATGAGTCCTTGTTGATTGGACCTTTCTGTATATCCCAAACGCAAGAAATTGCGATGTGTTGATTGAATATCCTTGATGAATTTCAAGATGATTGTAATGTTTTCTATGGGTCTCAGGGTTCTGAGAACATAGATTGATAGATGTTAACGAATCCCTCATGTGAAATGAGGAAGATAAGTGATTATAGTGCCCGGGACAACCGGATGAGTGATATGCGCGTGGTGATGTAACCACGAGATACGAAGTTTGGTATGGTTAAAGAGCTGTGGCAATACCATAAAAGTTTCCATGTGATATGAGAAACCGGAATTGTAACGAGAAAGAATTTCTCTCGTTTGTTTGTATGATTTCGGGGACGAAATCTTTTGAAGGAGAGGAGAATTTGTAACGCCAAGATACTCTTTTTATAATTATAATAAAAGGGTAAATTGGTCATTTTACCTTGGAAGGGTAAAATGGTCTTTTGGACAGAAAAGTATTTGGTTTGAAATAATATTTTAAGTTTTGGACTTAAAATGTTATAAAAACTGATTTTTGGTCGTTTTACCGAAAAAGGGTATTTTGGTCATTTGACCAAGTCAACGACCAATTATGTAAAAATATTGTTGGTTGTGGCCAAAATGTAAGAAATGGAAGTTTTATTGTAATAAAACTTGGTTATTGTGGTCAAAGTTCAAGAAAATGAACTTTAGGACCAAAATTGTAAAATTTTGGGGTATAAATATAAGAGAGTTGACTCTCTCTTTGACTAGCTCATTGTGCAGCAACGGGAGGAGCTTGGAGGGTGCGATTTCTGCAGGAGATCATGAAATGGAAGCAAGAACTAGGAACAATTGTTGGAATGGGTGATTTCCAAGCAATTAAGGTTAGTTTTAACCAAGTTCTTGAGGTATTTTGGTTTGGTTTTATAGAAACTGAAATTTGTACATTTCAGTTGTGATTGTGTGGTTAAATTGGTTTATTACTTCCCTTAAGTCATTAGAATAAGGACTTAACTAAAGAAAGTGGAAGTAGATTGCTATTAGTGATGAATTTGAAGTTTGGGGTTGTTAGAACTAAGAACCCTAATTCTTCATTTTGATTGATTTGGTTGTTTTGGATGGTGGAAAACCTTGTCAAGGTATAAGGTTTTAGTCCTAGAACAAACCCCAATTGATTAAGGACCTGATTAAGGCCTTAATGGACTAAAACTGCTTGCTACAGTGCATAAATCGCGGCTGGACAGTAGGCACCTGCAGGTGCCAGGCGCGGTGCGCCCAAAAGCCTGGCGGGGTGCGCCCAGGCGCAGTGCGCCCATGCCTGGGCGGGGTGCGCCCCTCAGACAGGAACTTTGAAACGCTATCTTTTGCGTTGCTTGTCCGTTTTAGTTCAAATTTGGACCATAGGCTCGTTATGGTCTGAAAAGTTTGGGAAAATTTTTAGATTGAGTTTTCGACCCCTCGGGGGCACTGTAGACCGATCCGAATGTCCCGGTGAATAGTAAAATTCATATAAAGTTAGTAAACGGAAAGTTTATTAACTAGGCATTGTTTGTAACAATGTTTTATTGAACTCTAGTGTATTAGAGTTAGTTGAAATGGGTATTAACCTATAATTATGTTGAAAATGATTAAATTATAGGTGCGGGACAAAATTCTACGGATCGTATCGGAAAGCAAGGAACAACAAATTAGTTGTAATAATCCTTCAGGTGAGTAATCTCACTGATATTATATATGATATATGATGATTGAATTGTTACAGGTTGAAACTGATTGTGGGACGAAATTGATGGTTCAAAGACACATTTGAAGAGACAATACCAGATAAGCCGTGAGTCTATTATAGACAAGAACGGAGCTGTGAGTCAGTCAATATTAATGGTGCGACAATACCAGATAAGCCGTGAGTCTATAATAGACAAGAACGGAGCTGTGAGTCAAACCTATATAGACAATACCGGATAAGCCGTGAGTCATTGCGATGACAAGAACGGAGCCGTGAGTCTAGGCAACAGCGGGCTAACCCGTGAGCCATGGCAACAGCGGGCTAACCCGTGAGCCATATCTAACCGGTGCGGCCTTCGGGCTATGTCTCCGATGCGGCCTTCGGGCTATGATTTGATGCGGCCTGTTGGCTATGACTCCGGTGCGGCCTTTGGGCTATGTCTCCGATGCAGCCTTTGGGCTATGATAATTGGTACAGCCTGTTTGGCTATGGTTTTGTTACAGGTACACGGTACAGCCTGTTTGGCTATGATATTGTTACAGATACATGGTGCAGCTTATATAGCTATGATACAGTGTACGGCTTAAATAGCCATGATATACGGTGCAGTCCGATGTGACTGAGAAAGAGAGGGGACAGAAATAGTTGTATATGGTTATATGTGTAAATAACTGACGTGGTTTGATAATTGCAGGTTATCATGTGGTAGTCTGTAAGACTATAATTTAGGATGTGAAATCCTAAGAGTTATTCGGTCAGCCAGCAAGGCTAGGAGTTTGGATTCGATATCCAGACAAATACATGATTGTATTTAATACGTGTTATTTGTAGATTTGATTACTCACTGAGCTTTGTAGCTCATACCGTTGTTTACTGTCCCTGCAGGTTAGCATGATACTGGTAGGGGACAAGTTAGAGTCCGTGACTCGTGAAGTAGGATTCTTAGATGCTGTTAGTAACAGCCCGGCTTTAAAGGAGACTACGGTATTTTATACTCTCCTTGATACACTTGTACCCGTTTTATTAAAATATACCCCTTGTTATGGTTTTATGTATTGAAACCTGTGTTTTAAATGAAAAATTTTTCAGGGGTGTTTTTGTTTTAAAAGCCGGGTGTTACATGTGTTGACCCTCAAAACTACATGTATTCTCAGGAAATCAGTAAGCCTTCAGAAGATGGAAATGTTCATGGACTTCAAGCAACCTAGTTTACTAGTTTTTGTTAAATCTGCCTAACTGTTAATGCGTTTCATGTACTTTACTATTATTACATGTAAGAACCATGTGTTCAAACTTCAAGATGAAATATAACTATCTTTTTGTTTATCCTTGTACTTGTGTTGTATATTCAATTGCTTGTGATCAATGAACTAAGTCATATAGCCCGACTATTTTCGGCGCCTCGGCCAGGGGTGTGACAGAATGGTATCAGAGTTAAATTGGCTATAGAGAACTCGTATCCTCGAAAGAGGAATACAACTATAGCAACTGGCTTCTAATAAAAGTATTATTATTAATTACACTACTTCTTGACTACTTACGGGAGAGGTGCCTAGTTTGAACTATTGATTGGGTTGCTGGGTTCAGAACAGCTTTGATTCCAAAACGATCATGCCCACCGGTAATTCCCATCTGGCCGATCCTTATTTGATAGTCTTGAGGTACAAAGCAAAAATTAATAATACTACAAACCTCACCAACAAAATATATAAGAGTTATATATATACTCTGACCCGCGATGAGAACACTTAATAAAATTTTAACATAGCTTCAACTAAAACCACAAACCCAACCCTTTAGGTCAAATACCTCGACGAAGTTAGTACCGTACATAAGCCATACCACAAATAAACATGGAACGCGCACCTACGTTATTTATGGTCGGGCCGGTGAACAACCAACTTTGATCAAGGTGATTGACAGACTACAATAGTTGAGAGTTTTAGAGATTGAAGAATGTTCTCAATATTCTCTATAGATACATAGTACCTTAGAAACTCTATATAGTTTTACAATCCTTATACAATTAAAAACTCATTACCAACACACTTAAAATTTCCCAACTCTTTAATGTAGGATGGCTAGGGTTCCCAGGGTTCCCGAAGATCAACCAGCTTGGATGGATATTATGGATCCCGATAGAGCCCCAATACCGTTAGTAGGAGACCCATATTTTCCAGGAGACGTTTGGATGGCCCCAATTGACCTCTCAGATGAGGAAGATCCTTCAGAAGACGAAGAGGAAAACGACCCAGAGGAGGTCGAAGAGACTGATGATGAGGGCATATTAGAGGATGCCCAAAGGGACAATGATCCAGTAGAGGAGCAGGAGAGCCTCACTAATGAGGTGATTGCACCATCCTCTCTGCCTAGGCCACGTTACCGGCCCTACCGCTGTCATGACAAGAGTCCCCTACTAATGAGGACCCCGAGGAAGAGCGTCATTCCGATGTCTCACTTGGACACTTTCACTTTTGTTTCCCGACCCATTTGTGGTCAAAAGAGGAAACCGACATTGTCCCATGATCCAGCTTGGCTCACTGATTTACTTGTCCAGAGGAGGACTACTGACGATCCTCCGCGATTTGAGATAGGCGAGTCTTCTCAGGCTCCACCGCATGACGGCCCGATGACTCAGGGCAACAGATCATTAGCCGACAGAGTCCATTATTAGGAAGAGCTCCTTAGAGCTACAGGAACTACCTCCAGGGCGATTGAGCAGCGAGTCGAAAGACTCGAAGAGGAGGAGAAGGATGACACTGAAGCCATCCAGACCCTCTACAATCGCATGGGTGCAAGTCGTGCCACCACAAACACTTTGGGTGCTCATATCCGGGCCCTAGAGTACCGAACTCAGGTTACATAGAGACGACTGAATGCAGTCGAGAATCGAGTGGTCGATGCTGAGCAAAGGCAACGCCAACTCGAGGAGCAGTTCGATGAGCTGGTCTGTTATTTGGTTACTCGTTTAGCATAGTAGACATTGTTGGATTAGGTGTCTAAGCCATGACTTTATATTTATATTTATCTTGTTAATTGAAGCAAAGTCCATTTGGGTTGCCCTCATAGCTGGAGGTTAGGATAGAGTTCAGTAGAGTAAAAGGTTGATTTATTAATTGTATAATAAATCAATAGAATTAATTAAATGGTTTATTAATATATTTAAGTGTAAATATATTAATTAAAAACTATAATAATTAATTAAGATTTAATCTAGAATTAATTGGATTTAATTCAGTGATTAAATTAATTAATTAAAAGTGCAGGGACTGGTTATGTAATTATTCAATAGTTGAATATTGACTGGCCAGTGGACAGGGGGTGAAGATGGCGAGATTTTGGTGGTGACACCACAAAATCTCGAAACCCTAATTAGGGTTTAGAGAAAGCCTTGCCCAATTGGTAAAAGGCTTACCAAAGATGGGCTCTAGGGTTTCAAGCTGTACCACCTGAAATCTATAAATAGGGATCCCCTGGGAACCCTAATCCTGCGCCACTTTTGACTAAGACTACTCTGCTGGACTGTCTTGTAAGAACCCGTCAAAAATTTGTAATAAAAAAATAATAAATAATAATACTAATAATTATGTATAATATTAAAGTTATGAAAAAGGGCAAAATGGTCTTTTGCCACATTTTGGGATCTTAATGTAAAATATTTTGTGTTTGTGGCAATATTGTAAGAAATAAAACATTTGTGTATTAAAAGTTTGACTTTTGTGGTCATAATATGAGAAATGGAACTAGAGGGTAGAAAATGGAAAT
The DNA here is from genome assembly GCA_023525715.1 of Cichorium intybus. Taxonomy (NCBI): domain Eukaryota; kingdom Viridiplantae; phylum Streptophyta; class Magnoliopsida; order Asterales; family Asteraceae; genus Cichorium; species Cichorium intybus. Next base: position 97,749,543 of record CM042010.1, on the reverse strand, counting down.
AATGGAAGTATAAATAGAGGGAAGCCTCTAGCTCCCTCTACTGGAATCGTGAAGCATCATTAGAGAGCTTGGGTCTTGGAAAATTCTGGAGAAATCAGCACGGGAATTGGAGAACCAAGTTGAAGACTTTGATTCCTAAGTCATCAAAGGTTAGATTATGTTCTTGCAAGTTGTCCAAACCATTTTAGTGTTCTTGAAGAGATGAAAACGAAATTCAGAAGTGGTGTGAGGTTTGTATGGAGTTTCTAACCCTGCAAACATGTTCTAAACATCATTAGAAACACAACCCCACTTCTGGAATCGGTTGAGAATAAGAGGAATTGAGAAATTTCATCAAGAACCCTAAATTGAGATTTTGTGTAATTGAGTTGTTTCTATGGATTAAAACCTAATATAAACTGAAGGTTTTAGTCATAGAATGATATATATTGACTAGGCTAAGTATTAAGAGCTTAATACACGAAAATAGGGGGCTGCAGAACAAAAATCGGACCCGAAAACAGCCCAGCAGAATTACACGGCCGTGTAATCTGCAAGGGCAATATTACACGACCGTGTAATGTTTTAAAAGGGTAAAAAGTTAAAAATATTTACATGGCCGTGTAACTTCCTCAGTATATATTACACGACCGTGTAATATACTGAGGAGGATTTTGAGTTTTTCATTTTGAAAGTTGGGGTTAGACTTGTCCGTTTGACCTCAAATTTTAAACACAAGTCCCTTATGGTCCAAAACTTTGTAGAAAATTGTCGGAACCGAAATACGACCTCCCGAGGGTACTGTAGTAAAATACGCGTATTTCGGGGAAATTTACAAAGTTATTCTAATGAGAGTCTTAGTCTACTTATGATCCATAGTTGCATTGTATGGCACTCTTGTGCTGTAAAGTTAGTTGTTATATATAAATTGAATATAAAAGTATATTTTTCAAATAATAGGTGGTGGCTTGAATACAGTGAACCGAGCGAAGGAAAAAGAAGTGCAAAAGACTAACTGATTCCTAGGTGACTCGAGGTGAGTGTTATGTGGATTTTCGGGTACATAGTAAAATGAATTTTATTAAAGAATGTTTTGAGAGTCAATATGGTGTATGGAATTGAAATAACTTAACTAAAATGGAAATGATTAAGTGGAACTGGAAATGGTTTTGTAAGATTGAAAATGATTTCTGTGAAACAGTAAGGATAATGAGAAATGCAAGAAATTAATAAAGTGATTGGCCCATGATGACAAGTTGCTTAGTATCCGGATAAAGACCACCGTCTGCTGCGGTAGGGGTGGCAATAAGACACTACTGGGATGGTACCTCCCGTCGCGAAGTAGTCGTCTTACCTTGATAGATGAATTCGTTTCATGCTATTGGGGAAGTAGCTATACGGGTGCGTCTCGTATAAAACCTACGGGTGCGCTCGTAGGAATGTACCATTAGAAAGAAACAAGGAATACCTGTGGGTGCGCTCACAAGGAAAAGAAATATTGAAAGTCTAAAGAATAATGATATTTTTGATAAATTGTTTTTGGGTCTAAACCCATAATGCTCACGAGACATTATGTCTCATGTATGTTTTTTTTTAAAATGCTATGTACCCAGGTAAGTAGGAAAGGTGTTAAAGGAGTCAGGTGAGGGACCGTAGCTTCAGTTGTACAAAAATGTAAAATAAACAGGTTTGAACTATGGCTATGATATGTATTTGTGATACCCCGTTTGTAAAAAGGAAATTAAACGGTTTGTATAATTAAATATTTGTATTATAAGTTTAAAAAAAATGTTGTAAAAGTTGGGGTGTTACAATTTGGTATCAGAGCCATGGTTTAAGCGAATTAGGTTGGGTAACCATCCTAGGCTTAAACTAGTGGATTAATAGTAAGTAAAGTAGTAGTATTAGGTACTAACTAACGGGGTAGAATCGCTAATTTATAATGTTGGAATCCACAGTAACCGATGAACCAGGGAATCTTGTGATAACATCAGAGCCAAAGTATATAGGTGGTTAAAATAATATTGGGCCCGTATTATTGTATCCACAGGATTTGCTTTGGAAATGGTGAAGTCACTAGGAAACCTGAGGAATTTGGTTGTGGAAATTAGTATAGGGAAACTTGGGAACATGAGTCCCATAGGAAGATCACATGCTACCGCTTTCGCGTATATTGATATATATATATATATATATATATATATATATATATATATATATATATATATATATATATATATATATATATATATATATATATATATATATATATATATATATATATATATATATATATATATATATATATATATGTGAAGTAACAAAGCGTGAATTTTATTGGTTTTATATAGTACATGGAGAGTGGAGATCAGAATCTGTTGAGTGAAGGACGGGCAGCAAGTCATACCCCGTCCCATGAAGAGAACCCTGCTGATGAAGAGGTTAATATGGGTCCTAACCCAAATCCAATGCCGCAACCTCCACCTGTGACTCTGGAGGCTATTCAAAATCTCATTAGTAACCTAAAAACGGAGATGAGGGAGGATATGCGACAAATGTTGAACACACGGCTGGGGGACCCACATCCTAATCCTTCAGCAGATGATGCCTCTTGGAGACCCACTAATGGAGATTCAGTTACGGAGGAAGACAGTGTGGGGACAGAAGACAAGAAGAGATGTTCTTTTAAAACTTTTCTAGCATGTAAACCAACGGAGTACTATGGTAGCTACGAGCCTAAAGTCACGATGCGGTGGATTCGGGAGACAGAGCAGGTACTGGAGGACAGCAAGTGTCATGAGAAAGATAAAGTTTATTATGCCTCACGAATGTTGAAAGACGATGCGTTAGTTTGGTGGAATACCCTGTACGAACTGGTCGACAAGGATGTAATTTATAAATGGTCGTGGACCGAATTTACCACCCGCTTGAAGAACAAATATTGTCCCCTTCGGGACATAGAAAAACTTGAAGATGAGTTCCTTACACTAAAGAAGGGTAATTTGACCGTTGCCGAGTATACTAAAAAGTTCAGTGATATGCTACCATTTGTGGGAAACATTTACACTACGGAGCGGGCACGAATCAACCGTTATGTGAAAGGCCTACCTTGGGAGTATGAATTGGAAGTAAAACGGGAGGTAACAATGGACGCGGCGTTCGAGGCAGCAAGAAATGTCGAAGATGTGTGGAAACGAAGAACAGTGGAAAGGCAAATTTCTGGGGATAAACGTAAATTCAGTGGCGGGAGTAGTAGCTGGAATAAAAAGGGAAAGTCGGTAGTGATGTCAACCAAGCAGGGCAGCCGGAAGACATGTGAGAAATGTGGAAAAGAGCATACGGGCGAATGTAAGATGGGAAGTACAGCTTGTTTTAACTGCGGTCGAACGGGTCACAAGGCTAGGGAGTGTACCTATCCGAAGCTCAGCGAAGTCGAGTGCTTTTCATGTCACGAAAAGGGGCACTATAGCTTTAACTGTCCGAAGAAGGGTGGCGAGACGATGGTATCAACTGCACAGAAAAAGACGGAGCCCCAAAAGGTGAAGACCCGCGCTTTCCAACTCACCCGAGAAGAAGCAAAGGAGACACAAGACGTGGTCTCAGGTACCCTACTAATTAACCAGATGCCTGCCTACGTATTATTTGATTCTGGTGCTACGTGTTCGTTTGTGTCCCATGAGTTTGGCCTAAAATTTAATATACCGTTAGAACCATTAGACCGTGTATGCGAGGTAGAATTGGCAAGTGGAAAGAAGGTGGAAATAAAACATGTGTACCGTGGCTGCGAACTCAGCATAGATGATCAGAAATTTTCGTTGAACCTTCTTCCAATTGGAGTGAAGACTTTTGATGTGGTCATTGGTATGGATTGGCTTGGGGCCAATGATGCAAAAATCGCATGTGGGAAAAAGGTAGTGTTGGTGAAGATTCCAGGTGGCAGCAAAGTGTATGTGTACGGTGAAAATCCCAAGAGGATGTCCAATTTGATCAGCGCAGCGAAAGTCAGGAGATGATTGGTGAAAGGATGCTTATCCTATGTGGCGTATGTAATGGTGGAAGATAAAGTGAAGAAAACAGTACATGACATTGATGTGGTGAAAGAATACCCTGAAGTCTTTCCTGATGATTTACCCGGTTTACCACCTGAGAGACAAGTAGAATTCCGCATCGATCTTGTACCCGAAGCTTCTCCTATCGCCCGTGCTCCATATCGCTTAGCCCCGACCGAAATACGGGAGTTGATGTCCCAATTACAAGAATTGCTTGATAAAGGCTTCATACGCCCCAGTGTGTCGCCTTGGGGTGCACCGGTGCTGTTTGTCAAGAAGAAAGATGGCACGATGCGAATGTGTATTGACTACCGTGAGCTCAACAAAATTACCATCAAGAAACGTTACCCGTTACCACGGATAGACGATCTGTTTGATCAGTTGCAAGGCGCTGACTATTTCTCGAAGATTGATCTCCGGTCGGGTTATCACCAGGTGCGGGTAAGAGATGAAGATATTGAGAAGACTGCTTTTCGCACTCGTTATGGGCACTACGAATTCCTGGTCATGCCTTTTGGTCTGACGAATGCCCCGGCAATCTTCATGGATTTGATGAATAGGGTGTACAAGCCGTTCCTTGATAAGTTTGTTATTGTCTTTATTGATGACATTCTTATCTACTCGAAGAATGCAGAAGACCACAAGAATCATCTGAGAACGGTGTTGGAAGTTTTAAAGAAAGAGAAGTTATATGCAAAATTTTCAAAGTGCGAATTCTGGCTGAGGGAGGTGCAATTCCTTGGACACGTCGTCTCCATCCAAGGCATTAAAGTAGATCCAGCAAAGGTGGAAGCGGTAATGAAATGGGAAATACCAAAGACCCCGACAGAAGTGAGAAGTTTTCTTGGTCTCGCCGGGTACTACCGACGGTTCATCCAAGATTTTTCACGAATTGTGGTACCTCTTACGAAGCTAACAAGAAAAGCGATAAAATATGAATGGGGGGCGGAACAAGAAAAGGCATTTGAGACACTAAAAGAGAAGTTATGCAATGCGCCAGTCCTTACTCTACCAGAGGGAACCGAAGATTTCGTGGTGTATAGTGATGCCTCTAATAAAGGATTGGGTTGTGTATTAATGCAGCGGGGAAAGGTGATAGCATACGCTTCTCGTCAATTAAAAGAACCCGAAACTCGGTATGCAACGCACGATTTGGAATTGGCAGCAATTGTGTTTGCATTAAAAATCTGGAGGCATTATTTGTACGGAACAAAGTGCACCCTGTACACGGATCATAAAAGCTTGCAATACGTATTTTCACAGAATGATCTCAATATGAGGCAAAGTAGGTGGCTGGAGCTAATAAATGATTATGACTGTGAAATCGCTTACCACCCTGGGAAAGCGAATGTGGTAGCAGATGCCTTAAGTCGGAAGTTTCATGAAAAGAAAAGTCAAGAGAGGTTGATGAAAATTGAATTGAAATCAAGCCTAATAGAAAGCATCAAAGACGCGCAAAAACAAGTATTGGAACGAGGTGATTTAAAGAAGGAAAAGCTGGGAGAAGATTTGGTGTTTGGGGAAAATACTCAGGGACTCAAAACAGTCAGAAACCGCATATGGGTACCAAAAGCAGGTGGAAACCGAAAGTTGATTTTAGAAGAATCCCATAAGTCAAAGTATTCCATTCATCCAGGAAGTACGAAAACTTATCGGGATCTCAAAGAACAGTATTGGTGGCCGGGAATGAAGAAAAGAATAGTCAAGTATATCTCCAAATGTGCAACTTGTGCACAGGTGAAGGCGGAACACCAAGCCCCATATGGGAACACTCAACCTCTACAAATTCCAGTGGGAAAATGGGAAGACATAACCATGGATTTCATAGTTGGGTTGCCAAGAACTAGAAGAGGTCATAATGGTATATGGGTCATTGTTGACCGTTTGACCAAGAGTGCAATGTTTTTAGCAATCAAAGAAAATACTCAATTGGAGACGTTAGCACAGATATATAAAGATGAAGTTATAAGACTTCATGGAGCTCCTTTGTCTATTGTGTCTGATAGAGACCCACGATTTACCTCAAAGTTGTGGGAGGCATTACAGGAACGAATGGGGACAAAAATTAAAATGAGTACAGCTTATCATCCCCAGACAGACGGGCAAAGTGAACGAACGATCCAAACCGTAGAAAATATGCTACGATCGTGTGCTCTGGATTTTGGCGGAAATTGGGACGAACACTTGCCATTGGTAGAGTTTTCTTATAACAACAGCTATCATTCCAGTATTGGGATGCCGCCATTTGAGGCTCTTTATGGCAGGAAGTGTAGAACCCCTTTGTGTTGGCTGGAAGCAGGAGAGACTAAAATAACTGGGCCAGAAATCGTAAGAATAACAAATGAAAAGATCAAGATAATTCAAGCTAATATGAAAGCTGCCCAAGATAGGCAGAAGAGTTATGCAGACTTGAAAAAGAGACCTTACGATTTAAAGGAAGGAGATCTGGTAATGCTCAAAGTATCACCGTGGAAAGGTGTGGTAAGATTTGGAAAAAAGGGTAAACTGAGTCCAAGATACATTGGACCTTTCAAGATCTTAAAGAGAATTGGAGAACAAGCTTTCAAACTGGAATTACCGCATGAGCTAAGTGGTATACATGATACGTTCCACGTGTGCTATTTGAAAAAGTACTTCGGGGAGAGTGAACTTGTTATTCCGCTGAAAGACTTGAAAGTAGAGGCCTCGAATAAGTTGATAGAAGAACCAGAAGCAATGCTGGAAGTAAGAACCAAGAAATTGAGAAACAAAGAGATTGACTTAGTCTTAGTCAAATGGAAGCACCAATCGGGTTCAGATTTAACTTGGGAAACTTTGGAAGACATGAAGAGAAGATACCCCAATTTCACGAACTATGAGAAGATTCCGAGGACGGAATCCTCTTAAGGGGGGGAGGTTGTAAGAACCCGTCAAAAATTTGTAATAAAAAAAAAATAATAAATAATAATACTAATAATTATGTATAATATTAAAGTTATGAAAAAGGGCAAAATGGTCTTTTGCCACATTTTGGGATCTTAATGTAAAATATTTTGTGTTTGTGGCAATATTGTAAGAAATAAAACATTTGTGTATTAAAAGTTTGACTTTTGTGGTCATAATATGAGAAATGGAACTAGAGGGTAGAAAATGGAAATAATGGAAGTATAAATAGAGGGAAGCCTCTAGCTCCCTCTACTGGAATCGTGAAGCATCATCAGAGAGCTCGGGTCTTGGAAAATTCTGGAGAAATCAGCACGGGAATTGGAGAACCAAGTTGAAGACTTTGATTCCTAAGTCATCAAAGGTTAGATTATGTTCTTGCAAGTTGTCCAAACCATTTTAGTGTTCTTGAAGAGATGAAAACGAAATTCAGAAGTGGTGTGAGGTTTGTATGGAGTTTCTAACCCTGCAAACATGTTCTAAACATCATTAGAAACACAACCCCACTTCTGGAATCGGTTGAGAATAAGAGGAATTGAGAAATTTCCTCAAGAACCCTAAATTGAGATTTTGTGTAATTGAGTTGTTTTTATGGATTAAAACCTAATATAAACTGAAGATTTTAGTCATAGAATGATATATATTGACTAGGCTAAGTATTAAGAGCTTAATACACGAAAATAGGGGGCTGCAGAACAAAAATCGGACCCGAAAACAGCCCAGTAGAATTACACGGCCGTGTAATCTGCAAGGGCAATATTACACGACCGTGTAATGTTTTAAAAGGGTAAAAAAGTTAAAAATAATTACACGGACGTGTAACTTCCTCAGTATATATTACACGACCGTGTAATATACTGAGGAGGATTTTGAGTTTTTCATTTTGAAAGTTGGGGTTAGACTTGTCCGTTTGACCTCAAATTTTAAACACAAGTCCCTTATGGTCCAAAACTTTGTAGAAAATTGTCGGAACCGAAATACGACCTCCCGAGGGTACTGTAGTAAAATACGCGTATTTCGGGGAAATTTACAAAGTTATTCTATACGAATAGTGGTAAAACACTATAGTTGGTACGGATTTACAATCCGACTACTTGGAAGCATTGGTGAGCCCGGTTGCTGCCAATTAAGAGAACCTTAGGACGAGATACAGTCTATGTGGCATTTTGATTGATTTTACACCTGGTCTAAAAACCAGTGGGAGTAATTGAATCATCAAACGTAAGCAGCATGGACAGGAACGTACCTTCAAAACATCTGGTTGAGTGAGACGATACTCAGAGTCAAGTAACTGACTCTGAGAGAAGCACTCTCAATAGAAGATGAAATCCGAAAGGATACTGCATATTGTAAGTCGTTAGTGAAGCGCGTGTGGATCACCGGCACACTAATAGGGACTCACAAAGAATATGCCAGTATAAAGGTACATGGGCCCGGGATTTCCCCGCGGGCATCTCGCAAGAAAGGATATTCAGATTCTCAAAATATGCCAAATGATTGGATTTTAAAAGGGGCTGAAAGATATCCATTAAGATGTCAAAAAGGTTTGGATTCTCAAAATATGCCAAAAGTTCTGGATTTTGTGAATAGTCCATAACAGTGTCAAAGCCAGTGGGAGTGTCGCTGTTATATATTATCTCCATATGTGTGTTACATAATGTTTCTAGGAAACTTCTCTTTTCATTACAAAGTGTAATGACTTGGTGTTAAGAGACGGATCGCTATGAAAGACTTAATAAAGATACGGCATGCTCGGGTGGTTATAAATGTCTATGAGATAGATCGAAACTATGCAAAAATGATCTTGATGAGACTCAAGATGCATTGCCCTAAGAAATAGTTTCCTGTCATTGCAAAAGTGTGATGATTCGATATGAGAGATATAAAAGGTGCAACATACTCACATAATCCATTGACATATATCAGATAAATGTCGTCATCAGTATAGACTTGGCCATAGTAAGCATGATCTTGATAAGATTCAAGGTGTATGAAGAAAAGTCTTCGAAAGGATATAGTTATTAAAAGTCGTGACACAAGGATTATAAGTAATCCTAAGATTCCAAAAGGGTTTGTAATAGGACTAGATCGAATCCAACAAATTTCTTGGATCGATCAGAAGTGTCATGAACATGTCTTGATGACTTAATGCTTAGAGCATGGTGAGTCAGATTTAGGATATGACCTGGATGGGAATACTTAATGGATTCTGTACATAGGTGAGAAATCATTGCAAAATGATTAGGGGTGAAAGTTGATAACATTTTGAAAAGAGTTTTTTAAAATAAGGACCTAATGGTTAAAGAATTTTGTTGGCATTCCGATGGACCGTGTGTGGCTCACCGGCACATCGTAACACCTCGAAATAGTCTTAGGGTACAGTCATGTGGACTAAAGATCCCGAGAACCATGGAAAGTCACAGTACATAGAATGAAGTTGTTAGTGAGAATGACGGTATGACCAAAATTGAAATATCATCGGAAGGATATCCGATCGGATAAAGTGTATAAATGTATAACATTTGAATACATAGAAAGAGTGAAAGGTCAAGTAGACATAGATACATAACACAAATTAAATAGTTTAAAAGAAATCTAGAAACCGATAATAGTTTTATGTAAAATCCAACTTGGTGATTACCTCGTGGAGACTTGGTAATTAGACAAGAGTAGCCACCAATCAAATTTTATGTTTCAATTTTGCATGTTTCACTTCCCGAATAATTTGATTATTCAAAAGTCCACTGTCGCTCATACTTTTCGGGAGTAAGTATGAACGAAGACTGTCGTGAATTGGTTTGTAGATTGTCTAAGGAGTTAGACATTGCAGTAAGACTGCTACAACGTTCATGAGTACTTAGAAATAGAGATTTGAGTATTGGATAAACCCGCGCTCAATAGATTGCTTCATGGATTACATCACGAGCAATGTTTAGACGATAATATCGTATGATCTTGAAGCAGAGACATATGAGTTGAAATTTACGAGTCGGTTGTGCATTGATAATGCGAAAATGCATCGGTAACTCGATGTTACAAAACGCATTGTTGTGTACGATTTGATAAGTAAAAGACACAATTATATGAGTCGAAGCTTATTCGTTCCGTGACCCTGGTGGAAAACAGATATCTGTAGGCTGCTCGATGATTTTGAAGTTGACTAAAGTGCTGGCCAGCCTGGACTAAATTGATGTGTTCAATTAGAAGTCCGAAAGTCATAAGCAGAATCGGAAATCGAGAAATAGAGTATCGGATAGAGATTGATCTCAATCCATGTCTCGTGTCTGAAAATATCTTGTTGGACGAAGGATCATATGATCACTTATCTATGGACAGAACTGACTGGGTCAGAGTTCGGCAGCAGTTTCTTGGAAGCTGCAGGTTGTTTATTAATCAGAAGATAAATTCAAGTCATAGACTTATCCAAGTGGGAGACTGTTGGATTAGGTGTCTAAGCCATGACTTTATATTTATATTTATCTTGTTAATTGAAGCAAAGTCCATTTGGGTTGCCCTCATAGCTGGAGGTTAGGATAGAGTTCAGTAAAGTAAAAGGTTGATTTATGAATTGTATAATAAATCAATATAATTAATTAAATGGTTTATTAATATATTTAAGTGTAAATATATTAATTAGAAACTATAATAATTAATTAAGATTCAATCTAGAATTAATTGGATTTAATTCAGTGATTAAATTAATTAATTAAAAGTGACTGGTTATGTAATTAGAAACTATAATAATTAATTCAGTGCAGGGACTGGTTATGTAATTATTCAGTAGTTGAATATTGACTGGCCAGTGGACAGGGGGTGAAGATGGCGAGATTTTGGTGGTGACACCACAAAATCTCGAAACCCTAATTAGGGTTTAGAGAAAGCCTTGCCTAATTGGTAAAAGGCTTACCAAAGATGGGCTATAGGGTTTCAAGCTGTACCACCTGAAATCTATAAATAGGGATCCCTTGGGAACCCTAATCCTGTGCCACTTTTGACTAAGACTACTCTACTGGACTGTCTTTTCCATTGCTTGGGTGTGACTTGCATTTGAGGCAGGACACTTGTGCTGCTAGCTTCAAGAACAAGATCAAAAGGTTGGTTATTCTTCATTTGATCTTTAGAAATAATTGTTGGCCTTAGGATTTTAGTTTATTATCTTCATAGAAGAAAACATAGATCTTTCTAGGGTTGCATGTGAACCATAAGAAATTATTTGTTCATTGTTTGCTAGAAAACCCTTCAGACATTTCATCTAGGGTGGCTTGTTCCCTAGGGTAGGGTTAGGACTTTTGTGGAATAGCTGTTTTAATGCAAGTGTTTATCACTGCCTAGTTAGCAAACATTCTTTTGTAAAGCTTTTCCATTTCTAACCTTACTTGGTTCGTATTTTTGTAACCATTGTAACCGAAAGCAAGCCGTTTCAATCTATGAAAAACTATTTTCGGTATTTATGTTGGATCTCCTTATCTGTATTATGTGTAAAACATTATCATTACTCAAAACATCAATTGATACCATCACTCTATAATTTGGAAATATGTAGGATTTCGGGAACAAATTACACTGATACACTATCATAAGATACAACTAATACATACTCGTTTAGAACTAAATAGTGTAAAACGACTTAACATTTCTATTCTAAACGTATTAGGACAATGCCTCCACGAAGGAGTCCGCGAGTCCATCAAACACCAGCTCCCCGAGTAAATGCAAGAGTAGTACCAACGGTAAACCCAAATACTAGAGAAACTCCAACCGGACCCACTGTAACCCCACCATTGCAAATGGATTCCACCCAAGTGCAGAACTTGATGGCCCGAAACGAATCTTCTGGGAATAGTGGAAATGGTGGCGGTATTCCAATTGCTAATCGAAACAATTACAGACCCTGTTCATATAAGGATTTCATGGCCTGCAAACCCTGAAACGTCTTCGACACTGAAGGAGTTGTTGGTCTACCCCGCTGGATAGAAAAGATAGACGCCGTGCTTCGCATCAACTCTTGTCCTGATGACTGCCAAGTCAAATATGCTACTTGTACGTTGATGGATTCAGCCCTGACCTGGTGGAATGTTCATGCCAAGTCCATGGGAATCCACGCATCATATGACCCGAGTTGGGCATTTTTCAAACGGATAATGATCGAAGAATTTTGCCCCCGACAATAAATCCAGACTCTGGAGCAAGAGCTCTGGAATCTTACCATGAAAGGATCGGAGGTGACTGCCTACACCTTCCGATTTAACGACCTTGCAAACCTTTGTACGGGGATGGTAAACCCAGAATATAAGAAGACATAAATATACATTGGGGGATTAGCTCCACCTGTTCAAGGTTTGGTACTGCATCTAGACCTACCACATTTGATAGTGCTAAGCAATTGGCCTATTAACACCCCTAGGTCGTTATGCGGTCAAAAATAGAAAATAAAACATCACACGCAAACTAGTATAGTAGCAGTAAGGGTCGATCCACGGGAGTTTGGTGGTCAAGATATAGTGTCAGAATAACCAACTATAGTGTCACGCTATAGTCAGCGGTGTTTCCTTCACTTCCCGAAAAACCGAATAAATTGAATACCGAAAAACTAAAACAATCATAAACTAAACTAAACTACTCCAAACTTTAAACTAAACTTACTTACTGATTCCATAAGTGAATTCCATAAGTGAATTCCAGAAAAATCAGAAGCAACAAACAATCCAAACCATTCAAATAAACATCCAAACATAAATAATACCGAAAAACATGTAAAGTAATTGAAACCGAATGATTATATTGAACCAAAGTCAATTCGATATAAATATACATTGGGGGATTAGCTCCACCTGTACGGGGATGGTAAACCCAGAATATAAGAAGACATAAATATACATTGGGGGATTAGCTCCACCTGTTCAAGGTTTGGTACTGCATCTAGACCTACCACATTTGATAGTGCTAAGCAATTGGCCTATTAACACCCCTAGGTCGTTATGCGGTCAAAAATAGAAAATAAAACATCACACGCAAACTAGTATAGTAGCAGCAAGGGTCGATCCACGGGAGTTTGGTGGTCAAGATATAGTGTCAGAATAACCAACTATAATGTCACGCTATAGTCAGCAATGTTTCCTTCACTTCCCGAAAAACCGAATAAATTGAATACCGAAAAACTAAAACAATCATAAACTAAACTAAACTACTCCAAACTTTAAACTAAACTTACTTACTGATTCCATAAGTGAATTCCAGAAAAATCAGAAGCAACAAACAATCCAAACCATTCAAATAAACATCCAAAGATAAATAATACCGAAAAACATGTAAAGTAATTGAAACCGAATGATTATATTGAACCAAAGTCAATTCGAGAAACTACAATGTTCAAACTCCGAAAATAATCCAAACTTAACTTGTCTCAACAGATTCTACACTTCAGAATCGCTAAAATCAAGCTAGAACTAAAACTAAGAAATATTGAAATAAACAAGAAAACATAAAAATACCAATTGAAGCTACTGAAATCCTAAATATGGAGTCAAAGAAGACTAGGTTACACCCTTTGGTCGATTCTTCGCTTCTGAAAATTTTCCTATATGCCTTTATTTATAGTTGCAAATTAGGGTTAATCGCGGTGCGCGGGGCTTGGATCCGCGTCGCGTCTTATCTATTATCCCTGTATTTCTCACTTTGAGTTTCAATACACCGCCTCATCATTGACTTTCCACGTCGCGCGTGCTCCTTTAGTCGCGACGCGCGTGTCTTTTCGACTGAAATGGTGTTTATCCAAACTTCTTTCATGTTGTCCATGTTTAGTCCCTATTTTCATAATTTCCTTGCATACAAGTACTAGGACAAAAAGTGAGTAATACCAATATATATCTGATATAATTTCACTAAGAATAGGGCCTAACAATGACTAAAATACTTGATATTGATAGGCGTTGTCACCTATCAATTGACTGAACAATGTATCCGTCAGGGTACCATGACCCCACAATGGAGAAGAACCAGACCGGGAGTATGAAGCGGAAGTTCCATGGGAAGTCAAAAGGGAACTCGAAGCATCACAAACCCAAGTCAGAATCTGTGACTGTTTATGCCGCAATCACAAACACTCCCACCTCATCCAAGCCTTACTCTGGAAAACTACCCCATTGTACCAAGTGCAATTTCCACCATGTCGGAAATTGCATGTTCTGCGACAACTGTAACTTGAAAGGGCATACCTCCAAGTTCTACAGAAAGGCCCCAACAACTACAATCACAACCCCTGCTACAGGAGGAAGCCGCAACTGCTACGAATGCAATCAACCAGGGCATTTTAAGAGGGACTGCCCGAAACTGAAGAATAAGTGAAGAGCATTCGTGATTGGAACTGGAGATGCTCGCTAGGAAGCAACTATGGTTACTGGTACATTTCTTATTAACAATAGTTATGTTTCCATATTATTTGATACTGGTGCCGGTAGAAGCTTTATTTCCCATACATTTAGAAGTATGATAACCCATAAAGCATGCAAACTTAACGAAGCTTACACGGTAGAAGTAGCAAACGGCCAAATAGAAAGCACGTTAGAAATACACACCAATTTCCTTCGCTCCCTGAATAACCATGTCTTTCACATTGACCTAATGCCTATAACCATCAGAAGTTTAGATGTAATCATCGAAATGGATTGGTTATCGTCCCATAGAGAAGATGTGTTATGTTACGAAAAGGCCATTTGACTACCCTTACCCAACAATGAAGCCCTTGTGACTTACAGAGATAAATCAGTAAAGGATTTAAGGGCCATCTCGTGCATGAAGGCAAGAAAGTATTTGCAGAAGAGATGCTTTGCTTTCTTGGCCCACGTAGTGAATGTGAAAGGAAAGGGTAAGGAAATCAAAGACATTCCGCAAGTGTGCAACTACCCGGACGTATTTCCAGAAGATTTGCCTGGAGTACCTTCAGTCAGATAGGTCGAGTTCCAAATCGACTTAATCCCGGGTGCAGCACCGGTGGAAATATCTCCTTATCGTCTAGCTCCAACGGAAATACAGGAACTCTCCAGTCAACTCCAAGAACTTCTTGAAAAAGGCTTTATCTGGCCAAGTTTCTCACCCTGGGGAGCTCCAGTATTGTTTGTCAAAAAGAAGGATGGATTGTTCAAGATGTGCATCGACTTTTGGGAGTTAAACAAACTCACCATCACGAACCGATATCCCCTCCCAAGTATCCATGACCTGTTCGATCAACTACAAGGATCATGTGTTTACTCGAAGATCGATCTGAGGTCCGGTTATCATCAACTCATGGTTCTAGAAGTAGACATCCCAAAGACGGCATTCAAGACTCGGTATGGTCACTACGAGTTCCTGGTTATGCCATTCGGACTGACCAACGCACCAGCCGTATTCATGGACCTTATGAATCGTGTGTGCAAACCTTATTTGGATAAATTTGTGATCGTGTTTATTGATGACATATTGATATACTCACGAACCAAAGAAGAACATGGCCAACACTTGCAATTAATACTGGAACTATTAAGGAAGGAGAAACTTTATGCGAAGTTCTCTAAATGTGAGTTCTTGATCCCTCAAAGATCGAAGCAATTAAGGATTGGAAGGCACCAACAACGCCAACCGAAGTACGCCAATTCCTAGGGCTTGCAGGTTATTACCGAAGGTTCATCGAGAACTTTTCCAAAATAGCCAAGCCTCTCACTGCTCTAAACCTAGAAAGACAAGAAATTCGATTGGGAAGACAGACACGAGTCTGCCTTTCAGAAATTGAAGCAATTCTTGTGTAGTGCACCAATTTTGTCTCTTCCAGAGGAACAGAAGACTTTATTATATTCTGTGACGCCTCTCACCAAGGGTTAGGATGTGTATTGATGCAAAGAAATAAAGTCATTGCATACGCATCCAGACAACATAAGCCAAAACAAGACCAACTACACTACCCATGACTTAGAATTGGGAGCTGTAGTGTTTACCTTAAAAATTTGGAGGCACTACCTATACGGAACAAAGTGTGTCGTGTTCACCAACCACAAAAGCCTACAACACATCTTCGATCAGATGGAACTCAACATGAGACAACGGAGGTGGATCGAATTGCTAAATGACTACGAATGCGAAATTCGTTATCATCCGGGTAAAGAGAATGTTGTTGCAGACGTTCTAAGAAGGAAAGAACAAGCAAAGCCACTTCGTGTCAAGGCTCTAACCCTAACAATCCACTCCAATCTCACTACCCAAATTCGAGATGCTCAGGTTGAAGCTTTCAAACCCAAAAGTATCGTGGAAGAGAACTTGCTAGGAATGGACAAATAGTTCAACCTCAAGGAAGACGGAACACGATATTTCATGAACCGAATTTAGACTCCTAAGTTTAGTGAAGTCAGGGATCTAGTTTTAAATGGAGCTCATAAGTCGAGATATTCGATACATCCCGAATAGGACAAGATGTATCTCGATCTTAAGAAACTTTATTGGTGGCCCAACATGAAGGAGAGATTGCCGCCTATGTCAATAAGTGCTTGACTTGCTCCAAAGTCAAAGTAGAGTACTGCGTATCATCCGCAAACAAATGGACAGAGTGAAAGGACGATACAAACTCTGGAAGACATGCTTCGTGCTTATGTGATAGACTTCGGTAATGCATAGGATACTCATCTACCGCTAGTTGACTTTGCATACAACAATAGTTATCACACTAGCATAAAGGCTGCTCCATTCGAGGCTCTGCACGGATACAAATGCCGTTCTCCGATATGTTGGGTAGAAGTTGGAGATACTCAAATTACTAGCCCCAAGATCATTCATGAAACAACGGAAAAGATTGTTTAGATAAGGGAACAATTAAAAGCCGCATGTAGTCGTCAGAAAAGCTACGCTGACGTAAGACGTAAACCCTTAGAGTCTAAAGTAGGAGACTGTGACCTACTAAAGGTCACACCATGGAAAGGTGTCATTAGATTTGGAAAACGAGGTAAGCTAAATCCTCGATACATCGGACCTTTTGCAATTCTCGAAAGAATTGGTCCGGTGACCTACAAACTCAAGTTACCTCAAGAACTCAGCAAAGTTCATGATACCTTCCACGTGTGTAATCTTAAGAAGTGTCTCTCTGACGAAAGCTTGTCATACCTCACGATGTGATCCATGTCAACACTAAACTTCACTTCGTGGAGGAACAAGTGGAGATCATGGATCTAGAAATCAAAAGCCTCAAACAAAGTCGCATACCTATAGTAAAAGTCTGATGGAAGTCTCGTAGAGGGCCGGAGTTTACTTGGGAATGGGAAGATCAGATGAAGCAGAAGTACCCACAACTGTTAAAAGGTGCTCCATCCACTAGTGGAACAAAATAATTTCGGGATGAAATTTCCTTTAACAGGGAGGTAATGTGACATCTCGAAAATTTAGGTCTAGAACTGTAAACAGCCTATTCACCGCAAACCTTTTTGTAACCTGACCTTTTGAGCTTTAATTCATACTTTGGAAAATATATTGTTTCAGTATAAATAAAATAAGATACGAGATGAAATCTTACTTCATAAAATGGAAAATCTCAAGCATAAACTGAAAGCCTATTTAATACGTCTGTAAAACTGAAAATAAGTGTTAAATGTTCATGAACAAAAACAAACACTCTAACCTCGTAGTACATGTTGCCCTGATTCTGGAAGTATAAAGAACGTTTAAAACGGTGCTTGTATGCAAAATATATGACTATTATAAGAAAACAAGCCAATGTTACACTGGTTTTCTTTAACTACATAAACCTTTTCGATCCATTGAGGCACTTGCACACCTCAGATGGAAATTCTGAGAACATTTTTGGACTCAGCCTATGGTCTATTATTTGATTCCATACTCGAAATATTTTTGGTAAAAATATTTATAAAAGTCGAAAAATCGGACGTTCCGGATAAAACGAACACAAATATTTAAATGCGATTTCCCGGAGTTCTACAACTCGAAAAATTAGTCCGTTTGGGTTTCTGGAATTGGTGCACTCGGCTCGATAATTCTCCGCTCTCGAAAAAAATACTAGACGTCAGGATCTTGGCACACAAATTTAGGAAAATTGAAAGACTATTATGACACCACTATTTATGACATCACTATTATGACATTACTATTATGACATCACATAAAGGCTTCCACCTCCTCCATGACACTATAAATAGAAGACTCCACCACTCATTTTTCTTCACCAATTCACCAAAGCTTCTAGCTTTTCTTCCTCTCTCAATTTGCTCTCTTTTTGGCCAAGAACACCACCACCATTGGCCACCACTCCACCATCGTCGCACCATCACTTTGCCGCACAAGACCTTGTTGTTTTGTGGTGTTAGTTCAAGTCTAAGCCCTAGTCGAAGCTCGTTGGTGTTATTTCGCGGTGCTTCTTAAACGCGATTATTCTCGAATCTAAACTGAATTCACGCTTCAAAAGTGAGTATTACGGCCCCTTTTCTATACTTTTATATATTTCGGAGGAGAATACACGTGCAAAAATATTTATTGATGAGAAATTCTTACCGACTTCATATCTAGTTTTATAAATGTTATTATATTTTTATTAATGTTATTATAGCTTTGTAAATGTTACCGTTAAGTAACACATATTTTGTTAAAAACTAGTTATCAACTAGAAGTTGATATATTATAGTTGTTTTTAAAGTAATACAACTAGATGAAATATACATCAATTTACTACAACAACTTATCATTTTATATGAAGCATAAACTTATGATTTAACGTGAAAATGTTATGAAAAGTTACCACCTTTGTAGTATTACAACATCTACAAGAATTTACCAACTATTTAAGCGAGTATTGTACACTTTTGCATATATACTTATCAACAAACTCGACTTTTATAGCAAAACTTTCATTGTGCCTAGTGATTTATTCATGCATAAGTTTGGGTTGAGAATCATCTATCTTTCATTTATCAATGGCTTTTATAGTTAGACACTATTCATGACCTAAGTAGAAATACTTAGAACCCACATTACTATAACCGTTAATCAATGGAGCGAGATACATATGTATAGATCTATACGGGTTGACACCCCCACCTACGCTTGCTAGTTACAACCTCGACGGCCAGTCGAAGTAGGTGATACTTATCTTTTTCATTACTACGACGTCCATGAAGCATTGTAGAGGGTACATTCTAGTCGGATAGCTCTGTTATAAGACTCACTATAAACATTGATGGTTTCTCAAAACTCACACATTATTTATAAGTATGGTATTACTTATGGTTTTTCAAAGGTTCTTTACAAACATCATTTATAAGTATGGATTTACTTACAAAGAAAATACTTTTAGTTATTTTTAAAAGTATTACGACTATGTTAAGCAGAAAACCTGTAACTCTCACCAACCTTGTGTTGACCCTCAAAACTACATGTATTCTCAGGAAATTAGTAAGCCCTTCAGAAGATGGAAATGTTCATGGACTTCAGGCAATCTAGTTTACTAGTTTTTGTTATATCTGCCTAACTGTTAATGCATTTCATGTACTTTACTATTATTACCTGTAAGAACCACATGTTTAAACTTCAAGATGAAACATAACTATCTTTTTCTTTATCGTTGTACTTGTGCTGTATATTCAATTGCTTGTGATCCATGAACTAAGTCGCACAGCCCGGCGTATTCTGCCTCCTCGGCCGGGGGTGTGACAGTAGGAGAAAAGCTGTTAGATGGGCCTGAGATTTTTGTCCAACTAAAGAAAAGATTAGATAAATCTGAGAGAATTTAAAGGTTGTCTAAAACCGTAAGAAGCAGTATGCTGATAAACTGGTGAAACCTTTGGCATTTCAAGTGGGTGAGATGGTAATGCTTAAAGTGTCCTCTTGGAAAGGTTTAATTCGTTTTGGGAAGAAAGGGTAATTAAGTCCTCGTTTTATCGGTCCGTTTCGAATATCACAAAGGGTGGGAGTTGTGGCTTATCGGCTAGAGTTACTCGATGAGTTACAAGTACCCATAGCTGAGATTGAAGTAGATGAAAGACTTCTTTATGTATTGATATATGTATTTGATTAATCATTGAGCTTTATAGCTCATAGTGTGTGTAATGACCCTGCAGGTGAGCGTGACCCTATTCAAGGGAAGGATGTAGCCCATGGTTAGGAGGCTTAGATTATGGTAGAAGACGATCGTATCAACTCGGATTGGGGGAGTTTTGTTATGCTTTTGTAATCCCATGATACTCTTGTATACCTCTTATATGTAACTTATACACCAATACTATATTTTGTTGTAATAAACTATGTTTTGAAAAGTGACAATTTTGGGTGTATTTGTTTATATGAGCTGGGTGTTACAAATCCCACTAGTTCCATCACCTCAAGAAACGAAATACGTTGAACTAGAAAGCAAATTGAACAGAATGGTGATGAAGATGGTAAATCACTTCTCCAAAAGAATATGTATTAAACCCATTTTAGTTTCTTTACAGATTATTAAATAAGAGATGAAAACATGCCACCATTGTTAGTTGTCCCTAAGAGATTAAAGAAAAATAAAGTCATATTTGTGAACTTATGACCCATAATCAAGAAGATGGAGATTTAAAGAACAATTGTTCCAAAGTTGTTGCTAATATGAGTAATTAGGTAATGCAACATGTATGTTGCTACTATATTAAATACTTTTGTTAGTATTTTTTTTTCTTTAACTTAAACACTATGAATATTGTACAATGCTATCAATCATGAAGTGGCATTTTACTTTTTGTATATTGTTATGTTGCTAAACGTCTAATGCGGTTGGTCCAGATGTTGCATCTTTTGGAACTGAGGCTACTCTTATATCCCTTTTTGAACAAAATGAAATTCCAAATAAATATTTGATAATGAAGAAAATGACAATGAGCTTGGGAGGTTGTTATCTATTTATCTTTCTTGAATATGTTTTAATTAGTCATTTAGTCTGTAGATCAGAACAAATTGATACTTTATATCCTTCCATTTTTAGGATTTCTCAAGGCAATGAACTAGACATGGATAAACGACCCAATGAATCAGGTTTTAAAACAATGTAAACAAGGGCAAATTTGTAAATGGTTAAAAGATAACAGGAAAACCCTCATTTTCATAACTTTCTTTACTACACCATTCTTTTTGTATTAGGTAAATAAAACACTAATATATATAGCCTGTCAGATTATTCATGTACCCATTAAGTTCATTATGTCAAAACGAAAGCATGGAAGTGTTATAAGAAAATGACTTTTTGAATTTAGCCATTTCTATCAAGCTGAAGAAGGGCAGCTAAATTTAATTACTATTTCTGTTGAGATGTTTGAAATCGTTGATAAAGAAATCAATTGGTCAGCTAAATGGTTTTTAGAGTAGAAGATATTGTCAGATTTAAGATGCAAAAAAAGCTTGAAATACATCTAACTTTTTTGCTTGAGATCAACACAAAAAGCATGTTACTATTTTAAGGTAATAAAAAATCGAAGCTCATATTGTTGACAAAAAGCAAGTGTTTTTTTCTGAAATGAAATATGACAATCCACTAGATAACATTGTGCCAAAAGTCAAAGTTGTTCAAGTTCCTCCGAATGTATGTATACCTCTTTCCCTATTTTTATTATATTATTTGTAGCACAACCTTCTACAAACTTATATATATATATATATATATATATATATATATATATATATATATATATATATATATATATATATATATATATATATATATATATATATATATATATATATATATATATATATATATATATATATATAATAAACGTATACATACATACATAAATAATTAGAATCATGATTTTCAATTATGTAATGTAATAGGTGGTCATCGCTGAAAACAAAAGACACTCTCATCGTGCGATCCTTACTATGATACATTATACTCAATGTTAGTTAAATTTATAACCGTACACAAAGGTCTATACTTTCACAAGATAATACCTTCAGATATATACATATATGCACACACATATGCATACATACATACATACATGCATACATACATACTTACATACATACGTACATACATACATACATACATACATACATACATACATACATACATACATACATACATACATACATACATAATGAATCTTGATTGTCAATTATGTAATGTAACAAGTGGACATAGCTGAAGACATAAGACACTCTCATCGTTTGATCATTACTATGATACACAATACTAGATGTTAGTTACATTTATAACCATACACAAAGGTCAATACTTTCACAAGATAATAACTTCTTTTATATATACGAAAACACACACACACACATCTATATATATATATATATATATATATATATATATATATATATATATATATATATATATATATATATATATCACTTGAAATTACACATACGATGTATATATTGATGGCATTCATAGCAATGTACTTACATTTTTTAAACATGTGGTAGCTATGTACTTACATTTCATAACATGTGATAGTAATGTACATACGTTATTTTACCAAAAATCACAATATGTATCTGAAAACAATGTCCTTCCATATGTTTACACATAATAACGATGCACTTATGATTCCATATATGTAATAGCTATATACTTTAATTTCTTTACTGATAACAACCATAAGTAAAAAATAAATTATATTGCTTATATTGGTAATGAAATGAAAGTACATTGCTATTATAGATACAAAACACAAGTGTATTTCTATTTTGAGGAGCCAATAAAGTACATTGTTATTATTGGTATAGAAATGTAAGGATGTTGCTATTACGAGTTTAAAATGTAAATATATTGCCTATATTGGTAAAAAGAGTCAAATACATTGCCATTCTTTGCAACTGACCCCCCATAATATTTATATGTATCCAATTAAATTTAGTTTAGTCTATTTTGAAAAAATTCATTCACAAAATGTGAGGAGTCACAAGCAAATTCAAATGATGCTAACTCAAATGGAATAGGAAAGAAAAGCAATAAAATTGCATGAAAAACTAAAATCAAAGAATCTTAAGAGTCTCAAATGACACTATTGGACTTGTATGATAGTTGTGGTATGTCTAGTTATAACATCAATATATCTGTTTGTAGAACTTGTCACAGTAAGTCATTAACCTCATCTTTGAGTTTTTATTTCCATACCTATGTTGAAATTCTTTAGACTGGAGAAGGTATGATCCCAAGGTATTTGAGTAAACCATGGCATCATATTCCAGTTTCTGGCAAGGTTTCATTATGCTTTCACATGGAAGTGTGATTGGAAGGGCAACTACCCTTTTATCTGGCATCTATTCATCTATCATATAAGTTACTGATTGTAGATTTATGTTTCTAAAATAATCAATTGCTTCCTATGGTGAACTCTCCCCGTTTATCTATAACCACATATATTGGACATACATTTATTGATATATAACGTATAAAACTATGTGTCGAATATGCAGGGAATAATAGTAAAACACGTAAACTCTCGATGTATTGGATTGTTGCCACGATTTGGATGCGTGTTCTGCTTAGTAAATCTTTTGGTGAGGGGTTAATTCATGTTATCTTTGAATATCTTCAAAAACCTAATCTTCATAACTTATTATATGTTTTTGGTGATGTAAGAATGGATTTTTTTGTTGGAATGTATTGTTGTTGATATATTGGGTATTAGAAATAAAATCAGTAAGAAATTTCTTGCACCTTCTGAAAGCATTCACACTTGGAAAATAACTTTTTTTAGCAATGGAATTAAGGATATTAGAAGATAAGAAATAAGTTATATGAACATATAGTCTTCAGTTAGTAAGATGTATGATTAAGACAACTGTGTTTGAATTTGATTGTCATTGCAATAGATACGATAAAGGTATCTTTACCAATTACCATCTATGTGTTTGACTTTGTCTATTTAAATTACGTTTACCATTTACCGTATTGGTGTTTGGTTTTTCTTCTTGATTTTATTTTGATCATGGTGGTGTGTTTGTATGTGATTGACAACGTCTATTAATATCAAGTATTTTAGTCGTTGTTAGGCCCTATTCTTAGTGAAATTATATCGGATATATATTGGTATTAATTACTTTTTGTGCTAGTACTTGTATGCAAGAAAAACATGAAAACATGGACTAAACATGGACAAAATGAAAGAAGTTTGGATAAACACCATTTTAGTCGAAAAAGACACGCGCGCCGCGACCAAAGGAGCACGCGCGACGTGGAAAGTCCAAGCTGAGGCGGTGTATAGAAATTCAAAGTGCGAAATACGGGGATAATGGATAAGACGCGACGCGGATCCAAGCCCTGAGCACTGCGATTAACCCTAATTTGCAACTATAAATAGAGGCATCTAGGATGAATTTCAGGAGCGAAGAATCGACCAAAGGGTGTAACTTAGTCTTCTTTGACTCCATATTTCGGATTTCAGTAGCTTCACTTGGTATTTTCATGTTTTCTTGTTTATTTCAATATTTCTTAGTTTTAGTTTTAGCTTGATTTCAGCGATTCTGAAGTTTAGAATCTGTTGAGACAAGTTAAGTTTGGATTATTTTCGGAGTTTGAACATTGTAGTTTCTGGAATTGACTTTGGTTCAATATAATCATTCGGTTTCAGTTATTTTACATGTTTTTCGGTATTATTTATGTTTGGATGTTTATTTGAATGGTTTGGATTGTTTGTTGCTTATGATTTTTCTAGAATTCACTTATGGAATCAGTAAGTAAGTTTAGTTTAAAGTTTGGAGTAGTTTAGTTTAGTTTATGATTGTTTTAGTTTTTTGGTATTCGATTTATTCGGTTTTCGGGAAGTGAAGGAAACACCGTTGACTATAGCGTGACACTATAGTTGGTTATTCTGACACTATATCTTGACCACCAAACTCCCGCCGATCAACCCTTACTGCTACTATACTACTTGCTTGTGAGGTTTTATTTTTCTATTTTTGACCGCATAACGACATAGGCGTGTCAGTGATCAAAGTTTCCTATGGTTCAATTTAATTGGGAATGTTTGAATTGAATTCTATATTGATCATACCTGACTTTGGCTATGTGTATCTAAGTTTCATATTTATTGTTGAAATTATCCTAATACATATGATTTTCTTAATATGGGTTAAGAACATTATCCTTAGTGTGGTTGTTTATTTCGGTGAACACCGGTCCTGCCTAGTATCAACCAAATCAGATACCATTAAGAGTTACCAGAAACATATTGGTTTAAAACATATATTTTTATTTGAATTCAGACAATTCACAAAAAGTTGTTTGTTATTGGTAATTTGATTTGGTGGTATGATGTTTTTACTATATATCCATTGAATTGTTGGAAAATTATGATTTTCTCTTTGGGATTCCATGTAAGATGTCCATATTGACCAAGGATGTCCAATAGGATTCTTGGAATGAATTTTAATCAAATACAGAATTATATACTAAAACCAGGTCAAACTTTCGCTTATTTTAATTATAGGTCAACTTTCTTGTTAATGTTAACTATAGGATTTTACTTTCATCGTTTTTCAATTATAGCAAACAACATTATTTTTTTATCAATTATAGCATTCAACTTTCATTTTAATGTCAATCATAGCATTTTACTTAAGTTTTTTGTTTTTTACAATTATAGCATTCAACTTTCATTTACTGTCGATTATATCATTTTACTTGTCTTTTTTATTCAACTATAACAGACAATTAAATTCAATTTCATGTTAAAGTCGTTTATAGCATTTTACTTTCATCTTAATGGTAATTATAGCATTTTAATGTCAATTATTCATTGTTTTGTCAATTATAACATTCAACTTTCAAGCATTTTTTTATTATAGCAATTTATTTTCATTGTTTTTTCACTTATAGCATTTTACTTTCATTTTTTCACCAGTTACAGCGTTCAATTTCATGTTATTTTTTATTTTAGGAATTTATTTTCTTTGTTTTTTCAGTTATAGCATAGAAATTCCATTTCATGATCGATTATAGTATTTTACTTTCATTTTTTTCAATTATAGCATTCAACTTTATTTTAATGTTGGTTATATCATTTTCTTTTTCAAATATAGCATTCAACTTTCATATTAGTGTCGATTATAACATTTTACATTCATTTTGAACTTATAGTATTCATCTTTCATGTTGATATTGATTATAACATTTTACTTTCATTTTTTCAATTATAGCATACAACTTTCACTTTTTCAATTATAACATTAAACTTTGATTTTAATGTTGATTATAACATTATACTTAAAAAATTTCAATTATAGCATGCAATTTTCATTTAATGTCGAGTATATCATTTTACTTTCGTTATTCAATTATAAAAAATGGTAAACTGCATCATCCAAGCATTTTTCTCTTTTTACTTTCATTTTTTTCAATTGAAACATTCAACTATGATGCTAATCTTATTTATAGCATTTTACTTTAATTGTTTTTTCAAAAATATCATTCAAGTTTCATGTTATTGTTGCTTATAATATTTTACTTTCGTTTTTATTTTAGCTATAACATTCATCTCTCATTTTCATGTCGATTATAGTATTTCACTTTTATTTTTTCGTTTATAGCATTCAACTTGTAAGTTAATGTCGATTATACCATTAAAAATTCATCTTAATGATAATTATAGCATATTAATGTCAAATATAACAACGTTTTATTTTAACTTTAATTAAAGTCTTTTACTTTCATCTTAATGTCACTCATACAACTTTCGTTTTAGTGTCCATTATAGTGTTTAGTTTTCAATTTTTTTCAATTATAGCTTTTAGCTTTCATGCTAACATCGATTGTAGCACTTTATTTTTATGTTTTTAAATTATAGCATTTAAATTTCGTTTTAATACCGATTAATAGCATTTTATTTTTATACCAAGAAACTTATTATATATTATTTTTATTATTTTAAGTTGTCATCTCGTATATTATACAAGTTTTTAATCCAACTTCTACTAAATCACGAGAAACTTAATACCTAGACATGAATTCGAAGTCCTGGATTTCAAAATCAAGAGAGATTGATAATGCTTTTAATTCTTAGATTGATCACATGCAATTAAGATTATTTATATTATTCTCATCAATGATAAATGTAGTAAAACATTAATACAAAAGGAGATAGTAGTTATTATTAATTTTTTTTTTTGGAAACGGCAAATAATATATTACACCTATACTACATCTAAACCACCTGATCTCCTAGTGGGATTTGAACCCGAGACCTCAAAGAGGTCGGGTATACTCTTGTGCTGCTGGACCATTAGGTCTTTGGCTATTATTAATTTATTTAAATATTGTTTAATTTGCGTTACATCTTATTTATTTTAATTTCATTTTTATAAGCCTATAAAATATAGATTTGCAAATCAAAACAAAGTTTAGCATTTGAAATTGTATTTATATATTTTTACATAGAGTTGTGCTAATCGGTCGATATTAATTTTTGAGTTTTACAAGTAGGCTTTAAATATTATTAAATAATATTATTTTATAATTAATGAAAATATATTATTTATGTTTATGATAACCTTTAAACACTATTTTATATAAATTTGTAAAGCAAATAACCCCCCTCTGTACCATTTTGAATACGAAAAACCATATATTAGTACGATTGGGGTTTTCTGTTTTCAAAATAATTGGTACTTTTTCATGATAATCTAGAAGTTATTAGTTCAAATTTTACATGGCACATCTAAAATTATCAAAAACTATGTTAGCAATACGTTTGCCCTTACGTGAATTTGTCATTTCCAATTACGAATGGAAGTTTCAAAACCAAAGAAGAAGAAACTGAAAGTAAAGTTCTAATCGATGTCATAGAATGAAAATATTTAGCAACCTTGTTTGTTCATCAGATAACAGTGCTTGCTGGTCCATGAACTTCAACTAGCCACCGCATGCTGCACCACACCCTGCGACACATTCACAACCACCGTAAGCCGTGGTGTCACCCTCGGCATCATTTTTGTCTCTTGTTTCAGCTCCTTCAGCGCATGAAAAGATTATAACTTCAAATACAACGAGTGCAAACATGATCACACATACCCAAAAACCAAGTATTGCACCAAGCCCATGATTCCCATCCGTCATGTTCCATTGTACCCTAGCCATATCTCTATCTCCACTAACTGAGCTTCTATGGTGTGTAGCCGGGAGCCGAAGCTTCTTATAATTCCAAAAGCCAATTTGTTTACTTCCCTTTTGGATTCCAAGGGCCAAATTAACTTCAAAGATCTCTCCAAAAGCCAAAGATTCTTCCTTTGGTTGCTTCATAAAGGGCAATCTATGGAGAAATGGATAACTGTTACTTTTTGCTAATGTCAGAGTTCGAGTCATAAAAATAAATATTCTTTTTGCAAAAGATAAAAGAAAACAACTGTATGCGGAGACTATTTACCAAGAAATTTGATTTATATTGGTGGTAGCACCAATATTTGCAAGTAGAAGTTGCATCATTTTGCAATAAAAGAGATGGTGGTTTGTGAATCATGGCCACTAGTTTACCTTTTTATATTTGTACTATATGTAGCTAGAATAAGATGAGAATGCTTAAAAGATTGAGAATGCGAGAACAAATCACAACCATTCAAATATCTAGATCTACGGCTAATATCAAGTGGCTCATTTATGTCAATTTTAAAAGTATGTTGATCAATATGTAAATATTAAAACGACAGTAAGGGTATTAGGGGAATTTCAATTTTTTTGTTCCATAAAATCCGCTTAAATATTTGGAAAATCCTGTCAATTCCTCTTCCTCTCTTTAATTTAATTAGAGCTCAAGGTAGATCATCCTCACACAAAGCGCTGGCCAAGAGTGGTGACTGAAATGCCGGAGCACAATATTGGAGGCTAATTTGATAAAAAGCATGGTGTGTGCTTTTTTTATGTTTATGCCACAGACCACGTTTTATCGCATCTTGCCAATTGCCACACATAGCTTGTCTTCAGGCCACCGTCCACCACTAATCAGGTTGTCGATATACATGTAAGGTTCTAATTTCTTTATGTTTATTAATATTTTGATAATTAAAATCTGAGTTAAAGTTTGAGAAACTTGCAAACACCCCACTGTATATCATTTAATTTTGTTTGGTTGAAAAAAAAGAATTTCAATGTCGATCTGTTTATGTTGTTTATTACGAATTCAATTATTGATGTTTGAAGTTTGTTTATGGTGTTTATATCGATCTGGATAGTTACAAGGACATTGCTTTGAATCACGAAGAAAGAATATACAAATTTGTTGTTACTTGAAAGAAAATAATATTAATTTCAAATGCTAATTGAGAGAATGAAGACACCTTTTGTGGCAATTTGTAGTTACACGTGTTTTTGCTATCTAAGTTATTGTGATGTCTTAATCGAGTATGTATCGTTATTAGAAATTAGATTCTATGTACATGTTTAATTTTATAAACATATTGTTGTATAACTGACCAGAATCCCGATTATAATCATTTATGATTATAATTAGGATTATATAAGTCACTAAAATAATAGTTATAATATTTTATGATTATAACTATGGACATGTTTCATGGCCGTTATAATAATTTATACTTAAAGGTGATTAAAGGTTATTTGGTTTTTGTTTGCTATTATATAATCATAAATGATTAGAAGTAACTTAGTGTAAATGATTAACATATGAGTTATAATAATTTATGACTATAATTATGACTATATAAATTAATAGAATAACAGTTATAATCATTTATGATTATAATTGTGGACATGTTTTATATGACAGTTATAATCATTTATAATTAAAGGTCATTAAAAGTTATTTGTTTTATGTTTTCTATTATCTAATCATAAATGATTAGAAGTAACTTAGTGCAATAATTTGTTTTTGTTTGTTATTATCTAATCTTATATGATTAAATCTAAAACAATCTTTGCTATTGCTATTTAGAAGTGATGACCAATTACAAATTATTTGTGGTTGTGATTTGATTAAAAGTGAATAAGAAAGTGGGTTACGATTGATTCAAGAAAAGTGCTGATATTGGGATGGATTTTGTAACTATTTTTTCTTTGAAATTATTTAATCATTATTGAAGATAATCATGTATAAATTTTCATTTTTCATTGAAATACGTTAATCATTTATGAATATAAATGTTGTATATGAATGTGTAATTTGATGTTTCTTTGTAATATTTCTTATTTAAAATGATTAAATCACTTATGAATATAATTATGTAAATGTATGAAACTAGTCTTGCCATATTCATGTATGCATATAATTATATAAATGTATGAACTCAGTTTTGATATATTTATTTATGAATATAATTATGGCATTGCTACTTTATTCATGGATGATTAATAACTTGTTTTTTATGCATTAATGAATGCAATCAAATAAAGAAGAATGATAATTTTTTAATTTTGAAATAAAATTGACAAAAAAATATTTTACCATTTATTAATTTAATCATTTTTTTAAATAATCACCAACCAAATCCATAAATTTTAGAAAATTGTGATTTTATTTAATTATGATTTAATTAAAATATACAATTCCTAATATACCTTTATATACTGATTGGTCTAGAATCGTTGTCACGTTCTCAACCTTTTGTGTGTGTGTGTGTGTGTGTGTATATATATATATATATATATATATATATATATATATATGATTAATTTCAAATGAGAACCATTAAAATATTGATAACTAAAAAAGCTAATCTAAGCCACATACTACTTTATAAGGGTTTGATCCAAGGTTGTGGGGTTTGGTCGTCTACAACGTGTTCACATTGGTTAACTCTCTTATATATACAATCATCTGATGAATTACGTCAATGGGCGATATTGGTTCTCTGTAACGCCCCATTTTTATTTTAGCATTGATTATTTAATTGTTATTTTAAAATCCTATTTTATGAAAATTGATTAAATATTTAAAAAATTTATAATAATGATAAGTATAAAAAAAATAATAAGTAAACATAATAACAATAATGGTAATGAATAAATAAACAGTATTCTAAAGTCAAAATTTATGTAGGGGTAGATATTGCCATTAATCAAACTTGAAATGAAGTAAATATGTAGCATGAGATTAGTTTTGTTAGTATAGCAAACAAGAGCGGTATTAAGTGTGAAATATTGGAAGTTGCATGGAAAAGAAAATCCTTTGTGGGCTGAGAAGTGTAGCATCGGGAACTATTTCCAAGTCTCGGAATTTTTGGGCTGCTAGCCTCGATTCAAGCTGTTAGCCCAAGTGCAACTCGCGATCCCGCTCTACTGATACGAACCAAGCGACTATGCAACCCTAATCGTACCCTTCCTCATTCCTCACGCACGCATGGATTTTCTGCTGAGGAAGTTGCTGTGTCGGGAATGGAACGGCAGCAAACAGTCGATGTCTCTCTCGTCCCTCCTTGTCCTCGCAAAGCACCCACTTTCGTAGTTTTGTTGAAGCCGGGGACGAGTAAACGTGATTTCGATCGTTTTTATCGGTCGACGTACGGTTCCTCAAGTCACGTAGTGAAAGAGACATGGGTCGCTTGGTGATAGCATAACAAAGTCTAGGCACTGATCGAATCTGATTTTCTAGGAGCGGAGACTCACCCTTGGGAGATCACATGGAGTTTAATTGAATGGTTTGGTTCCGGTTGCATACGATAGTACTATCTTGGAAGTTGCATGCTCTTGGTTTTGGATTGTGTAAGTAGAGGCGAGGTAATCTTAAAACTCCAACGATGTTTCCG
Source organism: Cichorium intybus (assembly GCA_023525715.1). Lineage (NCBI taxonomy): Eukaryota > Viridiplantae > Streptophyta > Magnoliopsida > Asterales > Asteraceae > Cichorium > Cichorium intybus. The sequence continues at coordinate 97,717,894 of CM042010.1, read as the reverse complement.
GTTTAGAAATCACAGGCGAGTCACCCATGGGTTGGCTTTAAATTGAGACACCCGATAGCCGACTTGCAACGCAAAAATAGAGATTGAGGATTTCCATAACTAGGTATGACATATATACTTTTAAAATGACTCGTATATATATCACTAGGATTGGTTCATGGTTCTTTTCTATAATGTTAATTGTTATAAAAATGATGTGATGGAGAAAGATGGATCACAATTTAACTTATGAGATGGACACGTTCTTTTGTGAGAGATAATAATACATTTTCAAATGAGAGTTATTCAACAACAGGAAGATCTAATGCAAACAAAAAAAAAATGTGGTAATATCTCTCTCCATATAGTCACTTGCTACATCATCTCTTATATGGACAATCCACATCATGCTCTCACTTAATCGGTAGTCCTAGCGGACTCAGAAATTTATTATCAAATAAATTCTCAAAACAACCACATATATTTCTCTAATAGATACATCATCGGTAAGAATTTTCTTCTTGTCATTTCTCCGTCAATCTCATCCCAATCTCTAATCCATCATGATGACATAAAATAGATCATAGTAATAGCTCACCATAATCTCTACACACGACTCACAATAAAAATAATAACATCTAACACCGCAATCTTTACGGTGAGATCATATCTCATCACCCGACTAACTCATTAATCTCAAGAAAATAAGTCAAGATCATTATAGCAAAATCTACTATCCATCGTCTCATACAAGTAAATAGTCTTGTCATCTCGACATTCACACATTTGTCTCATTGGCAGCAATTAGTTTGATTGCTAAGGAACGAATTCTATCAATCACAACAACGATTACTTTTCTATTTCTTTTAACTCATATTTTATTATCATGTAGTTATACTACTCTATTTCGCTCGACATGCAAAGAAATCTCACGTATTTTCATAATAGCTAAATGACACGCACACCTACTCACAACAACACTTCTAACAGTATCACTCATGATACTACCTAACAGTACCCCTATACTGTCACTCAATCTCAGATCCGTCCTCTTCTCAACTCCCGAGGTCTCGAGCACACAACTCACCATTACACCCATACATATCTACACACAATGATAGTACAGTTTCAGCACTCCGCATCACAAGACAATGCATGCCTATCTACATCCAAGTACGACACTGTAGCTTCATTCTATCTCAGCTCATGGTACCCCGTACCATCCTCCAATCTCACCACTCAACGCTATCCCACGATACCTCATACCGTTCTCTAATCGCGTTACTCGACACTCTCTCACAATATCAAGAAATAAAGACACATCGCCACACTCAATTGTTTAAGAACTACCAGCCACAGAGGCTCTCTTAACTCATAAAAATCACAAAGACTCAAAACACTAGCCATAAAGGCCCGCAAAATTCTCAAACCACAAAGACTCACACTCAACACATTGCCTCCAAATCAGTTGTAGTGTGCAATCAGCTACACACTCCTGTCTCTCTCAACTCGTACTCTTTTGACTACTTCAGTCGTTTAGTGTGGCCAACCACACTCACAACTCAACTATCGACAATAACTCAAGATCTCTTTTAACTTAAACTCTCTCTCAACTCATATCAACGCACACTTAACTCATACTAAATTCATACTCGACTCATACTCAACTCATACACGACTCATACTCACACTCGTGCTCTTTGACTATCTCGGTCAATTAATGTACTCCGTCACATTCTCAACTCAATTACCAACAATGGTTCTCAATCTCTTTAATTAATGTACTCCGTCACATCATCAGCTGGAATCTCTCCATTAGCTGGTATCTCATCTCAATTAGTATATCATCTCATATTTAGCTGACATCTCATTATCAACTGAAATTTTGTCTCATCAGCCACTTTTGGTCAAACCGGCTGTGACCAATTAATCAACTCATCCTTTATCTGAATCCATATCTATATTTACACATAGAATATAACAAATAATAAATATAACAGAAAATTTATTCTCAAATCATACACTAAAATCTGCAATAGTATCTTTTTCGAGCATGTGATAGGGTCTCTCTCCTCAGTTCAAGTCTAGGACTATACATTCAAAGACTTAGTTCACTTAAGCCACTGCTCTGATACCAACTTGTAACGCCCGGTTTCTCATACAAAGTACACCCAAAAATTTTCAAATAATGACACACTAAAATGGGCATACTTGTACTCAAACCACGGAAACGAGATGTTATCAACATATTTAATTACACAAAAGGTCCTTACATAACAAACCAGACATTGCAAATAAAATCTATCACGACTAAAGGACATACTCTAAGTTGTCTATCTCTCTTTATCACATGCCTTCCCCATCATTACAGATACCTACAAAACAACATACAACTCAAGTGTAAGCTTATAAAAAGCTTAGTGAATAATCTCCCTGCTCGACATCAACACAAGATGTCTTAGTATACAAATAGATAAATAAATGGAATCAACCAAATCTTACAACACACTCCATAAATCTCTCTCATTACATATTCTCATCATCAGCTGCTCTTGTTAATCTCACTAGCATTTATATATCTGTACTTTATATCTGAAACATGTAATTTCATTAGCTCCATAAACACCAGCTAATTATTAACAAACATCAACTCAACAGTAAGTACCACAACTAGTACCGCTCATAACTCAATCATGAATACTCGCTTAAACTCATTCTACATCAAACCATACTCCATCTTAACAACCCTCATGGTTGTATAATCTGACTAAAAACATTGTAACACAACCACTCTAGCCTTTACTCTGTCTATATAATCAACATGTATATTTAATTTGGTTATTGTTACTCACAAATAAAAATTCACTCCATCACAGGTTACAACAATAACAACAACATAGCACAAACACATATTTACTACATGTATCTCAACATATATCAAATATAACTCTACTTAAGTACTAACGAGTACTCACCTGGTGGTGGATCCGGACGTATTACACCCGAGCTTCTCGCATTGGATTCCTTCCTAATGTAATAATTGAGGTAAAACATCATAAATCAGGTCTCAGTTACTCCCAAACATCCCAACCACTGATACCCAAGCTCAAACATTTGAAAAAGCATGAAAACCCCCAATTCATAGCACCGCTAACATAAAAGCTAGCGCCGCTAACTATGACTGTCCAGATCATAATCGCAACTTTTTGGTTTCAGCCATGAAACTTTGATGATTTTCATACCACAAGGTTAGGAAAAACATCCTAAGATCATTTACTAACATCATATAACACAAAAACGACTCAATTTCGTGATTAAACGCTTAGGATTTCAAAAACCCCAAAACTCAAATAAATCAAATTACCTCTTTTATTATGGATCACGAACGAAATAATGATGTTAGATTTGATCTCCCATAGCTCCTTTATGTTTCTCCTCAGTCAATTTGGTGAAAAATGGTTAGAATCACATATGGAGGTGTTTTGGAATGTTTTCTCCCGAAATGAACATTCACGACTAATAAGGGGTCTGATCACACGACATTAGCGTTGCTAATCTAAGAGTTAGCGTCGCTAATATAGCTGTCAGCTTAAACTCTTTAATTTTTTTTAATAAAACACCCTCCATAACTCAAACTCATACCCAATTAAGTTCCAATTCACCAATAATCCATAAAAAGAGACTCATATCTCTTCTTATACATCAAACAACTCAAAACACAAAGGCAATTACAAAGAATCGCCACATCCTTACTTAAAACAACTCATAATTAAATTACTCTAACCACATCTCAAACTCAACATTTATGCACAAAATATTTGCTATAACTCTATATTAGCAACTCACTAGACATGCTTAGCAAATAAACACCACAACTTACTTGCATAAGCATCTTGTTTGGGAAATGGGTCTCACAAGTTCTCCCCTCCTTCAAAAGATTCCTTCCTTAGAATCTCTTGGAATAGGTATGGTTATCGACTAATAATATTCATTATACAACCACCTTATCTTGTTATCATATATAAAATGTACATACCCTCACTCGTTTACTCATAATATAGCTAAGGAAATAAACCTTCCTCGGCTTACATTACATTCAAATGTTCTCACTTAATCTATATTTTTGCAAAATCTCAATACCTACCATCAAACCTCACAACCACCAAACCTAACAATATAATAAAGTATAGTACATAAACATCACCGATGGTATCAACTGACGTCTCAATTACATAACCTCATAAGATGATCATTATAGCCATATTGGCTAACACCATTTCCACGTGGGCAATTACTCACTCTTTCAGGGCACACCCTTCGCTATAGCATTGTCGACACCAAGGAATCTCACCTCATTCATCAAGTGATACTCCAACCACTATCATCATCTACATACAATCATATCTATGGCTCACATCGAGCCACTGTCTCAGCGTACCATACACTCTCTGTAATACTAATCCCATATAACCATCTGGGATTCAACTTCAGTTTCAAATCTCCTTAGAATGGTTCACTCTAACTCAATAGGAAAAAGAAAACGTATCACCAGTTCTAAACTCATTATCTCTAAGTTTACTCCTCCAATCGCAATACGCCAGTTATTGATTTCTCCTACTTGTACACTCTCATCGAACAGGGTAAGAGAAATACTTATATAATATATAGAACAAAGACATCAAAACGTCTCATTCCCATTACACAACGCATCAACACTAGGGTAAAAATCCAGAATAAATAAAATATTAGAAACTATCTCAAGTTTCACTCGTGCCTCCTCTAAATTTGGTATTTAACCCTCAATACTTTGGTCACACAACAACCTTTTTCAATTTTCTCTTTTCTACAACTGTACACTAATTCTCAAAAATCTCATCTATCTTTGCTTCCACCTCATCACATATATTAGGTGTTCACTCAATATACTATTAACAATCTCTCACAAAAAATCACTCATCTTCATCTCAGTTTAACAACGTACTTCATGTTATCTCTCTCGATATAGTCACTTGCTACATCATCTCTTATATGGACAATCCACATCATGCTCTCACTTAATCGGTAGTCCTAGCGGACTCAGAAATTTATTATCAAATAAATTCTCAAAACAACCACATATATTTCTCTAATAGATACATCATCGGTAAGAATTTTCTTCTTGTCATTTCTCCGTCAATCTCATCCCAATCTCTAATCCATCATGATGACATAAAATAGATCATAGTAATAGCTCACCATAATCTCTACACACGACTCACAATAAAAATAATAACATCTAACACCGCAATCTTTACGGTGAGATCATATCTCATCACCCGACTAACTCATTAATCTCAAGAAAATAAGTCAAGATCATTATAGCAAAATCTACTATCCATCGTCTCATACAAGTAAATAGTCTTGTCATCTCGACATTCACACATTTGTCTCATTGGCAGCAATTAGTTTGATTGCTAAGGAACGAATTCTATCAATCACAACAACGATTACTTTTCTATTTCTTTTAACTCATATTTTATTATCATGTAGTGATACTACTCTATTTCGCTCGACATGCAAAGAAATCTCACATATTTTCATAATAGCTACATGACACGCACACCTACTTACAACAACACTTCTAACAGTATCACTCAAGATACTACCTCACAGTACCCTAATACTGTCACTCAATCTCAGATCCGTCCTCTTCTCAACTCCCTAGGTCTCGAGCACACAACTCACCTTTGCACCCATACATATCCACACACAATGATAGTATAGTTTCAGCACTCCACATCACAAGACAATGCACACCTATCTACACCCAAGTACAACACTGTAGCTTCATTCTATCTTAGCTCATGGTATACCGTACCATCCTCCAGTCTCACCACTCAACGCTATCTCACGATACCTCGTACCGTTCTCTAATCTCATTACTTGACACTCTCTCACAATATCAAGAAATAAAGACTCATCACCACACTCAATTGTGTAAGAACTACCAACCACAGAGGTTCTCTTAACTCATAACTCAAATAAATTCAAATCACCTCTTTGATTATGCATCAAGAACCCCAAAACTCAATTTCGTGAATTAAACGCTTAGGGTTTCAAAAGCCCCAAAACTCAAATAAATTTAAATTACCACTTTGATTATGCATCAAGAACGAAATCAAGATGTTTTATTTGATCTCCCATAGGTCCTTTACGTTTCTCCTCAATAAATTTGGTGAAAATTGTTAGAATCGCATATTGGGGTATTTTGGAATGTTTGCTCCCAAAATGAACATTCACGATTAGTAAGGGGTCTGATCACACGACATTAGCGTCACTAATATGGCTGCCAGCTTAAACTCTTTAATTTTTTTAATAAAACACCCTCCATAACTCAAACTCATACCCAATTAAGTTCCAATTCACCAATAATCCATAAAAAGAGACTCCTATCTCTTCTTACACATCAAACAACTCAAAACACGAAGGAAATTACAAAGAAAGTGGAATCAGAGAAAGGGCAGTTTCGTCGCCCACTTCTTGGCATCTGCCTTTATTATGTTTCATGTCCGCAAATCGTATTCTTCCCTTTTCCACTCAATCCAGAAACAAGATCGGACGTTCGCCGCTAGCCTCTCCTTTGCTTTTTTAAACTCATAACTAAATTACTCTAACCCTATCTCAAACTCAACATCTATGTACAAAAGATTTGATATAACTCTATATTAGGAACTCACTAGACACGCTTAGCAAATAAACACCACAACTTACTTGCATAAGCATCTTGTTTAGGAAACAGGTCTCACATCGAACCTAGTGTGTGTGTGCGTTTGTTTGTTCTTGGGGTGTTAGTATGTGGGTGAACTCTTCAAGAATCAAAGGTGGTTTCAAGGGGCTTTCACTACAAATTGTCCACACAAGGGCAAGAATTCAAATTCTATGCTTTGTTGGTGATAGTTCCATAATATATGTGAAATTTCTCAAAACCCCAAAATCTAAGGTTTGAACTGTAAGACCCGTTCCGCCGAGTCGCGGCCCGGACTAATCCGTGGCGCGGCTTTAGGAAGGATCTGGGATCGCGAAGGACTTGTACACGCGGCGCGGCTCGGAAGAACCCGCGGCGCGGTGCGCCGCTAATGTGAAAAACCCTAATTCGGATTTAAACGCCTATATAGAGGGTCCTAGCCCTAGGGTTCGGGTTTTTGGGAAATTTCTAGAGTGGAGTCGACTGGTTTCAGCAAAGGCTCTTTGGTTCCAAGGCTTTGAAGGTTTGAAGGAAGAGATACAACGTGGGAAAAGGCTTGTAGTCGATCAGGTGCATTCCTCTGTTCTCCAGAAGCAAGGTAAGAGGATCTACCTTCTGATATTTCATTTTATCTTGTATTAAGGTGTTATCCCTTGGTTAGTAGTCTTAGGTGACTTGTAACACTTAGGGTTTGGACCAAGGACATGCATGGACTTGCATGTCTATGCGGAAGTGATCTTAGGGTAGTTTCTGATCCTAGGAAGGATATTGAGTGAAACCCTAGCCGATGACTGAACTGATTAAGGACCTAGAAGACTTTGGATTAATATGAGTCTGCGGCGCGGACAGGCTATGTCAGCGACGCGGGTTCGGCTAAGCCCTGTAACTTTACGGAGATAGCCGCGATGTGTAGGGTGAAAAGCCACGCTGCGGCGAGCGGCTGTTTGACCCAAAAGCTTAGTTTCGACCAATGTTGGTTACCAAACATGGGGACTGACCTTTAGGCAAGTCTATAGAAGTTTAGTCAGTGCTTGACATGTTGTGTATGTGGGATATAGGTGTATGGGCGAGCTAAGTGGAGATATTAAAGTATGTCTGTGCGGTTTCGAATCATGTGAGTATCCTCACCTTACTATATGATGTTGCATGTTAGGCATCTTGTGTGTTATTTACAGTTATATGATTTGCTTTATATTTGTGATTATTTGTTGTTACGCTCAGTACTGATGCATGTCCCCTCGTTGCTGTTGTATGGCGAGTTAGACTATTGCCTTGTCTCATAGCTGTTGTATGATGGGCTGGGCCATAACCGAGAACCCATAGTTGTTGTATGATGGGTAGAACCTTCCCGTGTCCATAGCTATTGTATGGTGGACGCCCGTAGCTGTTGTATGGTGGGTAGGGTCGGGTCGTTCTCGAGGACGGGTTGTTTAATATGTAGGCATGTATGGTAATTTGTGGACTCACTAAGCTTTAAGCTTACCCATTGATTTTATAATATTTCAGGTATTTCAAATGACAAAGGGAAGGGCAAGGCTTGACGGCAGCGCATCGCATACAAGAGATTTATTTTAATGAACTATGTTATGTTTTTCAAATGTTTCCGCTGTTGGTTTAATAAATATGTCGAACGGTTTTACTTTTTGGAATAAATATTTCGGATCCTTGGTAATAAATGAAATTTTAGTTTTTTTGAAATTGGGGCGTTACAAAGTGGTATCAAAGCCAGGTTTGAGGGATTTGGATGAACTGTATTGGGAATCCAATCTCAAACTTAGGACTGTGCGATTTTGTCAAGAAAATGTTTTTGGAATGTTAAATTAAAGTAAAAGAAGATGCGATGTGAACCGTCAGCCGAGCTCAAGTAAGTTTTGTGATTCCCAATTACCCATGCCAAGTTTGTGTTATGTGATAAAATGTATTGTGCTAGGATGTAAAATTGCCTGGATAATATACTATGTAGACTGTTTTGTGCCATATGTGCTGCTTTGGAATTTTATGCTACTGTCGTTAGGTTGCTTATTGAATGTTGGTAGGTTATATTCAATTAGGGTAAGATAGCCTAAGAATTCTTGGTCTGGCCTTACTGACTGTTCCTTGTTTGGTTGTGACTTTAGGGTAGATCAGTTATTCAAACGTCTATCTTATTCCCGATTGTGTACGGCTATGCGTCCGTGGGGCGACTTGACGACATTAGCAGTAGTTCTCTTAGGCATGCGTGGGATGGAGAGTTAGGTCAATTGACTAGGCACCACGGTGCATGATCGCAAGGTTCATACAAAGTGGTTTTGGCGTATGTGTGACATTTTAGGAGGATGGTTGATGAACTTGGAATAAGGACGAATAGGTGTGGAAGACAGTACCAGGCCAGTACTACCGAAAGCACAGGATTCACGCTTGAGTCAAGAGTAGTCAACCAAAGTCCTAGAAAGTCAAATAGTTGGGTAGATAGGAGTGACCCGAATATTGATATTAAATTATTGCGCATTTCAGAATGGCAATCACCCGAAGTAACGGAGGGGCAGCTGCGGGTGCCTCGAACGCGGAAGGGTCAACTGATGAAAATCTCCGCAACTTGATAGCGGAGGAGGTTTCACGAGAAGTATTGGCTGCGATACCTCAGTTCTTTGGTACGATTAAGGCTGAGCTATGGGCAATGCTCGAGGAGCAACTGGCTACTCAGGGCACGTCAAGGGCCAGGGATGCAAGTTATAAGGACTTTTCAGCTTGTTCGCCTCCGATGTTCGATGGGGGCAGGGATCCGATTGTCAGTATGCAGTGAATTTCTGCGGTAGAGGGTGCCTTCCTCACCTGTTCATGTCCTGAGAACTCTAAGGTAACATTTGCGGTGAATCTTCTGAGAGAGGGTGCGAAAGATTGGTGGGAAATACGAACGAAAGATCTCACCCCTGCTCAGTTGGACGCTATTACGTGGCCGCAATTCAAGGAACAGTTCAAACTAGAGTATGTTCTACAGGTGGAAATGGAACGCTTGGCACAGGAATACCTGAATCTGACTCAAACCACTGAGACGGTGACGGAGATCACCAAAAAGTTTAATAAGCGAGCACTCTTCTATCGAGAGTTTGCTGCAACTGAGCGTATGAGGATGACTCGATATTTGGCGATGCTTCATACAGACATTCGAGAATTTGTATCTGCTGCTAGGCACCAAACTCTTACCGATATGATCGCGGCCGCTCGGGCCCGAGAGTTGGAACTGGAAACCCAACAAACACAGAAGCGTCCGGCGCCTACTCAGACTCAGCAGGTGTCAAAGAAATTGCGAGGGGCAGATCAGGGAAAGCAGGGGCAAAGGAGCCATGGTAAGTGTGGTAAGTGTGGAAGGAATCATGAGGGGCGTTGCTGGGTGCTAATATGCCATAAGTGTGGAAAGGAGGGCCACTATGCTAAAGATTGCCGTCAGGAGGTCAAGATTTGTTTTAATTGTACTCAGGTAGGCCACTTCAAGGCCCAGTGTCCCCGTCTGACTCAGGGAGTGGTTCAAAATCCGGCACCCACTACACTCCGGATTACCGATGGTAGGCAGGGGAAAGGGGAATCCCCTAAGACCAAGGGTCGAGCATTCGTCATGACCGCCGAGGAGGCACAGGATGTGCCCGACGTCGTCACGGGTACTCTTTCTTTACTTGCCTCGTGTTTGTGGTGTGTGTAATTAATGTGTCTATTATGCTTTGATTAGGAACATTCTTAGTCAACTCTACGCCTACCTTTGTACTGTTTGATTCGGGTGCTAGTCATTCTTTTGTGTCTGCCGTTCTAGGAAAGGGTTTCGGTGCTTTAAGAACTCTTCATCGCCCGTTAGAAGTAGAAATTGCAGATGATAAGACCGTGCAAGCAACTAGTATGTATCGGGGATGTGAAGTAGTGATTCAAGGAATAAAGTTTCCGACTGATCTCATCCCTATACCGTTGAGTGACTCTCGAGTCATCATCGGTATGGATTGGTTGGGTCAGCATGAATCATGGATTGATTGTAGGAACAAGAGAGTGTGGATTCAAACCCCAAGTGGGGGAGAGCTGGTAGTGCAGGGTGAAAGGAGGAATAAGGGTGCAGCTTTCTGTTCAGCTGCTAGAAAGCGTAGACATTTTCAACATGGAGGCTCGGGATTTGTGGCATATGTTTTGGATGCACGGGAAGAGAAGTCAAAGCAGAAAGCGAATGATATACCGGTGGTTTGGGACTTTCCTGATGTCTTTCCCGAGGACCTGCCTGGACTGCCGCCTAAGAGGCAGGTGGAATTTAAGATTAACTTAACTCCCGATGCAGCTCCGATAGCTAAAGCATCGTATCGACTTGTGCCTCAAGAGATGCTGGAGTTGTCTATTCAACTTCAGGAATTGCTGGATAAGGGATTTATTCGACCCAGTTGCTCACCGTGGGGAGCGCCTATTTTGTTTGTTAAGAAGAAGGATGGTTCCAATAGGATGTGCATAGATTATCGTGAGTTGAACAAGCTTACGGTGAAGAATCGATATCCATTACCTCGCATCGACTACTTATTCGATCAACTGCAGGGCACTTCGTGGTTTTCAAAAATTGATTTGCGGTCAGGATACCATCAAATGCGAGTACGGGAGGAAGATATCCCGAAAACGGCTTTTCGGACGAGGTACGGCCACTTCGAGTTTGTAGTGATGCCGTTTGGACTGACCAATGCCCCTGCAGCTTTTATGGACTTAATGAACCGGGTGTGTCGACCGATGTTGGATCGGTCGGTTATAGTTTTCATTGTCGATATCTTACTTTACTCTCGGAGCAGGGAGCAACACGAACAACATTTAAGAGAAGTATTGGAGACCTTAAGGAAGGAGAAGCTTTATGCAAAATTATCCAAGTGTGACTTTTGGCTGCGGGAGGTCCAGTTTTTGGGTCACATCGTCAACGAGCAAGGAATCATGGTAGACCCGGCTAAGGTGGAGGTTGTGATGCGGTGGGAGGTTCCGAAGACTCCCTCAGAGATTAGAAGTTTCTTGGGTCTGGCTGGTTATTATCGTCGTTTCATCCAAGACTTCTCAAAGGTTGCGGTACCTTTGACTCGGCTAACTAAGAAAAACGCTGCTTTTCGGTGGGGTGAGGAGCAGCAGCAGGCTTTTGAGACTTTGCGGCAGAAATTGTGTGAAGCTCCAGTTTTAACCTTGCCTGAAGGCATGGAGGATATGGTAGTTTATTGCGATGCATCTATCTCAGGATTGGGAGCAGTCTTGATGCAACGAGGCAGGGTGATTGCTTACGTCTCGCAACAGTTGAAGTCCCATGAGGCTAACTACCCTACTCATGATTTGGAATTGGGAGCGGTGGTATTCGCTCTCAAGATTTGGAGACATTATTTGTATGGAGTGAAGTGTACCATCTATACGGACCACAAGAGTTTGAGGTATCTGATGGATCAGGCCAATCTCAATATGAGATAGAGGAGATGGTTGGATGTATTGAAAGACTATGATTGTGAGATACACTATCACCCTGGAAAGGCCAATGTGGTAGCGGATGCGTTAAGTCGTAAGGCTTCAGGTGCACCCCTTCGGGGCGTTTGTTTAAGGATGACAATTGTGACACCGCTGCTTGAGCTGATAAGGAAGGCTCAGGTAGAAGCAAGCAAGAGCGAGAATCAGAAAGGTGAGAGAATTATAGGTCAGTTGGCAGCTATGGTCAAAGATAGTAGAGATTTGTTAACTTTCCATGAGAGAATTTGGGTACCAAAGCTGGGCGGGGTTCGTCAAACCCTATTGGTGGAGGCACATAAATCCAAGTTCTCTATCCACCCTAGAGCAACTAAAATGTATAGGGACCTGCGCGAATATTATTGGTAGCCAGGCATGAAGAGGGAAGTAGCTTGGTTCGTTGAAAGATGCATGACCTGTCGTAGGGTCAAGGCCGAGCACCAACGGCCTCATGGTAGATTGCAGCCTCTTGAGATCCCAGAATGGAAATGGGAGCATATGACAATGGATTTCATCACAAAGTTGCCAAGAACCCCTCGACATATGGACACTATTTGGGTTATTGTGGATAGGTTGACTAAAACTGCTCATTTCCTTCCCATCCAAGAGACCTTCTCTGCAAAGGAATTGGCTAAGGTCTACGTAGATGAGATTATCTCTCGGCATGGTATACCGGTCTCGGTGATATCCGACCGGGATGTCCGATTTACGTCTAGGTTTTGGAAGAAGTTTCATGAGGAATTAGGCACTCGCCTTCATTTCAGCACGGCATATCACCCTCAGACGGATGGGCAGAGTGAAAGGACGATTCAAACGCTAGAGGATATGCTTAGGGCATGCGTTATCGATTTTGGCGGGAGTTAGGATTCCCATCTCCCTCTAGCTGAGTTTTCCTATAATAACAGTTATCACGCGAGCATTGGCAGGGCTCCTTTTGAGATGTTGTATGGAAGGAAATGTCGGACTCCTATTTGCTGGGGCGAGGTTGGCCAGCGGGTATTGGGTAGTACTGAGGTAGTATTCAAGACAACTGAGCTAATTCAGAAGGTTCGGGAGAGATTGTTAACGGCTCAGAGTCGACAGAAAAATTATGCAGATCGGCGACGGTCCGATCTCGAGTTTTAAGTTGGGGATTATGTTCTTCTTAAGGTGTCACCTTGGAAGGGAATCATTCGTTTTAGGAAGCGACGAAAGCTTGGCTCTAGGTACATTGGACCGTATCGAATCATCGCCCGAGTAGGTAAGGTAGCTTACCGGTTGGAGCTGCCCGAGCAGCTTAGTCAGATTCACGACACGTTCCACGTTTCGCAACTCAGGAAGTGCATTACTGAGGAATCTACAATAGTGCCTTTGGAGGATATTCAATTAGACGAACGCCTAAATTATGGTGAGTGACCAATTGCCATCATTGAAAGGAAGATAAAGCCTTTACGAAATAAAACAATAGGATTAGTTAAGGTGCAGTGGCAACATCGTAAAGGGTCTGAGTGGACTTGGGAACCGGAGGAGGAAATGCTAAGGCATTACCCAGAATTGTTTGTAGGCGCGGATTTCGGGTTTGAAATCCAATTAAGTGGGGGAGAAATTGTAAGACCCGTTCCGCCGAGTCGCGGCCTGGACTAATCCGCGGCGCGGATTTAGGAAGGATCTGGGATCGCGAAGGACTTGTACGCGCGGCGCAGCTCGGAAGAACTCGCGGCGCGGTGCGCCGCTAATGTGAAAAACCCTAATTCGGATTTAAACGCCTATATAAAGGGTCCCAGCCCTAGGGTTCGGGTTTTTGGGAAATTTCTAGAGCAGAGTCGACTGGTTTCAGCAGAGGCTCTTTGGTTCCAAGGCTTTGAAGGTTTGAAGGAAGAGATACAACATGGGGAAAAGCTTGTAGTCGATCAGGTGCATTTCTCTGTTCTCCAAAAGCAAGGTAAGAGGATATACCTTCTGATTTTTCATTTTATCTCGTATTAAGGTGTTATCCCTTGGTTAGTAGTCTTAGGTGACTTGTAACACTTAGGGTTTGGACCAAGGACATGCATGGACTTGCATGTCCATGAGGAAGTGATCTTAGGGTAGTTTCTGATCCTAGGAAGGGTATGGAGTGAAACCCTAGCCGATGACTGAATTGATTAAGGACTTAGAAGACTTTGGATTAATACGAGTCTGCGGCGTGGACAAGCTATGTCAGCGAAGTGGGTTCGGCTAAGCCCCGTAACTTTGCGGAGATAGTCGCGATGCGTAGGGTGAAAAGCCACGCCGCGGCGAGCGGCGGTTTGACCCAAAAGCTTAGTTTCGACGAGTGTTGGTTACCAAACGTGGGGACTGACCTTTAGGCAAGTCTATAGAAGTTAAGTCAGTGCTTGACATGTTGTGTATGTGGGATATAGGTGTGTGGGCGAGCTAAGTGGAGATATTAAAGTATATCTGTACGGTTTCAAATAAGGTGAGTATCCTCACCTTACTATATGATGTTGAATGTTAGGCATCTTGTGTGTTATTTACAGTTATATGATTTTCTTTATATCTGTGATTATTTGTTGTTGGGCTCAGTACTGATGCGTGTCCCCTCATAGCTGTTGTATGGCGAGTTGGACTATTGCCTTGTCCCATAGCTGTTGTATGATGGGCTGGGCCATAACCGGGAACCCATAGCTGTTGTATGATGGGTAGAGTCTTCCTGTGTCCATAGCTGTTGTATGGTGGACGCCCGTAGCTGTTGTATGGCGGGTAGGGTCGGGTCGTTCTCGAGGACGGGTTGTTTAATATGTGGGCATGTATGGTAATTTGTGGACTCACTAAGCTTTAAGCTTACACGTTGATTTTATAACATTTCAGGTATTTCAAATGACAAAGTGAAGGGCAAGGCTTGACGGCAGCGCATCGCATATAAGAGATTTATTTTAATGAACTATGTTATGTTTTTCAAATATTTCCGCTGTTGGTTTAATAAATATGTCGAACAGTTTTATTTTTTGGAATAAATATTTTGGAACCTTGGTAATAAATGAAATTTTAGTTTTTTTGAAGTTGGGGCGTTACATGAACCATGTGATGAATTTATGATGAGATTATTGCTAGTTAATGATGCTCAAGCTATTTTTAGCTAAGAGTAGTTGTTGATGTTAAGTTATAGCTTGGAAATGAGTCTAGAGTGTGTGTTGAATTGTTAAGCATGTGAGTAGGATGAAAACCCAAGAACATTGATTCCATGGGGCATCCTCACCTCTTCTATTTAATGGATTAAGTTATATTCTATTAGGTAGCCAAACACTCACTAAGACGAGTGTAATAAACTTTTTATTTTAAGCACACAAGACTAAGTTAATATTGATTGTATGGAATCATATAGGATTCCAAGAGCAAGAGGTATGAGGACCAAAGAATATTGAGGCTAGAGACTTGTCTAGCTTGTAAGCCAAGATTAAGGTGAGTACATTATATCACACCCTTTTTCGGATACATGTCAAATTTATTTAAATACATACATTTGTTGAGATGCTTAATGTAATTGCTATGATAGACAAATACGATTGGTGTGCATGCATATGATATTATGCTGGGTTAGAACCTAGACCCCTACATTAACGTTGAGTCGAGTCGAGACTATGTCTAGATATATATCCCTTGTGGGGATGAGGGCAAGAGAAGCTCATGTATCGATGACGAGGGATTTCCTCGATGGAGTAGTATTGATGTCAAGGGACGAATGAAATTTGGATTGTAACTCCCATTTTTGTGACCAAGACGATGGCTTGCCTTGGTGGTTTGGGGAATGGCCCCATTTGAGAAAGACCATTGTGGGAAGGGGCTGGCCTGACCCAAATGGCGATTACTTGTTGTATGGTATTGCATGAGAATTTGTTACCCATACTTTTTGTTAAATATTAATAAATTTATGAATGTTTTATGTACCCACAAGACAATTTGTGTTACTTCTTTCGTGGTTGATGTTGTGTCATGTATCCAGGAAATGAAGATACAGAGTAGGATAAAGATAGTGAGACTTTTTGCATTAGATAAGTTTCTAGTGATATAGAGACATGGAGACTAGAGTAGCTGAGATTCCGTTTGTTATATTGTACATGTATAATACTTTTGACATGACTCTTGTATACCATTTTGTGACCTCAATGATGCACCAACTCAATATTTTGTAAAAAATGGAATATGCAAATTTTGGACCAGTTTCCGTATACTCTGATTTTATTGATTAAATATATGTGTATAATTAGGATCGTTAGATCCACCAAATAAAATAATAAAAAGCCATCATAATATAAATGATCTCATTGCGTTGAAGTAGTAGATTTGATCAAAACTATTAAGATAGAGATGTCAAAACAATTATTTGCCTTAACCGGTGAAACCGAGTAAGCATGTTTTTTATCATAAATTTATAGATTTTATTGATTTCTAATGTACTTATATTGGTTTCAATATGTTTTTTATGATAAATTAATTTTGTTTTGAATTAAAGAATCTTATTTTTTACACATGGTACTTTTTACAACTAGATTGGTGATGGAAAGCTTGATTCCATAAATGGATTGTTGTTGATGTGACAGATCTTTAGTGTGTGGTTATGAACTATGAAGAATGTTTTGAAATCACATGGTTGGTTAAGTAGAATTTACTTTGTTAGGAAATAGACCTAAATCTATAACCTGTTGCCCAGGAATAATAACGAGAATATAAATGCGGAAATATAAACACAAAGTAACGACACACAGATTTACGTGGTTCGGTCCAAGATGACCTACATCCACGTGAAAGGTTTTCTGCAACTATGAACTAAAAATCCTAAGTTCACATGCAACCTATTTAGATCTAAGTTTTTCTCCTAATTAAACATATAACAATTCCTAGAAGGCCAGAAAAGGATTAACTAAAAGAAAGATTAAGAAAAACCAACCTTTAGTGAATCTTGGAAGCAAAGCAACAGAAACCTCTTGCCTCAAATGTAGTCACACCCTAGCTTGGAGTTGTTGGCCGAAAATACCTTCTTAGAGAGCTTCAAAATCGTGGCTTTAGGGTTAGGGTTAGCCTCCCTATTTATAGGCTCCAAATGGTGATCAGATAAACCTTTTTGAATTCAAATTAAGATAAGCCTTTATCTTAATAATTCAAACCCTTTTATCCTCATTATCAAAATCGAAAATATATATGTTTCCATATATAATTTCGTTCACCACTCTCACTCACTCAACTGTCACTTACTCAACTATTGAATAATTACAGTTTTAGTCCCTACACCTTAATTAATCAATTTAACTGCCAAATTAATTCCAATTAATTCCAGAAAAATTTCTAATTAATTATTATAGTTTCTAATTAATATATTATCACTTAAATATATTAATAAACTATTTATTTAACTTCTATTGATTTATTAATCACATAATAAATCAATCTTTCTCTCTACCGGACTTTCTGCCAATCCTCCAACTATGAGGGCAACCCAAATGGACTATGCTACTATTAATTAGATAAATACTAACTATTAGTCATGGCTTAGACACCTAATCCAACACCACGGGCAGGAGAGAGTCTTCTTTATTCCAGAGCTAAATACAGGTGTTACAGAGTGTACCTAGATTGCTAGTAAATCAGCCTCCTCTGACTAATGACTTCTGACTTCAATCATCCTTTAAACCTAATGACCAGCCTTTATATTTATAGGCTTTACAAATAGACACATAAACCCTAGCCGTACCCTAGCTGTCACGGCCCACCGCGGCTCGGACACTTAATGGGCTGCGGCGCGCGTGTCTAAAATCCAGACAGGTTTTAATTCCCAATTCACTATTTAACAATCTCCACCTTGAATTGCGAATTCAACATAGCTCCACCTCGCTCTAGAAACCAAAAAACTTCCTCTCGTCTCCTGCCAGCTTGCCCCGTAGGGACTTACCTCCTGCGAACATCAACCAAGTTCAAGCATAGCTCGAACTTCTCCTTGGGTAACGACTTCGTCAACATATCTGCCAAATTCACCTTGGTATCGATCTTCACGATTGAGAACTTGTCTTCTTCAACTATGTCACGAATGAAATTTAACCGGATATCAATATGCTTCGTCTTTTCATGATAAACCTGATTCCTTGATAGACACAAAGCACTTTCACTATCACAGTTCAAGACAGGCTTCTCCACCTTTAACCCCAGACTCTCCACCAAACCATGTATCCAGATACACTCCTTTATACCTTCAGTCATTGACATGTATTCCGCTTCAGTTGTAGACAAGGCAACTGTAGGTTGTAAAGTTGACTTCCAAATAATTGCACATCCAAACAAAGTGAAAATGTAACATGTGAGCGATCTCCTTTTCACCAAGTCACCACCATAGTCTGAGTCTGTATATCCAACCAAGCTACTATGAGTATTAGCATCATAGACCAAACAAACATCCTTAGTTCCCTTCAAGTATCGCAAGATCCACTTGACCGCTTCCCAGTGAGCTTTCCCAGGATTACCCAATAACCTACTAACCACACTAACTGCATGTGCTAAATCAGGTCTAGTACAAACCATAACATACATAAGGCTTCCAACTGCACTTGAGTACGGAACTCTACTCATATAGTCTTTTTCCTCATCAGTTGTTGGTATAGTACTTCTGTTTAATTTAAAATGCACTGCCAAAGGAGTTCCAACTGGTTTTGACTGATCCATACCGAAAGACTGCAAGACTTTCTCAATATATTTCTGCTGAGAAACATATAACAACCCTGCTTTCCTGTCCTTTTGAATCTCCATCCCCAATATCTTCTTTGCTGCACCCAAATCCTTCATTTCAAACTCACTTTCCAAAAGCTTCTTCAAGTTATTAATTTCAGCCATCTCCTTGGCTGCAATGAGAATATCATCAACATATAGCAACAGATAAACAAATGACCCATTGGACAATTGCTTCAAGTAGAAACAATTATCAAACTGATTCCGAATGTAGCCATGCGAATTCATAAACGAATCAAATCTCTTGTACCACTGTCTAGGAGACTGCTTCAAACCATAAAGAGATTTCTTCAACAGACACACATGATCCTTATTAGAACCCGGAAAACCTTAAGGTTGTGACATATATATCTTCTCCTCCAAGCTTCCATGAAGAAATGCAGTTTTGACATTGAGCTGCTCAAGCTCTAGATTAAACGCACTCACCATAGCCAAAAGAACCCGAATTGACTTATGCTTCACGACCGGTGAGAAAACCTCGTGATAGTCGATTCCTTCCTTTTGAGAAAATCCCTTCGCCACTAACCATGCCTTGAACCTTGCGGGTTCAACCCTTGGAATTCCTTCCTTTTTCTTAAAGACCCATTTGCATCCAACCGGTTTTACTCCTTTCGGTAATGGAACAAGATCTCACGTTTCATTCTTCTCAAGAGATTGCATCTCTTCATTCATTGCCATCAACCAGCTTGATCCTTCTTTACTTGCCACCGCCTCTTTATAGGACAGAGGCTCATCAGTACCAATGTTTTCACCAACAGCTAGTGCATATGCAACAGAACCAATATCACCATTAGTGACACATGCAGCATATCTAGCTGGTTTCTTCGTGTTCCTTTTCTCTCTTCTCCTTACTATAGATTCATCCTTATTATTCTCACCATCGGCCTCAGCCTCACTAGACTGATCCTCATTGGGCTGTTCATGAGTTTCATCACGTCTATGCTGATCATCAACGACATGTTGTTCTTCACTTATCACCATTCTGTCTGGAATTTGTGTGACAAACTCCACCTTCTGGTTTGCGCCCTGATCTTTCCCTACATGACTTGTATCACCTCCTCTTTGGTTCACCATAGCAGACTCATCAAAGGTCACATCTCTGCTATTAATAAATTTTGGAGTTCTTCCTTCTTTTGTACACCACAGACGATAACCTTTCACTCCATGTGCATACCCTAGAAATATGCACTTCATTGCCCTCGCCTCAAGTTTACCATCATTAACATGAGCGTAAGCAGGACAACCAAATATACGTAAACCAAAATAATCAGAGGGTTTTCCAGACCATACCTCTTGAGGAGTCTTAAAGTCGATTGCAGTTGATGGTGATCTGTTCACCAGATAGCAAGCAGTATTAACCGTTGCCGCCCAGAATTTCTTCGATAAATCAACATATAATTGCATGCTTCTAGCACGCTAACAGTGTTTGGTTCATCCGTTCCGCCACTCCGTTCTACTGTGGTGTGTGCCGTATAGTGTGGTGCCTCACTATACCTTCCGCCTTGCAGAAGTTATCAAACGGGGCATTGCAGAACTCCAACCCATTGTCAGTTCTAAGTGTCTTGACAGATTTTCCGGTCCGTTTTTCAATCATCGTCTTCCACTCCTTGAACTTCCCAAACACTTCATCTTTAGTCTTCAGAAAATATATCCAATCCTTCCTTGAGTAGTCATCAATGAAAGTCACAAAGTATCAATGACCTTTATGAGACTCGACCGGAGAGGGACCCCACAAATCTGAATGAATGTACTCCAGGATTTCCTTGCTTGTGTTTTTACCCAAACTAAACTTCACCCTGCGTTGCTTGCCTTTGACACAAGCTTCACAAAACTTGAGTTTTCCAGTTAGCTCACCACCAAACAGCCCTTGTTTACTCAGAATTGACATACCCTTCTCACTCATATGTCCCAACCTTCTATGCCACAACTCTATCTTATCATTACTATTCTCTAAGGATTGAGTAACCGCCACTGTTCCCCTAACCGAATTTCCTTCTAAGACAGGAACCCCACTCTTCTGCACCTTTCCTTTCATAACTACTAGAGATCCATTGGTGACCTTCACCCAGTCATCTTCACCAGAGTATTTGAACCCATTCTTTGCTAAAGTAATAAGAGAAATTAAGTTCTTACGAAGATCCGGAACATACCAGCAATCAAGCTTTCTGACTATACCATCGTGCATTATAATCTGTACCGTACCGCTTCCTTTGACCTGAGCAACCCAATCATCACCCAACTTCACCGTTCTTTTCAAGTCTTTAAAAGATTTGAACCAGTTACGATGGAAAGTCATATGATAAGATGCCCCAGTATCTAAGACGCATGCATCAACAGAACTAGATGTACAAACAGTCAACACATCACCTATGTCCTCTTCATCAGAACCATCCTGAACAATAGCTGCACTGCCATTGTTGTTATTTTCTCCCTTCCCCCCTTTCAGCAATGGACAATTTCTCTTGAAGTGACCCTTCTCCTTGCAGTTATAACACTTGACTTTTTCAGAAACTTTCGATTTTGAACGTGACTTACTCCGATTTCCACTATCTTTCTTATCCGATGTCCTTCCTCTGCCAACGAACAGACCTGAACCGGATGTCTCCTCATTCCCAGAAACTCTACGTTTGAGTTCCTTGGACAGCAGAGAATCCTTCACATCATTCACAGTAATTGTTGTTCTTCCATACAACATAGTATCAACAAAGTTCTCATGTGAATTCGGCAGTAAACATAACAAAATAAGGGCTTGATCCTCATCATCAATCTTTACTCCTACTCCTTGAAGATCTAGAATAATACGATTGAAAGAATCAAGATGGTCTTTTACTTGAGTACCTTCTACCATCCGGAAAGTGTACAACTGTTGCTTCTGATACAGCCTATTTGTCAGAGAACTATTCTGATACGTATCACAGAGCTTCTTCCAAATACCGGCAGCTGTGGGTTGATCAACAACTTCCCTCAACACCTCATCCGTCAAGCTCAAAAGAATAGCACTATGTGCTTTCCCCTCGATCTCCTTCTTCACAGCATCTGTCGTGTCCTTTACCTATTCTCCTTCCACTACAACTGCGCATCCTTGTTGAACCAGAAGAGCCTTCATCTTAACCTTCCACAAAGTGAAATCATTCGAGCCATTGAACTTCTCCAAATTGAACTTGTGAGATGACATCTTCAATCAACCGATCCTTGTAATCTTTAATAAACTACAGTAAACCCGAAACTGTTTACTGCTCGACGTTGCCGCGACGCGGGCTTCAACAGGCGCGACGCGGGCTTGAACGGACGTGGTCTTTCAACAGACGCGATCTTTCAACAGGTGCGACGCGGTCTTTCAACAAACGCGACGCGGGCAGCCGTAAACCCTAGATCTACTACCGACTTCAATCAACCAGAACTACAACCAGATCTAAAATACGCACACCTAAAACCGCAAATAACCACAGATCTAACACTACAGATCTGAAACCGCGGCTCTGATACCATGTTTTAGGAAATAGACCTAAATGTATAACCTATGCCCAGGAATAATAATGAGAATATAAATACGGAAATATAAACACAAAGTAACGACACACAGATTTACGTGGTTCGGTCCAAGATGACCTACATCCACGGGCAGGAGAGAGTATTCTTTATTCCAGAGCTAAATACAGGTGTTACAGAGCCTACCTAGATTGCTAGTAAATCGGCCTCCTCTGACTAATGACTTCTGACTTCAACCATCTTTTAACCCTAATGACCAGCCTTTATATTTATAGGCTTTACAAATAGACACAGAAACCCTAGCAGTACCCTAGCTGTCACGGCCCACCGCGGCGCGGACACTTAATGGGCCGCGGCGCGCGTGTCTAAAATCCAGACGGGTTTTAATTCCCAATTCACTATTTAACATACTTCATTGTTTTTGTCATGGTGATTCTAACCCAAACTAGATATTACTCATGAATTCTTATATAGTTAGGTCAATAACTTATACAAATTGTATAAATAGGGGTACACGATGTTTGAACCAAATGTTGATCTAAAGATGAATTACTTGCAATTTTCAAATGGGATTAAGCAATTCGTGAAATGATTTAGGGGCAAACAAGAGGTCAAGAAAATTGATTTTCTATATTTGAAAATTCTGGTGAAAACAGTTCTACATGTATGTGAACATATATATGTGTTTATTAATTTATTATTACTTTTAATAAAAATGATAAAACTTTCATTTAATTGAATACTTAATCTTATTAAAATCTTACCCGCTCAAATCTATGCTTTTTTCTTATAATTACACATAATATATTAATATATAAAGCAAAAAAAAAAAAGATAGCTTTACAATATATATATATATATATATATATATATATATATATATATATATATATATATATATATATATATATATATAATTGGAGAAATTGTATTTGTTCCTACTTTTTATTCCTACCCATGTTCATTCCCATGTGAAATTATGAGAAGTGTCACATTTAATAAAATAAACAATATTTTAAGACAAATGTCATAATTTCACATGAGTAGAAATAAAAAGTAGGAACAAATACAATTGCTCATATAATTGTACTTCACAAAAAACACTTAAAATATGTCTTGTTTTTGGGCTAGGTCTAGAGCCACTTAGGCTACCCAGTATGCTTTATGGTTCCCATGCCAGCACATCAGCAATAATCTCCTCCACGGCGTGGAGGAGATGGTCTCCACGGCATTGTTGTGCCCAATAAGAGAGAGAGAGAGAGAGAGAGAGAGAGAGAGAGAGAGAGAGAGAGAGAGAGAGAACAAGAGAGAGACAGAGAGAGAAGATGAGAGAGTTGTCGTTGTTGTGCCCAAGCCCTTCCACGCAGGCGTGGTCCACGGCCAAGGGGGCGGTGTTCTACGCCGTTGCCGGCTGTCACATCAGCCCACGCCATGTGTCATGGGACGCATACCGCACAGCCATAGTCAATAGTTGAACATAGATTAAAAAAGTTACAAAAATAAAATAAAATAAAAGTATGGGTGTATATATATATATGTGTGTGTGAGTGTGCCTATCATGAGTGAGGGCATGGACGTGGAAGGACATTTTTGTTTTTTTAATATAACATAAGGACTTGAATGTAAAATCTCTCTCGTTTGCCCAAGCCAAAGAATGACCAATTCATTAAAATGCAAAATTTAATAAAATTTAAAGAATTACAATTCCTTTGATTTTGTTTAAAAAACGTCATTTTTTATTTTTACTGGAATATACGTATCTGACAAAACACGCTATTAGTAGTAATGTGGCAAATTAGAAAATCTCTGTATAGAAAAAGTACGAAAGAATCCACGTTCTGGTGTTCTGTGATCACTTTCTTTTCTTATAGAAAGGAAAACACAATCAGAATCATAATTAATAAATTTGACGAATATATTTCATAGATATTTCTTGTGTTTAAGGGACCACCTTGGTATCTTCGAAACAACATTTTTATCGAAGATCGCACAGATCTTGGAAACCCTCCAAACTAACACCGCAAAGAAGTCATCAACCTTTTCCTCATGCTTCTCGTATAAATACGGAAATGTTCCCATGAACAGAATCCCTGTGGCATAGGAAACGAAATGCTCGTCGTGAATGTTAATGAAAATTCTAGACTTTATTTATCAAACTAGCTAAACGTCACGTTTAGAACATAGAAATAAAATATTATATTTTTTTCTATTAAAAAGGTATCGTATAAAAATATATGTATGCATGCTGTGACAAATCCAGAAAATCTCTTCATAGGGCTATGTGGAATGTTGGACAACAATATTTGTATGACGACAGTGTAGCAAAGGCATAAAAAGCTGAGGTCATAAATAATGATCGTTTACCAATAAAAAGAAGATTTGATGTGGTGATGTAGTTCCCAATAGTTGACAGTAAATAAGCAACAACGATTACCTGATCGATCATAGAAACGAAATAATGATGAGATAAATAATAAAAAACTTATTTATTGTGAACACGTATCATCTATTACCAAGGATTATTAGTATCAAAATAACACTTAGTAGGAAAAACCAGACTCATAGTCTACTTCGGGGTTTTAAGTAGGAAACAAGAATAAATTAATTGAAGATATAACCTTCAAAGTATTACCAAGCAAAACTGTTTAATGTCGTTTCCACAAGCAATGTAGACGAGCCACGACAAGAAGAAGTTCAAGTTTTTGCACAAATCTCTACAGATCATCGATTTCTCTAATAGGATCATGGGGATTTCGGGAGGAGTCCTGTAACAAAATTTTAACTCATTATTTGTTAAATGTAGTCAGTTTAAAATAAGATAAAACTGAATCTTACCATTTGAAGGCTTTGGCTCCATTCGACCAAATAAATATTACAAGCATGACAGTGATGATCAAGTGACAAAGTAAAGTAATGATGTTATACTCCGCAACCTCAAAAAGAAACCATATCACCAAGATCCCGATGAAAAACGCACCCGATACTACTTTGTTTCTCCATAATAAAACATTTGCAACTGAAATTTCGTTTGATTCTTAGTACACCAAATAATTAAAAAAAAAAAAGAATATATATTTTATTAGTCGACATTCAATGTCATCTTACGTATATATGCAAGTAATGCAACCACATATCATACCTTTTCCACCTCCGAGTATTTCATAGATTGGCCTTTCACGACTAAATAACCTCATTTTTGGTGCTGCATTGTTTTTGGCATTCGGTAAATGTGTCGACATTTTCTTTTTCTTATATTTTTCTCTAAAAATGAAAACTATCAGGGATTTTTGAAAGATTGCTACAGAAGGAGAGGGTATAGAGAGAGGTGTAGGGGTTCCAGGCTTGTAAGCAAAGTATATAGAGGAGGAAGAAAGGAATGCCCTTTGGAAAGGGTTTACTTTACTTTGTAGAAATATAATGATAATAAAAGTGAAAATATTTTATTGTAATTAATGTGATCGAGAACTTTTATTGTAAAAATATTATTTTGTAATGTAGAATTAATAAAATATTCATAACATGTTTGCCATTAAAATCTTGCATTAGAATCTTGGCCTTTTACTTGAGTCACTTTACACACAAACACACACATGGTGGCTTTTTCTATATATGTTCATTCATTGATATTAAAATTGTCAAAAGTGCATTTTAACTAGGTATGGAACTTGCACGTTGCTGCGATTATGAGAAAATAAAATGGAAAATGGATATTGGAAAACAATTTGGACAAATCTTACGTAAAAACTAATAACCACAAAAGATTTAGAAAATAGTAATACAGCACGTTGGAAAATAGTAAGTTTTAAAAAAAATGGAAAAACAAAATTGTAAAATAAGTTTGAGATAGTTATAAAAATAGTTAGCATCAAATCAATAAAAAAGTGCAATATGAACAGAAATTGTAAAAATAGAAAATTTGATGTCGTAAAGTATAAAAATTGGTAAAAGAATGTAAAAAAAAAATTGAAAGGTGTTGAAATTGTAATAAACGAAAATTGGATGTGGGAAAGGTGAAAAAAAGAAAGTTTTGTCCAAAACTGTAAAAAGAACAAAACTTCAAGGGGCAAAGAGAAATTATATTGGTGCATGTTAGTCTTTGGTGCAGGCTAGCAACAATGATTGTTGTATTTTAGCATATCTCCAAAACAAATTGGCAAGAATTGTATTATATATATACAATGTTTATAATTATAGGTGTATTATTCAAAATAAGTATATTAACATATTTACTAATATTGTTATATCAAATGTGGAACACAAATATTGTGTGATCGTGTGAGACAATATCAGTCATTAAATGAAAAGAATGAATGGTTAAGATGATAATGGCATGATCGTAATTAATTGAAAAAAATAATTACTTTTAATTTAAAAAAATCAGTAAGGGTAAATTAGTAAATTATCCCGATAGCCAATTTTGGAATGTGCAGATATTTTGGGATATAATTTAGTTAGTTATTTTGCATGATTTTAGTTTCCATTCTTATATATTCTTATTTATCTTGTAATTTTGTGGTATTTTGATTTAATACATATTTACCACGTTCATTAGATTTTTAAAATTAATATTCTGGAAGAATACGACTTATACACTTTTCAAGAATGAGATAATGATAAATACATTCTAAAAGAATAGTAACATTCTGAAAGTTAGACTTTATTCTAAAAGAATTCGACTGTATATAATGGACAAATATATGAAACATTACATGAAACATTATTGAATAATCATTCGTAAAAAATGGACAAATACATTAAGACATATGGATAACCATTCTTAAAAAGTAGACAAATAAATCAAAAGATTAAAACATTCTATCAGAATAGTTGACAAATAATATAATGTATTTTGAAGGAGAATGTATTCTAAAAGAATCATAACATGATTTATTATGAAAAATCCTCAAAGAATGTATTCTGAAGGAATCGTCAAAGACTATATTCTGTAAGAATCATAACATATCTAGATCCATTCTTCAATAATCATATTGTGTATGGTTTTGATTGCATCAAACCTTTAACACATATGGTCATTTGGACTTCAGATTTGGTGATAGTTTGAAGATCTACAAAAGTCACAATTGTTGTTCAAGGTGTGGTCAGTCAAAACTTTATAATCGTAACAAATAACATACACAAGAATTACCTCCTAATCCAGTTGTCTCATGGATTTCTATTAGTATTCGTGATTGATCTGCATAATTCCATTAATCAAAACCATTTAAATCAATCTACAAAAAGTCATAAACTTTGGTAGAAACTGCAAAAGCAAGTCTATTTAGAATTTAAGAACTGAAAACCAAAATATATATTACAATACTAATTCGATCCCAAACCAGATTCAAATTTAAATCGTTTTTTGGCTAGTGATTCACTTATTTGGATCATTAAAACATCAATGGCACTTACAAGATTTTACCAGAAACAAATGTTGTTGTCATGGGATGCTTGGAAGAGCAATCGTCACACAATTGATTGAGCTGATTTAAATCCAACTTATACACCATCTGCAAACCAAACTTCATTATGACATTTTATCAAACATATTATGTGTAAGAGAAAAGATTTACAGAATGAAGAGGAAATTGGTCAGAAATTCTTTGTTTTCATGATAAACTAAAAGCATATAAGTACAATTGTCCAATATGTAGAATATTACCAGCTTCTTCTACCGTTCTACGATCGATTTCCATAAACTCGATTCCTCTTCATGGGTGGCATGACCTGAAATTGATGGGTTTGTTGTTGATGACGAAACCCCATCGAGAACAAATTTCCGTTGATGTAAAACTGCTCCAATAAAAATCTCATCACTGTTTGTGCCGTTATCTACCGACCTGAATTCTTCGCCGCCGCCATTGAACACGCAAATTGAGGTGGTTTTCTCATTAACAGAAAACGTCTTGTATGATGAAAGATCGATTTTGGATTAACTTTGGTTTTCGATTTTTGAAACAGACTCTTTTCATTAGCAGAAACGCGAGATGCAGCATGGAGAAAGAGGAGGCGAAGGAGAAAAAGAGTGAAAATTGTATGCTAATTCTTGAGCTCACTGATAAGACGATTGGGCAGATGTAACAAGTACCAGAAATCGTGATGGTTTGATATTGTGAACGAGGAGAAATGGAGAGAGATGTATATGTTGGAGATGGGTGCTTAATTAGGGTTTGGCGGATCATATGTATAAGAAGAGTGAGATGGTGAGAGAAAGAAGTGTGAATGAAGGATATAATTTAGGGATAGGTTGTCAAATTCCCTAAATAGACGATAAAATTGAAATATATATAATTAATTATTATAATAATTTACTAAAGTGCCCTTTATAAATGATTGGACCACAATCACTCATACATTAACATAATATTTACTCTCCACATATGAACATATATATATATATATATATATATATATATATATATATATATATATATATATATATATATATATATATATATATATATATATATATATATATATATATATATATATATATATATAGGGGGGGATCAATCGAGGCCAACGAAAAGGTTGAGGTCGCGAGGCCAGCGAGGCCAGTTCTGAACCAATCAAATTATAAGGGCATATTAGTAATTATGTATTTCAATTAAATTATATCAAAAATATAGTTTCCTAAAATCTAGGATTCTGATTCCTAAAATTTAGGATTCTGATTGTTAGTTATCAAAAAAACTATAAATTAACTTTTATTTTTTAATAATATCATATTATATAACGTCACTTTTTTTTACTTTTTTTTATTTTTTTATATTATTAATAGATAGTAATTATCATTTTTCGGTCTAAATATATTTTTCATCAGATCATTTGAGTTATACCATTTCAAACATTAATGATTATAAAACACAATGTACTTCTAATCATAAATGATTAGATCTCTAAAAATAAAAAATAAATGTGATTGTAAAATATAAAATGAATAAAACACGATATAAAGATAAAATTTTTAAAATATTCTTAATCATGAATGAATAAAAATTCATTTAATTATAATCATAGATGACTACACATCTAACTATAAGTTAATAAACATTAACAAAATAAAAGTTACATATGAATTCCTACATTTCAAGTTATATTTATTAATGAAGAATATCGTAACAATAAATGAATTCACACATCGTTGTATTTGCTTTGAATTTTTTTGTTGCACCATACACGAAAAAAGATGAGACACCCATGATCATTGTTGTTCTTGGATACAAACCTGCAAAATCAAATTCAATGATATCAGAAAATGATTATAACCATATTAAACATAAATGATTAATGGTCATATTAAACCTAGCTAAAGTTATAATCAGAAATGATTATAGCCGATGTTCTAATTATTAATGCAATTATATTTATAATCATCAATAATTCTAGTTATAATCATCAATGATTATAGTTATAATCATTAATGATTGACACATAAATAACTTTTAACACAAAATTACATACAATTACAATGTTAATCACCAATGATTAACACTGCAAATTTACTTATTCATGCTTAACACTTAACAGAGGTTTCTAGCCCCCCAAATAACAGAGGTTTCTGACACATTTTATCATCAATGGATATAACTAACAACTTACAAATACATAAATATAAACACTGCATAGTTATGTTTTATACGTGTTAATCATACAGTTACTTTTATAATGTTGTGTATATTCACTCAATAATAATAAAAAATTATTATAATCGGTGTTCTAATCATCTATGCAACCATAGTTATAATCATAAATGATTATAACCATATTAAATATGTTGAAAGTTATAATCAGTCATGATTATAAATGTTGTTCTATTTAGATTAGATCCGTTAATCACTAATGATTAATGAAACAAAAAACTGATTCGATTTGATAATCATCGATGATTATTGAGGCGAAAATTGTTTTGATTCGAGAGATACATTTCCTAGATTGAATGTGAGTTTTAGTTTACGATAAAAAAATATCCCAAGTACCTATTCATGACCCGGAGATAATATTATATAAGATTCCCCCAATATAAGAAATGTATTATACTATAAATATTGAATAAAAGGAAACTAAAATATTAAGAGCTTCTGTGATTCCATTAATGATACTCGAGCAATATTCAGGTGGTGTTTTTGGCCAATAAACTCTACATGTGTGATTCCACTAATTGCACAAATTATTTATAAGTACCAACACAAATGAAATACGTTTACCTTGCTACGAGTGTCGTAGATGAAATACTCGAAAGTGTTTCTTTTTTGTTTGGTTTCCTCCACATTTATATATTGCTCTGCAAACATCAGTGCTCTCGGTAATTACAGAGAGAAAAAGAAATACATAAATCAAAATTTGAGATGGGGAAAGCGGGAACGAGACCTGATTCAAAAGGATTAAAAGCGGTAATCATTAAAACCTTTCCAAATCGATTAAGATCGACTACTGAGTTACGAACAACCTCTGTGTTTTGTCCGATTTCATCAATGCCTTGGGCCAAAAACAGTCTGTTTCCAGATGCAGATTCGCAAGTAGCAATACCACCGCCACCAGGTCTGTATACGTAGATGGTGTGATTGTGTGATACGACTGTAAATGGTTTGATTGTGCGAGTAGCAAGACCACCGCCACCATGCTTATAAAGTCGTATGCTTTGCAGATTGTGTGATATGACTGGAAATGGTATGATACGAGATTAGGGTTTACAGGTTTGGAGTTGATATATATCTATTGAGAGAGTGTGTGTATGAGTGATTCTAGGAGTTGATAAATATAGTTTAAAAATTAATGACCATAATACCCTTTTAGACTTTTAAAAAATTGTAATTTCATCACATTACTTTTGGAAATTACATAAATAGCACGATTATATCAGCCTTAGATTTTAGTGTTTGGAAAGCCCAGATCTGTCCTCGCGGTCTCAACCTTTTTGTTGGCCTCAATTGATCCTTATTCTATATATATATATATATATATATATATATATATATATATATATATATATATATATATATATATATATATATATATATATATATATATATATATAGAAGGAGGATCGTGTAGGAACCCAAAATCCGGTAAGAACCGTAAGGACAAATCTGGACCCTTAATCATGAAAAATGGGTGGATAAGATTGATTGTGAATAAAATGTCACATCTTAAAAGCTTGGGGCTACTTGTATAAAAATCAAAACTATTGGGTGGATAATACAAATTAATAAGGGTAATATGGTAATTGCAACGAGACCCCCCACCAGATTGCGACACTTGTCGCTATATGGTTTGCTGGGTTTTTTTTATTCATCCTGCTTAGTTTTTGGTCCATAACTTTTTTTTTCTTTGTAAAAAAAAATTCTAAAAAAACCAATGTTCTTAAAATTTAATTCTCTACAAAACAAGAACAATCATGAAAATTTGAAAAAAAAAATATTTTTTTATTTTTTATTATTATAAAAAATCAAAAATTAAAAAAAATTCTAAAAATTATGAAATTTTAATGGATAATTGTAGATATTATATTAGTAAGTTTGCAAAAAAATTTTGAAAAAAAAAGGTTTTTTTCATGTTCATTTTTATATTTTAAGTAAAAAACACATCAAAATAGCAAAAAAATACATATGATCCAAAAATATTAAAACCAAAATATGTTTTATGATTCAAAACTTATGATCAAAGATGCAATATTCGTTATGATTCAAGATCCAAAAGTCGTTATGATCCAAAACGAGTTAAAACAAAACATATAACGACAAAATGATTCAAAATTATGATTCAAGATGCAAAAAAACTATGATCCAAAATGTTATGATCCAAAAATACATGATCTAAAACGTTATGATTAAAAATATCATGATCCAAAATGATTAGATTAAAGATACGAAAAAAAACGTTAAAATTAAGATTAAAAAATATTAAAAATTAAAAAAGATACATAAAAAATGAAAAAAAAACAAAAAAAATTAAAAATCGAGTATTGTAGCATTCAAAAAAATAAAAACAATAAAAAAATAAAAACAATAAAAATAATTAAAAAAACCGAGTATAATAGAAAATAAAAAAATTTGAAAAAAAATAATTTTTTTGAAAAAAACTAAATAAATAAATAAATAAAGAAAAAAGAAAAAAAAACGAGAAAAAAAACCCACTTAAATCACGTTGAAAAAAAAACCCACTTAAATCCTCGAGTTCATATTTTGTTCCGTGGACGTGCGTCGCACGTGATTGCGTCACGTCGAAGGAAGACGTTTTGACGTTCTTGCCCTTATAAGAATGATTGGACGAGAAGAGTTCTCGCGGTTCCTACCGGATTTTGGGTTCCTACCGGATCCTAACCCTATATATATATATATATATATATATATATATATATATATATATATATATATATATATATATATATATATATATATATATATATATATATATATATATATATATATATATATATATATATATATATATATATATATATATATATATATATATATATATATATATATATATATATATATATATATATATATATATATATAAATTAGTCTTTATAGATCACATCCAAAATGGGTGTGCTATCAGCCATAAACTTTTTGGAAAAGTAAGACAAAGAATTCACCTTGCGTTGATACTTGGAGACCATTATCTTTGATTTTATAAACAAAAGGGTGATATATATATATATATATATATATATATATATATATATATATATATATATATATA
Source organism: Cichorium intybus (assembly GCA_023525715.1). Lineage (NCBI taxonomy): Eukaryota > Viridiplantae > Streptophyta > Magnoliopsida > Asterales > Asteraceae > Cichorium > Cichorium intybus. Next base: position 97,684,797 of record CM042010.1, on the reverse strand, counting down.
TATATATATATATATATATATATATATATATATATATATATATATATATATATATATATATATATATATATATATATATATATATATATAGGATCTTTTGAGAACCACAAGTCCCCCGAGAACCCGAGAACTCCCAAACCGATTTTTTTTTCAAAAAACCGACCCCATAGGCCTCTAAAACGCACGTTTTTAAGACTTTTCGAAAAAAAAAATTTCCGAAAAAAACAACTTTTTTTTTTAAAAAAACTTTGCACATGTACAAAAAAAAAATTTGCACATGTGCAAACTTTTTTATACGTACACTTTTTTTGAAATTGTTTTTACAGAACGCCTTAAATATATGTTAGAAAGACATCCATGAAAAAAAACTTGAAAAAAAATGTACGTATAAAAAACTTTGCACATGTGCAAAGTTTTTTTTGTACATGTGCAAAGTTTTAAAAAAAAAAAAGTCGTTTTTTTCGGAAATTTTTTTTTCGAAAAGTCTTAAAAGTGTGCGTTTTAGAGGCCTATGGGGTCGGTTTTTTGAAAAAAAAATCGGTTTGGGAGTTCTCGGGTTCTCGGGGTGAAGTTGGTTCTCAAAAGATCTTAAGTCTATATATATATATATATATATATATATATATATATATATATATATATATATATATATATATATATATATATATATATATATATATATATATATATATATATATATATATATATATATATATATATTCAAACTAAAAAAGCAAACCTTCAACGTCGATGTCTTTATTCCCGTTTTTTGACCATTTGATTTTCGCAGTGGTGCTGGTGTTATGAGAAGAAATAGAGAGATGTATATGTTGGCGATCGGTGCTTAATTAGGGTTTGGCGGATCATACGTATAAAAAGAAAGAGAATGTGAGACAAAGAAGGGTGAATGAGATTAAATTGGATATAAGTGTTGATTACCTAAATTATCAGACAAAACTTAAAATATAATTAATTAATAATTAACTTAATTTACCATTATTATAGGGTTTGTTATCATATTGATCAGATTGTAATTAAGGAATTAAATAATCATGAAAATTGAATTGTCGAAAATGCCCTTTAAAATTGATTGGCTGATATTGTCTCACACATTCACACAATATTTGGTCTCCACATATGAACCTATATATATATATATATATATATATATATATATATATATATATATATATATATATATATATATATATATATATATATATATATCCTAATAAATAAGTAACTCAAAGGCACATGTCATATCTTCATTGAATTAGTCACATGTCAATTTCTCATAATTTTGAATTTCTTAAAAAAAATGTTTGAATTTAATGTATTTAATTCCAATAATTCATAACTGAAACAAAAAATTAGGAACCTATTTATTTAAAACATATTATCTTTGATTCATTTCTGTCATTTAATACATTCCCAGCAGCTTCAATTTGCATATCTTTTGACAATTTCTAGAACCCTAATCATGTGTAGACCCAAATGACTCAAGCAGCACGTCCACATTTTGATGTATAACAAAATATAAAAAAACATATAATTTAGGCACATTAGTATTCTATTCACAATCACTTAATTAGTTTTCTTTAGTGTGTGATCAGAACTAACAAATAGCGGTTATCCCACTCCTAATAATGGTTGCTAATAAGCAACAAAGTTATGAAATATGATTAACTTCTAATGACAAATAATTTTTTGTCAACGGCAAATATATCCCACTCCTACTCCTATAATATATGTTAGTTGTACATTTTCTCAAACCGTTGTTACTGAATAACAACAAACTTGTCATTATTCAAATTGCCGAAAATTATTACCATAAGCAACATATTTTTGAAAAACATTATGATTTTGGAAATGAGTATTTGGCCAAAATTTTTGCTAATACATTGTATGGTTTTGGAATATGACATATTCTCGGAAATAGATAACTTATTAAAAAGAAATTATTTTCTGTTTACCGTATTGCACGGGTACTATTTAAGGATAGCACCCATTTCATCCCGTAAACCATAAACCTTAAACCCAAATTGACAAAATGGAATTGTTCACTGAAAAGAAACTATTATCATCGCCTACATTCAATGACCGTTGCTGTGCGCAAATTTAAATCAGATTAATTGAAAATTATGTAAAATTTTTATTTGAAAAAAATAATATTAATTTATTAGTTTTTAGATTAATCCGGTTCTATATACAAAAAACACAAAGTTAAACAATTAAATAGGTTCTTTATTTATATTCATCTAATGATTTAATCAAACTAGATAGCTTATTCGGCTAACTACACATACACAAAAAGTACATATTGTTTTCCGTAAAATGATAAATGTAGATATTTCTTAAAATAATTAACAAGTCTCCTAATACATCATAAGACATTCATGGTTTGGAATAACAAGGTCCACCCAAACCTTTAAACCATAAACATTACACAAACACTACAAATACTAACAAACTTTTACTATTTTTACCAAAATAAGTCAAATTAAAGTTAACCATATCAAATTAGAGTTAACCATTTTTTTTCATTTTACTTTACCATCATAGTTTTACATGTAATAAGAAGCAACTACATATTTTTATATATAACACAAAATAATACCATATTTTTATTTTTAACATAAAACTACATACTTTAATTTTTAATTGAAAACATCAACGTACTATATGCCGTTGTCGCATTGCGCGGGTACACACCTAGCAGTGAAGTAATATCATTGGGTAATCATGTTATTGAAATAGAGATTATATCTGGAAATAATATTGGAAATCGTACGTTTATTCCAAAAATGTCTTTGACGCCTTCAGATAAAAGAATTTCTTTCAAATTTCAAAGAAAACAATTTCCATTGATTGTATGTTTTGCAATGACAATAAATAAGAGTCAACGGCAATCGCTATCAAATGTGAGTTTGTTTCTGAGACAACCAGTCTTCAAACACGACCAGTTGTATGTTATATTGTCGAGAGTTAAAAGTAAAGATAGATGAAAAGTGTTAATTTTAGACGACGGTAAACTTAGCAATAGAACAACAAATGTTGTATTCAAAGAAGTCTTTCAAAGTTTGTAATTTCTTATAATTGTTCAAAGTTGATCAACATTTATGTTTAGTATTTAATTTAATAATGTATATATCCAAAAATTTCATTATATATTGTCGAGAATTTGTTATGCATAATTATTAGTGTTTAGGTTTTTTATTTAACAATTATTTTGTATCATCCTGTGTAATGCACAGGTATCACAACTAGTATATATATATATATATATATATATATATATATATATATATATATATATATATATATAAAAAGAATATCTAAACATTAATAATTATACATAAAAAATTTGTTTGTGTATCGTGACATCTTGCTTTTGATTTTAACTATTACGACTTTGTATTTTGATAAATATAATTGATTATGAGAATGTCACCGGTACTAAAATCAAATTCACTATTATGATTGTAATCGTTTATTATGACGTCAATTGTCTCTCTATTGTCTTCCAAATCATTCTAAACATTAAAAAATAATATGATATTAAAAAACAATTAATTTTGAAATTGAATGATAACAATTAATTTTGAAATTGAATGATAATTAAATCTATCATTAAGGAGTTAGAAACGTTTCAAACCAATTAGTTTTTCTTAAGAAATTTAAAATTATGAGAAGATGGCATGTGGCAAATTCAATGAGAAGATGACATCTGGCTTTGAGTTACTTATTTACTAGGATAGGATATATATATATATATATATATATATATATATATATATATATATATATATATATATATATATATATATATATATATATATATATATATATATATATATATATATATATATATATATATATACTAGTTGTAAAACCCGTGTATTACACGGGATGATACAAAAAAATTATTAATTAATAATATCTAAACATTAATAATTTTACATAAGAAATTTATTTGTGTATCGTGACATCTTGCTTTTGATTTTTACTATTACGACTTTGTATTTTGATAAATATAATTGATTATGAGAATGTCACCGGTACTAAAATCAAATTCACTATTATGGTTGGAGTCGTTCTTTAAAATATAATGACATCAATTGTCTCTCTATTGTCTTCCAAATCATTCTACACATTAAAAAAATAATATGATATTAAAAATCAATTATTTTTGAAATTAAATGATAACAATTAATTTTGAAATTGAATGATAATTAAACCAATCATTAATGAGTTAGAAAGGTTTCAAACCAATTAGCTTTTTTTAAAAATTTAAAATTATGAGAAAATGACATGTGGCAAAATGAATGTGGTGATGACATGTGGCTTTGAGTTACTTATTTATTAGGATAGGATATATATATATATATATATATATATATATATATATATATATATATATATATATATATATATATATATATATATATATATATATATATATATATATATATATATATATATATATATATATATATATATATATATATATATATATATATATATATATATATATATATATATATATATATATATAGGGATAGTTAATATTACTGTAGCTTATCAAAGTTATCAATTTTATCCAATTTGGTCCTTAAAGTATTTTTGTTGTGCAATTAGCCATTAAACCTGAATTAAATATGCCAATTATTGTTGGATTAGGTGTCTAAGCCATGACTTATAATTGTAATTATCTTATGAATAAAAGCAAAGTTCATTTGGGTTACCCTCATAGACGGAGGATAGATGTATAGTTCAGTAGAGAGAATAGTTGATTGATTAATTGTTTAATAAATCAATAGAAAATAAATATATGGTTTGTTAATATATTTAAGTATTAATATATTAATTAGAAACTATAATAATTAATTAAGATTTAATCTAGAATTAATTGGATTTAATTTAGTGATTAAATTAATTAATAAAAGGTGTAGGGAATGGTTGGCATTTATTCAATAGTTGAATAACTGGCCAGGTAAACCAGCGACCAAAGTTGGTGCCACCCTAGAGGCTCCTCCAGGAGTTGGCGAAACCCTAATTAGGGTTTAGGGGAGTCTGGTCCAAGTGGCCAAAAGCCTTGTCCATTTGGAGGCTTTCTAGGGTTTCAGGTGTAACCCTAGGAGGCTATAAAAGGAACCCCCTGGGAACCTCTTTCTCACGCCATCTCTCTTTCTGGGTTACTCTGCTGAACTGATTCCTCCATAGCTTGGGTGTGACTTGCATTTGAGGCAGGATTCTTTTGATGCTTGCTTGAAGGATCATAAGATCAAAGGTTGGTTTTCTCAATTAATCTTTAGAAATAATTGTATCCTTTAGGGTTTTGGTTTATTATCTTCATAGAAGAAAACATAGATCATCTTAAGGTTTCATGTGAACCATAGGAATTTTTGTGTTCATTGCTTGCATAGAATCCCTTCAGTGGTATCAGAGCATAGACTTGTTTTCTTATGAATTGATATAAAATGCATGCTTGATTCTTGCCTTGAGGTGTTTTGCTAAAACTCCTCCTTGGGAGGCATGAAAGTCGACGGCTTGGCTAGGGTTTCCTAACCCTAGCCGCCATGCCCTAATGGTCCCCTTTGATTGCTTGATTTGCTTGCCATAATAGTATGTTGTTATTTTTGGTAATGAGATTAATTAAAATAACTTGAACCTTTCTTGCTTGGCTTGTAATTTTCGAGAACCATAGGGACCTTGATAGAAAAATTAATTTGATTAATTTGGTAATATCTATCTTAGATTTAATTAGTTTAATTAATTGATTAATTAAAGGACCAATTAAATCAGCTTAAAGAATTAATTTAAAATTTTCAAAAATTAGTATAAATTTGCGAAAATTAGAATAAAATTAATTCTAAAATATTTTAATAAGATTAAAATATATCTTATATGTATTTATGATTAAAAGTTAATTTTATATATATAAGAAAATTGGTTAGTCTTATCGTTAGTAGGCCTCATTCACAAAACTGTCCTCTAAAGAGGGTATAAGGCGACTGACTATAAAATGTTAGTCTAATGGGTATCTACTCTTACCCACCGCTCTCCTGGTCAGTCGAGTGTCGTTAGCCGAACGGGTTTGATAGAACCGCTAAGCCTCTTAAAAGTATAATGCTATAATTGAAAGTACTAGAACCCTAAAACAAATCCCAATCTAGTTACTTTAGGTTAAAAATGTGAATTGATGCTAATCCATAATATTGCACATTGCACTTTGTGGAACGTTGGTGGAGTGTGTGTGGTTTACCGGCACGCCAACTGGGGTCCGCAAAGAGTCACAATGGGTTTCTTGATTTTGTCATTATTAACGGAGAGTGTGTGGATAACTGGCACGTTAATTAGAGATGACAATTGACTTCAAGAGTACCAAGCAATTTGCATGGTTATTCACACCCGGTTTGTGATCCTCGGTATCCCAGTCACAAACAGCGGGGCATTCCCGAGATTAAAACATGCTATCGAACAGTTCGGTAAATCTCAATGAAACTAGGAATTCCATTTTAATAAGATTATTTTCCGCAGTGGAATTGGCTGAATCGTCATTCGCCTACCTTATAAAATTTACAATAAAGATTACGGCTTCCCTTTTCGATATTGTAGATTGTTATTGTAGGATCCTAGCCTTATATTTATTCTTGGGTGAATATAAGGATTATTATTATTATTATATCTAATTAAAACTACCTTCTTCTTGTTCAGATGTCTTCTAACCAATCCGTTCCCCACTCAAATCCCGGTAATGTCACCTCGATTCTGTCATTGTGCTCAAAAGTGACGTTGGACGGCACTAACTACAATGACTGGATCCGCAACATCAAAATGGCTCTAAGGTTTGAACACAAAGAGTATGTTCTGGAAACCGAGCTTGTTGATGTGGACACTAAAACCGCTACTCCCGAGGAAATCGCTGCGTACACTAAACACTCTGATGATGCAACCAAAGTGGCTTGCATCATGATCGCTACCATGAACCTTGAACTGCAGCGTATCTATGAGGACTATTGGCCCTACGAGATGCACAAAGAGCTCGCGGAAAAGTTCCGCAAGCAAGAGCGCATCGAGAGGCGTGAGGTTGTAAAAGCCTTTACTAACGGCAAGCCTAAAGATGGAGAGTCCATCTGTGCACATGTGCAAAGGATGCATGGTTATGTAGAGAGGCTTAGGAAGCTGGAGATGCCTGTCCATGAGGATTTAGCAGTTGACATAGTGCTAAACTCCTTGCCCAGTTCTTATGACCAGTTCACACTGGCGTATCATTTGAACAACAACCAGGAAACTGTAGGTGAGTTACACCGCATGCTTCGGACGGTTGAGGACGGGATGAAGGGAAAAGGTTTGCTCCCTGTCAACCCGCCTGTCCTGACTATTGGCTCTGGAAAGGGAAAGAAACGGAAAGGCTCTCCTAAGCAGAACTGGAGGGAAAAGACTCATGTCGGGTCATCTAGCGGTGCCCCGAAAGGCAAGTCTTCCGGCATTCCACATGTTCAGAACCTCAAAGAGGCCGACTGCTTTTACTGCAAGCAAAAGGGTCATTGGAAAAGGAGCTGCCCAACGTATCTGCAGGATATCAAAGACGGTAAAGTGAAACCGTCACAAGCAGGTACGTATTCTATATCTAATAACTCATCTTTTTCCCGTTCTTGGGTCCTTGATACAGGATGTGGTTTTCATATCTGTTCTGATTTACAGGGCCTAGAGGAAAGTAGGGAGCTGGAGCATGGCAGATTGAACCTGGTCATGGGCGGTAGGCGAACGTCAGCTGTTACCATGATCGGTGTTTATAGACTAGTGCTAAGTAGTGGAGTTAGATTAGATTTACATAATCGTTGCTATGCGCCTGGCATGGCAAAGAACATAATTTCCTTTCATGCATTGTTTAAACAAGGTTTTTATTATGAGTTCAATAAATTAAATGGTTCAATTTCTGTTTTTAAAAATGATGTTTTTATATTTAATGCTATGCCTTGTGATGGAGTGTATGAATCTATTATGTGTGTTGATAATTATGGTAAAAATGTTTTAACTATTGATGTTTCAAGCGGTGTAGAAAAGGCATGTCTGTGGCATTGTCGCCTTGGCCATATAAACAAGAAACGTATCGCCCAACTCCAAAAGGATGGAGTGTTGGAATCATTCGACCTCGGGTCATATGATGTATGTGAATCTTGCTTACTTGGCAAGATGACAAAATCACCATTCAAAGGTTCCTTTGAAAGAGGTGAAAGTCTGTTGGATATCATACACACAGATGTGTGTGGTCCCTTCAGAACCACCACTAAAGATGGCACGCGGTTCTATGTGACCTTTACCGACGATTTTAGTAGATATGGGTATATCTACTTAATATCTACTTAATCAAGAATAAGTCGGATACCTTTGAAAAGTTCAAAGAGTTTAAAAATGAAACAGAAAATCAATTGGGCAGAAAGATAAAGATGCTTAGATCCGACAGAGGCGGTGAGTATCTTAGTATCGAGTTTCTCGATTACCTCAAGGAATGTGGAATTGTTTCACAGTTGTCGCCTCCAAGAACACCTCAGTTGAATGGTGTTGCTGAAAGGCGAAACCAAACCTTGTTGGACATGGTTCGTTCCATGATGAGTCGAGCTTCACTTCCGATCCATTTCTGGGGGTATGCCTTAGAGACTGCCGCCCATATCCTAAATCTTGTCCAAACCAAGAAGGTTCCGAAAACACCGCACGAGATGTGGACGGGGAAAGTTCCCTCGTTGGCACACATCAAAGTCTGGGGCTGTGAGGCTTACGTAAGACGTGAGACTCACGACAAGCTTGCGGAAAGAAGTGAAAGGTGTTATTTCATCGGATACCCGAAACAGTCTTTTGGATACTTGTTCTACAGACCAAGCGAGGACGTGGTCTTTGTAGCAAGACGGGGGTTCTTTCGAGAGAAAGAGCTCATTGCCAAAGAGGACAGTGGAAGTACTATCGATGTCGAAGAAATTCGGGAGACGACCAATGAACCAACCTTAGAAGAAACTAGCCACCAACATGAGGAAGAGGTTCCTGTTGGACCCACCGACATATCATTGCCCCTTAGGCGTTCAGGTAGAGTTAGCATGCCGCCAGAGTTCTATGGTTTCCATATTACTTCGGACGGTGACACGTTAGTCAGTGATCGTACATTGACTAATTTGGATGAGCCAGCTAACTACCGTGAAGCAGTGGCAGGCCCCGAGTCTGCAAAATGGAAAGAGGCAATGGACAGCGAGATAAAGTTCATGTATGACAATCAAGTTTGGAACTTGGTTGACAATGTACCGGGTCGAAAGACAGTCGGATGCAAGTGGATCTTCAAAAAGAAGACCGACATGGATAGAAAAGTGCATACTTATAAAGCTCGGCTGGTTGCGAAGGGATTCACTCAAACCCCAGGGGTTGACTATGATGAAACCTTCTCACCAATAGCCAAGATTAAGTCAATCAGGATAATGCTTGCCATAGCTGCGTTTCATGATTATGAAATCTGGCAGATGGATGTCAAAACCGCTTTCCTTAACGGGAAACTGACTGAGGATGTTTTCATGAGTCAGCCAGAAGGTTTTGTAGACACAAAGCACCCTGATAAAGTATGTAAGCTTGAAAGATCAATCTACGGGTTGAAGCAAGTGTCTCGCAGCTGGAATCTTTGCTTCCATGAGAAAGTCATAGAGTTTGGCTTCTCTAGGAGTGAAGATGAGTCTTGTGTATATGTCAAGGCTAGTGGGAGTAAAGTCACTTTCCTGGTGCTGTATGTTGATGATATACTGCTCATGGGAAACGACATTCCGACCTTGCAAGATGTTAAGGCTTGGCTCGGGAAGTGTTTCGCCATGAAAGACCTAGGAGAAGCTGCTTATATTCTCTGGATAAGAATACTTACAGATAGAAAGAGAAAATTGATAGGTCTAAGCCAATATACATATTTGGAAAAGGTGTTAAAAAGATTTAACATGGAAAATTCCAAAAAGGGAGAGCTGCCAATCCAAAGTAATACTAAATTGAGTAAGACTCAAAGTCCGAGTACCGATGAGGAAATAGTTGAAATGAGTCGGGTACCTTATGCTTCGGCAGTAGGGTCGATCATGTATGCTATGACATGTACTCGTCCCGACGTATCCTATGCACTAAGCATGGTTAGTCGGTTCCAGGGTAATCCTGGAAAAGCACATTGGATTGCGGTCAAGAACATACTCAAGTATCTGCGAAGGACAAAGAATATGGTATTGGTCCTTGGCGGCAGTGATGACTAGAAAGTGAGTGGATATACTGATGCCAGCTTCCAGATAGATAGGGACAGTGGACGGTCCCAGTCAGGCTGGGTATTTCTTTTGAACGGTGGAGCGGTCACTTGGAAAAGTTCCAAGCAGGAAACGGTGGCTGATTCAACGTGCGAATCAGAGTACATTGCAGCGAGTGAAGCGTCTAAAGAGGCGGCTTGGCTGAAGAATTTCATCGGGGACCTTGGAGTTGTCCCGAGCATTTAGGAGCAGGTGGAACTTTTCTGCGATAATGAAGGAGCGGTCGCCTTGACAAAGGAACCGCGAGACCATGGAAAGTCCAGGCATATCAAACGAAAGTACCATTATATTCGACATCAAGTAGAAGAATGTCACTTACTGGTTAAGTGGGTATCATCAGAAGACAATCCTGCAGATCCTTTGACTAAGGCTCTGAGTAGGATCAAGCACAATCAGCATGCCAGGAGCATTCGACTGAAGGATGATATTAGTTTTAGTAATTCATTAGATTTGAAACTTGTAACATTATAAATGTAATTGACTCGGTGATTTTATAATAGAGATTTATAAATGAGTATTGTTACTGCCTTTGTCAATTGTTTATTATTGTGTTTCTATATTTGCATGTTTAACTTCCTTAATAATTAGATTATTTAAAGTTCCATAGTCGATCACACTGTTAGGGAGTAAGTGTGAACGAAGACTGTCATGAATCGGTTGCAGACTGTCTAATGAGTTAGACATTGCAGTAAGACTACTGCAACGTTCATGAGTACTTAGAAAATATAGATTAGACTATTGGATAAACCCGCGCTTAACAGATTGCTTCATGGATTAAATCACGAGCAATGTTAAGACGATAATATCCGTTGATCTTTAAGTGGAGAGACATGATCTGTTATTTGTGAGAAAAGTGCTTATTGATAATGCGAAAACGCGCCGGTAACTCGGTGTTATAAAACGCATTGTTGTGAGTATTTTGACCCGCAAAAGGTATGGACATATAAGTCGAAACTTATCCGTCCCCTGACCCGATGGGAAACAGATATCTGTAGGCCTCTCGATGATTTTGAAGTTGACTGAAAGTGTTGGCCAACCGGGATTAAATTGATGTGTTCAATTAGTAGTCTCTAAAGTCATATGCAAATCAGAAATCGAGAAACAGAGTATCAGACCAAGATTGATGTTAATCCATGTCTTGAGTCTGAAAATATCCTGTTGGACGGAGGATCACCAGATCACTTATCTTTGGACAAAACTAACTGAGTCAGAGTTCAGACAATTAAAGTCATAGACTTATCCAAGTGGGAGACTGTTGGATTAGGTGTCTAAGCCATGACTTATAATTGTAATTATCTTATGAATAAAAGCAAACTCCATTTGGGTAGCCCTCATAGATGGAGGATAGATGTATAGTTTAGTAGAGAGAATAGTTGATTTATTAATTGTTTAATAAATCAATAGAAAATAAATATATGGTTTGTTAATATATTTAAGTGTTAATATATTAATTAGAAACTATAATAATTAATTAAGATTTAATCTAGAATTAATTGGATTTAATTTAGTGATTAAATTAATTAATAAAAGGTGCAGGGACTGGTTGGAATTTATTCAATAGTTGAATAACTGGCCAGGTAAACCAGGGACTAAAGTTGGCGCCACCCTGGAGGCTCCTCCAGGAGTTGGCGAAACCTTAATTAGGGTTTAGAGGAGTCTAGTCCAAGTGGCCAAAAGCCTTGTCCATTTGGAGGCTTTCTAGGGTTTCAGGTGTAACCCTAGGAGGCTATAAAAGGAACCCCCTGGGCACCTCTTTCTCACGCCATCTCTCTTTCTGGGTTACTCTGCTGAACTGATTCCTCCATAGCTTGGGTGTGACTTGTATTTGAGGCAGGATTCTTTTGCTGCTTGCTTGAAGGATCATAAGATCAAAGGTTGGTTTTCTCAATTAATCTTTAGAAATAATTGTATCCTTTAGGGTTTTAGTTTATTATCTTCATAGAAGAAAACATAGATCATCTTAGGGTTGCATGTGAACCATAGGAATTTTTGTGTTCATTGCTTGCATAGAATCCCTTCAATTATACCATTTTATAAGGTGTTCATCCGGTAAACAAGCTGATTTGACATTTGCTCTATTTTGTTTTTCTTTTGGAAATGTGACTTAAGTTTTGAAAATATGCTAATAAAGTGACTAAGAAGAAGTCGTGTGTCGATCCAAACAAAAAAAAAGCTACGAAACTAGGGTTTTTTCTTATTGTTGCGATCAAGCTGAAGCACCATCGCAGCAGAAAAAATAGCTACTTCGATCCCTCGGGGTTTATATCCGATTGTGGAACTCGACTTTCAAGTGGTATTTGTTCGACGTCCTTTTTCTTATGGTGATGGTTGACAACGCCTAGTGATATTAAGTATTTTAGGCGTTGTTGAGCCCTGTTCTTGGTAAAATTATATCAAATATGCATGGGTATTCTCACTTTTCGTGTCAGGACTTGTCCGGAGAAAAAGAGTAAAAACAGGGACTAAAAGTGTACAAAAGGAAGAAGTATGGAAAGAATGAAAAATCAGAGAAACACGTACGCGCGCCGCGGAATTCCCTTATGCGCGACGTGGGCGTAAGGCGGTGAAACACATTTGAATGACGAAAAAACGGGGAACGGATAAGTACGCGCGCCGCGGATTTCACTTATGCGCGGCGCGGTCACGGGAAATTTGCAACTATAAATAGAGGCATTTCCAGCCGAAAACCCGAGCAAAGACCGGGTGTAAACATCGACCTAGAAGCTCTTTGACTCGAGGATTCATTTCAGCAAGCTCATATTTGGTATTTTCATGTTTTAGATTTTATTTCATTTTTAGTTAAACATTTGTAAGCTTTGAGTTGAGTCTTTGGGTGTGACAACCATTGATCTCAAGCTTAGGGTTCTGTTTTTAGTAGCATTTGGTCACTGGTTTGATGTTTGGATATTGGTTTTGGTGAATGCAATCATTCGGTTAATGTTAATATTGGTTTTTCGGTATTTTGGATGTTAGTTTGTGTTCGATTGTTGTTTGTGATTGGATTGTGTTTTGGACTTGGTTGGGACTGTTTTTCCTTTGCTGAAAACAGTAGCTAATTAGGTTAGGGTTAAGCACTAAACCTTGGCTAGTAACTGTTCAATAGGACTTTAACTAGCGGTAGTTTATGCTTTGCTTGGTTTTGCTAGGTTGAATGCCTTCAATTGCTTCTGATCCAGAGATGTACTTCTGAATTCAGAAAGTAACTAGGTCATTTGAGCATAGCTGAGCTTGGCTTGTGTTTTTTGAATATTGTTTTGAGATAGGAAGATAGAAATTAGTTCCTCCGACTATAGCCGTGACACTATCAGTTGGTAATCTCTCATCTAGGCTAACCACGTAGCTCCAGTGGATCGACCCTGACTCCACTGTACTAGTGAATGTTAGGTTATTTCTTATTTTTGACCGCATGACGACCTCTGCGTGCACGTCAAATTTTGGCGCCGTTGCCGGGGAGCTGTGCGCTTAGGTTAGGTGAGTAGTAGGAACTCGTTTCTTATTTTTATGTTTGATTTTAGTTTGCTGATTTTTGGTATGTGTACATCCTTATAATGGGTGACTACATGTACTCGGATCAGTATGAAGATTATGGAAACCCGGCCGACACCTATTACGAGGATGATTGTTATAATGGATCATTCGATGACAATGGATGGGGGACCGAGAAGTCATCTCAGCCTGAGAATTCTGTAACTTTGGCCCAACTTTGGGTATTCATGTATAACAACTACCATGAACAGAAGGACCAGGCTGAAGCTCTTGAAAAAGTGCAAGCTTCTTTAGATAGGTTAGAGGAAAGTTGGAATTGTTCACCACCTTCGCCAGAACCGGAGGTGAGTGATTTTTATACCAATGATAATGTGTGTGAACTTGCATCACCTGAATATGTGATGGAAGGGCATACACCGTGCGAAAGTCAAGAGACCACTGAGATGGTCGAAAATGTTGTTGAGGAAGAGGTTATAGGTGACAATGCTACCTCTGACTCAACAGCTTTTGATGTTTTTGAAAATATTAATAATGTTGATCTGGTGATGTGTGAACCCATACTATCACCAGACGATTTGATTGATGAGGATGTTGTGGAGGAGGCTGTAAGTGACAGTACAGACCCCAGCCCAACGACTCCCGAAATTGTTGAAGTTTTTGATATTATTGAGGAAGGGGGTGTAGATGACAATATTACCCCCGACCTTGTAATTTTTGAAAAATTTGAAAATAAGGATCTGATGATGGGTGACTTTGTACCACCATCAGATCAAACCAGTCACTCACTCTTGGTCCCAATCCACCAGTTGGACGATGATCAAGAAATTGATGCTGACGAATTGATATTTGAAAACAATAAACATGATTTTATCACCACTCATGATCCATTCATGAATGGAAGATTAGATGTAATCAATACCATCGATGAGGACATTCGGGAGTATACCAACAATATGCCTCCTGATCCTAATCAACTGGAAAATTTTCACTGGCATTGCAAGCCAAAATTGCAAACTGAAGATGGCACGTGGTACACTGGAAAAATGAAATCTACAAAACAACTACTGGGAGCAGCACTGGGCGCGCTCCATGTCAAGCCTTTGATTTTGAAGAAATATAGAAGGAAGGACCGAGCTTGGAGGTTCAAAGCTACTTCCAAGCACTCGCGGGAAATCATCAGAAGACGGCAGCTGGGTAGCAACAGGAGAACCAACAAGCCATTCGACCCAGGGAAGTGGAAGGAGTATGTGGACAATAAAGGGACGGTGGTGACTGAAAATCAGCGAAGGAAGAAGGCATACGATCCACCGTAGCTGTAGAAGGAGTTCCACGTCTGGCTGAAGACGTTAAACTTAGCGCTTGTTGGGAGGCAATCCATCGTGTCATAGGTAGGTTTTATAAGTCTTTAGGATTAATTTAGAAAATACATCAATCTTTTGCAGGCATTAGTGGTCTGAAGCAAGTGTGGGGTCGTGTGAAAAGTTTTTTGAAATTTTCAAGACTGCGCCGCGGATTTTTGAATTGCGCGACGCGGGTTCGGAACTCAACCCGATGCGCAGGGGTTGATTTGGCGACACGCGCGTCGCGGAAACGGGAAATGCGCGCCGCGGGAAACGATCAGACGGTTTTTGCCTTTATACGGTGAGCCGCGGCTCACAACTCAAATCACACGACTCGGAGCTCTGGTGATCAAAAATTTCTTGCATTTTTTCTTGCTTATTGTGTTTCTACTACCAAGGTACGCTCTTTTAACTATCTATCAGCTGTTTAAACTAGTTATTAGGTAGTTAATTTTAGGTTTTATTCCAAAAAGTTCAAAAACTTAGAATCACTAATGCTAGCCCATCGGGTGTTTGTTTTGCCAAATGGACACCCTAGATGAGCTAGTCGGCACCTAGGCTACCCTGTGGTATGATTAAAATGAGATTTAGCATGTTTAAATGGGGATTTGATCCCGGGTTTTCAAAACAGCCGTACGCCGCGCCGCGCCCTGGCTCTTGGGCCGCGCCGCGGTGCGGTGGGGAAGAAAAGGGACTAATTTTGCAAAAATTTTGTTTGTGGCTGTATTTTCTTTTTGCAGACGATGTTCAGATTAGACCACGCCTTCCTTCAGTTTCTTGCGGGACTTGACAGTTCGGTGGAGTATAGTTCGCGACGGGATGCACTGACCAGTCGCCGGGTTCTCGAGGCGACTGTTATAGACCGAGACATCTTGAGGGATGCAGGGCTTTGGGATGCGATCGAGCCATTTCTGCACCGCACCTGGACCCACGAGGAGACATCGTTCACTTGCCGTGGATGGGACAGGATCATGGCCACGGACGAGGACGTGGTCTACACGGAGTTGCTACTGGAGTTCATCTCCACCATCCAGTTCGCACCGCGGGCGGGGGACCCACGCTCCAGACTGGTGCGTTTTCGTTTGGGAGGTGTGCACAGGGAGTGCAACCTCCGGGAGTTCGGGAGGCGCGCAGGCATCTACACTGAGCAGGACCTCCAGCACCGTTACTTCACCCGGTTCTTCGGGTCATGCATCCAGGGGGAGCCTGAGCGCCCTCCCAACATGGAGGTTTGGACACCGTTTTCCAATGTTATGTACGAGGCGGGGACCTCGAGGGAGAGCCACCTACGCGATCCACTTCACCGCCTCATGCACCGGATCGTCTCCACCTCCATCATGCATCGGGAGGGGGCGAGAAGGTGTCGGGCGATGACATGACATTTTTGTGGGTTCTCCTCGACCCGTCCCGATTCCTCTATCTCCCCTACGCCCTCGCGATTGCTCTCTCCACCCACGCGACCGGTGCCTCCTCCAGCAGTCCACTACCCAGGGGGTACTTCATTACCCGCCTGACCCGCTCTTATGGCATTCTTACTGCCCCCGTGGCAGCTTCCTTGACCGCTCTGCCCCCATCGCGCACTACAGCACACACTTTGGAGAGGATGCTGCTCATTCAGCAGCAGCGACCGGGGCAGTACATCCGGGCACAGACCGAGCTTCCTCAGGCACCCCAGCCTGCATATGCCCAGCCCGGCAGGAGACGCCGGAGACAGGAGCCAGCAGCACCAGAGCCGGCACAGCCGCAGCCGGAGCAGGTCGACCCATCAGCCCTCCGCCGGTTGGAGGCCAGGGTCACGCGGATTGAGGATCAGCTCACGAGAGTCCTGGACCAGCTCGAGTGGATCGGGGAGGTACTTATCCAGACCACATCAGCACAGGGTAGACGCCCCCGACCATTCCCAGCCAGGTCCCACGATCACGAGGCTGGATCCTCCAGGCCACCGGGTAGTGATTGATCGCTACAACTCCAGCATATGAATCAAGGATCTTTTTGTACGCAATTATACCTGTGATATTGAGCACCAAGCAGTCTACCGTCCAAAAAGGGGTAACTCTTTCTCCCTTGCTTTGAATTTATTTTTGTACAACGGGGACGTTGTACGGTTTTAAGTGTGGGGTGTGGACGGTCGAAAGAGATTTTTTTGAAATTTTTGCAGAAATGATCAATTTTTCAATTTTTAGCAATATTTTTCAAAATTTTTAATAAATTGCAATTTTGAAATGAATGGTTTGTGATTGTGATAGCATTAGTATTTTTCAAGAAATACTATTTAATTGTGAGCATACTATTAGTTAGTCAAATAAGTTAGTTTTACGAGTTTAGAAGATTGAGTTGTTTTAAGATTGGAATTTAGGAAGGAAAAGTCAATCTGTGGCCTTTGTTGTTCGAGCCGGTAGGTCTAAAATGGGTGGACTTTACGCACCTTACCACCTAAGATCGTCTGGTCTGGGATGGTATTTCTGAAAGCTCGTTACACGGACAACATCGAAAGTCATGGACATTTCCTTAATGGCCTTTAGAATCTGAATGAGTAAGTACACTTCATTGTGGACAGAAAGTTTGTAATCAAGGGTTCTCTAGAAAGCCATGAATTCCAAAGAACAACTCAATTACGTTTTCACAAACTATTCCACTCTAACTCGGGAGACAATAAACTTTGAAGCTGAACACAGTCAGAAATTGTTTGATTCTTTATTATAATTTGTTAAAAACTCTCTTGCTTGGGGACAAGCAAGGCACAAGTGTGGGGTGTTTGACAACGCCTAGTGATATTAAGTATTTTAGGCATTGTTGAGCCCTATTCTTGGTAAAATTATATCAAATATGCATGGGCATTCTCACTTTTCGTGTCAGGACTTGTCCGGAGAAAAAGAGTAAAAACAGGGACTAAAAGTGTACAAAAGGAAGAAGTATGGAAAGAATGAAAAATCAGAGAAACACGTACGCGCGCCGCGGAATTCCCTTATGCGCGACGCGGGCGTAAGGCGGTGAAACACATTTGAATGACGAAAAAACGGGGAACGGATAAGTACGCGCGCCGCGGATTTCACTTATGCGCGGCGCGGTCACGGGAAATTTGCAACTATAAATAGAGGCATTTCCAGCCGAAAACCCGAGCAAAGACCGGGTGTAAACATCGACCTAGAAGCTCTTTGACTCGAGGATTCATTTCAGCAAGCTCATATTTGGTATTTTCATGTTTTAGATTTTATTTCATTTTTAGTTAAACATTTGTAAGCTTTGAGTTGAGTCTTTGGGTGTGACAACCATTGATCTCAAGCTTAGGGTTCTGTTTTTAGTAGCATTTGGTCACTGGTTTGATGTTTGGATATTGGTTTTGGTGAATGCAATCATTCGGTTAATGTTAATATTGGTTTTTCGGTATTTTGGATGTTAGTTTGTGTTCGATTGTTGTTTGTGATTGGATTGTGTTTTGGACTTGGTTGGGACTGTTTTTCCTTTGCTGAAAACAGTAGCTAATTAGGTTAGGGTTAAGCACTAAACCTTGGCTAGTAACTGTTCAATAGGACTTTAACTAGCGGTAGTTTATGCTTTGCTTGGTTTTGCTAGGTTGAATGCCTTCAATTGCTTCTGATCCAGAGATGTACTTCTGAATTCAGAAAGTAACTAGGTCATTTGAGCATAGCTGAGCTTGGCTTGCGTTTTTTGAATATTGTTTTGAGATAGGAAGATAGAAATTAGTTCCTCCGACTATAGCCGTGACACTATCAGTTGGTAATCTCTCATCTAGGCTAACCACGTAGCTCCTGTGGATCGACCCTGACTCCACTGTACTAGTGAATGTTAGGTTATTTCTTATTTTTGACCGCATGACGACCTCTGCGTGCACGTCAATGGTATAACGTTTACTTTTAAATATCATGATTTTAATAGTTATGACCTTTTCTGAGTGTGTTACTTTCTTAGAAGGTTTACTGCTAGAAGTTTCTAAGAAACTTTACTATTGTGAGCCAGATCAAACCCTCTGTGATTTATGCTAAACCATCGAATTGGGACCTGAGATTGATGTCTGGACAAGTTAAGTCATACCAAAAATAAAGTAGCGCTGAACAGCCCAGTTAGCGGCGCTAACTGTGAGCTGGGTGACATGTGGGTGTTTTTCAAGCAGAAATCAGAGAATTTGATACCTTATTCCCGATTGGTATGGCTGAATGAATATAGAGTGCTTATAAGTGTTATATGTTGGACAATGTAGGTATAGTTGGAAACTAACAGAGTGGGAGCACGTTATCTACTAGTCCACTCATCCTAGACTGATAATAGAGCAGCTGATCAGTTGAGTAATCAATGTTTTACCTTTGTGTTGTATAATTGTGCGTTTTTTGTGGCTTGATGTTAGTTGTTGAATCCTTTGTGGCTTAGAAGTTGATTTAGGCCTTAGTGGGCGAGGGGCTAGGCTTTATAGCATATATATATATATATATATATATATATATATATATATATATATATATATATATATATATATATATATATATATATATATATATATATATATATATATATATATATATACACTATACTATACTATAAACCATATATAAATTACAACACTTTTAAGCACATAGTCTTAATTTTTAAGACAGTACAATCACCTACTGCACCTTCCTTTTTGCTGAACACGCGTATGGTTAGAAAAAAATGACCTAATTTGACACTATAAAACCAATTAAAAACCCTAGAACTAATTAGCCGTCATCGCCTTTTGCTCCACAAGCCGCTTCTTCCTCTCCTGGTTCTATCTAGATCTATGCTCCTGGAAGAAGAACCGCCTTCTTCATCAAGCTTCGGTTTCCCCCTCTCATATTCAAGAAATGGGTTTCGATGCTCCTCGACATCCTTTAGCCGTCATCGCCTTTTGCTCCACCAGCCGCTTCTTCCTCTCCTGGTTGTCTCTCGATCTATGCTCCTAGAAGAAGAACCGCCTTCTTCATCAAGCTTCGGTTTCCCCCTCTCATATTCAAGAAATGGGTTTCGATGCTCCTCGAAGAAAAGACCACCACCATCGCTACCCCCCTCACCATCGTGGTTCTTCCTCGAAGATTAAAAATCAGATCCTTCAAAATCGGTATGTGTACTTTGCAATCTAGCCATTGTTCGGGTGTTTTAGCACCGACTCATGATTAAACTAAAAAATGCAGGTGGTTATTCTGCATCCTGTGTTTCTTCCTCGAAGAAAAGAACGCCACCATCGCTACCCCCCTCACCATCGTGGTTCTTCCTCGAAGATTCAAAATCGGATCCTTCAAAATCGGTATGTGAATCGGATCCTTCATCCATCTCGAAGTTCTATGCCCATTTTCGTAGTCTCTCATATTTTTTTTTCGAAATGTGAATCTGTTTCGGGTTGTTGATACAAAGTTTTTTTACTCATTTTAGCAATCTATTTTGAATCTTTATTTCCTGAAACTTATAACTGCTTTGATGGTTTATCAATGGTGAACGAGATGGATGATTTGTTAGAGTTTTTTCTACCTTTCCTTGCTTTATGTGTTAACTTAATTGTACTTTTAGTTGTAACGAGTTTTCAACTAATTTCACTTACGAAATCACTTCAGATCGAGCAAAGATTTTTGACATGCACACACAGAAAGATTGAAGAGTATTGGTCACATACTCCAGATAATTGAGCAGGGCATATGGCTGGATTGGACTATTTAGTAAGTTGAACAGCTCCACTTACGGCTTCCAAATATTTTTTATGATTTTGCAGGTAATCGACAAACCCATATCTTCAAAAGGTTTATCGAATTGCATCTCACTGTCACTCTCTTTCTTTTCTGGTTTGCATTCAGACACACATGAAACACATGCACACATTAGATCTAAACATACACCTAGATATGAAGTATAATGATATAATAAGGAGAAAAGAAGTAAGACTCTATACCAAAAAAAATCAATGAAAGTACATTGCTCATTATTGCGTTTAACCCTTTTTGTTTTTCCTTTTTCAAGATTTAATTTTCTGTTACAGTTGTACTTCCTTTTTTTCTTATTAGGGCATTGTACTTAGCAAACTCTACTGAATTGTAGCATTGTACTTTCTTATTAGGTTATTAATGGGTACTAACCCTCATACTTGTCTGGGAAATTCCAGACATCGAGCAGAACAATGTCATATACTTGAATCAGGTAAATCACACCCACACTTTTTAAGTATTTGCAATAGCATGTCAAGGCTTATTATGCTAATTGTGTATTTGTTGATTTGCAGGAGATTAAAGAATCAGTGCAGTCAGATTCCATGCATCATGTTTCCCTTCTTGTTCAACCAATGTTACAGGTTCATTTTTTATTTTTTTGGGAAAAAAGACTGTTTTATTCTCTAACTATCTACTGTTGGATGCAGCCTTTAGATGCTGCTTTTGCACACTATGATGTAGATCAACACAAGAGATCTGCAAAGGCCACTGGCAAACCACCCAATGGTTATGGCTATGTCTGCCAATGTTGTTGTTTTGTTTTATTGCTCATTCATCATTGCATACAATTACTGTACATTACAAAGCAATTTTTTTAATGTTTTTTTATTATTCATAACTATTGTGACAACTTGAATGTGGCAGGATCTACAACCTGCTGACATTCAAAACATTAGGTATCACTTTTATGTTTTTCTGTCACTTGTTTGACATATTTAAATATGCTTTTGATTTGAATTTTTTTTATTAATCTTTGTGGTTGTATATTAGGCTTACATACAGTGGTTTATGCATGTGGGTACCCGAATACAAATTCAGGGAGTGTTTATTGGCGACCCTAGCTGTCCCCTTCCAGTTAATGTGCTCATATCATGCAATCATGAATTTCAGTTCAAATCGAAAGGTATATAATTTTGAATAATTTAAAATTTGAAAATTTTGAATAATTTGAAAATTTCGGAAATTTGAATCATTTGATAAGTTTGAAAATTTTAAAATTGAATAATCTTAAAATTTTGAATAATTTGAAAAGTTTGAAAATCTGAAAATTTGAATAATTTTGAAAAAGTTTGAATAATTTCAAATTTTCGAAATTTGAAAATTTTGAATAATTTGAGAAGTTTGAAAATTTCGGAAATTTGAATAATTTGAAAAGTTTGAATCTTTTAAAATTGAATAATCTTAAAAGTTTGAAAAGTTTGAAAAAAGTTTGAATTTTTTTTAAAAAGTTTGAAAATTTTTGAAAAAGTTTGAATTTAACTTCTCCGGTCTACAGGCTCTTCAGATTCTTATCCGTTCTCCTTGCTCTGTATCTCATGTGCACGCACAACAAACTATAATACTTAAAGTAAACATTATTTTTTGTTAATGCAGAAAAAGGGTAAAAAAGGAAATTACGTGAACATGAGATTGTTTGCCTGAGTTATAGACCGGTATTGTACTTGGAACATGGGCAGTTCAAAAAAAAAAAAGGAAAAAAAAACTTGGAACATGGACCAAGAATGTTAACAGAACCTCAAATGACAACCAAAATTGCATAAGAGCTTTTTGGGACCAATGTTTCAAAACTCAGCTATAGTTGCTGTGAAACTTGGAAAAAGAAAGTTATGTGCAATCTTGTGAAATGGATGGTCTTAATACATAAGGGACCAACCTATAACTTAAGCTGTTACGTCATTCTGTTTATATCAAGTCAACAAGAAAGAACTCTATATATATATGAATGTATTAACTCTTATATCCATTAAGTCGAACAGAAGCAACACCTTAATTATCCATGTTAATACTTAATTATAATTATCTGTAAAGACATTTTGTTATTTCATTACAACTTAAGATAATTTTTTTGAATTATACTTTTGTTTTTTATTAAGACTTCATGTTATTCTTCTTCATTTATTCTACAGAAATAAAGAGCATAAACTGCATGGCTGGAATAAAACCAAGTTATTTTGGAAAGTTTGATTTATAAGTTGTTGAATAAGGATTGGATCCCCTACGGTAAAGAAGGGTTTCGTGTGCCTGGAGCCTGGCTGCTTTTTGTGCTACTGTGTTTTAATGACTTATGTGCCCTTCTTTTTAGAAATAATATTAAATAACAAATGTCTAATTACCAATATATTTTTCATGAACTTTTTAATGTACTGGCGAAATATATTACCAAATATAAAAATTTAAATGTAGTGGCCTATTTTGAAACTTTTATAGTTTTATGGTATGTTTATTATTAAAATTTTTAACAAAATTAAATATTACGACTATAGAACTTTTACCCGTTTTGTTTCCTTTTTTGGCCATTAAAAAGCCATTTGATGCCATGTATATAACTATTAATTCTGGATTATCTTTTAATTAAGCTTAAACAAATAACTTGGTAAAATGAAACTACAATTATCAAGTGATAAGTTCAACAATTTTATGGTAAAAAAAAAAATGAAACAAATGCTCGATGATAAGATGTAAATTGGTTAAAAAGAAAACTAATCGTTAAAAAATATTTAGCAAAAGAAATGAAGTGTTGAAAAGAAACTACGGTAAGTTGAACCAAACGACGGTAGACAATATTTGTTAATGCATTGTGTGTTCTTTGTAGGGATGAGCAAAACCGAAACCGAAAACCGAAAAAAACAGACAAAACCGAAAAACCGAAACCGAAACAAAACCGATGGTTTGGGTTTGTATTTTTTAAAATCCGAAAAATTGGGTTCGGTTTCGGTTTTAAGGAATGATAAAACCGAATAAAACCGAACCGAACCGATTTATATAAAATCGTTAAAATATATATTCCGTATACATGAGTCTTATATTTAAGGGTTTATGACATAACAGCCCTATAAAGTATACAAAAATATTTTAAAAGGTCCCTAAACTATTTTTTGTGCCCCCTAGACCACTAAACACAGGTTTGAAGTGCTGATTTGGTCACGCGGTTGGGATATAACCGGTTTCCCGGTTATTAAAAGAAAAAAAAGGCCACGTAAAATCATAATCGCTTGGTGAAACACGTCACTTATATGACGTAAGGTGAACTCGGTTATATGTAGTTCATTGGTGTAAGGGAGACGCAAAGAAAACTTCAAAGGGTTAAAGTGAAATCATCGAACGACTCGAGACCAAACACCCACCTTGAAAAGCTGATTCAAACGACAAGGATGGCCTGGATGAACCAAACGCATCTTCTTTACCTGGTGGAGAACAAGTTACCTTTGCCAGACTGCCATTGTGAGGAAACGGTGAAGTTACGAACATCATCGACACCTGAGAACCCTAAACGCCGCTTTGTGAACTGCCGGTATTCGTTGGTAAGAAGTTTTCTGGGAAGTTATTTGCTTAAAATCCAGCTGATCGGAACCACATTGTAGGATTTGAATTCGATGTCTGAAAAAAGAAACCCTAATTTTGTTTTTTGATCACTGCAGACTGAAAGAGATTGTGGATGTTTTGGATGGGTGGATCCGGCACTTAGCCGGCATTACAAGGCCGAGGTCAACAACCTTGTAAACGAAATTGTTAGGATTCGACGCCACCCTGAAGTGGCGATATTGAGGGCTCAACTTAAGGAGGATAAGGAAAAGCATGATGCTGACCTCGATGCAGCAGTACTGCGTGTTGTAGAGCTGGAAGAGGAATTGGCAGAAGAAAAGAGGAATTCAACTCGCCAAAAGCTGATGATCCACTTGTTGGTTTGTTTGGTTGTTTTGTTGTTCTTGTGCAGGTACGTAATGTAGGTGGGGTATGGAATTTCAACAGGATTTTCGGTTTATGTGGGATGTAAATATGCAGGTAGTTGGATGACTATTTTGGGTTTTTGGGGATCGGATGTTATGTTATGGGGTGTGTGGATGAACAACCTGCAAATGGATGTTTGAAAAGTATTTTGTAGGGGTGAAGATAGGAATGTGGCCAGTTAGTAAGTTAGTGTTGATATAACCAACATTTTGTACTGGAATTCCTTTACCCGATGTATGTAACCAATTAATGTAATAGATGTAATGGGAAAAAAAAAAACAGAATCCCATGTTTATTCTAAATCCTTTTGTCCATGTGCAATTGAAATGGGGGACCAATTTTAAAGTGAAAAAAAAGATTCTCACATAAAGTTGGGATTAAATATGTTTCCAGACATGTGGGACATATGAGTTCTGTCCACAATCTGATTATAATAAATGCATGTGACATATGAGATTTGTCCCTTGGTCCCCTTGTGCATATATTGTTGTTTTGTTTGGTTGTTTTGTTGTCTTTAACATGCAGTTTCTTTAATGTCCACAATTTGATTACAATAAAGGCATGTGACATATGAATTTTGTCCCTTGGTTCGGTGACACAATGCAAACTGATTTACAGTACAATGCTATAAAGTAGAATGCTATAACTGATATGCATTTGAAAGTACAATGCTATAATTGGTATGAAGTTTCTTAATTGACAATTCTGGCTTTGTTGTCGGTTCTGCAATATTTAGTGACACAATGCAAGCTCTTTGGTCTAAGTAAAGTTCACACCACACAACCATAATGATTATAGTTACAACCTGATTTAAAGTACAATGCTATAACTGATCAAAATTAGAAAGTACATACCATTCAGACACAACTGTATTAGTTTCTTTTTGCAACATGCAATATCATTACCAAAAGTGGTATGCACATGCACACCAACATGTTGCCAGAGTTACTAAAAACATAATAATCCATTCATACACAACAGTTAAAAACATTCAAGTTCAAATATGAAACTACTCCAAGGTGACTGGTTTGGAAGCTGAATTCCCTTCCCCATTGACACCTATGATATTCCTGGCTAGCTTTTGCTTCACAATTCTCTCGGATTTTCTAATATGTTCAAGTTTCTCTTTTTTCACCTGCTTCAAAAGTGTTGCTTGGCTTTGCGTTGGGACAGTTTGAGTGTCTATTGGAGTATGTTGTGTAAGTCCCTCAATCTGAACTGCATTATCATCAACATCATTTGCAAGGTGATTGTTTTCCATTACCATCTAAAATCAATATAATATAATTAAACATTAAGTTGGTTGCCAAACTTGAAAAGTACAAAGATATTTAATTAAGTTGATTGCATAAGTTAAAAGTCATACATCCTTATCTGCTTTATCATTTCTTTCAATTTGGACCCCTTCAGTTTCCATTGGTCTTTGTTGTGTAACTCCCTCAGTGGCAACTGCATCATCATCAGGTTGCATTGGTGTTTCTTGTGTAAGTCCTTCAGTGGGCACTGCAGCATCTCTGCTTGTTTTTTTCTGGTTCAACAACAAACATTAGTGTACATCAAACACATATGGTTCAATTATTAGAGAAGTACCTGATTCCCGTGTGGTTTCTTTGGCCTTTTAACATTCATCTTTGTTGGCTTAGAACTTTTTTTACATGTTTCCTTATTATGTCCACTTTCATGGCAAACACTACACATCATAATCTTACCTGTTTTTGAAACCTTATGCTTACCAATTCTTTCAGTAGCATCTCTCTTACGTTTTACAGTGGGCCTTCCAGGCATTCTTCTGAATTTTGGTGGCAAAGGTGGAATATAATATGATTCTGGCCACATGGTACTTCCATTCATAGGTGATATGCAATACTTGTATGACTTTATGTACTTAGATCTACTAAAGTATGGATGAACATACTTCTCGACATCCCTATTAAGAAAACTTATTGCTGCTACAGAATGTACACAACCATACCCATTCAACTGCCATAACCTACAAGAACAAGTTTTGTTGTCTAGGTCCACCTCAAAAGCTTCTCCTTCACACCTAGTCTCAAATTTCTGAAGACCACTAGGTAATACTTGCCAATACCTTTGCTTTATCTTCAATAAGTTTAACTGATGTCTGATAGCTGGTGATATGTCACTTGACCATGGTTTTCCCTTCATTTTGAATAACCTTTCCATCATATACAACCTCAATTCCTCTAACATGGTTATTATGGGTTTTCTCCTTGCTTCAACAATAATTGCATTAAAACTCTCAGATAAACCATTTACAGTTGCTGCACAACATCTACCTGTTTCAAAGAAGGCCCTTGACCAAGTCTTTGGGTCCTTGTCCATCAAATATTTGTGGGCTAGTGGACAAAGATTCTCCATTTCCTTCATAAACACTTTGAATGACTGTTCTGTTGTAGCATTTGATGATTTCCAAAATAGATTTTCAAAGTGTGCACCAGGAAATCTCTTTTTAAAATTAGAACATATGTGTCTGGCACATTGTCTATGCTCAGCTTGAGGGACCAACTCCTTAACAGCCTCCATTAGGCCCTACAGCTTGAGGGACCAACTCCTTAACAGCCTCCATTAGGCCCTACATAAACATAAATCATGAGTAAAGTGTGACTTTAAATATTCAGCAGCACAAATAAAGAAGGAATGATAATTTATATTACCTTATGTTGATCAGACATCAATGTTAACCCATCTCCAAGCCCCAAGTTTAGATCTTCTATGAGTATATCAAGAAACCATTTCCAGTTTTCCTTGTTCTCAACACACACAACTGCCCAAGCTATAGGGTATATATGATTATTTGCATCTCTACCCACAGCACAAAGTAACTCCCCTTGACAAATTCCTTTCAAGAAACAACCATCTATGCCTATCACCCTTCTACAACCTTCCATCCATCCTTTCTTAACAGCATCAAAACAGACATAAAGTTTGCAAAAATAGTTTTTACCATCTGGCATTGGCACAACATCCAATTTCACAGTTGAATCTGGGTTTGACCTTCTAATCTCCATCATGTAAGACCATAACTTAGCATAATGTTCAGTCAATGTACCCTCTATTAAATTGATGGCATGTTGCCTTGCCCTTCTACATTGGCTTAGACTGACATCTATTCCAAATTTTTTAATCACCTCTAGTCTTAGTTGTCTAATACTAAGTTTTTGTCTATGTAACATTTCCTTTGTGTAATGACTTCCAATCCAAGAGTATGTGACAATTGATCCTAACTTGTAGTTTCTTGCACAGTTATGCTCACTTTTCAAAGAATTTATTTGAAATGAATGTTCATCTCCCATCCATGATGCCCATAACCTAAATGAACATTCTCCTTTACAACACTTCACCAACAACCTTTTATTATCATTCTTCTTGAAAGCAAGTTGGTATCCATTAGCCACAGCATAGTTACACAACATGTTTTTTAGCTGTTTTGGGTTCTCAAATCTCATACCTAGAATGGGTTTTTGAGTCTTCCAATGTATTTTTTCATTAAATCTTGGATGAACAACACATTCTTCCTCATTCTCTTTGTCCTCATAATCTTCATCCTCAGGACACATTTTGCTGAGAAATTCATCATCAGCAGTTTTGTTCATTTTTGGAATTTCATGATCACCAATCATATCTTCTAAATCCTGGAAACCAGGGTCTTCTTCTTCTTCATTCGTTTCTTTGTTTACAGCTTCAGTTTCTTCATTTGTTGATTGTATTACTGACCCTTCTTCTTCACTTTGCACCACAAAATTCATTTCTTCATCGAACCATTCTTCTAACCCTGACCCAGTATGGTCCATAAACAAAGAAATTTCTTTGGTTTCAGACTCTATAAAGGCTTGATTAGCATCCTCTAGAAATTTTCCATAATCCAAATCGTTCTCTATTAGTCTAATGCCTTTTGATAATGGTCTATTTGGGATGCAATAATACAATTTCTCACAAGGGACTCCAACATATCTTTCAAGCCACGACCCACACTCGTGAAGATTCATTGCAGCAAAATCAACATCAGTAAATAGTACACTCTCACCGTAAGCATATGAACACGGAAGTCGTAAAAACATACCGTTGTAGTGGCACTGAACTTTAAAGTAAACCGGATCCGGCATGTTACTAGCCATGCAGCTTCGATCTCTCAAACCCTAGATGATCCTCTTCTCCTTCAAGTTTTCAGCGAACAAGCGAACAAGGATGCTGCTTCGTTAACTCACCCTTTAAATGCAGGTCTTAGACAATTTGGTTTCATTTAACAGGTCAACGGTTTTTTAATTTCCAAGTCAGCATTTTAAATTCCATGTCAGCATTTTATATTCCATGTCAGCAATTTAACCTCTTTAACAGGTTACCAGTCGTCAAATGGTCAAATAGACACGGTTTTTTTGACTTTAAGGACTTAGGGGGCACAAAAAATAGTTTAGGGATCTTTTAAAATATTTTTGTATACTTTATAGGGCTGTTATGTCATAAACCCTATATTTAATCTGTGAAAGTAAAACATAAAAAATGTGTTGGCCGGATGGCTAAGGTGCATAAGCCATATACTTGAGGTCATGAGTTCGAATCTCATCCTTTACATTTAGGTATTGTTTTTACAGTATAGCCTACATCGACCAATCTCATCCTTTACATTTAGGTATTGTTTTTACAGTATAGCATACATCGACCAGGAGATAACCTACATCCCTTGCATTCTATTTAAGCTTTGAAGAACCCATCCCAAATCGACATATGCATATAACATTCCCCTTCCTTAGTCTCTATATAATGAATTCTAAAACTAATGAAAGATTACTAAGGGTTTCAGTTTAAACCCGAAACCGACCCATTAAAACCCGAAAACCGAGACACCGAACCCATCGGTTTGGGTTCAAGTTATTTAAAACCGATAGCCATCGGTTTGGGTTCGGGTCTTAGGTCCAAACCGACCCATGCACACCCCTACTTTGTAACATAAAATGTTTTAGAAATAAACTATTTACCGACAACTATTAGTTAAGTAGACATAAAAGAAAGTTAAAGTTGTCGACAAGTATTCACCGCATTCGTTACACACGAAAAGAAACTATTCATTGCCCGCTTTATAGTGCGAGTACCACCCCCCCCCCAAGGCACTATAAGTTTTGAAGGCAGAAAGTACCTAATCTTTAAGGTAAAGTGCAATAAATAGCAACGTACTTTTGTTTATATGTTGTTGTGCATTCTGACATACATATAAAACACCCAAAAACGTCACCAAGAAACTTGATGTGTTATTAGCGTTTATAAGATTTTCGAAAATGATTTCACATTAGTTTTACATTTATGAACAGGGAAATACCATGTATGAATAGAACAACACAATTAGGCAAGTGTACCTAGTCGATTGTAGTATAGTAATGGTAAATCCGGGTTGTCGACCCAAGGGAAAACGGCTATCTTTAAGTTAAGAAAATCAATTATCAATTAATAATTATTCAAGAAAATACTCAGGGGCGAGTTTTAATGAAAACTCGTAAAACTTTGATTATAAAATAAATGACGAAATAATAAATGATCATAACAAAAATAACAAGGGAAACTTTCGTCTAGGATCTGTTGATTCATATAAACCTATGTTGACTAGTTTTGATTATGTGCAATGAGTTTAAATAAGTTGCATTAAGTTGTAGGATCGTATGGTCAAGTCACCAATTCTATGACTAATAAGTTAAAATAGCACAATGGTCATGTAACTAATTAACTTATAATCATCAAGTATTAATACAATCTAGCATGCAAACATAGCCCATATCCTAATGGTCAAAGTGATATGTTCATACAATCAATGGTCATGAGTTGCAACTAAATGTGATATAAGTCTTATTTCACTAATCAAGTTTATAACTTAGATAACCTTCCTAGTTAAATGGTCAATAACTAGTCCAATGATATATAGTTGTCAATTATACATCATGACGGTTCATGTGATCAATACGTTTAAATGGTCATTTAAACTTAATCATATGAAGATGGCAATCAAGAATACAAACTGTAACCACATTTAATATGTATAGCATGCAAGTTATATATCCTAACCGATATTAAACTCGAATCAAGAATTAGATCAACACATATTATATTAATGAATCAACATTGCCTAGGCAAAAGTTACGGGAATTATAAATTACAAAATATAAAAGTAAACATTAATACTTAGATTCGATTGAACCATCTAGTTATGTTTGATATGCTATTAGTGCAATGGATATTGAACGTTAAATACCGATTTCTAAAATGATTAGATGTTTTGGTCCAACTACCTAATCCTATGATTATAAGGTCATTAATGGCAATGGTCATGCTATTATGTATTCCAAATAATCATGTATTGGTTCGTATCATACAAGGTTCATTCGAGATTTTGATCTCAATGGTCATGATAATCAAATTGGCGTCAAATGAATTATGCGAGATAAAATATAAAACGTTCAATATCCGATAAATAACAATCAAATCATAACTAAACAGTAATCAAATCTAAGTAACAAATAATACAGATAACATAATCTGAAGAATACGGCTTAGGAAATCATAATAGAATGCTAAATATATATAAAGCAAACCGAATGAAGTCCCGGCCGAACAT
Organism: Cichorium intybus; assembly: GCA_023525715.1. Classification (NCBI taxonomy): domain Eukaryota; kingdom Viridiplantae; phylum Streptophyta; class Magnoliopsida; order Asterales; family Asteraceae; genus Cichorium; species Cichorium intybus. Next base: position 97,653,359 of record CM042010.1, on the reverse strand, counting down.
TCTTCAAGCTCTCGATTCCATAGTTTCCCCTTCGATTCTACAAGCTTTCTGGCCGAGTTTGGTGCTGTGGAAGTGTTGAGATACGATCTGGTCTCCAAGTGGTGTAAGTGTTGTCTTCAAATGAGAGCTGAATGGCTTGTATTTATAGTTGTCGCTGGAGCAGGGCGGGGTGCGCCCAAAGTGAGGCGCAGTGCGCCTTAAAGCAGATCTGGCAGGTGGTCAACTGTCGCACGAGGGAGCACGTGGTTTGCAGCTTTAATGTCGGATCTGAGGCGCGGTGCGCCCAAAACGTAGGCGGGGTGCGCCCTTGCACATGCTTGGCAGGTCCGTTGAATCATTGGATGAACGCACGCTTGAATATTATAATCAAAAGTCTGACGAAAAGCGAGATCTGGTCCCCCTTTGGGCGCAGTGCGCCTCTACATGGGCGGGGTGCGCCCAGTGCTTCTGGCAGATTTTCACTTTGCTTCTTTTTAAGCTCAAATGTTTGTGTAATTCGTTCTTTCGCTCCAAACGCGTATTTTTAGCTTCAAAACGAATATTTAAGCATATTAGGTATCTTTTAGTTCATAACATGTATAAAATTAAACTAAAATCACACTGATATCGTGCGGAAAATATGTATAATTTACGCGATATCAAAATACCCCACACTTGAACTTTGCTTGTCCTCAAGCAAACTACAGTTTATAACCAAGCCAAAACGTTTTGATGCCCAAACAACTTTTCATACGCTACCACAGATCTAGCGTTTATTACCGATGTTAAGAATAAAGAATTAAGAATAAACATAGTAGATTATACCTAGTCCTATGTACATATATTTATCTTTTCAAAACTTTAAATAAACTCTCTTTCTATAAACGACAAGTCTTTTAGATTGATAAAAACTCATTTTTACATAACATCGAATACACCCATTAAAGATTCTTCTACCTCAAGACTTTTTGTCAAATTTCCCATATTTAGAATAAAAATCATGCTGGACTAAATTTATCAAGTTAAGTTATTATTTCCCTTTTTTCGTACCTTTGAAACTCGTGACTTTCTATGGAACTCTTGATTACAAATTTTCGACTCAAGACTGTACAGAGTCTACTAATTCAAATTCCAAAGGCCACTAAGGAAATTCCATGACTTTCGATGACACCCGTGTAGCGAGCTTTCGACAATATTATCCCAAACCAGATGGTTTTAGGTAATAAGGAGTAGAAATGCCCGTAGGCCCCATTTTATGTCTACTTGCTCGAATGTCAAAGGCCACTGATTGAATTTTCCTTCCTGAGTCTCAATCTTATGGTATAACATTACTTGACTTCTGCTTTTTAACACATCAGATTTCTTGAGAATTTTTCTCATTTTAAGTTCATTTATCGAGGCTTATTTTCCTCAATTTAGTAACAGCATATAATTCGCACATTTTTGCAAGTAAGGAAATTGACTCAATCTATTTTGGCAAAAACTCAATTTTTAACAATTGATAAATTTTCAATGGGTTTATTTCATTATTTATGCAAAACATTTTGTAACTACCATTCTAAAAACTTGTCATCCATAAAACTAGACTTTAGATAAAACAATGAAAAACAAAAATACATACATAAAATTAAATTTAACCTACAAATTTATTTTCAAAACATTTTTCTTAACAATTACCTTTTTAGCGTTCAATTTTAGAAAAGATGTTTAAGAGAACAAAAATTTTAATTGGCTCAGTTAATCATTGCAGTATGACGCCTAACCCTACACTTATATTATACAATAATTCTATTGTATATATAATTCATAACAGTAAAGGGAGCAAAATGGAACAGACTCCCCTTGGGCACCGGTCGACGTCATATATGAGGCTCTTTCCACAGAAAAGAATTCGTTGAACATGCTGCCATCATTGAATCTTAGCAAATCTGCATATGCATCACTCGGACAAAAATTATTCATATACAAATAAACACACAAAAATTAAATCACAAAAGTAAAAGTAATAACAACGAAAGAAAAATATCACTCATTTTGTGGTCCCTGAAGTTTCAAATCCGTGGCTACCGGTTTGCAGGTGTAGTGTGGCTGTGCGACTTTTGACCGTCGTCAGTATCGCTGCCCCTACTGTAAAGAAGCGTCCCCCTTCTCAGTAGTAGCTGATTTTTAGCCATGTATCATTATGTACGACCAGTATCTGCCTCGGGTGTTTATGCGTCATGCACGTTTCCGTGTCGCGTAATTTTTGAAGTTGTCTTTTTGTCAACGCAATCCGGATTGTCGATGCGTTTTGTCGGGATGGCATACACGTCGCATTGCGTGAGCAAAAAAGACTTCAAAGTTTTGTTACTTCATTTTTCCCCAAATATTTACCCCACACTTAAAATATGCTTAAGGTGTGCAAATATCTATCTTTATGATTAGTGATATGTCAATCAAAAAAATACATAACACACAAAAACAAATGTACAATCACATAAATATTAACTAATAATTTAATTTTCTATAAAATAAAAATAAATCTGAATTCCCCGGCAACGGCGCCAAAAACTTGTTGTGCATTCTGACATACATATAAAACACCCAAAAACGTCACCAAGAAACTTGATGTGTTATTAGCGTTTATAAGATTTTCGAAAATGATTTCACATTAGTTTTACATTTATGAACAGGGAAATACCATGTATGAATAGAACAACACAATTAGGCAAGTGTACCTAGTCGATTGTAGTATAGTAATGGTAAATCCGGGTTGTCGACCCAAGGGAAAACGGCTATCTTTAAGTTAAGAAAATCAATTATCAATTAATAATTATTCAAGAAAATACTCAGGGGCGAGTTTTAATGAAAACTCGTAAAACTTTGATTATAAAATAAATGACGAAATAATAAATGATCATAACAAAAATAACAAGGGAAACTTTCGTCTAGGATCTGTTGATTCATATAAACCTATGTTGACTAGTTTTGATTATGTGCAATGAGTTTAAATAAGTTGCATTAAGTTGTAGGATCGTATGGTCAAGTCACCAATTCTATGACTAATAAGTTAAAATAGCACAATGGTCATGTAACTAATTAACTTATAATCATCAAGTATTAATACAATCTAGCATGCAAACATAGCCCATATCCTAATGGTCAAAGTGATATGTTCATACAATCAATGGTTATGAGTTGCAACTAAATGTGATATAAGTCTTATTTCACTAATCAAGTTTATAACTTAGATAACCTTCCTAGTTAAATGGTCAATAACTAGTCCAATGATATATAGTTGTCAATTATACATCATGACGGTTCATGTGATCAATACGTTTAAATGGTCATTTAAACTTAATCATATGAAGATGGCAATCAAGAATACAAACTGTAACCACATTTAATATGTATAGCATGCAAGTTATATATCCTAATCGATATTAAACTCGAATCAAGAATTAGATCAACACATATTATATTAATGAATCAACATTGCCTAGGCAAAAGTTACGGGAATTATAAATTACAAAATATAAAAGTAAAAATTAATACTTAGATTCGATTGAACCATCTAGTTATGTTTGATATGCTATTAGTGCAATGGATATTGAACGTTAAATACCGATTTCTAAAATGATTAGATGTTTTGGTCCAACTACCTAATCCTATGATTATAAGGTCATTAATGGCAATGGTCATGCTATTATGTATTCCAAATAATCATGTATTGGTTCGTATCATACAAGGTTCATTCGAGATTTTGATCTCAATGGTCATGATAATCAAATTGGCATCAAATGAATTATGCGAGATAAAATATAAAACGTTCAATATCCGATAAATAACAATCAAATCATAACTAAACAGTAATCAAATCTAAGTAACAAATAATACAGATAACATAATCTGAAGAATACGGCTTAGGAAATCATAATAGAATGCTAAATATATATAAAGCAAACCGAATGAAGTCCCGGCCGAACATTCTTCAAGCTCTCGATTCCATAGTTTCCCCTTCGATTCTACAAGCTTTCTGGCCGAGTTTGGTGTTGTGGAAGTGTTGAGATACGATCTGGTCTCCAAGTGGTGTAAGTGTTGTCTTCAAATGAGAGCTGAATGGCTTGTATTTATAGTTGTCGCTGGAGCAGGGCGGGGTGCGCCCAAAGTGAGGCGCAGTGCGCCTTAAAGCAGATCTGGCAGGTGGTCAACTGTCGCACGAGGGAGCACGTGGTTTGCAGCTTTAATGTCGGATCTGAGGCGCGGTGCGCCCAAAACGTAGGCGGGGTGCGCCCTTGCACATGCTTGGCAGGTCCGTTGAATCATTGGATGAACGCACGCTTGAATATTATAATCAAAAGTCTGACGAAAAGCGAGATCTGGTCCCCCTTTGGGCGCAGTGCGCCTCTACATGGGCGGGGTGCGCCCAGTGCTTCTGGCAGATTTTCACTTTGCTTCTTTTTAAGCTCAAATGTTTGTGTAATTCGTTCTTTCGCTCCAAACGCGTATTTTTAGCTTCAAAACGAATATTTAAGCATATTAGGTATCTTTTAGTTCATAACATGTATAAAATTAAACTAAAATCACACTGATATCGTGCGGAAAATATGTATAATTTACGCGATATCATATGTGTATTACAGCAACCTACTTTTATTTCTGTCCCTTACTACCGAAGTTTTTTTTTTTAAGTTTTCCGTGTGTGTGTTTATGTGTGTGTGTGTTTCTTAGTGTGTGTGTGTGCTATCAAATATATTACATCATGCTACTTTAAATGCTTTCTATTGCAACATTGCACTTTTTCTTATTAGAACATTGTACATGCTAAACAACAAAGTATTTTGCTTTTTGGTATTGAAATGAAAAGCAGGAATGTTGGTATCACCACAACGTTGTTAGTGAATCAAGCATGTAAACTGACTCAGCAGATTCTCTCTTTTAGTAAACTTGCTGGAATCAAAATATAGTCAGACCCGAGACCTAAGAACACGATTCACCATAGTTTTTCTAGGAATTATGTCATTCTCCAGACTTTGGATTCTAATTTTGGTACTGTTGTCAATAACATTGTATTTTGAAGTACAATGCTATAGTGCAAGAAATATTGATTGTGCGTATGGTTGTGCAAGAGAGAGAGAGAGAGAGAGGATATACTGTGAAAATTAATAGCTTGGGTGCTACAGGGGTCAAAGAACTGTCATACTCCATACCCCCCCCCCCCCCCCCCGGGAAAATCTGAAACCCAAAACCTAACTCGTAGTTGCCAAAACGAAACAATATGCTACCGCCGCATTGCGCGGGTACGCAGCTAGTATATATATATAAAGAAACAGGGGAGTTGGCTGTAATGGAGACAATTCGGATGGACGATATGGATTTCTTCGAGATGGTTAACCACTTTTATATATATATATATATATATATATATATATATATATATATATATATATATATATATATATATATATATATATATATATATATATATATATATATATATATATATATATATATATATATATATATATATATATATATATATATATATATATATATATATATATGTTGTGATGGCCCTAGTGGCCGGCAGTTCTATCACACATACAGTGGGGGGATTTAGTGAGTCTTTGTGATTCGAGACTGCAGGGGATTGAAGAGGGGACGAATATGGCTGATTGGAGAGGTTGTGAAAGAGCATGGGACTATGATGTGATGTGGTGGATGTGTGGCTATGTGTTTATGTGCTTTCTTTATAATGTTGTATACTGTTATCTATGTTGATTATTCACTGGGCTATTGTAGCTCATTCTTATGGATGCTAACATTGCAGGTACTAGAGACCCCGCTAAGGGGAAAGATGTAGCTCAGAGTTAGGAGCTGATCTAGAGATAGAGAGGACAGTAGCAGCCCGTTTTTGAGGAAGTTTTGTATCCTTTTGTATCCCCGGATATCACTTGTGTACCTCTTATATGTAAATGATACACCTGTACTTAATTTTGATATGTTAAGTATGTTTTAAAAAGTGAAATTCTTTTTGGGTGTATTTGTTATTATAAGTCAGGTGTTACATAGAGGTGTTACACAGAGATCATCTGCCCTTTGAGAAAGTTGTTCGAAGAAAGTGGTTGATGCACACGGAGAAAGTTTTTCGGATCAGCAAATGTGCAAATGCTGATAAGGAGGAGTTCGCCACCAACCTTCTGACTGGGAATGCCCAGTAATGGTGGCAGGTGTTTAGTCGAGCATTGGGTTTCGATTTGATGCAATTATTAACATGGGAGCAGTTTAAAACAAAGTTTAATGAATAGTATTGCTCCGAGTGGAGGTAAAGAGGCTAAAGAATGAGTTTATGCATCTGGAGCAGGGATCCTGGTAGGTACACGAGTACACTCTGGCCTTCCTAGAGAAGGCAATATTTGCTGAGCACTACATTAGTATAGAAAAGCGAAAGATAGATAAAGTTCTTTTAAGGCGCTTGAGAGCATGAAACTAAATTCCTTAGCAGTCACTATCCCCACGAAGTTTTTCCTCTTACTACAATGCAGTCTTCATTCTTCAATGTTGCACTTCATATTCGCATAAAAAGACTCGTATACTAACCCTTTTTTACCATGAACATTACTCACGCCAATCCAAATTCACTAACTAAATGATTAGCAACTTAAGCACAAGCAAGCATTTACCACTAAGTTCTAAAGGCCAACTACTTAAAAAGTTAAACATCCTCAATAGCATTATAGTTTAAGTCTAAGCACTACTCCTAGTACCTAGTTCACTTAAACTCATGCTCTGATACCAAACTGAAACACCCTCGCTTAGTACTTTTCATAAAAACACCTTGTGAAACCATAATTTATCATCATTATTTATAAACAATCTCTTGTCAAGTGTTGAGTTCTAAAACATTTCAAAAATGGTTAATTTTTGTTTAAGCACCATTTTAAAACTCATTGGGTCTTATTGAAAATCTGTTTCAAAGTTTAAATTGGGGAAAAATCATTTGGTCTCACTTTAACTAAAATATATTGGTTTATAAAATAGCGAGGTTGTTACAATCTGAATACCATTACACAGCTCAAATGAAACCACACAATCTGTGGCCTTCTAAAAATATCCAGATCCTCTAAAGTCAACATATCTTCTTAACCTGAGTACATATCAAAATAGGTTAGGTAATGAAATGCCCAGTGAGCTTACCCGAGACTGACCCATTCAGAGTGGGCAGTGAACTACCACACTCGGGACAAGCCCCCAAAAATAGTTTTCACACCTTAAAAGTTGTATAATTCATCTTCATAAAAGTTTTATAAAACATTAGTACGTCATAAAGGTTTAATAAAAATGGATAGTTATGATATGCAATGTAATGCATGATGCAACTATCCCTACCCATGTCCATCTCATAAAAGTCCAAATTACCACTATGGTACCTACCTAAGTTCACAAATGACATGCACAAAGCATGCCACTCGATCCCTGTATAGGCCAAACTCGAAATAGTGGCCATCACACTAGCCCCATGAGGGTAAGCAACTCCCTCATGCGGTTCCCTATTGTAGGGAACGATTTTCCCTAAATCCGAGACAAACATCTCATTTGGACATTAAGCCCATGACTTCCCTATAACCAGGACAATCATCTCATTTAGACATTAAGCCCATGAGTTCCCTATAACTGGGACAATCATCTCTTTTAACACAAGGTTCACTCGGTTAACCCCATCCTATATGAAATGCACAAATAGGATGCTCTAAAAACTCTTTCGGAATCAAATATCTTACTCATTATATTGAAAACATCTTTAAAAACTCATTTCATGCAATGCACAAACAATAATCATATAACACCTTGCATATAATAAGCATGCGTGAAAATAGATTTTAACACATAAAAAGATAGCATTAGGGATGTGTACTCACGGTAAACTCACCCAAGGTCAACTTACGAGTCAACACTAACTCTACACTAGGTTTGATGCATTTGGAGGCGCTCCTAGACATCAGCTCTTCCATCTAAACCCTCTTAGTTGAGTGATAAGTTAAGTCCTTAGTCTGACCTCCAAGTCACTACAATATACTTCCTTCCTACAATACAAGAATGACGAGTCAACACTAACTCTATACTAGGTTTCATGCATTAGCTTACCATTTTTAGACCTCTGTTGTTTTGATCATTTGTTTTAAATATTATATTATGGATTTTGAACGTGATGTTTTATTAACTTGAATGAATATTTTTGGTGGAATGGTATATGATTATTAAACTAACATCCTGATTTTAAATAAAAAAATTTGGCCTGAAATTTGAGACGTTACATACTATCTCGTCATTCATAGTCGTATTAGGTTCTTCCAGCCCATTCATCACACTTCAAATACCTAGCGCCCGCTGAGTATTTTTGGATTGCTCTCCCCTCTATGTTCTGGTGGTGGAGAAGCAGTTAATAGGAGGAGGGGGGAAGAAAAATCAATGATAGCCCTCTTATTATAGGGTTCTAAAATCGTGGATATTTGGAGTTATACTAATTATTTTTCAGAATACAATTGGAAACGGAATACGGTTGAAGATGATTTAACTCTATTTCAAAGCAAAATATAGAGTTTATAGTACGGTTGAGACGTCAGTAGATTTAATTTATTTGTCTTAGCATTTTGTGTACTTTAACGTTGGATATTTGAATATACGACATATTGAAACTTGAAATTTATCCATAAACAAATTTTAATACAAAATATGTCGAGAAAATATTATTTCATTATCGACTTATAGTAACATCTTTTGATCCCACTAATCTTACAATTACGATATTTATAAAGTTGCAATAGACTAGGAGTGAGCAAAAAGCGAACTGCAAACCAAAAAATTGGAAATAACCCAAAAACCAAAACAAAAACAATAAACCGAAGACATATTTTTTATTTTGTAAAACCAATTATTTGGTGTGAGGTGTAGTTTTGCGTTATATACAACATCACACCATTAGGGATGAGCAAAACAGAAACCGAAAACCAAAAAACCGAAACAAACTGACACCGAAACCAAACACAAACCGTCGATTTTGGGTTTAAATTTTTTAAAACCGAAAAAATCGGTTTCGTTCAGTTTGTATATTGTTAAAAACCAAGAAAACCGAACCGATTTACATAAAATGTTTAAAATTATACTGTAGATACATATGATATATAAGACTTTCGAATGGCTAGCACAAAAGTTACATAGCTCGACTGGTTAGCGTGTTTATTCTTTGTACCAATGTCCAGGTTCGATTCTTCCTTTTAAAACGCGTTATTCATTTTCCATTGCATATTTCAGATGCAATATTATAAACAAGAATCACTTAATCTTAACAAAAACAATAGGTAGGTTAGATGGGTAAGGCGTGCAGTATACATCGTGAGGTCTCGAGTTCTAGTCTTGCCCAAGGTGTTTTAGTTTTGATTACTTAACCCTAGCTTGTTTTCAAACTCAAACTTACGTCCCACATCAACGCGAACATCGATCTTATGCCTTCCAACTCCTCTATATATATTGATTACTTACTTGGGTAGCATAATTCAAAGGTTTGGGTTTGGATTCAGTTTAAAACCGAAACCGAACCAAAAAGACCCAAAAACTGACAGACCGAACCAATGGGTTTCTGTTTGAATTCGGTTTCGAATAGTTAAAAACCGATGCTTATCGGTTTGGGTTCGGTTTTAGGTCAAAACCGATCCAAACCGACCCATGCACACCCCTAATTCGTATACATCAAAATGGCATCATATGATCTTTTAAATATTTAAATAATATATATTATTTATATAATATTTATAAAGTATATTATCCTTATTATGCTTTTCTTTTTTCAAATAAAATTGATTTAAACGAAATCAAAAAGCGGATTTCACTTTCAATCTAAGTCTTTGACAAAACGAAGATTTAGTTTCAAGACTTATATTATATATTTTTTGTCATGTAACTATTGTTTTACGTGTTCTCAAATATATTTTAGCCATTATTTTGACATTTTTTAACATTTTAACTACAAAGTCGCTCTACATTTGTGTTCGATTTATTATAAGTCTAAATAAATATGACTAAGCGAAGATTTAGTTTCAAGACTTATATTATGTATTTCTTTGTCATGTAACTATTGTTTTATGTGTTCTCAAATATATTGTTTTATGTGTTCTCAAATATATTTTAGCCATTATTTTGACATTTTTTAAACATTTTAACTACAAGTCGTTCTACATTTGTGTTCGATTTATTATAAGTCTAAATAAATATGATTATGATCCACCAGTCTTGTGCTGTTTAAACTAAAAACCATAACGAGACTCATCCCATGAATAGATAAAGGGCGTGTTTGGCAAAACAAGCTGGTAGCGGGTAGCAGGTAGCGGGTAGCGGGTAACTGGAAGATGTGACTTTTAGTTTGTATATGACTGTTCGGCAAAAGTAGCTGGAAGCTTTTAAAATATGTAAAATTACATAAAAGGACATCTGCGTAATTATTGGTTATAATTTTAAGGGTATTCTAGTAATTAATGGTATAATTGGTAGAGCTTTTTGTTAAACGCTACTTCAACTAGCTTTTAAAATAGTAGCGTTTAGTTTAAAACAAAAGCTTGAAGCTCGTGTCGCCGAACGAAGCTTTTGGTTTTTATTAGAGCTATTTCCTAAACGCTAGAAGCTAGAAGCTCTTAAACGCTCCCAAAATCTCGATCAATCATCAAATAAAATAATAGAAGTTGAAAAAAAAGTATATTAAATGTTTCTAAAATTTAAAAAAAAAAGAAGAGAACTAAAATAGCCTAATCCCATAACTGTTTTTCTAAAAACAGCACAATTTAAGGCCTATTCCTCAAAATAGCCAACCAAAATGCAGATGACCATTGCCATCTGCGTTTTCTTCCCATGGTCAGCTAAATGCTCAAGAGCATTTCGTAGCTCATGGCCCTCATCTGCGTTTTCCTCTCTCTGGTCTGCGAAATGCTCTCTATAGGCTGCTAAATCCTCTCAAATTCATAAACCCTAATTTTTTATGCTTTAAAGGCTTGTACATTAGGCATAAACATTTGTACGTTCACTAATCTAACCCTTAAAACGAAAATTAATACATAAAGAGAACATCAAATTTGAGACTTACCTGTTTCCATGTCGATAAATCTTGCGAAGCCATTTGATAGCGTTTCTCGTCTACAGTAACGATAAAATTTACGTTTTTTTTTTCCGATTTATATATTTGGGCTGATGGGCCGGTAGCCAAGGAAAATGCAGCCCTTGTAGAGGAATTCGCAGCCCATTATGAGGAAAATGCAGATCTTGGGAGCCCATCATGAGGAAAACGCAGCCTATGGGAGGAAAACGCAGATGTCAATGGCCATCTGCGTTTTGGTTGGCTATTTTGAATAATAGGCCTTAATTTGTGTTGTTTTAAGAAAAACACTTATGAGATTAGGCTATTTTAGTCATTTTCTAAAAAAAAATCTGATTCTTCGAATACTTACTTCAAACAGCAGTCCATTTCTACTAACCCTGGGTTTTTTGGTTATCAAGCCCGGTCTTGTCATTCTCTCGCAGAGTCGCCGGTTATCAAGCCCGGTCTTGTCATTCTCCTTTTCACCGTGCTGTACGTCTCTCTTTTCCTAAAGTTTTTGCCATCGATGATTTCTTCATTTTTCGAATTTCAGTGGTTCTAGGGTTTTTTTATTTGGCATTTCGACATACTCTGTTTGCTGATCTTGACTTCCATTTATCTTTCAATGTAAGCATTTACGTTTATCTTTTGCTAAATCACTTGAAATTTTAGTCGACGATTTCTTATTCTTTTTAAGTTCATTAGTTTTAGGGTTTTTAGATTATAGCCATTGTGGAATCAAGCACAAATTTTCAATCATCGGTTTTTTCCGTGCAAGTTTATGTTTATAAAATTTCATTCATCTGCATAGTAACTTTTCTACTACTCTTTGACATTTTATTGCAAATTACATGTGCTTAATTATAAACACAACTTGAATTTGATTTTGATATATTAAAATGTTACAATCTCATAGTAATTGTAAGATTTGAGTTACTTTGTACATTATATAGTTACAATGCCACCCAAATCCAAATCAAAGCGACAAAAACCAAAGCAGCAGTTGCGGGCAAAGCAACAAAAGAGGAATTGGTTGGATCTCCCATATGATGTAACAGCAAATATTCTACACAGAGTTGGTGTTCTTGACATACTTGAAAATGTTCAGAAAGTTTGCACTACTTGGCATAAAATCTGCAAGGACCCCACCATGTGGAGGATTCTCAATCTGGACAAGCGCCCCCATGAAATGCGCGTAATATGGGAGATATATAAGGAAGTTGTGGATAAAAGCCATGGCCAACTGGTTGATATTACCATTGTTGATGCTCTTGCCGATGATTGCTTTCTTGAGTATGTTGCAGATAGGTATGTGAGCTTATTGTAATAAAAACCGAAGATGCTTGTCAATCATACCTTTGTTCATATCCTTTTATAATCAAGGGTGAATTTCGTATATGTCCTTAAACATGAAAATTTCATATTTGTCCTGCCTAGAATCTAAATATCATATTTACCCTTCTTAACTTTTTAGATATCATATTTGCCCAAATTTTAATTATAAACATTTTTTATATTTAAAATAAAGAACTAGACAGACCATTTTGCCCCTAAAGAATAAAACCCTTTTAAACATTGTAGATGTTGATTGCAAACAAATTGTCAACAGTCATTTACGCGAACAACTAATCACGGATTAGTGATCGGAGTATAACATTAGGGCAAATGCTAATTATAAAATCTTAAAACTAATAGTCAATCTAGTTCTTTATTATAAATTAAAATCATTAATAAATATAAAAATAATTATAAAATCTTAAACAATGTTTAAAATTAAAATTTGGGTAAATACAAAATTTTGAAAGTTAAGAAGGGTAAATACGATACTTAGATTCTAGGTTGGGCAAATATGATATTTTTCATGTTTAACAATGACATACACGGAATTCACTCTATAATTAAATTTTCTAAAATAATAGTTTTTGTTCCTTTAATAGATCAAGTCTTAGACGTCTTGAAATTAGATGTGGCTATAGTAATACCTATAGAAGTTGGACCGAAGTTTTGAAAAAGTTTCAATTATTGGAGGAACTTAGTCTCTACGTAACGGAATTCCCAAAAGAAGCTATTGAAACTGCTGACCATTGTTGCCCGTTGCTAACAACACTGAAATTGAATAAAGAATCTTGTGAATATTGGGGTTGCGGTGAACATCATACTGAGTGGACTTGTGGTAGAGATACTGAGTGGGAGGACATAAAGATAGATAAAGAGATCGCCTTAGCGATTGGAGAAAACTTACATGGGTTGAGGCACCTTGAACTCATTGGAAATGTTAACATGTCAAATACTGAGTTGCGGGTTATTTTGGACGGCTGTCCTCACCTTGAATCACTTGACTTGCGTTTGTGCAGTGGCATTGATCTTAGTGGGGACTTTGGGAAAAGAATGTTTGGAAAAAATTAAATGTTTAAAACGGCCCACATGTCCATATAGTTCTGATGTTGATGTTGATGTTGACGTTGACGTTGATAACGTCATTGACGTTGAGTGCTGACATGTGGGCTTAGTTTATGGATGTTTCCATGGCGGATGAAATTCAGCTTGTGGTGTTTAATTGGATTAAGCGCTCATGTAAGTTTTCAAATTTATGTTGGTTTGATTGGTGTAATTTTCCGTATGTTTCATGTACTTTGTAACTTACTAGAATCTTGTTAGGTTCTTGTGTTTTTAATGCGTCCGTCATTAGAAAAAAAAGTTAAGGAGGGTAATATGAAATTGCAATCAAGTGACCAATGAGAAACATAGTTTTCTAATAGTATGTTTTATATAAAATCCAACCAATTTGAAAAAAAAAAAAAAAAAAAAAAAGAACTAGTTGATTTGATTGTGGTAAGTTTTTTGAAATCTGATAATTATATCATTTTCAAACCATATTCAATTTTACTCCAAAATTAAGTAAAAAATAGAGCAAATTGTATTTCATTTCCAACCTTATTCCTTTTTTAACTTAATTTTTGAACATCGCGAACCTTATTCCATTTTTAACTTAAATTTTCTTCAAAAAGTATATTTCTAGTATATTTTTTTTATTAAACATATAAAAATTATCAAAAACACCGTTCAACTTATTATTTTTACATATTTATTTGTATCTTTTATATTGTAAAGTTTTAATAATATATCATTAAAAAATTAAAAACCAAATTTTTTTATATAAATTCAATACATAAACATCAAAATTTATACTTACAATCAATTATATCATTTAAATTATAAATAGTTGATTAGAAAAAATTAAAGAGTTGATAAACTTTAAATGTGATGGACAAAAATTGATAGGTGAAAGTTCTACATTTAAGAAAAATGAATAGTACAAATCTATTTTTCTAAAATAGAGTTTGGAGATAGCCGGACTTCAGAGTTAAAGATGGTTTAATTTTATTTTAGAACAAAATATAGAGTTTCAGTAGGATTGAAGATTTGCTTCGATTGGTTTTCTTTGTCTTAGCATTTAGTGTAATTTAACGTTGTAAAATTGAATATATGATATATTGAAACTTAATCTATTCATAAATAAATCTATCTATTCTAACAAAAAACATTTAAATTGTCACATGTCTTATTCTTAAAGCCTATTTTTGCCAACAGTCATTTTTGTACGCCTTTTCATGTCTATTTCTGTACGCCTTTTCATGTCTATTTCCTGCTCATTTGGTTTTGTATAAAACTAGGTAGTGAACCCGTGCAATGCTGCGGAAATCTTATGTATGTTTAAAAATAAAAAGATTGTAGATTGTGGTATTAAGTTTAATTACACAAAAATGTACATTCATGTTTATTTGAAGAGTAAAAAGAGTTTAATGTCATAATAAGTTCAAAAAATATTGACATATGTTTAACGTTGAGGATAACTATATATAATATTTTGGTAACAGTTGTTGGAAACAGTTGTTATTTATGTTAGTCATTCGGCCCTCAAAAGATGGCACATACTTTTTCGGTGTTATCATAAACCGGTTCTGGAAATTCATTTATATCCTCTTAAATAGTACAATATTTAAAAAGGAAACAAAAATAGATTTTAAATCAAAAGAATGAAGCATAATTTTTAATAAAAACAAAAAAATTATGATCATATTATGTAAGATAAGTTGTTAAAAAAATATTATGTAATATGAGTAGTTCTTTTTTTTTCTTGAAGCAAACTCATTATATTCGAACATTTAAAATTTTAAAAAATATATAAAAAAGTTTATAAAAAGCGCTGCTAATAAACAAATTTAAGAATATATGCTAATGTAAGTAATTTAGATTTAAATAAGCATAGTATTAGATAAAAATTAAAATAATTTACTAATGATTTAAAATAAATAAGATAATAAAAAAACAAAAAGCAAAACAAAACAAAAAACAACAATACATGACACATGAAAGGGAAGTAAGAGAAAGAGTTTTGAAGTTCAAAAAAAAACCCTCGACCTTTGATTCAAAGGCAGTCTTTGTTACCACTAAACCAAATCAATTTTTGTGTTTTAAATAGGAAATCTAAATTATAACCAAAGTAGGCCGTGTGGAAGACACTCTACTTTGGTAATTGTATAAGTATAAATACCCCACATACCCTTTATTTGTTCTCTCCCCTTTTATGCGACCCATCACTTTCATCCCAAACCGAACCCTAGCATGAGACGCTACTTTTTCTCTTAGCAGTATACGCGTAACACCTCATTTTCCGGATCGTTCGTTTTTGCGAAGTTATTATTTTTTAGCGTAAAATAATAATAATAATAATAATAATAATAATAATAACAATAACAATAATAATAATAAACATATCAAAGTCGGCAAAGGTATGCGATTTTGATCTTTCTTGTTAATTTGTTGGATCTTGTCATGAACCTCTATGATCATCTAAGAAATATGGTTTCCTTTATTGCTTCCGTTGTTATTGTATGCTTATTTTATGATATGTAAATCACACCATACTACACTTGGAACCCAGATACGGAAACAAACAAATGGAAGTTTTCCACCTATGTAGCCGCTAGTCTTCTTGACATGACATCTTCATCATCCACCCCAAAAGCCGAATTAAACCAAATCTCTTCCTCATTGTCGATTACTTTCTTGCAATATAAGCATCAACAATCTTGCCATGCTTCTTAAACGTCTGCCAAAGCGCCCTCGAATTAAATGATCAGAAAGTTTGTCACGAAGAATGTAGATACGACTCGTTCAACCTCCTTTACATAAGGGTTTGGAATTGATTTACAAGTTTCCCCCGTACACCCTCCAATCCTCATTTATTTGTTCTCTTACCCGTCTTCCACACCTATACTCCCTCATCATTCACATTCATATTAAGTTCTTCTAGCCCCATTCATTCACACTACGAAAACCTAGTGTTTGCTGAGTACTTTTGGATTGGCCTCCCCTGACCCTGTTCTAGTGGTGGAGAAGCACAGTCAACGATGGCGGAAAAAAAGTTAATGATCATTGCATTTTAAAAATTGAGGATATTTGGATTTATACTATTTGTTTTTTCAAATTAAAATTGGAAAATCGAATAGAGTTTAAGATGTTTTAATTCTATTTCAAAGTAAAATCAGAGTCTATGGTTGGGCTGGGATGTCCGTTGATCGCTTTTTTTTCTTAGCATTTTGTGTAATTTGACATTGAAAATTTGAATATAGAACACGCTGAAACTTTGAAATTTATCCATAAACATATTTTAATACAAAAGTACAACTACGTCGAGAGTATATTATTTCGTTATAGGCTTATAGTAATATCTTCCGATCCTATTAATCTTACAATTATTATATTTATAAACTTGACAATAGACTAGGGCGAACAAAAACTAAACCGCAAACCGAATTAGAAAAAATAAAGCAATGATAAGTTTTTATTTTGTGAAACCTCATACTAAAACCGCACTATATGATATTTTAAATATTTAAATTTTATATATATATATATATATATATATATATATATATATATATATATATATATATATATATATATATATATATATATATATATATATATATTACTTATTTAATATTTATAAAGTATATTATTCTTTTTATTTTTTTTTTCACATAAGATTGACTAAAAAATAATCAATAAATGGATTTCATTTTTAACCTAAGTCATTGACATAAACAAAGATTTAATTTCAAAATTTAGGATACTTATTTCCTTGCCATACAAATATTATTTTACGTATTCTTAAATACATTTTAGCCATGGTTTTGACATTTTTTTTAGCATTTTAACCACAAAGACGCTTTACATTTGTATTCGATTTATTATAAGCTCAAAGAAACATGACTACTGTTGGAATCCTAAGTCACAGGATCCATACAATCAAAATTATTATGTAATAGTAAGTGGCTATTACTTCTTCTATTTGTGATATATATTGAGTGTATTACCGAAAGGGTAAGACACCAATACACAGTGAGTGTGCAATACACAGTGAGTGTGAGATTGTGAACTGGTTTTTGAGTTTATATTTCCAGTTATATTCAAAGAGGTATTTTGATATATTTGTGTGTTTTATACAATTGTGATCTTGAATTGGTATCAGAGCTCAAGAAACTGGGGCTTTGAGACTGTTTACCATACCTGGTGATCAAGCAGGACACCATGTCAGATGTTGAAGATCAAGAACCTCCAACTGTGAGGGAAAAGCAGATCGGGTCAACCTTGATGGCCTGTCCAATGCTCTCGTCCACAAATTATATCGTCTGGGCCCTACGAATGAAGATTGTGCTCAGAATTCATAAAGTATGGATAACAATTGATCCAGGAACAGAAGAAAACGAAGAAAAAAACGACCTGTCAATTGGTTTAATCTACCAAGCGATACCGGAATCACTGATTATGCAACTAGGAGATGTGGAATCCTCAAAATCACTGTGGAACGCAATCAAGGCTCGGTTTGTAGGGGCAGATCGGATCAAAGAAGCTCGCTTACAAACTCTAACATCCGAGTTTGATAGATTGAAGATGTTAGAAGCCGAAACCATCGACTGTTTCGCCGGAAAGTTGTCCGGAATCTCATCCAAATCTGCAGCACTCGGTGAATCAATTAAAGAAACAACGATGGTCAAGAAATTTCTAAAATCCTTACCTCGCAAATACATCCACATAGTCGCCTCCCTCGAGCAGGTGCTCGATTTGAAAACAGTTGGCTTCGAGGACGTAGTCGGTCGACTGAAGGCTTACGAGGAGAGGGTGAGAGAGGAAGAAGGCGGAGACGGTGGTCAACAAAGGGTGATGTTCACCCGATCTAACGGTGGTGACGGATGGAGAAACGGCGGAAGAGGATCTAGCGGTGGTGACGGATGGAGAAACGGCGGCGGAGGACCGATCGGCGGCGGAGGTTACGGAGGATTGACCGGTGCTTACGGATCGCAAAGGGGAGGAGGCGGTAGCAATCGCGAAGCAGAGCAAGAATGGGGAAGGAACAGGTTTACGCCAATGTCTAATTCCTTTGAAACCGGGTCGGGTGGCGGGTTCGGGTCAGGCGGATCCGGATCCGGGTCTTCTTATGGATCTCAGCCCAAATCAAATGGATCTTGGGCCAATTCAAATAGAAATCAGTCCAAAAACAAGCCCAATTCGAATACGGACTCGAATCGAAACCCGGAAAAAGACCTGTCAAAAGTTATTTGTTACAGATGCGATAAACCGGGCCATTACGCGTCCAAATGTCCCGAAAGACTTAAAAAATTCGAAGAAAGCAATTTTATCGATCACGAAGATACCGATGAAGCCGTATTTTTACACGAAGCCGTTCTTTGAACGAATACGTCTCTAGAAGGACTTAGAGATTCGGGGGTGATTGTTGGAATCCTAAGTCACATTGGATCCATACAATCAAAATTATTATGTAACAGTAAGTGGCTATTACTTTCTAATTATTATAGTAGGCAAGTGGTCTTCTATTTGTGATATATATTGAGTGTATTACCGAGAGGGTAAGACACCAATACACAGTGAGTGTGCAATACACAGTGAGTGTGAGATTGTGAACTGGTTTTTGAGTTTATATTTCCAGTTATATTCAAAGAGGTATTTTGATATATTTGTGTGTTTTATACAATTGTGATCTTGAACTACAATCCACCAATTTACGGTTTCAAAAGCATTTCAATGTAAAAATCATAACATGGTTTTTGTAGTTTATATACCGAATCAAACCACATAAAAAAAAACCAAAACTACAGTTTTAGCAATCTTAAAACCAATCTATTCGGTTTTGAACCGTTTAAACCAAAAAACAGGACCACACTCAACCATACAATAGATAGTATCGCGATCGATGATTATATAAAATAGTCAAAGTTATAAATGTTCTTAAAATTAAAAATAAAACAAAAAAAAATCTAATTCCCCAAATACTTATTTCAAACCAGCGCACAGCGGTCCATTTGTACTAACCCCTGGTTTTTTGCTTACAAGGCCGGTCAAGTCATTCTCTCGCTGAGTCGTCGGTTTGTCGGAAGCATCGCCACCGAACGGAGTCGCTGGTTTATCGGAAGCCGTGACGGTTATTGGAAAGCAGAGATACGATTCTCTTTGACACAGTGCCGTACGTCTCTCTTTTCCTACATTTTTTGCAGTCGATGATTTCTTCATTTTTTGAAGTTCATTAGTGCTAGGGTTTTTGTATTTGTCATTTCAACATACTCGGTTTGCTGATATTGCCTTCCAATTATCCTTCAATGTAAACATGTGCGTTTATCTTTTCCTAAATCACTTGAAATTTTAGTGGACGATTTTTATTTTTTTCTTAAGTTCATTAGTTCTAGGGTTTTTAGATTATAGCCATTGTGGAATCAAGCACAATTTTTCAATCATCAGTTTTTTCCGTGCAAGTTTATGTTTATAAAATTTCATTCATGTGCATTATAGTTTTTCTACTACTCTTTGACATTTTATTGCAAGTTACTTCTGCTTAATTATGAATGCCACTTGAATTTAAATTTGATTTTGAATATGTTAAATTGTTACAATCTCATAGTAATTGTAAAATTTGAATTACTTAATTTACTTTGTACATGATATAGTTACAATGCCACCCAAATCCAAATCAAAGCGACAAAAACCAAAGCAGCAGTTGCAGGCAAAGCAACAAAAGCCGAATTGGTTAGATCTCCCATATGATCTAACAGCCAATATTCTACATAGAGTTGGTGTTCTTGACATACTTGAAAATGTTCAGAAAGTTTGCACTACTTTGGCATAAAATCTGCAAGGACCCCGCCATGTGGAGGGTTATCAAACTGGACATATTTTTCGGTCCCATGGGGCCCTATGAAATTCACAGAATATCGGAGATGTATAAGCATGCTGTGGATAGAAGCCAAGGCCAACAGGTTGATATTACCATTGTTGATATTCCTGATGATTGCCTTCTCGAGTATGTTGCAGACAGGTATGTGAGCTTATTGCAATAAAAACCGAAGATGCTTGGCATTCATTACGTTTGTTCTAGGGATGAACACGGGTCTGGACCGGGCTGAACCGGACCGAGAACCGATTTCGCAGGAAACAAAGAACCGGGTACCGGACCGAATACCCTTGTTCGGTTTCGGTTCCCGTTTGGTTATACAAGGAAGTGTGTTATTAAGTGATGTGTTCGGTTCCGGACCTTGCCCAGACCGGACCAAGAACAGATTTAGTGGGAAATGGAGAACCGAGAACCAAAACCGAATACACGGTTCCGGTTTCGGTTCCGGTCCGGTTCTTCGGGTCAAATGCTCATCCTTACTTTGTTCATATCTTTTTATAATTAAATTCTCTACAATAATACTTTTTGTTCCTTTAACAGATCAAGTCAGCTTCGGCATCTTGAAATTAGACGTGGCTTTAGTGATACATATAGAAGTTGGGCCGAAGTTTTGAAGAAGTTTCCATTATTGGAGGAACTCAGTCTCTACAAAACAGAATTCTCAAAAGAAGGTATTGAAACAGCTGGCCGTTGTTGCCCGTTGCTAACAACACTAAATTTGAATAAAGAATCATGTTTGTATTGGGGTGGGCATCATGATGACATGACTTGCGGTAGAGATACTGATTGGGAGGACATAAAGATGGATAAAGAGATTGTCGTAGCTATTGGAGAAAACTTACATGGGTTAAGGCACCTTGAACTCATTGGAAATGTCAACATGTCAAATACCGAGTTGCGAGTTATTTTGGATCGTTGTCGTCACCTTGAATCACTTGACTTGCGTTTGTGCAGTGGCGTTGATCTCAGCGGGGACTTTGGGAAACAATGTTTGGAAAAAATTAAATGTTTAAAACTGCCCACATGTCCATATAGTTTGATGTTGATGTTGATGTTGATGTTGAGTGATGACATGTGGGTTTAGTTTATGGATGTTTCCATAGAAATATGTTTCCATGGCGGATGAAATGCAGCTTACGGTGTTTAATTGGATTAACCGCCGTTTTAAGTTTTTCAGTTTTTATGTTGGTTTGATTGGTGTAATTTTCCGTATCTTTCATGTATTTTGTAACTTACTAGCATCTTGCTAGGTTCTTGTGTTTTTAATAAATCCGCAGTTAGAAAAAAAGTTAAGTTAAGAGGGTAATATGAAATTGCAATAATGTGACCAATGAAAAACTTAGTTTTCTAATCGTATGTTTTATATAAAATCCAACCAATTTGAAAATAATAATAATAATAATAATAATAATAATAATAATAATAATAGTTGATTTTATTGTGGTATGTTTTTTGAAATATGATAATTGTATCATTTTCAAACCATATTCATACTCCAAAATTAAGTAAAAAATAGAGCAAATTGTATCTCATTTCGAACCTTATTCTATTTTTACCTTAAATTTTGAACATTGCCAACCTTATTCCATTTTTAACTTAAATTTTCTTCAAAAAGTATATTTCTATTATATTTTTTTATTAAGGGGATAGTGAATATGTGGCTGTTATATACCTAAGCTTAGGTGTAGAACCACTAAAATATCTCCGTTTTTAACAAAAATAAAAGACTAATGAACTTTATTTATTCTCCATAGTTATACATAATTTGTTGTTCCACTCAATTTAACTTGTTTACTTTCTATTTTAGTGATGTTTCTTCTGACCATCAACTTCTATGTTACTGACAGATGTAGAGGTGATACTTTTAATCACTCTATTATATGACTCATATAATCCCTTTTCATCTTTGTATAATCAATCATATTGATTACTTATATTAAGAAAAATGAAAATGCAAGTTTTTCATAAGAAATCTAATGGATTTTGATGGTTCTACACCTAAGCTTAGGTATATAACAGCCACATATTCACTTTTCCCTTTTATTAAACATATAATATTTATCAAAACACCGTTCAACTTATTATTTTTACATATTTATTTGTATCTTTTATATTGTAAATTTTTAATTATATATTATTGAAAAATTAAAAATCAAAATTTTTATATGAATTCAATACATAAACCTCGAAATTTATACTTATGATTAATTATATCATTTAAATTATCAATAGTTGATTAGAACAAATTAAAAAGTTGATAAATTTTAAATGCGATGGACTAAAAGTGATCGGTGAAAGTTCTACATTTAAGAAAAATGAATAATATAATTCCAAATCTATTTTTCTAAAATAGAGTTTGAAGATGGTGGGACTTGGGAGTTAAAGATGGTTTAATTTTATTTTAGAACAAAATATAGAGTTCCAGTAGGATTGAAGATTTGCTTAGATTGGTTTTCTTTGTCTTAGCATTTAGTGTAATTTAAGGTTGGAAAATTGAATATATGATATATTTGAAACTTAATATATTCATAAACAAATCTATATCTATATATTCTAATAAAAAAACTTTTAAACTGTCATATGTTTAATTCTTAAAGCCTATTTTTGTCACATGTCATTTTTCTACGCCTTCTCATCTTTATTTCTCGCTCATTTTGTTTTGTATAAAACTAGGTAATGAACCCCACGCGATATTGTGGGAATCTTATGTATGTTTAAAAGCAAAAAGATTGTATATAGTGGTATTAAGTTTAATTACACAAAAATATACATTCATGTTTATTTGAAGAGTAAAAGAGTATAATGTCATAAAATAAGTTCAAAAAATATTGACATATATTTAATGTCGAGGATAACTATATATAATATTCTGATAACATTTGTTGTTTATGTTATTCATTAGGCCCTCAAAAGATCCCACAAATTCTTTTGGTGTTATCATAAATCCTCTTAAATAATACAATAATTGAAAAGGATAATTTTAAATCAAAAGACTGAAGCATAATTTTTAATAAAAACGAAACAATTTGTGATCATATTATGTAAGATAAGTTCTTAAAAATATAATGTAATATGAGTACTTCTTTTTTTTCGAAGCGAAATAATTATATTCAACAATTAAAATTTTAAAAATATATATAAAAAAGTTTTATAAAAAACGCTGCTAATAAAAAATTTAAGAATATACACAAATGTAAGTAATTTAGATTTAAAAAAGCATATTATTTTTAAAAAAATATAATAATTTAATAATGATTTCAAATAAATAAGATAATAGAAAAAAATAAAATAAAAGGCAAAACAAAACCAAAAACAATATGGTGAGGGTCAATTCAAAGACAGTCTTAGCTACCATTATACTAAATCAACTTTTGTGTTTTAAATAGGAAATGTAAATTATAACCAAAGCAGGGCGTGTGGAAGACACTTTACTTTAGTAATTGTATAAGTATATAATACCCCACATACCCTTTTATTTGTTCTCTCCCCTTTTACATGCCCCATCATTTCCATCTCAAACCGAACCCTAGCATGAGACGCTACCTTTTCTCTTAGCAATATACATGTAACACCTCATTTTCTGGATAGTTCTTTTTTCAAAAGTTATTATCTTTAAGCGTATAATAATAATAATAATAATAATAATAATAACCCTAGGAATTTTATGTTGAGGGGTGAAATGTGTCATAAGGCTATAAGGAGTGGTGCCTCCAACATTTGATAGGCAAGCCCGCCACGTACGCGCCACGTCAGTTTTGTTGGCAGCATCCTTTTTTTGTTGCAGTCAAGGGATGGGACGTTGGCAACATTGTTTTTTTTTTTTTTAATTTAAAAATTCATATATTAAATAAAAATAAAACATAACATATTTTAAATAAAAATAAAACACACCAAATAACATTTCATTAATTAAAAAGACAAATTACATAATCCTACGAAATTAAACGTTCCAAATTTTAAAGAAATTAAAGACGTCGCTAGTTGAAATAAAAAAACTACAAATTATATTTCTTGCGAATTTGCTCTTTGAGGGCCATCGCGGCTTCGTAATGCGCCCCGGTAAGGTGACTAACGTCTTGCAAAAACATTTGCATTTTTCGCTAGCCGGATGTTTTCTTGCCACTGATTATCCAACGAGGCGCGCGGAAGAAGTTGATAAAGTCGCCTTTCCCTTTCGTTTTGCCCGGTCTCTACCCATTGGACGTTGAGGCCGTGACGGTTCCACTTCTTCAACGTCATCGTTAAGGTTGACGGCGATATGACCATCCGAAGAAACTTGATAAGACCCCGACTCGGATGTTTTGCTTTTCTTGGACCCCCGAATCACCACCCATTTCCAACTTCCAAAATTTTTCCCATTTTTTGCTGTGACGAACAACATTCCAACCGTATATGAATTTAAATTGCTTTGCATTGTCGTCTCCGTACACATAGTGCGCTTTCTCCAAAATACTTGCTTTGTTTTCACCACTTTTCCATTGATTCACCAAGTTGACGTAAATACTGTTGAAACTCATGATGCATTTATTCATGTTGTTTCATTTGGTGTTGCATTGATCTTTGTTTCGGTATGCCCTCCCTTTCTTCATGCCATTGCGAAACCGTCTCGTAACACGCAACCAAACCGATCACGATTTTGATTTTTTCCCTTTTTTGGATCCTCCGACACATCGATCCACACACGAGCTAGCTCCGTTTCCTCTTGAACCGTCCACTTGGTGCTTGGGGCCCGTCCTCTTCTTTGTTGTGGTGCTTGGGGCTCCTCGGGTTCGGATGACGAGTCCGAATTTTCCACCTCTTGCTCGTCTTGGGGCTCCTCGGGTTCGGTTTGGATAGGTGCTTGCTCGGGTGGGCTTTGGGTTTGTTGGAAATTGAAGTTTGAAGATGACGATTGATGAAACGGATTAAACGTTTGTTGGAAAAGTTGTGGCATTATCCCGAATTGAGGATAAAATGGTGCACCGCTCAACATCGGGTTAGGCGAATACATCGGGGCTTCGAATTGTGGACGATACGGTGGCGGAGACGACGGATCGTACCCAAATATATTGGGGTTGTTTTGCAGATTGTTTGAAGGGTTGTTGGAGGGATTGTTTGAAGACATCTTTTAAAAAAATCTGCTCAAAATGTGTGCAAGAATGTGTAAAAAAACTCAGCTCAATTGTGTATATATATATATATATATATATATATATATAGATAAGCGTTCCGGTGAGGACACTTCTTAAAGTGAGGACTCGTGAGGACACCTTAAAAAAATTGAAAAAAAATAAAACAAAAATATAAGTAATAAAATGGATCATAGTACTATGTTGGAGAAAAAAAAAATTCGAAAAAAAACTTGTGGATCATTATTTTTTTTTATAATGAAACAATGATCCACAAAATAAAAATTTTTGTGTATCATTACTGTTTTTCCATGATCCAAATTTTTTTTTCCAATTTTTTTTGGATCATGATATAGTACTATTCTTGATTTTATGATTTGTATTTTTTTTAAATTTTTTTTAAATTTTTTTAAGGTGTCCTTACGAGTCCTCACCGAAAAAAGAGTCCTCACCGGAACGGGACCCTATATATATATATATATATATATATATATATATATATATATATATATATATATATATATATATATATATATATATATATATATATATATATATATATATATATATATATATATATATACTAGTTGTAAGACCCGTGTATTATACGGGATGATATAAAAATATATAAATTATGAATATGTAAACATTTATATTTAAAAAAACAATATTATCGTGGTCATTTTGTATAATTATCAACAACTATGTAAACAGAGTGAAAGGAAGTTAGATACAACCCAATACAAAACCTAAAAATAAACTAAGCAAAAGAAAGAAAGAAATAAGGATCGAAGAACACAAGCATAGGTAATTTTATCAAAAAAATTGAACCTAAAACACGAAGATATTGAACCTAGTGAAGCAAACAATATGATTTAGGGCTAAAAGTCATCTAGC
Organism: Cichorium intybus; assembly: GCA_023525715.1. Lineage (NCBI taxonomy): Eukaryota > Viridiplantae > Streptophyta > Magnoliopsida > Asterales > Asteraceae > Cichorium > Cichorium intybus. The sequence continues at coordinate 97,627,024 of CM042010.1, read as the reverse complement.
CAATACATCAACCAAAACAAAACAAACCTGGTTCAAGCAAAACAAAACGATTTAGGTCAAGAAATTGAAAAATAGAACAAAAAATCGATCAGGTTCAAGTGTTAAGAACTAAAGTAGAGAGAAAATTACAAGCCAATACATCAAGCAAAACAAAGCAATTTAATGCTTAGAATTTTCTGATTTCTGTGAGTTCTCTTCTATATTTCCAAATTTCTCCGGGTTTCTTATATTTGCAATAAAAAAAGAAATGAACAATTGTGGCAGATAAGTTAGGATAGGAAAAATATAAATAAGAAAGATATTTTCAACTAAGTATTAGAATATAATATACTGTTTGTTTATTAAAATTAATACATTTTGTAGTGATATGTAACCACCAAATTATTTAAGTTACCAGAAAATATCTTTCTATTTCTTAAGAAAAAATATAATCCTAAATACAGAAAATTAGTTATCAATTTGTCATCGTAATCGAAATAACCAAAAAATAAAATTAGCAATCTTAAAGAGATTATTAAGATTAACAAAATTAGTAATCGCATTATGGCAACATAATTACGCTACAAATGTTAGTACATATAATAAAATACCTTCATAAAAGCACATTAATGAACTTTTATTTTTTAGAAAGAACATTAATGAACTTTTTAATTTTTAGGGAAATTCAAAATCATGAGAAAATGACATGTGGCCAAATGAATATGGTGGTGACATGTGGCTTTGAGTTACTTATTTATTAGAATAGGATATATATATATATATATATATATATATATATATATATATATATATATATATATATATATATATATATATATATATATATATATATATATATATATATATATATATATATAGAGTAAATGGTGTAAATTTGAAAAAAAAAGTAAATTTAAAAAAAAAAAAAATAACCGTTGACAACAGTCAACTACGCCTCGTATCTCACAAACCCGCAAAAGAGAGAAACGGGAAGAAGGTGCCGCTGGAGAGATGCCGCTGAAGCATGCCGCAGTCGCGGGCCGGTGTTGCTGCCGACATTCTTGCCACACGTCGGATGCCGCCGGTAAAATGGAACTCCACTCCTCACAGCCTAAGAGAAACTTGGAAAATGATACATATGTTGCATGAGAAATTATAAAATATTATTTTACGTACTCTTAAATACATTTTAGCCATGGTTTTGACATTATTTTAACATTTTAACCACTACGTCGCTTTACATTTGTATTCGATTTATTATAAGCTCAAAGAAACATGATTACAATCCACCGATTTACGGTTTCAAGAACATTTCAATGTAAAAATCATAACATAGTTTTTGCAGTATATATACCAAACCAAACCACATAAAAAAACCAAAACTGCAGTTTTAGCAATCTTAAAACCAATCTACGCGGTTTTCAGCCGTTTAAACCAAAAAAAACCACACTCAAGACTCAACCCTACAATAGATAGTATCTCGATCGATGATTATATAAAACAGTAAAAGTTATAAATGTTCATAAAAAAAAAAAAAAAAAAGATTCCCCAAATACTTATTTCAAACCAGCGGACAGCGGTCAATTTCTACTAACCCGGGGTTTTTTGCTTACAAGGCCGGTCAAGTCATTCTCTCGCTGAGTCGTCGGTTTGTCGGAAGCATCGCCACCGAACGGAGTCTCCGATTTATCGGAAGCCGTGACGGTTATCGGAAAACAGAGATACGATTCTCTTTTACACCGTGCTGTACGTCTCTCTTTTCTTACGTTTTTTGCAGTCGATGATTTCTTTATTTTTCGAAGTTTCAGTAGTGCTAGGGTATTTGTATTTGTCATTTCGACTTCCAATTATCCTTCAATGTAAACATGTGCATTTATCTTTTCCTAAATTACTTGAAATTTTAGTCTACGATTTCTTCATTTTGTTTTACGTTCACTAGTTCTAGGGTTTTTAGATTACCCATTTTGACCTAGACTAATTGTTGGTAATGCGTTCTTACATCTTTATATGTAAACATATAACATATTCATCAATAGTGGAATCGAGCACAAATTTCTCAATAATCAGTTTTTTAGGTGCAAGTTTATGTTTATAAAATTTCATTCATGTGCACAGTAATTTTTCTACTACTCTTTGACATTTTATTGTGAAGTACATGTGCTTAATTACGAACGCCACTTGAAGTCTTGAATTTGATTTTGATATGATAAATTGTTACAATCTCATAGTAATTGTAAGATTTGAATTACTTTGTACATGATATAGTTACAATGCCACCCAAATCCAAATCAAAGCGACAAAAACCAAAGCAGCAGTTGCAGGCAAAGCAACAAAAGCCGAATTGGTTGGATCTTCCATATGATGTAACAGCCAATATTCTATACAGAGTTGGTGTTTTTGACATAATTGAGAATGTTCAGAAAGTTTGCACTACTTGGCATAAAATCTGCAAGGACCCTGCCATGTGGCGGGTTATCAAACTGGACATATTTTCCGATTACATGGGGTGTTATGAAATTCAAAGACTATCAAAGATATATAAGAATGCTGTGGATAGAAGCCAAGGCCAACTGGTAGATATTACCATTGTTGATAATCAACATTCCTATGATTGTCTTCTTGAGTATGTTGCAGATAGGTATGTGAGCTTATTGCAATAAAAACCGAAGATGCTCGTCATTCATTACCTTTGTTCTAGGGATGAACATGGGTCCGGACCTGAACCGGACCCGAGAACCGATTTCGTAGGAAACAAAGAACCAGAACCATACCGAATACCCCGGTTCGGTTTTGGTTCAGTTATACAAGGAAATGTGGTATTAAGGGATGTGTTCGGTTCTAGACCTGACCCAAATCGGACCAAGAACTGATTTAGTGGGAAATGGAGAACCGAGAACCAAACCGAATACACGGTTTCGGTTCGGTTCTTCGGGTCAAATGCTCATCCCTACTTTGTTCATATCCTTTTATAATTACATTCTCTACAATAATAGTTTTTGTTCCTTGAACAGATCAAGTCAGCTTAGACGTCTTGAAATTAGACGTGGCTTTAGTGATACATATAGAAGTTGGACCGAAGTTTTGAAGAAGTTTCCATTATTGGAGGAACTCAGTCTCTACAAAACAGAATTCTCAAAAGAAGGTATTGAAACAGCTGGCCGTTGTTGCCCGTTGCTAACAACACTGAAATTGAATATAGAATCTTGTGAATATTGGGGTGGGCATCATGATGAGTGGCCTTGCGGTAGAGATAGTGAGTGGGAGTACATTGATATAGATAAAGAGATTGCTGTCGCTATTGGAGAAAACTTACCGGGGTTAAGGCACCTTGAACTCATTGGAAATGTCAACATGTCGAATAATGAGTTGCGCGTTATTTTGGATGGTTGTCGTCACCTTGAATCAATTGACTTGCGTTTGTGTAGTGGCGTTGATCTTAGTGGGGACTTTGGGGAAGAATGTTTGGAAAAAATTAAATGTTTGAAACTGCCCACATGTCCTTGTAGTTTTGATGTTCGGTGGTGATGTGGGTTTAGTTTATGGATGTTTCCATAGAAATATGGTACAAGAAAATATTGCAAATGTTGTATTTGAAGATGCTAGTTGTGGTTGATGTTTTTTTTCCAATGATTTTGCATTTTGCTTCAATAACTTTCTTTTCGGCTATGCTCATGAAACTTGAACAGGGTAACATAGGTTGCATAATTTAGATTTTGTCTATACATATGGATGATGTGAGGCTTGGTGAAGTGGCTGACTCATGGAAGTAGATAGGAGACGCTCAAGGATTGAAACATATAAAAATCATCAAAAACACCATTCAGCTTATTATTTTTATATCTTTTATATTGTAAAATTTTAATACATATATTATTGAAAAATTAATACGAAATTTTTTATTTGAATTTAATACATAAATATCGAATTTATATTTAAGATTAAATATAACTAAAATTGATCGGTGAAAGTTCTCCATTTAGGAGAATTAAATAGTATAACTTCAAATCTATATTTCTAAAATAGAGTTTGGAGATGGAGTTAAAGATGGTTTATATTATTTTGGAACAAAATATAGAGTTCTAGTAGGATTGAATATTTGTTTAGATTGGTTTTCTTTGTCTTAGCAGTTACCATTCTGTGTACTATAGCGTTGGAAATCTGGATATATGATATATTGAAACTTAATCTATTCATAAACAAATATGTAATATAAATTACAGCGAATTCGAAAAAATATTATTTCATTATAGAGTTATAGTAATATCTTCCTATCCCACAAATCTTACGATTAAGATATTTAAAAACTTGACAATAGAGAGAATCTTGATCAGTTATTATATAAAAGATACAAAAATATTTAATAAAACTGCAAATTTGGTCCATATAATATGAAAAAAATCTCTATTTTAGTTTAAAAGATTTTCTACTAGCTCTAAAATACGTTTTTATTGTGATTTTGTTTCCCAATCATTTTGAAATGACTTAAATACAATAGATAATTTATATTATTTTTCTCTTTAGTTTTTTTAACATTTTAATAATTAAGAATAAGATAAAAGTAAAATACCAAAACAATCCTCTCCCTCTGCCCCCACCACCACCGAATACTTTTTTCAAAAGAGCGGTCCATTTCTACCAAACCCCGGGTTTTTTTTGCTTACCAAGTCCGTGTTAACTTACATAAGTTAGTTAAATTAGTTAGAATGCCATGTGTATCTTTTCAGATAATTAGTTACAAGTTAGTTGGTTAGTTTACTTTTCATATAAGGCTTGTGTTCATTTCTTTCTTTTGTACTTCTGAATTCATTCAATGAGATACGAAATCATCTCATCCTCTCTCTCAAACTTCTTCATTACATTGAAACATGGTATCAGAGCGTGTAAGCTCTTGATTTTTTTTAATCGATCGATTACTGTTTCTGTTTTCCTTCTTCAATTCCTCGATCATGTCTCAACCACAAAACAATTCTTCTAGTTTTGGAAATTCTGATAATCAAAATTCATCCAATCCTTATTTTCTTGGTTCTTCAGACAATCCTGGATCAATTTTGGTATCAAATGTGTTTAATGGCGTTGGATTCATGGCCCGGAAGCGATCAATGAGTATAGCCTTATCTGTGAAGAACAAATATGGCTTTGTTGATGGATCAATGGTTCAACCATCTGCTACGTCTGAGAATTATCCAGCTTGGTTTCGTGTTAATTCCATGGTGATAAGTTGGATTCTCAACTCACTTCAAAAGAATATAGCCGATAGCGTATTGTTCTTACAGTCTGCACATGAGATTTGGAAAGAATTGAATCAACGATACTCACAATCCGATGGATCGTTGATTTATCAAATCCAACAACAGCTCTACTCTATCTCATAGGATTCTGATGATTTGTCAACGTATTTTACCAAATTATCCAAAATTTGGGATGAATCACGAATCATACAAGATCTACCAAATTGTTCATGTGGAGCTGCTTCTCATTTTACGAAGTTTCTCGAAGATCAGCGACTAATACAGCTTCTTATGGGATTACACGATTCATATAAGGCAATTAGAGCTCAAATTCTAATGATGAAACCATTACCCCCAATTTCGACCGCTTACTCTATTATCGTTCAAGAAGAACGTCAGCGAGAAATTTCGACTCCTCATCCGATACTTAAACTGAATCCATCGCAATGCAAGCTTCTTCCTCTACTGATCTCAAGAAAACTTTGATTTGTAATCACTGTAAGAAACAATGTCATATTAAGTCACAATGTTATCGTCTCCATGGATTTCCTGCAAATTTCAAATTCACTAAATCCAAACGTAATGATTCTCCATCATCTGCTCAATCCGTTATTTCGTCATCGCCTCAAACTGTTACTCCTTCACTTGCTATCTCTCAAGATCAATTTCAACAACTTCTTGAGCGTATCAACAACAATACTTTGAACACTTCGAATAATTCTTGTTCTATGAGTCAAGTGAATTCTATAATCACTGATGGAGCTATGGTAACTGAAGGTAAACATTTCTCGTTTAAACACTTTGTTGCTAATGTTTACAAACCATCAGCCTTATTACGAACACATTACTCGTGGATCATTGATTCAGGAGCCATTGATCATATGTGTTCTAACAAAGACCTTTTCTTGTCTTTCAATAAATTCGATCAGCCTCACTCGATTGGTCTGCCTAATGGACACAACACTCTTGTTTTCTTTTCTGGAGACATTACGCTTCACAATTCTATTATCTTGCATAATGTCTTGTACGTTCCGTATTTTAAATACAATCTCTTATCCGTTTCCAAACTCGTCGCTGATTCGAACACTTTCGTTATTCTTACTGACAAAGAGTGTCTTATGTAGGACCCTTTGTTAAAGAGTAAGCTCTCACTTGGCATACTTGGCAAACGCATAAACGATTTTATATGTGTTTGATCATCAAGACATCTCCAATACTCTTTCATTTCAATTTGATTTTTCTGCTTTAATGTCTTGTAAACATTCTTTTGTAATGAACACTTTACGTTCTTGTAATAAACCTTTTGAATGTATGCTTTGGCATCAACGTTTTGGGCATTTGCCTGTAGATAAACTCAAGAAATTTTCTCTTTTACCCTCAAATGCTCATGATCATCATGTTGATACTTGTTTGATTTGTTCTCAATCAAAGCATCATAAGCATCCTTTTCCAAAAAGTCAAACTACTTCTAATCAGATCTTTGATCTTATTCATATTGATGTTTGGGGCCCTTATAAACATCCTACTGTTGACGGATATCAATATTTCATAACCATAGTAGATGATTTTAGCAGATTCACGTGGACACATTTTTATCTAACAAGAGTTATGCCATGTCCATCATTAAAGGTTTTGTTAACCTTGTAAAAACCCAATTTGGTTCTGTGATAAAAGTCATAAGGAGTGACAATGGTTATGAGCTTGGGTCTAGCAAGGAAGGCATCGATTCTTTACCGAATCAGGCATTGTTCATCAAAAAATTGTTCCTTACAGACCTCAGCAGAACGGCCTTGTTGAAAGAAAACACAAGCAGATTCTCGAAGTTGCTAGAGCACTTTTCTTTCAATCCGGATTAGGTCGTTCCTTTTGGGATAAATGTATTAAAACTGCTACCTATTTGATTAATCGCATGCCCACAAAACCTCTTGCTTTCAAAACCCCGTATGAACTTCTTTATAAACAAAAACCTCAACTTCCTTATTTGAAAACTTTTGGATGTCTTTGTCATGCTTCTCCTGTTCATCATTCTAATGACAAATTTATGCCTCGAGCTAATCGGTGTTTGTTTTTAGGATACCCATACGGTCAAAAAGCTTACAAGTTGTTAAACCTTGATACTAATCAGATCTTTGTTTCGCATAATGTTAAATTTTTTGAAGATTTATTTCCTTTACATTCTTCAATACAAACCGAACCCATTTCTTCTTATCCCTCATTCAACCGATGATAATTCTAACATTGATATTTCCAGTTCACTTCATGATGATATTTTAGCTCATAATCCACAAGAGATTGTCAATCCTCTCCCACCGATTCCTTTACGAAGATCAACAAGAAGTTCAAACTTACCTAGGCATCTTCATGATTATGTTTGTAATTATTCTACTACTCATATGACTGAGTCCTAATGTTTTTATACCATTACCAATCTATGTGTTGGTTCTTCTTCAACTTTATCTACAGATAACACTCTTCTTGATTCCGCTTATGCGTTTCATATTGCTTCTCAACCCATTGAACCACCTTTTTATAATGAAGCATATGGATGCCTTGAATGGGAACATGCTATGCAAAATGAATTTAAAACATGGGATTGATTACCACGAAACATTTTCCCCTGTTATCAAATTTACTACAGTTCGAGCAATAGTTTCTTTGGCTGTCAAGAAAGGCTGGCAAGTTCATCAATTTGATGTGAACAATGCATTCTTACATGGTGATTTATACAAAGAAGTTTATATGAAGCCACCACCTGGACTTTCTCTTCCATCTTCTTCCTATGTTTGTCGATTACGCAAGTCCTTATATGGTCTAAAACAAGCTTCACGACAATGGTATGCGAAGTTATCCATTGCATTGCAGTCGAAAGGTTTCAAACACTCTTTAAATGATCTTTGTTTCTAAAACAAATTGATAATAGTATTATCATCGTTGTGATCTACATTGATGATATCCTAGTCACTGGCGACAAGGCTGATGAAATTCGTACTTTGAAAGAATTTTTAGATGCCCAGTTCAAGATTAAGGATCTGGGATTTATTCATCTATTTTTGGGGTTAGAGTTTAATGCAATTCCTGATCGTATGATTGTTACTCAACACAAAATCATTTTGGATATGCTACAAAGCTACTATTTGAAGGATTGTACTACTGTTTCTTCTCCATTGCCTGTCAATTTGAAGTTATTGACAAAAATGGACAATCCATTGGCTGAACCTACAAGTTATCGACAATTAGTTGGTAAACTCAACTTTCTATTACACACTCGTCCTGACTTGGCTTTTACAGTTCAATATCTCAGTTAATTTTGTCAAGAACCTTGTGAAGCTCATTATAATGCAGTCATTCATGTTTTAAAGTATCTTAAAGGAACTGCTACTACATGATTATTTTTGAACAAGAAGCCCAATTTTCATCTTGAAGCGTATTATGATAGTGATTTGGTTGCTTATCCAATCATTAGGCGATCTGTGAGTGGTTTTTTCGTTCTATTTGGGGGCACTCCTTTATCATGGAAATCTAAAAAGGAAGCAACGATATCTTTGTCGTCTCCAGAAGCCGAGTATAGGTCCATGCGATGAATATGTTCTGAACTTGCTTGGTTGAGCCGTTTACTTCATGAATTACAAGTACCAGATGTCACTCCTATTCCCTTGAAATGTGATAACCAAGCAGCCATCAATATAGCTAAAAATCCCGTTTTCCATGAGCGTACCAAACACATCAAATTAGATTGCCACTTTGTACGTGAGAAAATTCATGGAGGTCTGATTACTCTTTCGCATGTTGATACAAAGCATCAGTTGGCAGATATATTTACCAAGACCTTATCAGGATTCCACCATCATGAAGCTACTTCCAAGCTGGGTCTATTACCATACCCGCCAGCTTGAGGGGGTGGTGTTAACTTAGATAAGTTAGTTAAATGAGTTAGAATGCCATGTGTATCTTTTCAGTTAGTTAGTTACAAGTTAGTTGGTTAGTTTACTTTTCATATAAGGCTTGTATTCATTTCTTTCTTTTGTAATTCTGAATTCATTCAATGAGATACGAAATCATCTCATCCTCTCTCTTTCTCTCTCTCTCTCTCTCTCTCAAACTTCTTCATTACATTCAAACAATTCGTTCTTGTCATTCTCTCGCGAGTCACCGGTTTATCGGGAGCATCGCCGCCGAACGGAGTCGCCAGTTTAACAAAAACTGTGAGGGTTATCGGAAAACAGAGATACAATTCTCTTTTTCACCATGCTCTACGTTTCCCTTTTCCTAAAGTTTTTGCTGTCGATGATTTCATCATTTTGAGGTTTCGAGAAATCATTAGTTTCAATTGACATATTTTCTACACAGTATGTCATTCAATTTAATTATGTTAAGTTATTACAATCCTTACTAAATCAAAATTTTCATTGCTTTGTACATGCTAAAGTAACGATGCCATCCAAATCAAAGTCAAAGTCAAAATCAAATCGCCGAAAAGCAAAGCAGTGGTGAAACAACAGAAAAGAAATTGGTTGGATCTCCCATATGATCTAACAGCCAATATTCTACATAGAGTTGGTGTTTTGGCATACTTGAAAATGTTCAGAAAGTCTGCACTACTTGGCATAAAATCTGCAAGAACCCGGCCATGTGGAGGGTTATCAATCTCGTCAATTTTTTCGGTTACATAAGGCCCCATGAAACAGTCAGACTATGGGAGATATGTAAGCATGTTGTGGATAGAAGCCAAGGCCAATTGGTTGATATCACCATTGTTGATATTATTGCCATTGATCGGCTTCTTGAATATGTTGCTGATAGGAATGTTAGCTTATTGTAATAAAAAATGATGATGATCCCCATTACTTTTGTTCATATCCTTTGGGTGTAGTAAAGTTGGTTTCTGTGGTAGTATTTATTGGAGTTAGTTCATTGTTACCGTTAGTTGTTAGTTTATTATTAACGTCCGTTTACTTAGTTAAGTTTCCGTTAAGTAATTTTTATGTATTTCATTTTGTATATAAGATGTAATTGTATTCTTTTAGATATATTAATGAGAAACAAGATATTTCTCTCATCATCCTCACCTTCTTTCTCTCTCTAAATTCTTCACCTTCGTTCCAACATGGTATCAGAGCGGTGACGATTTCTTTGATCATTCATCCGTTCGTCCGATTCATCTTTCATTTCTAGTTTCTTGCTTAGTTAATCTCTTGAGTTTTCTTTTGATTCTCTCTAATGGCGAATCCTATTCCAAATCCTGCTTCAATCGAAGTTTCTAGCCCTTATTTTCTTGGATCTTCTGATAATCCAAGTACGATTCTTGTGTCTCAAGTCTTTAATGGAACTGGTTTCATCGCTTGGAAGAGATCCATGACACTTGCCTTGTTCTCCAAGAACAAATTTGGATTCGTTGACGGTACTCTTCTTCCACCGAACACCGGATCTGATCTGTATCACTACTGGAATAGAGTTAACTCTATGGTGATCAGCTGGATCGTCAACTCCTTGAACAAGAACATAGCTGGAAGCGTACTGTTCCTCAAGTCTGCGCGAGAAATTTGGGAAGAACTCATTCAACGATATGATCAGTCCAATGGTGCGATGATCTATCAAATTCAGCAACAGTTATACTCTGTATCTCAAGGATCTGATGACTTCTCGTCCTATTTCACAAAGATAAAGAAGATTTGGGACGAATTAGGCATGGTTCATGAAGTTCCACCGTGCACCTGTGGTTCAGCTGCTGGACTTGCTAAATATCTTGAAGATCAAAAGGTCATTCAACTCCTCATGGGGCTAAATGACTCTTACAGAGCCATTTGAGGTCAGATCTTGATGATGAAACCTTTACCTAACATCTCTGCTGTTCATTCTTTAATCATACATGAAGAAAAACAAAGAGAAATCAGTTCTAATGCTAATGTGAATATGGATGTTATGGCGATGAATGTCGTCAGTAACAACAATAATAATAGTCAAGTCTCAAAGAAGAATATGGTTTGCTCTCACTGTAAGAAGTCTGGTCATCTCAAGTCTCAGTGTTATAGACTAATCAGTTTTCCTCCAAGTTTTAAATTCACAAAACAGAACAAGAAGAATGATGCAGTTGTGGCTAATAATGTGACTGTAGAGAGTCCACAGATTTCTCCTGAACAATATAAACAGATCATTGAGCTTCTCAACATCAACAAACTTGACAATCATTCATCTGGTCAGATCAACTCTTTTATTACTCAAGGATTAATGGATGCATCAGGTAAATACATTGATTCTAAAGGCAATCACATTTCTTATACTTTCAATGTAATACACAAACCGACAAATAAAGTGTATTCGTAGATAATTGATTCTGGCGCCAGTGATCATATGTTTTATGATAAATCTCTATTCTTATCATTGTTCAAATTTTCTCAGCCTCATCTGGTTAGACTGCCTAATGGTCAGAGTATTCATGTTTCATTCATTGGAAAGGTCAAGATTCACGATAACATCATCCTTAACAATGTGCTATACATTTCTGCATTCAAACACAATCTTGTGTCTGTTGCAAAGATAACCTCACAACTTAAATTTTGGGTTATATTTACTGATTAGTTATGTGCCTTGTTCGACATGCAGGCCCCTTGGTCGAAGAACCTGATCATTGGGAAGAGAACTCGTAGTCTTTACATTCATAATGGTCAAGCACATAAAAGTCTTATTAAACAGAATTCTTTGACCTGTAATTCTGTAAGTAAGCAAACTAATCTTGACATTTGGCATAGACGATTTGGGCATCTTCCTTATAATAAGATGCGTATACTGAATTTGGTTGCTAATGATCATTAAAATGTAAACTTTGATGATTGTGTTGTTTGTTCTAAGGCAAGACAACACAGACTCCCTTTCAATTCTAGCAAAACAAGTTCTACAAAAAAATTTCAGTTAATCCATACTGATGTTTGGGGACCTTATAAGGTTCCTACACATGATGGTTATCGATATTTCTTGACTATTGTCGATGACTACAATCGCAATACATGGATACATTTACTTAAAAACAAAAGTGATTCTTTAACAGTCATAAAAGCTTTCATTGCTTTGGTTAAAAGACAATTGACATTCAAACAATTCGAAGTGATAATGCTCTCGAATTAGGATCAAGCAATGAAGGTATCAAATTTTTTTAAAACCACTGGTATTGTTCACCAAAAGTCTTGTTTGTATACTCCTGAACAAAACGGAATTGTTGAACGAAAACACAAACATATTTTAGAAGTTGCACGAGCTCTATTTTTTCAATCTGGTATTAGCAAGGCTTATTGGGGTGATTGTGTTCTTACTACTGTTCACATCATCAACAGATCTCCATCTCGTGTTTTGAATTTGAAATCTCCTTTTGAGATGCTTTATGGGTTTCCACCTGATTTATCCTATTTCAAAACTTTTAGCTGTTTATGTTTTGCTTCTACACTGCCTGTCAAACAGGACAAATTTATGCATGTGTATTCATTGGATACCCGTATGGACAAAAAGGATATAAGCTTTTAAACCTTGAAACTAAGGAAATTACCATTTCTCGAAATGTTCGCTTTCTTGAGAGTACTTTTCCGTTACTTCATTGTCCCATTGAGAATTCTCACATAGTTCCTATACCTGCTATGGAAGCTGAAAATGTTGATCCTTTGTCACACGATAACTCAAATTTGCCTCATGACAATCATGATGGTGATAATTAGTTAGCAAATGTTCATCATAACAATGTTCCTATACTTAGACGATCCACTCGTCAAAAACAGTCTCCATTATATCTCAATGATTTTGTTTGCAACAATGTTCATACAAATCCTTCTAAGTGCAACCATACTATCACTGATTTTTGTATTGGTGATTACAATCAAGTTTGTTCTTATGATGTATCTACTACCAGCTTTGCCTTAAATGCCATTATTAAAGTCCCAGAACCTTTATTCTATAATCAAGAAAAAGAAAATCCGTTGTGGGAGGAAGCTATGCAAAAAGAAATTGATGCTCTAAATCATAATCATAGTTGGGAAATAGTCAAGTTACCCAAAGGGAAGAAACCAATTGCTTGTAAGTGGGTTTACAAAGTTAAGTACAAAGCTGATGAGTCAATAGAAAGGTACAAAGCACGCCTTGTTGCTAAAGGGTTCACTAAAAAAGAAGGGATAGACTACCATGAAACCTTTTCTCCTGTTATCAAATTTAACACTGTTCGTTGTCTTGTTGCTCTTGCAGTGAAAAATAATTGGTGTATTCACCAATTCGATGTCAATAATGCCTTTTTACATGGTGATCTTAATGAAGAAGTCTATATGAAGCCTCCTCCCTGTTGGATTAGGTGTCTAACCCATGACTAATAATTAGTATTTACCTAATTAATAGTAGCAAAGTCCATTTGGGTTGCCCTCATAGCTGGAGGTTTGGTAGAAAGTTCAGTAGAGAGAAAGATTGATTTATTATGTAATTAATAAATCAATATAAATAAAATAAATAGTTTATTAATATATTAAAGTGATAATATATTAATTAGAAACTATATTAATTAATTAGAAATTAATCTGGAATTAATTGGAATTAATTTGGTAATTAATTTAGTTAATTAAAGGTGCAGGGACTAAAAGTGTAATTATTCAGTAGTTGAGTAAGTGACATTTTTGGCAGTATAAGTGACCAGCGAAATTAAGGATATATATATATATATATATATATATATATATATATATATATATATATATATATATATATATATATATATATATATATATATATATATATATATATATATATATATATATATAGGTTTCAATTATTAAGATAAAGACTTATCTTAATTTGAATTCAAAAAGGTTTATCCTTAAAAGTTTATCTGGTTATCTGCTGGAGGTTATCAATAAAGAGCCTTAGAGCCCCATTTTCTGCGCAAATTATATACCTTCTCTCTGGAATTTTCGAACCATTCTCCTGCTCCCTGGGTGTGATCTCATTTGAGGCATGACACTTGTGCTGCTTTGCTTCCAAGAAATCCTAAAAGGTTAGTTTTCTGTTTTAATTCTTCTAGTTATTTTCTTATAAGCGTTTAGGAATTTATTATATGTTCAATTAGAAGAAAACATAGATCCTTATAGGTTGCATGTGAACTTAGGGTTTTAGTTCATTGATTTGCATAAAACCTTTCGGTGGTATCAGATCTTTTTGGTTGTTTTCTTGTTGAATTACGATAATTATTTTCCTAAAAATTAGGGTTTAAAGCTTATAAACCCTAATTTGGCTGAATTCGATTTAGGGTTAGGGTTTTGAAAAACCCTAGCCCCTCCCCTCCTTATTTTGCAATTTTATCATAGGGTTTAGAAGGCTTTCTATTTTTGGTAACTTTAATTATTTAAATGGATAACCTTAAACCCATTATTTGTTAATTTCGAAAATTAGGGGGTTTAAGATAGGTTTAAACTAATTTGATTAATTTGTGATACCTATCTAGTTTTAATTAATTTAATTAATTGTTTAATTAAAGGATAATTAATGGTTTAATTTAATTTTAAATTTCGAAAAAAATTAAAAGATAAAACTAGGAATATTTTAAAAGTCTAAAATATTTGGATTTAATTAATTTAATTAATTATTAATTAAAAGATGAATTAAATCATTTAAAGGTTTAATTTAATTTTAAATTTGATAGTTTAAATTTCCAATAAATTAAAAGATAAACCAGGAATATTTTAAAAGGTTTAAAATACATCTTATATATATATATATATATATATATATATATATATATATATATATATATATATATATATATATATATATATATATATATATATATATATATATATTATAATTAAAAGTTAATATTATATGTATAAGATAAATTGGTCAGTCAAATCAATAGTAGGCCTCATTCACGAAGCTGGTCTATAAGGAGGGTATAAGGAAACTGCCTATAAAATGACGGTTGAATGGGTGTCCACTCTCACCCATCACTCTCTTGATCAGTGGAGGGTCGTTAGCCGAACGGGTTTGATAGGACAACTTAATCTCATTAAAAGTATAATGTTATTAATGAAAGTACTAGAACATCTTTACAAAATCCCAAATCTAGTTACTTTAGGAAAAATGTGAATTGATGCTAATCCATGAAATTGCACATTTCACTTTATGAAACATTGGTGGAGCATGTGTGGTTTACCGACACACCAATAGGGGTTCATAAAGAGTTGCAATGGGTTTCTTGGGTGTTATCATTGTTGATGGAACGTGTGTGGTTTACCGGCACATCAATTAGAGATGGTAATTAACCCCGAGAGTACCAAGCTAATTTGCATGGTTATTCACATCCGGTTTGTGATCCTCGGCATCCTAGTCATAAACAGTGGGGCACATCCGAGATTAAACACGCCATTGAATAATTCAATGAATCTCAACAGATCTAGGAATTTCATAAGATGAAATTGATAAGTGTATTACCTACCTTAATGACCATAATGTTGTGATTACGGCATCCCTCTTCACATCATTGTTGGGGTATTTTGGGTCCTAGCCTAAATAAATAATAAATTGGGTAATTATTTAAAAGGACTAATTAAACTAATAAATTTTGTTTCTTTTATAGATGTCAAGTGTCAATTCTCCTCCTTCCCTCCTTCACCCATTTCTGAGAGCCTCAGAAAGCACATGCCAAATATGGAAAGGCTGACTGGCCTGAACTGTAAGGAATGACTTCATAGTTGGAGACTGGTTCTCGCTATTACTGGCAAGCTACAACTAATTAAGTATCCAATCCCGATTCCACTAGAACAAGTCATCATAAAAAGTCTTAATGATGAGCATAACTTCTTAGTTGATGAATCCGAAGAAATTCGTGACCTCATGCTATTGACCATTGACCCCAAGTTCCGCAGGGATTTTGAATCCCTGGGGCCATATGAGTTAATGCAATCGGTTGAGGAAAAGTTCCAAAAACCAATTGAAGAGGAACGAGCTAGGATCTTCAAAAGACTTGCAGAGTGCAAGCTAAAGGAAGGAAGTAGTATCGATTCGCATGTTCTTCAGATTGAAGCATACATAGGCGAATTGTACAAAGTTGGTTAATCTATGAGTCAGGAGATGAGTGTTAACATTCTACTCGCTTCGCTGACTAGTAGGTATGATTTGTTCATTCAGACGTATAGAAAGGAAGGCCAGAAAAAGACTTTTATGGAAATGCGCCCACTGTTGACTTTATACGAGTCTCTTTTGGATAGGCATAGCTCCAATGGTTCAGCTACTTCTGGATTGAGTCTAGTGAAGAGACACAGCAAGAAACGGTCCAGATCGTCTGGACATGTCTCAAACTGGGAATCCATAGGATCGGATACAGTCACGGAAAGATTGGAAGACACTCCAAGGTTAGAATCTTTTTGAAAGCTCAGGTACATATAAAAACCTCAAAACTCCTGATCTATAATTCCTTGATGCATGATGTGATAGTCACATTTTGGTTTGTATGCAGGGAATCAGTAGGGTACGGGACATTGGCGCATAGGAGCACATTTGGATTGGATCTCCAGCTCATGCAGTTTTGAAGTTTAGTTAGATATTACAATCATGTTATTAGCTTATTAGATGCAAGCGACATTGTTTGTCATATAGTACATTGTTCAAGGATATTTTTTTTTTGGTTTTATAAAATGTTAATTTTCTTTTAATACATGTTTATTTAATTTATCCTTGAAATGTTGTATGAGCGTGTTAATTGCATGGATGGTAATGACTTGAATGATGATGCATCCAAAGTGTTTGGATTCATGAATTATGTTTTCTATGATTGTTAAAAGAAATTTTATAAGGATCAATTCAACCAAAGGTCCAGTTGGACAGGACTTTGGAATCATTTGACTTTGAGTCACATGATGATTAAGTTCTGTATAAAGCACATGTGGCAAGAAATGATTCACCCAAAGATGCAGGGGATAGGATTTTGGAATCAGTTGACCTAGAGTCAAGTGATGATTGCAAGTCTTGAAGAAAATTAACAAAGTCATAAAATTTACATAAAGATGTAAAAGACGTCAAGATCATGAGCAACGAACACATCAATTGATGTATATTGCTTGGATCTTCAAATAAAACACAATTGTTTAAACTTCATGATACTTGTCAATCAGTATGACGAATATGGCTTCGCTTATCAGAATAAGCGATTGAATTGAAACTTTGAACAGTTCAAGGACTTCAAAGGAAGTATGAGATCCACAGAACCTGAGTGACATCATAAACTGAGAAATGTTTCACAGTTTATTCTCTTCCAAGAACATTAATGGTCATAATGTGTCTTAGGGAAGAAATGGAGCTTTAATCGAAATAGTTCGATCCTCGATGCATGAGATACATCGTCAATTAGTTTCCGATGAATTGAAAATCATTCAGACCATATAAGCCATATTCCGACCACATCCTAAACTAAGTAGGTCTTTGCAGACACTGTCTGAAATGTAAAGCTGGGATTATCCCACTTGTACATAGAAAGTCTAGGGTCTTGTAGTGTTCATCCGAACCTCATGACTGGTCTGACCATGATCAGCAATGTCGTTTCATTGGCTATCCCGCTGCAACTGTAAAAGAAGAGCTCTTTTAGAAAGAACTCATGTTCTAAGGAAACAGTGGGAGTTGGGACAGTACTGAATGAGTTCAGGATTAGCCAAGTGAAAGAACCTTTAGTCATCACTAGGCTTGGAGTAGAAATCAGGTTTCTGTTTTACAACTGACATAATCTTCTCTTGACCAGTAGTATTGATCACCATCATAAGTAGTTATGATCGGGGTGACATGCCGATTGGTGGTAAAACACTATAGTTGGTTCGGATTTACAATCTGACTACTTGGAAGCATTGGTGAGCCCGGTTGCTGCCAAACAAGAGAACCTTAGGGCGAGACACAGTCTATGTGAAAATTTGATTGATTTTATACCTGGTCTAAAAACCAGTGGGAGTAACTGAATCATCAAAAGAAAGCAACATGGACAGATACATACGTTCAGAACATCTGGTTGAGTGAGACGATACTCAGAGTCAAGTAATTGATTCCGAGAGAAGCACTCTCAATAGAAGATGAAATCCGAAAGAATACTGTATGGCACATTGTGAATCGTGAGTGGAGTGTGTGTGGATCACCGGCACACTAATAGGGACTCACAAAGAGTGTACTGGTGCATGGGCCCGAGATTTCCCCACGGGCATCTCGCAAAAAAGGATATTCAGATTCTCAAAAATATGCCAAAGGATTCGATTTTGAGAAAGGGCTGAAAGAGTTCCATTAAGATGTCAGAAAGGTTTGGATTCTCAAAATGTGCTATAAGTCCTGGATTTTGTGAATAGTCCATAACCGTGTCAACGCCAGTGGGAGTATCGCCGTTATCTACTATCTCCATATGTGGGTTACATATTGTTTCTAGGAAACGTCTCTTTTTCATTACAAAGTGTAATGACTTGGTGTTAAGAGACGGATCGCTATAAAAGACTTAATAGAGATACGACATACTCAGGTGGTTGTAAACATCTATGAGATAGATTGAAACTCTGCCAAGATGATCTTGATGAGATTCAAGATGCATAGCCCCAGGAAAGGAGTTTCCTATCATTGCAAAGTGTGATGACTTGGCATGAAAGAAATAAAGAAGGTGCAACATACTCATGTAATTC
The DNA here is from genome assembly GCA_023525715.1 of Cichorium intybus. Taxonomy (NCBI): domain Eukaryota; kingdom Viridiplantae; phylum Streptophyta; class Magnoliopsida; order Asterales; family Asteraceae; genus Cichorium; species Cichorium intybus. Next base: position 97,608,156 of record CM042010.1, on the reverse strand, counting down.
ACAGACATCTATTGGATAGATGAAATCGCCAGCATAGACTAGCCATTGTAAGCATAATCTTGATAAGATTCAAGATGCATGAGAAGAGTCTCCGAAAGGAAATAGTTTTTCGAAAATCATGACACAAGGATTATAAATAATATTTGGATTCCGAAAGGGTTTGGAATAAGATTGGATCGGGTTCCACAAGTTTCTTGGATCGATCATAATGTCATGAACATGTCCTGATGACTTGATGCTTAGGGCATAGTAAGTTAGATTCAGGACATTGTCTGGCTAGGAATACTGGATGGATTGTTTGAACTCAAGTGAGAATTCATTGGGAAATGATTGGGGTGAAAGTAATAGTGTTAATTTGAAAGATTTTTCAAAGTGGTAATTATTAACGCCAGGACATGATGTTAAAGGACTTCATGGTTGAAGAATCTCGTTGGTATTCTGATGGAGCGTGTGTGGTTCACCGGAACATCATAACACCTCGAAATAGTCTTAGGGTGTAGTAAAGTAGACTAAAGACCCCAGAACCATAGGAAGTCACAGTACACATTACCAGAATGGAGTTAGGAGAGAAATAGACAGGATAACATATTGAGATGTTATCGGAAGAGCATCCGATTAGATCATCTGCAATAAAGTGTATACGTATAAGATACTTTGGATACATAGAAAGAGTGAAAAGTTCATAAATACATAACTATAAAATTAGAATTGGAAGTTTAAAAGAAATCTTGAAACTGATAATAGTTTATGACAAGATCCGACTTGGTGATTACCTCATGGAGACTTGGTAATAAGCAGGAGTAGCTGCCAGTCAGATCTTTATGTTTCACTTTCGCATGTTTTACTTCCCGAATAATTTAATTATTCAGAAAGGTCCACAATCGCTCATACTTTGGGAAGTAAGTATTGAATCAAGACTGTCATGAATTGGTTTGTAGACTGTCTAAGGAGTTAGACATAGCAATAAGATTGCTACAACATTCATGAGTACTTAGAAATAGAGATTTGAGTATTGGATAAACCCACACTCAATAGATTGCTTCATGGATTACATCACAAGCAATGTTGAGGCGATAATATCTTATGATCTTGAAGTGGAGAGATATGAGTTATAATTTACAAAGGCAGTTGTTCATTGATAGTACGAAAACGCATCGGTAACTTGATGTTATAAAACGTGCTGTTGTGAATAATTTGACTGGTAAAAGATATAAGCATTTGAGTCGAAGCTTATTCGTTCCTTAACCCTGATGGGTAACAGATATTTATAGGCCTCTCGATGATTTTGAAGTTGACTAAAGTGCTGGCCAGCCTGGACTAAATTGACGTGTTCAATTAGAAGTCCTAAAGTCATAAGCAGAATCAGAAATCGGGAAATAGAGTATCAGACAGAGATTGATCTTAATCCATGTCTTGTGTCTGAAAAATATCTTGTTGGACGAAGGATCATATGATCGCTTCTCTATGGACAAAACTGATTAGGTCAGAGTTCGGCAGCAGTTTCTAGGAAGCTACAATTTGCTGATTAATTAGAGGTCAAATTAGTAATTTCATAGACTTATCCAAGTGGGAGACTGTTGGATTAGGTGTCCAAGCCATGACTAATAATTAGTATTTACCTAATTAATAGTAGCAAAGTCCATTTGAGTTGCCCTCATAGCTGGAGGTTTGGTAGAAAGTTTAGTAGAGAGAAGGATTGATTTATTATGTAATTAATAAATCAATAGAAATAAAATAAATAGTTTATTAATATATTAAAGTGATAATATATTAATTAGAAACTATATTAATTAATTAGAAATTAATTTGGAATTAATTGGAATTAATTTGGTGATTAATTTAGTTAATTAAAGGTGCAGGGACTAAAAATGTAATTATTCAATAGTTGAGTAAGTGACATTTTTGGCAGTATAAGTGACCAGCAAAATTAGGGATATATATATATATATATATATATATATATATATATATATATATATATATATATATATATATATATATATATATATATATATATATATATATATATATATATATATATATATATATATATATATATATATATATATATATATATATATATATATATATATATATATATATATATATATATGGAGAAGGGTTCAAATGAGAACCACTAAAAGGTTGAGAACCGTGAGAACCACTAATTCACAGTTTAATAATGTTGTATTTTTTATTTTTAACACTTGTCTTTTTTTATCAAAATAAAATTGTCAAACACATAAAAATATATATTTATCCTTCATTTGCTATTATATATCAATATTAATGTGTTTTAGAGAAAAAAAATTTACGTTATAGTATTCACATTTTAATAACTAGAAATTTTTTTATATCGGTTCTCACGGTTCTTAACCTTTTAGTAGTTCTCATTTGAACTCATTCCTATATATATATATATATATATATATATATATATATATATATATATATATATATATATATATATATATATATATATATATATATATATATATATATATATATATATATATATAGGTTTGATTTATTAAGATAAAGGCTTATCTTAATTTGAATTCAAAAAGGTTTATCCTTAAAGGTTTATCTGACTATCTGCTGGAGGCTATAAATAAGGAGCCTTAGAGCCCCATTTCTGTGCAAATTATATACCTTCTCTCTAGAATTTTCGAACCATACTCCTGCTCCCTGGGTGTGATCTCATTTGAGGAAGGACACTTATGCTGCTTTGCTTCCAAGAAATCCTAAAAGGTTAGTTTTCTGTTATTATTCTTTTAGTTATTTTCTTATAAGTCTTTAGGAATTTATAATATGTTCAATTAGAAGAAAACATAGATCCTTATAGGTTGCATGTGAACTTAGGGTTTTAGTTCATTGATTTGCATAAAACCTTTCACTCCTGGCTTATCCTTATCTTCTCCTTCTATAGTTTGCAAGCTTAAAAAGTCCTTATATGGCCTTAAACAAGTCTCAAGGTGTTAGTTCTATATGCCCAAGGATGATCATAAAATGATATTACTAATAATACATGATCCTATAGGGTCACACCAACAACAAGTTTGACACCAATTGATCATTTAGAATGTTGAATTTGATTTAACATCAAATGATACTAAACTTGCAATTTAATCTTGTAAGTTATTATTATTTGTATTAAATAATAATAACTACAAGATTAAAGGTTGATTATTAATTCATATGTGATGAATTAATCAAGTATAACAATTAAATCGTTTAAATTGTTAAATGATGTAATTGAATTATAAGTAAACCTTTTATTTAATTTAATTGGTAAATTAAATAAAATATGCATATTGTAATATATATATATATATATATATATATATATATATATATATATATATATATATATATATATATATATATATATATATATATATATATATATATATATATATATATAGAGACATATATATGTATATTTATATCATTCATGATGTTTGATTAAGTGGTTTATATATAAATGATTAATGGTTTAAATGTTATTCCATTAAACACAAGAATGAAAGTTTATTATTTATAAACTTTGGAATGTAAGTTTATAAATAATAAAAACAATATATAATTACTTAAAAGCTCACTCATATGGCCGGCCATATGAGCATGATGATGCATGTGTGAAAAGTAGAGAAAAGCTTGGCATATTCTCTCAACTCTCAAGGTTTGACCATGGGTAGAATACATTCCCTTTGTTTAATCAACATGCATGACTTTGGTCTTCTTTTAAAACAACTTTGGCTGGCCATTTTGAGCTTGCAAGAAGATTATATTCATTCTCTAAAATCAGCCAAAAAGCTCTCCATAACTCTCTCTTGAAAGCTAGTAAAAATCGTTCTTAGTTTCAAGAGGAAAGGAAGTTTGTTTTGCAAGTTTTTGAAGACTAGCATCTTGGGTGTTCAAGCTTGTGGTGGACTAAGCTATAGAGGGATTCTAACTTGATTCCTAGCCTCTTCAAATCGTCCAACTAAGGCCAAGAAGAAAGGGTATGATTTTAAACTCTATCTATGCTTGTTCTTCATCTTATCTCTACATTCATGTAGCATGATCCTCTTGGAATGGAATTTGTGTTCATGACTTTATGCTTCCGTTGCAAGTTCTTGTTTTTGAAACTAATTACATGAACACATTGATTTTCAACAATTGGTATCAGAGCCATGGCTATATTGCATGTTTAGATAATGAGTTTATTTGGATAAACTTGGTTTTTGGAAGCCATGAATGTTCATCTTCTTGAATGAAAGTTTCATGCATGGCTTCTTTGGCAACATGCAAGAGTTTAATCTATGATTTTATGCAACCAACTATATTTTATGTTTGCATGCATTTGGTTACATAATTGTTGCCTTAGAAAAACAAAGTGTTGATTTTCTTATGATTTTATGTGATAAAATGGTGCATAAACAAGCCAAGGACCATATGATGCATGTTGTGTGTTTATATTCGATATGGTTGTAATCTATTCTTTTATTCAAATGGTTTGTAATAATAATTAGTTATTTCCTTCTTTTATTCATTTTTATAAGCATTAGAATAGTTGTATTCTTGTATATCTTTATAAAATGTAACAAGAGAAGGAGATAAAGGCATGAGAAGCAACTACCAAACAGCAACACTTTTCCTGCCATGGCTGCCAATTTCGAATCTGTCAAGGAAGGATTTAAAAAAATTCATATCTTGGTCATTTGGTGATATACTTGTTGGTAACTTTAATATCTAGTATATACATTAAGTTTTAACAAGTATTAGCATCAATATGGCCAAGAATGAAGTGAAGGAAGCAACAAAAATCACAAAAAACCTCCTGTTAGAGGCTGTTTCTGTCGAGATTTTTGAGGGGCCCAAAGAAAAATCACAACTCATTACATGGTGTCAAGAAATGGTGGTTCAAGTATCATTTGATGTTATAAAAGGCTTGGCAAAATTGTAGCCAAATCGAAGATCATTTGGTTGAGTTTTTGTCACCTTTTTGTCCCTAGGTTTGGACTTGATATTTCATGTATGGCTCACATGAAATATCAAATTAGTTGGCTTGTGTTTATGCACCCATGCATGCATGTGATGATTGAATGTTTTGTTATTTTATTCTGTGGATGAAAATAAGATTTTGCATGCTAGACAACCTAGATAATTAAACATAATCATCAAGGAGTTTGTAATTTTCAAATTGACATATAAAACATAAGATGTAATACAATTGGTTTTATTAAAATGGGTTTTGTTATAAAACCTATAAAGTCAAGTTTTGAAAATGAATGAAACAAGAAATAAAATGGAGATTTATGAACTCTTACAAACTCCAACCCTAAATAATATTGGTAATTATATAGGATTAAAATTGGTTCTCATATATGTGATCAAACTCAAACTTAATATTGGATATTAATTGTAATCTTGACCACAAACAAAGAATCAATAAAATGGAGATTTTATGATTAAGGAACCAATTAACAAAATAATATTTTAATGGTACCATGTTCATTGGATGCATGCAATCTACATGATATCATATGTTTTCAAAATTAGAATTGTAAAACATACAAATCCCTTACGAAATACGAATCAATGCCGTCCCTCTTAAAGACACTCATGTATCACTTGTATTTCCTTGTGGGATAAAGGATACCTAACCACTTGGAGTCTTCTTGTGATACAAGAGGTAATTTTGCAATATTGATGGGATAAAGGACACCTAACCATTAATAGTTGTCAAAACTACACGTCCATTTAAGTGGGATGATTCGTTTGGAAATCTTTTGTGATAAAGGTCACCTAAGCATTAGAAATCCAAGGCATAGATGGGATCAAACATGCCAAACTTATAAATGTTATAATGGGATCCCATAACTCTAGAAATTATATTTGGATATAATTGGTAAACCGTTACCTACCTTGTTGATTCGAATAAAGGGGATAAAGGATACCTAACCACTTATTCGTATTGCAACTTGGATTCTAGACCTTAATCAATTAAAGTTTATGAAACAACAAAGGGTATTAATTATTAAGGACTTAATATCATAAATTACTAAATTAAACCTTGTTAAAATTTTGTAGATGGCACCAAACACAACAAACCCGGCTCCTAACAAAACCTCACTACGGTCCCTCCTTGAGGGAGAAAAACTTAACCATACCAACTTCTTGGATTGGTACCGTAGTGTGAGAATAGTTCTCAAACAGGAAAAGAAAGAATATGTTCTTAATGAACCACTTCCTGAAGAGCCCCCTGCCATCCCTAAGCCCGCACACGATGCATGGCTTAAAAAGATGGATGATTCCATTGATGCATCATGTCTCATGCTGGCAACTATGATTCCTGACCTTCAGAAGGATTTAGAGAATCATTCGGCCTATGACATGATTGATCAATTAAAGGAAATGTTCCAACAACTTGCAAGAACGGAAAGGTTCGAAACTGTTCGGGCTTTCCATGCTTGCAAGATGGAGGATGGACAGACGGTAAGCTCTTATGTGCTCAAAATGAAGAGTCACATTGATCATTTGGCACGTCTTGGAGTTGTGATGCCCAAAGAGCTAGCAACGGATATGATCCTTAACTCCTTGACAAAGTCTTTTGATCCCTTCGTCATGAACTATAACATGAATGGTTTAAACAAGACTATCCCGGAATTGCATGGGATGCTAATTACCGCGTAAAAGAATCCGCCTAAGAAAACCACTAAAGTTCTCATGATCAAGGAAGGTGGCACAAAGAGAACTAGACCCGAACACCCCACCAACTCCAAGGGCAAGGGGAAGGCAAAGGTTGTCAAAGGAAAGGGCAAGAAAGTTGTCCAACCATCCCGTCCGCCCAAGAAGAAGGCAAAGGTTGCCAAGGAAGACGCGTGCTTCGAATGTGGCAAAATTGGGCATTGGAAGAGAAATTGCCCTACCTATCTTGCGGAGTTGAAGAAGAAGAAGGCCGGTGAGGGCACTTCAGGTATCTATGTAATAGACCTAGAACTTTATAATTTATCTCCTAACACATGGGTATTTGATACTGGTTGTGGAACTCACATTTGTAATATGTTGCAGGGGTTCAAAAGGAGTAGGCGACTGAAGACAAACGAGGTAGTACTCCGGGTTGGAAACAGTGCAAGGGTTGCGGTGGATTCAATTGGAAATTTTGATTTATTACTACCTAATGGCTTGTATTTGACATTAACGAATGTTTATTATGTTCCTAGCTTGACTAGGAATATTATTTCGGTTGCTAAGTTGAGACAATGTGGATTTGATCTTTCCTTTATGAATGATGATATTTGTGTTTACAAAAACAATGTGTTCTATTTTGAGGCTAGGCCTTTAAATGGAATTTATGAAGTAAACCTTGATGAAAAGACTAACCATGGCTCTTTATACCACACTTTCACCAAGAGACCCAAATGTGATTTGAGTCAAATTTATCTATGGCATTGTCGCCTTGGGCATATAAACAAGAATCACATATCCCAACTTCAAAAGAGTGGACTTTTGAAGGCTAATGAGAATGACTCATTTGATATATGTGAATCTTGTTTACATGGCAAGATGACTAAAGCTCCTTTCTCCGGAACCAATGAGAGGGCAAAAGACTTGTTAGGAATCATACATACGGATGTATGTGGTCCTTTCAAGCCAATGACTAGATATGGTGAAAGATATTTCATCACCTTCACTGACGACTTTAGTCGTTTTGGATATGTTTATTTGATTAAACATAAACATGAGGCATTTGAAATGTTCAAAACGTTTCAAAGTGAAGTGGAAAACCAACTCAACAAAACAATTAAAGTTCTACGTTCTGATAGAGGAGGTGAGTACTTAACTACAAACTTTATGGATCACCTTAAGACTTGTGGAATTGTTTCACAACTTACTCCACCTGGAACACCACAACATAATGGTGTATCTGAAAGGCGGAACCGAACACTATTGGATATGGTTCGATCCATGATGAGTAGAAGTACTCTACCTTTATTATTTTGGGGTTATTCTTTACAAACAGCCGCTCGTCTCCTAAACATGGCACCTACCAAGAAGGTAGATAAAACGCCTTATGAGATATGGCATGGAAGGGTTCCATCTTTATCCTATCTCAAGGTATGGGGTTGTGAAGCTTATGTTAGACAAGAAGCTTCAAACAAACTAGAACCCCGTTCAATCAAGTGTATCTTTGTAGGGTATCCGAAAGATTGTCTTGGATACTACTTCTACAATCCCGTAGAGAATAAGATATTTATTTCTCGAAAAGCTGAATTCCTATAAAACAAGTTTCTGACGGAAGAGTCTAGTGGGAGGTTTGTGGAACTTGAAGAACTTCAGGAACCACAGCCTGATACACAAGAAATTGGATCTAGCATTCAACAAGAAATTGTTGAACCTGAACAAACAGTTGATCAGGAACAAATTGTAACACAAGATGTTCGCAGATCTGGTAGGGTTCGATTTGAACCTGAAAGGTATGGTTACCTTATGATGGAAGAAGAATGTTATACGATAGATTCTAATGAACCCGTCAACTACCAGAGTGCAATGTCAGATCCTGAATCTGATAAATGGCTTGAAGCCATGAACACAGAGATGCAATCCATGCACGATAACCAAGTTTGGGACTTGGTTAATCTTCCCACCAATTGTAAGACTGTTGGGAACAAATGGGTTTTCAAGAAGAAAACCGACGTGGATGGAAATGTTCACACCTTTAAGGCAAGACTTGTCGCTAAAGGATACTCACAAACTCATGGTATTGACTATGATGAGACCTTTTCACCAGTGGCAATGATCAAGTCAATTCGGATACTTTTTGCCATAGCCGCATACTATGATTATGAGATATGGCAAATGGATGTCAAGACCGCTTTCCTTAATGGACACTTATTGGAAGATGTCTATATGGATCAACCTGAAGGTTTTGTCGATCCCAAGCATCCAAGTAAGGTGTGCAAGCTTAAAAGATCTATTTATGGATTGAAGCAAGTGTCTCGAACATGGAACATCCGCTTTGATGAAAAGATTACAAATTTTGGATTCATAAAAAATGAGGATGACTCCTGTGTTTACAAGAAAGCTAGTGGGAGCATAGTCATATTCCTAGTATTGTATGTAGATGACATACTTTTATTTGGAAATGACATCCCAACCTTGAAAGGTGTCAAAGCATTCCTTGAGAACTGTTTCTCAATGAAAGACTTAGGAGAAGCTGCTTATGTATTAGGCATAAAGATCTATAGAGATAGATCTAAGAGACTTATTGGTCTAAGCCAAAGTGCATATATTGATAAAATCTTGAAGAGGTTCAAGATGCAAGACTCCAAAAGAGGATTCTTGCCAATACCACATGGCACCATCCTAAGTAAATCTCAGTGCCCAAGCACTAGGACTGAACTTGAAAGGATGAAACATGTCCCATATGCTTCGGCAATTGGGTCCATCATGTATGCCATGTTATGCACTAGGCCCGACGTCTCATGTGCCTTAAGTATGACTAGTAGGTATCAACAGAACCCAGGTGAAGCCCACTGGACTGCTGTAAAGAACATTCTTAAGTACTTGAGAAGAACTAAAGATATGTTCTTAGTTTACGGTGGTTTGGAAGAAAGCTTAAAGGTAAAGGGTTACACTGACGCACGCTTCCAAACAGATAGGGATGATTCGAGATCTCAATCTGGGTATGTCTTTATTTTAAATGGAGGAGCCGTGTCTTGGAAGAGTTCCAAATAAGAAGTGATTGCACAATCCACTACAGAATCAGAATATGTTGCTGCTTCGGAAGCTGCTCAAGAAGCTGTCTGGATGAGAAAGTTCATTGCAGATCTAGGGGTTGTTCATTCCATTTGGGACCCCATGGAAATCTTCTGTGATAATCTAGGTGCTATAGCTCAAGCAAAGGAACCTAGATCGCATCAAAAGACCAAACACATTCACCGAAGGTATAACTACATACGACATGAAGTTAAGAATGGTGAAATAAGTATTCACAAGGTTCATACAGATCAGAATTTGGCAGACCCATTCACGAAACCTTTACCCCAAACTAAGCATGAAAGTCACGCTAAGGGTATAGGACTTCGCTTTTCTAATGAATGGATTTGATTTGTGTTTAGTGTTTTATGAATATGAAACTATGTAAACAAGAATTATGTAATATATGTGACATGATGTTTCATTCATAATTTTGTGTTTTAATATTAGCATGTTTAATCCTTGATTAATTTGATTATTCTAAATGTCCATAGTCGATCATACTTGTGGGAGCAATTATGAAGTAAGACTAATATGAATTGGATTGGTTGACTTTTATGGGTAAAAGTAGCAAAAGGTTGCAACCAAATTCATAGGTACTTGTCAGTGAACAAGTATTGGACTTGACCCGCTTCAAGATCACTCCATGGATCATCATCATAAGTGATTCTTGAATAAAGGTATTATCATTGTATCCTTAGACCTGAGATGCATATTTGGGACTCAAGTGTAGGGAGTGCTATACTTTGATATGGTTCACCGTTGTTCTTGAAATATAGACAACCATAAAGGCCACACTCAAGTATAGTACTAACTATATAAGGGGCATATGTAGTCAAGACGGGATTTGTTCCTCTTATGTGTTGAGAGTTAGACATCTAAGGCGCCTGATTGAAAGTTGAACATAAAAGGAGAATGATTAAGATCCATGTCTCATGTTCAACATGATGTCTGTGACAAAGGGATAATTGATAGATAACCTTATTCCAAACAAGTCCTGGCACGAAAAGTGAGAATACCAAGGTATATCTGATATAATTTCATCAAGAATAGGGCTCAACAACGCCTAAAATACTTAATATCACTAGGCGTTGTCAAACACCCCACACTTGTGCCTTGCTTGTCCCCAAGCAAGAGAGTTTTTAACAAATTATAATAAAGATTCAAACAATTTTTGACTGTGTTCAGTTTCAAAGCTTATTGCCCTATGAGTTAGAGTGGAATAGTTTGCGAAAACATAATTGACTTGTTCTTTGGAATTCATGCCTTTCTAGAGAACCCTTGATTACAAACTTTCTGTACACAATGAAGTGTACTTACTCATTCAGATTCTAAAGGCCATTAAGGAATTGTCCATGACTTTCGATGTTGTCCGTGTAGCGAGCTTTCGGAAATACCATCCCAGACCAGACGATCTTAGGTGGCAAGGTGCATAAGCCCCACCCATTTTAGGCCTACCGGCTCGAACAACAAAGGCCACAGATTGACATTTCCTTCCTAAATTCCAATCCTAAAATAACTCAATCTTCTAAACTCATAAAACTCAACTTATTTGACTAACTAATACCATGATCACAAATAAACAGTATTTCTTGAAAAATACTAATGCTATCACAATCACAAACCATTCGTTTCAAAATTGCATTAAAAATTTTGAAAAAGTTGCTAAAAATTTGAAAATTGATCATTTCTGCAAAAATTTCAAAAATACTACTCTTTCGACCGTCCACACCCCACACTTAAAACCGTACAACGTCCCCGTTGTACAAAAATTATTTTTAGAACAAGGGAGAAAGAGTTACCCCTTTTTGGACAGTAGATTGCTTGGTGCTCAGTATCACAGGTATAAGTGCGAACAAACAGAATTCTTGATTTCCACACTCCGGAGTTGTGGCGCAACAGTGAACACGCCGGTGGTCAAGACAAGTGGAGGGGGCACGGCGACCCCACACTTGTCTGAGACAACTCCTTCTCATTTGGCATAATATGCACGACTCAACAAAACATTAAAAGCAAACACATAACAAATAAAATATAGACAAACAAAAGATAAAAGATGTGTCATAGATTCAGTACATATATCCTAAAAATATAAAAGAAAAAATACATCAAGCGTCATCATGGTGGGTCCCAGATGGACCTGCTCCGTCATCGCCTCCGGAAGGGTGAGGTGGAATGTCATCAAACTGCATCCGGAGCATGATCATCCTCTGAGTCTCTGCCATCCACCGATCATGTGCCTCCCGCGCAGACATCCTCTGGCTGAGGTCCTGGATGGCTGCCAACACCTCGGCTAACTGTAGCTGAGGCTGTGGTGCTGGCTCGGCAGGTGCTTCCCGCCTCTGTCGTCTCCGGCTCGGCTGGGCATACGCTGGCTGGGGTGCATGGGGTGGCTCTGTCGGTACCTGGATGAACTGGCCCGGGCGCTGCTGCTCGATCAGCCTCATCTTCTCCAGAGCTCGCGTCGTAGTGCGAGACGGAGGTAAAGCGGTCAAGGAGGCAGCAACGGGGGCGGTGAGGATCCCGTATGAACGGGCCAGGCGGGTGATGAAATACCCCCGGGCCAATGGACTGCTGGCGGAGGCTCTCGTCGAATGGGTGGATAGTGCGACTGCAAGGGCGTAAGGAAGGTGGATGAACCTGGAGGGGTCAAGGAGAGTCCAAAAGAACGTCATGTCCTCCCCAGACACCTTCTCGCCCCCCTCCCGCTGCATAATGGAGGTGGAGACGATGCGGTGCATGAGGCGGTGAAGTGGGTCGCGGAGGTGACTCTCCCTAGAGGTCCCTGCCTCATGGATGACATTGGACAACGGTGCCCAAACCTCTATGTTGCCAGGCCTCTCCGGCTGGCCCTGTATGCACGCCCCAAAAAACTGTGTGAAGTGGCGGTGCTGAAGATCCGCCATGGTGTATAATCCCACTCGCCTCCCGAACTCCCGGAGGTTGCACTCCCTCTGTGCACCTCCCAAACGGAACCGTATAATCCTGGAACGTGGGTCCGACGCCCGAGGTGCGTACTGGATAGTAGATAAGAACTCCAGTAGCAGCTCGGTGTAGACTATATCATCCTTGGTGGCCATGATCCTGTCCCAGCCCCAGCACGTGAATGAAGCCTCCCCATGAGTCCAAGTGCGATGAAGGAATGGCTCGATCGCACCCCAAAGTCCGGCGTCCCTCAAAATATCCCTATCAATGACAGTCGCCTCGAGAACCCGACGACCAATCAGTGCGTCTCTCCTCGAACCGTACTCTACCGAACTGGCAGGTCCCTCTGGGAACTGGAGGAAAGCGTGATCTAATCTGAACATGATCTGCACAAAAAACACAGAGCCACGAAAAAAAAAGTTTTCATTTTTAGTCCTTTCTTCCCCCCGCACCGCGGCGCGGCCCAAGAGCAAGGGCGCGTCGCGGCGAGCGGCTGTTTACAAAACCCCAATCTATTTCGCATTTTAACCTGTTACAACTCGATTCAGACATACCACAAGGTAGCCTAAGTGCCGACTAACTCATCTAGGGTATCTATTTGGCAAAACAAACACGCTATGAGTCAGCATTGGTGATTCTAAGTTTTGAAATTTTTGGATAAATCACTAAAATTAGCTACCTAATTGCTAGTTTTAACAAGTAATAGGTAGTTAGAATCGCGTACATTGATAGCAGAAACAAAATGAGCAAGAAAAATTGCGAGAAAATTTCGTCAATCACAGCTCCGAGTCGTGGTGTGTGTGAATAGTGTCGCGGCTTACCTTAATATAGAAGAAAACCGACTGATCATTTCCTGCGTCGCGCCATTGCACATTCCGCGGCGCGCGTGTCACCAAATCAACCCCTGCGCATCGGGTTGGTTTCCGACCCCGCGTCGCGCAATTAAGAAACCCGCGGCGCGGTCAACAAAATTTTAAATTTCTTCACACGACCCCACACTTTCCTTAGACCACTAATACCTGCAATTAATAATAATATTTTTCTAATTATTCTTAAGAAATATAGAACCTAACCTATGACACGATGGGTTGCCTCCCAACAAGCGCTAAGTTTAACGTCTTCAGCCAGACGTGCTACTCCTACTACTACAGCTATGGTGGATCGTATGCCATTTGTTTCTGCTGCATTTATACTTCCACCGTCCTTTCGCTGACCCACTGCCCCTCAAACTTTCATGGGTCGAATGGCTTGTTGGTTCTCCTGTTGTTGCCCAGTTGCTGTTTGTTGATTAATTCCCGTGAGTGCTTGAGGTAGCTTTGAACCTCCAAGCTCGATCCTTCCTTCTATATCTCTTCAAGATCACAGGCTTGACGTGAAGCGCGCCCAGTGCCGCTTCCAGTAGTTGTTTCACACCTCGGTTGCTAGTGTCTCGCATGCTATCTTCAGGTTGCAATTTTGGTTTGCAGTACCAATAAAAATTTTCCAATCGAATTGAATCGGAAGGCAACATATCAGGATTCTTCCATATGTCCTCATCGATAGGATTGATCACATCTAATCTTCCATTCATGAATGGATCATGAGAGGCGATAAAATCATGTTTCTTATTGTCAAAAACCAACTCGCCAGCATCATCTTCTTGATCATCGTCCAACATGTGGATCGGGACCAAGAGTGAGCAACTGGTTTGATCTGGTGGTGGTACGAAGTCATCCATCACCCGATCCTTACTTTCAAAAGACTCAAAATTTTCAAAAATTCTAGGTTCGGGGGTAGTATTGTCATCTACACCCCCTTCCCCAATAATATCAACAATTTCGGGGATTGTTGGGCTGGGGTCTGTACTGTCACTTACAGCCTCCTCCTCAACATCCTCATCAAGCAAATTATCTGGTGATGGTATGGATTTACTCATCACCAACTCGATATTATCAACATTTTCAAAAACATCAAAAGCTATTGAGTCAAAGGTAGCATTGTCACCTACAACCTCTTCCTCAAAAACATTTTCGACCCTCTCAGTGGTCTCTTGACTTTCCCAAGATGTATGCCCTTCCATCACATATTCAGGTGATGCAAGTTCACACATCATATCATTGGTAATAAAATCACTCGCCTCCGGTTCTGGCGAAGGTGGTGAACATTGCCAACTTTCCTCTAACCTATCTAAAGAAGCTTGCTATCTTTCAAGAGCATCAGCCTGGTCCTTCTGCTCTTGGTGAGTGTTATACCAGAGTACCGAAAGTTGGGCCTAAGTTGCAGAAGTTTCAGGCTGAGATGACTCCTCGGTCCGCCATCTATTGTCATCGGATGATCCATTGTAGCAATCATCCTCGTAATAGGTGTCGGCCGGATTTTCATAATACTCATAATACTGATCCGGGTACATGTAATCACCCATTATAAGGATGTACACATACCAAAAATCAGCGAACTAAAATCAAACATCAAAAAAATCAGAAGCTAAGTCCTACAAATCACCTAATCTAAGCGCACAGCTGTGACATCCGCCTAAAATGGATTCGGGTCAACCCAACCCAATTGGAAATTTAATAAACCCTACTCGAGATTTCTTGACGCTAATAGGATCAAAACCCTTACACTACGATATAAATTGACGTTAATAGTAATATAGCACAGTATAACGTTATAACTATAATCAAATTAAATTATGATACCATATTAAAATCAAATCATAGTATGATGCTCTAATTAAATTAAAAGAGTCAAACTTGAATGGTATAATTAAACTTCAAATCAAAGTAGATTGTTATAATCAAATAATAACCTATTTTTTATAAAACTCTATTTTTATAAACTCTACATTAAATTTTATAAAATTCTTATATTAATTAGTGTATTACATAGAGATGCTTGTGCTAGTGGGAAATTATGAAGACCACCAAAAGTCAAAAGTTATTCCCATGGTCTCCCACTCACACCTCTCATCATCTTCCCTTTCATTTTTCTCCCAACACATTATTCTCATCACCACTCAAACCCTCTCTATTCTTTCTCTCACTCTTAATCTCGAAATTCTTCTAAGAAATATCAATTTTCCAGCCAAAAACAATCTCTCATACTCAAATCTTCATCTCTTTTGAAGCATTCATCAAGGTATGTTGTTAAAAGTTTCAAATTCATACATGAAACAAATTAAATCCACCAAACTATCTAAAACTCATTTTATGCATAAACCTAATTTTTCTCAGGATCCCATCAATAAAATAAGAAGTTCTAGAAATTTTCAGAAAATAACTTATTTTTATTGAATTACTATAATTATTGCAATAAAATAGGGCAATAATTCACATAAAATACTTTTTTCAGTCAATAAATTCTGGGAAATTTTTGGAACAACCCATATATTGAGTAAAGTGGATTTATAAAGTTACATGCATTTATATTACTGTTTGATGCTTAGTTTGTATTTTATTTGGTTGTAGATAAATAAATTGCAAAATATAGTTATGTATGTTAAAAACTAGATTTTATATTTGTCGCACCTTATTAACATTTTAAAGACTCCATGATAAAATTTACAGATTTTTGTAAGAGTGTTTGCTTATTTTTCCTGATTTAATGATTATTTAATGGTTTAAATTGATAATAAATAGCTACACATGTCCAAAAATTATAAAACCTTATCCGAATATCATATATAACATTTTAATCATAAATAAAAATTCTAATGAATTTCTGTTAATATTATCCTATTATTTATGATTTTATTGATTAGTTAATAATGAAAAACATAAGAAATACTTCCCATAGTCCAAAATATCCAAAATATTTACAGTAGGCTCAATATAATGTTATAAAACTATGGGTAATTTTCCAGAATTTTTGGGAATCATTTATTATTTTTCCCGAATTTTGTTGTGGTTTAATTATTAAATTAATAAATAAATACTAAAGAAGTTAAGAAAAATATGCAAATTTTACAGTAATTACTATTTTATGAAATAATGATTTTCTGAATATTTCAGAATGTTTCATTACTGTTTAGTATTTAAAACCATTTTCCTAAAAATCTAAGCATGTAAAAATGCATTTTTAATGATTATTTCATATAAATAATTGTTTATAATATATAAAATCTGTAAATACTTATAATTTGACTAGTTATTATTTTAATAAGAAATTATTAAAATCTTGCCTAAAGTGAAAATATAAATTAATTAAGCAAAGTAATTAATTCAATTTAAAATTCATTTAACATATAAATACATTAATATTCAAAACAAAATTTGGATAATTGTTAATTCATCTAATATAAGAATATGTGTCTAATTATTCTTATTAATACTATATTCCCATTTATCGATTCCTAAACCAAAACTATTAATTATAATAGGTTCCACGTCGTTTTGACCCGAGCCGTCTATCGTACAACACGCGTATTCTGTTTGGACTAATGTGAGTAATCTACCCCATATTTTATAATTTTCAATACTTTTGGGGTGTATCATGTGGTTTTAATATGTTCCAACTTCATTTTATTATTTTTTCACCATTGAGACATTGTTGGGACATTTATATGTGAATCATTATTTGTATAATTATTGTTTGTTTACGCTACATGTACTTGTAGTGCATTACCATTTTTAGTCTAATCTCCATGACTATGCCCGTATTCTTGAGGTACGTTATAGACAATAATAGCGCTATTGGGTTGACCACCCTGCCTTGGGACGCTAAGGTGATTGATTGCACGTGGTTGAGTGTGTATGATAATTATATGCTCCATCCTATATATATACATATATATGTATATATAGGGTGAGGACTTATTGTTGTTGTTATCATTTGTTAATCAATTTTTGATTTATAAACTGTTATCTCAATAACACTTGCTTGCCAACTTC
This sequence comes from Cichorium intybus, assembly GCA_023525715.1. Classification (NCBI taxonomy): domain Eukaryota; kingdom Viridiplantae; phylum Streptophyta; class Magnoliopsida; order Asterales; family Asteraceae; genus Cichorium; species Cichorium intybus. Next base: position 97,590,619 of record CM042010.1, on the reverse strand, counting down.
AAAAGAAAACAAATTTCAAATTATTCAAACTCACAATTTTCTTTAATAAAACAAGATTACTCACCAACTCTCGTAGTTGACCTGTTTTTACCCATGATGCAGATTTGAAGAATGAAGTTGATGAAAAGTAGGGTGTACCTTAGAAACCCACAAGACTATTTAGATTTGATGTAATAAATGTTGTTGTATTTGGATTTGTATTTGTATGTTGTGGATTTTGTTGCATACTTAGTACTTAATTGAATCTAATCATATCATAACATAGTTGTCATGAGACTTTGAACAATATATCACGCCTTGATCGATTCCGCCATGGATCGGGGTGTGACAGATTGGTATCAGAGCCCTTGACTATAGGGAATTAGGTTAATTGCCTTGACCTAGTCTATAGCCTCTAGGGTCCTTAGAAAATCCTAGGAATACGTTTGTGTGCTAATTGCTCCCTTATGTGCTTACGTATTATTCCCGACACTTATATGTGTGCATACACTTGTGAATTTTCTCCTCTTTCTCTTAAAATCACACACATACTCAAATGGTTTCAAAATAAAAATTTATATACATATATATTCCTTAGAGCTCATAGGAAATTAAAAGTCATCCACTCTAGTTGGGTAGGATCAAAGTAATGGACGCGTAGTAACTGGAAGGGGGAGGTGCCGGTAGCTCGAAAGTCCTGACTAGGTAAGCATTCGTATACATCCCAATCAACCGAGGGACCAGTTTGCTTACCTGGGGACCAAAGGAGAGAGTTCCCAAACCTATAGGCCAAAGCGCATCATTCACATTACTTTTGAGCCATCAAAATACCCGACCTTATCAAACGTATCCGAAAGGATACACTCCAAAATGGCCAACTCATTGGACTATTAAGTTCCCTAATGGGCCTTGAAGTGGGAAAAACATGTGAAAACTTAGTATTGTGGGGGCCCACGCAATTGCTACATGCTTCACATTTAGTACCCATGGAAAGCCCAAAAGGTGCCCAACACTCCTAACCATGGCCCAACAAGTGTTTTAAAATCATTTTACCCAACAATGTCTACAAACTTAATTTCCATAATCAATTTACTAATAACTCACAAGTCCATATGCGTGTTTCTCATAGATGACATTACGACCCCCATACGCTGCTCGTAACAACCGAAGGCTAGCCGCCCTTATCGCTAAGGAGGTAGCAAATGTCATCCCAACAATTGCAACCCATCTTCAAACTCTTCAGCCGCAAGCTCCAGCAACCACTCATCGTTGCTCGTTTAAGCACTTTCGTAGCTGTAATCCGCCTTACTTCAAAGGCATAGATGGTGCCACCGCACTCCTTACATGGATCGAAGAAATGGAGAGTACTTTAATCCACAGCGAGTGCCCTGAGGACCTGATGGTCCGTCACGCTACAGGGTGCCTCCAAGGTCATGCTCTCTCATGGTGGAACCTAGAAAAATGTGCAAAAAGAGAGGTTGTTGCCTTGGGAATGACCTGGTCAATACTAAAGGAACGCATGATAGAGAAGTTCTGCCTGGACAGCGAATTGCAAACTCTCGAGGAGGAATTCTGGAATCTGAAACAGGTGGGAGGAGACAACGTGACCTACATTAATAGATTCTATGATCTTTCAAGACTCCTACCTCACATGGTTCAACCTATGAAAACTGCAATACCCCCCTACATCAAAGGGTTACCGCGCCAGATCCGTGATTCGGTGACCAGCAGCAGGCCATCTACCCTGGAATCCGCTATTGAAATAGCAGGTCAACTCAACGAGGATAATATGAACGATGGTGTCCTCCCACGCAAGGGTTCAAAGATGACAACTGAAAAGCCGACCCCTGAGACTCCCCTAATTGTCAAGTCCGAGTCCTCACACTGACACGACAAAAAGAAGCGGAAAAGCCATCACCACAACCATGCTGTTATTACCCATGCTGCGCCTATCACCCAAGTCACCCAACCAAACAAAAAGCCGTATACAGGACCTCACCCCCTCTGTAACCACTGTAACTATCACCATATGACCACTAGCCCGTGTCGCCTTTGTACGACTTGTGGTCGCTATGGCCACTTGGCGGACACATGTCGTGCACCAAAAACTCAACGACCATTCGCTCTACCCTCAAATCAGCAAACACAAACCCGGTATCCAACTGGAACATGCTTCAATTGTGGTGACCCCACCCATTTCAGAAACGCGTGTCCTAGGCTAGTCAATATCATCAACACTCAAGCCCAGGCAAATCCAACAATGCAGGTTCCAGCTACCAAAGGCCGAGCCTTTGTCATTACCGCAACCCAAGCATAAACCAATAATAAGGTCGTAAATGGTACGTTTCTCATAAATGACTGCTACGCTTCAGTACTTTTTGATTCAGGTGCCGATAAAAGTTTTGTGTCTTTGGAAATTGAGCCCATACTTCACACACCTCGCACGATTCTTGATAAGTACTTTACCATAGAAGTCGCCAATGGAAAATACGTTTCACTCAATGCAGTCATCCAAGATTGCACTTTCGATTTTAGCGGTCATAAATTTTCCATCAATTTAGTTCCTATGGAACTTTGTAGTTTCGACATCATTGTGGGAATGGATTGGCTATCCCAAAACCATGTTGAAATAGTATGTTATGAGAAGTTCATTCGTATTCCTCTTGCCGACGGTCAAAGTCTTCGTATTTATGGCGAGACTCATTCGAAAAAGCTTAGTCTTATGTCATGTACTCAAGCTCGATCATATCTACGTAAAGAATACATGGCTTTCTTAGCCCATGTGGTGGAAACAAAGGTCACGGAAAAGAAGATAGAAGATATTCCGATTGTACGAGACTTTCCCGACATCTTTCCCGATGACGTATCTGGACTCCCTCCAGTACGTGAGCTAGAGTTCCGCATCGATCTCGTTCCTGAGGCTGCTCCCATAGCCAAGTCTCCATATCGGTTGGCTCCAACCGAGATGCAAGAATTGGCAAGTCAGCTCCAAGAATTAACCGATAAGGGATTTATCCGCCCTAGTACTTCACCCTGGGGATCCCCGGTTCTCTTCATCAAAAAGAAAGATGGTTCGTTTCGTATGTGTATCGATTATCGGGAGTTAAATAAATTAACCATCAAGAACCGATATCCGTTACCTCGGATCGACGACCTTTTTGATCAGCTTCAAGGAGCTTCATGCTTCTCAAAAATTGACCTCCGCTCGGGTTATCACCAACTTCGAGTACGGGAAGAAGACATCCCCAAAACCGCTTTCCGAACCCGCTATGGTCATTACGAGTTCACTGTTATGCCTTTCGGCCTAACAAATGCCCCTGCCGCATTCATGGACTTGATGAATCGGGTATTTAAACATTATCTCGACCGTTTTGTTATCGTCTTTATTGATGACATCCTCATTTACTCCAAGACAAAGACAGATCATGAAAGACACCTTCGCCTAACTCTCCAAACTTTGCAAGGAAATCGGCGCTATGCCAAATTTTCAAAATACGAGTTTTGGTTAAAGGAAGTACAATTCCTCGGTCATATTGTAAGTGACAAGGGTATTTTAGTCGATCCCGCAAAAGTTGAAGCAGTCAGGAATTGGAAAGCCCCACGTACCCCCAAGGAAATTCGGTCATTCCTCGGTTTAGCTGGCTATTACCGGCATTTCATTTCAAATTTCTCAAAGATCGCTTTACCGCTTACTTTTCTCACTTGCAAGGGTATGCCATTTAATTGGGGACCCAAGCAAGAAGACGCTTTCCAAACCCTTAAACAAAGATTGTGTGACGCTCCGATTCTTACATTCCCTGAAGGATCCGAAGATTTCGTGGTATACTGCGATGCCTCCAATCTCGGTCTAGGTTGTGTTTTGATGCAAAGGGGAAAGGTTATAGGTTACGCATCGCGACAACTCAAAATCCATGAAAGGAATTATACGACTCATGATTTGGAGCTCGGTGCCATGGTTTTCGCTCTTAAAATTTGGAGGCATTACCTTTACGGCACTAAATGCGTAATTTTCACCGACCACAAGAGCTTGCTGTCACACCCCGATCCTTGGCGGAATCGATCAAGGCATGATATATTGTTCAAAGTCTCATGACAACTATGTTATAATATGATTTGATTCAATTAAGTACTAAGTAGGCAAACAAGATCCACAACATACAAATACAAATTCAAATACAAACAACATTTATTACATCAAATTTAAATAGTCTTGTGGGTTTCTAAGGTATACCCTACTTTTCATCAACTTCATTCTTCAAATCTGCATCATGGGTAAAAACAGGTCAACTACGAGAGTTGGTGAGTAATCTAGTTTTATTAAAGAAAATTGTGAGTTTGAAATATTTATAATTTGAAACTTGTTTTCTTTGGAAGTCAACAAGCAAGTATTATTGAGATAACGGTTTATAAATCAAAAATTGATTAATAAATGATAACAACAACAATAAGTCCTCACCCTATATATACATATATATGTATATATATAAGATGGAGCATCTAATCATCATACACACTCAACCACGTGCAATCAATCACCTTAGCGTCCCAAGGCGGGGTGGTCAACCCAATAGCGCTATTATTGTCCATAACGTACCTCAAGAATACGGGCATAGTCATGGAGATTAGACTAAAATTGGTAATGCACTACAAGTACATGTAGCGTAAACAAACAATAATTATACAAATAATGATTCAGGTATAAATGTCCCAACAATGTCTTAATGGTGAAAAAATAATAAAATGAAGTTGGAACATATTAAAACCACATGATACACCCCAAAAGTATTGAAAATTATAAAATATGGGGTAGATTACTCACTTTAGTCCAATAAGGAATGCGCGTGTTGTACGATAGACGACTCGAGTCAAAATGTCGTAGAACCTAATATAATTAATAGTTTTGGCTTAGGAATCGATAAACGGGAATATAGTATTAATAAAAATAATTAGACACATATTCTTATATTAGATGAATTAACAATAATCCAAATTTTGTTTTGAATATTAATGTATTCATATGTTAAATGAATTTTAAATTGAATTAATTACTTTGCTTAATTAATTTATATTTTCACTTTAGGCAAGATTTTAATAATTTCTTATTAAAATAATAACTAGTCAAATTATAAGTATTTACAGATTTTATATATTATAAACAATTATTTATATGAAATAATCATTAAAAATGCATTTTTACATGCTTAGATATTTAGGAAAATGGTTTTAAATACTAAACAGTAATGAAACATTCTGAAATTATCCGAAAATCATTCTTTCATAAAATAGTAATTACTGTAAAAGTTTCATATTTTTATTAACTGCTTTAGTATTTATTTAGTATTTTAATAATTAAAACACAACAAAATTCGGGAAAAATAATAACTAGTTCCCAAAAATTCTGGGAAATTAACCATAGTTGTCTAACATTATATTGAGCCTACTGTAAATATTTTGGATATTTTGGACTATGGGAAGTATTTCTTATGTTTTTCATTATTAACTAATCAATAAAATCATAAATAATAGGAACATATTAAGATAAATTCATTATACTTTTTATTTATGATTAACATGTTATATATGATATTCGGATAAGGTTTTATAATTTTTGGACATGTGTAGCTATTTATTATCAATTTAAACCATTAAATAATCATTAAATCAGAAAAGATAAGCAAACATTCTTACAAAACTCTGTAAATTTTGTCATGGAGTCTTTAAAATGTTAATAAGGTGCGAAAAATATAAAATCTAGTTTTTAACATACATAACTATATTTTACAATTTATTTATCTACAACAAAATAAAATACAAAATAAGCATCAAACAGTAATATAAATGCATGAAACTTCATAAATCCACTTTACGCAATATATGGGTTGTTCCAAAATTTTCCTAGAATTTATTGACTGCAAAAAGTATTTTATGTGAATTATTGCTCTATTTTATTGCAATAATTATCGTAATTCGATAAAAATAAGTTAGTTTCTGAAAATTTCCAGAACTTTTTATTTTATTGATGGGATCCTGAAAAAAATCAGGTTTATGCATAAAATGAGTTTTAGATAGTTTGGTGGATTTAATTTGTTTCATTCATGAATTTGAGACTTTTAACAACATACCTTGATGAATTCTTGAAGAGGGATGAAGATTTGAGTATATTGGAGTGTTCTTGGCTGAAATATGAAGATTTCTAGGAGGAATTTCGAGATTGAGAGTGAGAGAAAGAATAGATATGGTTTGAGTGGTGATGGGAATAATGTGTTGGGAGAAAATGAAAGGAAAGATGATGGGAGGTGTGAGTGGGAGACAATGGGAATAAACTTTTACTTTTGGTGGTCTTCATAATTCCCCACTAACACAAGCATCTTAAGAGTTTTATAAAATTTAATGTAGTGTTTATAAAAATAGAGTTTTATAAAAAATAGGTTATTATTTGATTATAACAATTTACTTTGATTTGAAGTTTAATTATAACATTCAAGTTTGATTTTTTTAAATTTAATTAGAGCATCATACTTTGATTTGATTTTAATATGGTATCATAATTTAATTTGATTATAGTTATAACGTTATACTATGCTATATTGCTATTAACGTCAATTTATATCGTAGTGTAAGGGTTTTTGATCCTATTAGCGTCAAGAAATCTCGAGTAGGGTTTATTAAATTTCCAATTGGGTTGGGTTGACCCGAATCCATTTTAGGCGGATGTCACAGTCTCCCCTACTTTAGGAAATTTCGTCCCGAAATTTAAGAAGATAGTACCTTAAGAGAAAAGTTGCGGGTATTTGGTACGCATTTGATCCTCACGCTCCCATGTATACTCAGGTCCACGTGCTGACTGCCACCTGACCTTGACCGGGGGAATGCGACTTCTTTTGAGTTGCTTTTCCTTTCGGTCGGCAATTTCCAAGGGTTTCTCGATAAATTGCATTGTCTCGTCGATTTGGATATCCTCGAGAGGAACATGAAGGTTCTCGTCAGCTAAACACTTCTTGAGGTTGGCTATATGAAATACTGGGTGAACTTTATTAAGCTCTATTGGTAGGTCCAACTCGTAGGCTACTAGGTCCAACTCGTAGGCTACTGGTCCGATCCTTTTCAGGATTTTGAACGGGCCTACATAGCGTGGTGCCAATTTACCCTTGCGTCCAAATCAAACCACACCTTTCCATGGGGACACTTTTAACATGACCATGTCACCCACGGTAAATTCAAGCGGTTTGCGTCGCTTGTCGGCATAACTCTTTTGTCGGCTACGAGCTGCGAGAAGGTTATTGCGAATCTGAGTGATTTTGTCGGTTGTTTCCTGGATAAGCTCAGGACCAACGATTGGAGAATCCACTGTTGCGCGAATCACGTGGGACTCGCCAATTTCATGCCAGCAAATAGGAGATCGGCATTTACGGCCATACAATGCCTCAAATGGTGGCATCTTGATGCTAGAATGATAACTGTTATTATAGGAGAATTCCACCAACGGTAAATGAGAGTCCCAGTTTCCTCCGAAATCTAAGACACACGCCCTCAACATATCTTCGAGTGTTTGAATTGTCCTCTCAGATTGACCATCAGTTTGAGGATGATAGGCGGTACAGAGATCGAGGCGGGTTCCCATGGCTGCTTGAAGTGATTGCCAAAACCGAGAGAGAAATCTCCCATCACGATCTGAAATGATGCCGAGAGGGATGCCATGCCGACTAACTATCTCGTCGATGTAAATTCGAGCTAGTTGTTCGACCTTGAAATGTTCACGGATGGGAAGGAAATGAGCGGATTTGGTCAAACGGTCAATGATTACCCAAATGCTGTCGTGTCCCTTGGTGATACGGGGAAGTTTGGTTACGAAATCCATGGCGATCGCTTCCCATTTCCACTCGGGGATTACCGGTTGGACCAATAGTCCAGAGGGTCGTTGATGTTCTGCTTTGACCCTGGAACATGTAAGACATTTGGCCATGAATAAAGCAATATCCTTTTTCATTCCCGACCACCAATAATTGGTTCTCAGGCCATGATACATATTGTCAGCACCAGGATGAATGGAATATCGAGTTTTATGGATTTCTTCCATCAGGAAGGTACGAAGATTTTCGCGATCTGGGATCCAGATGCGATCTTGATAATAGAAAATACCATCAGATTTACTTTCCAACTCCCCATCAATTCCCGTGGGCATGTCATTTTCGTTAATTGCCGAGTTTTGGGCTCCTCGAATTCGGTCACTGAGATTGGACAAGATAGGAGAACATATTAGATGAAATGCTTTGGCATGTTCTTTTCAACTTTACGCGTCGGCAACCACGTTTGCCTTTCCCGGATGATAGCGTATTTCACACTCGTAATCATTTAGGAGTTCGACCCGTCGTGTTTGTCTCATATTGAGTTCCTTTTGATTAAGAATATGTTGCAAGCTCTTGTGGTCGGTGAAAATTACGCATTTAGTGCCGTAAAGGTAATACCTCCAAATTTTAAGAGCGAAAACCACGGCACCGAGCTCCAAATCATGAGTCGTATAATTCCTTTCATGGATTTTGAGTTGTCGCGATGCGTAAGCTATAACCTTTCCCCTTTGCATCAAAACACAACCTAGACCGAGATTGGAGGCATCGCAGTACACCACGAAATCTTCGGATCCTTCAGGGAGTGTAAGAATTGGAGCGTCACACAATCTTTGTTTAAGGGTTTGGAAAGCGTCTTCTTGCTTGGGTCCCTAATCAAATGGCGTACCATTGCAAGTGAGAAAAGTAAGCGGTAAAGAGATCTTTGAGAAATTTGAAATGAAACGCCGGTAATAGACGGCTAAACCGAGGAATGACCGAATTTCCTTGGGGGTACATGGGGCTTTCCAATTCTTAACTGCTTCAACTTTTGCGAGATCGACTAAAATACCCTTGTCACTTACAATATGACCGAGGAATTGTACCTCATTTAACCAAAACTCGCATTTCGAAAGTTTGGCATAGAGCTGATTTCCTTGCAATGTTTGGAGAGTTAGACGAAGGTGTCTTTCATGGTCTGCCTTTGTCTTGGAGTGTTGAAAATACGATAATCGATCTCCACGAATAAGGGTTTTTAAGCCGGTTACTGTGTGACGGATATGTATTTTATCTATAATATGCGGAATAAATAAGAGTTGCGGAATAAATATAAACTAAAATTAAATAACTGAAAGCAATAAATAAATAAAATAAAGCGGTAAATTTAATCTAGACAGTATTTAAATGGACAGAAAGCGTTAAATAAAGTAAATGTTAGAAGTTAGAGGTTAGATGTAATAAACGCCATTATCAACGATAAAGTGTTTTTACAATAAATAAAAAGGTTAGAAGTTAGAAGTTAGAAGTTAGATGTCTCGGTTAAATACAGTCCACATATGTTTTCGTTGTCAAGGTTCAATTCGGATGTATTGGATATTTGGTACAATTGATTTATAACAGTTTAAATAAATCAATAACGACACAGATAATTTCAAAAGAACTTATCGATAGCTGAGGAAGATGGTGTTTTCTTTGAAGCGTCGATTCTTGTTCTTTACGGTATGATGAGGTTTGGTAGTTTTTGGTGTTTGGTGAAATGGGTTTTTGGTGTCGGTTTAATTGAGATGCACGGGGTTTTTTGTGGTTTAGTTTTCGTGGTGTATGTATTTGGTAGAGAGTGTGTAGGTTTTGTATGGTGTTGGGTAGAGGTTTTGTTTGGTGTCGGGTAGAGTATGGGTGTAGCGGTTTTGTTTGGTGTTTGTTTGGACGTGAATTTTCTTTGGTTGAAAAGAGTTTTCTAGAGAGTTTTGGCAGGTTTTTTTCTCTTTGGACATGGGGTAATCTTGATGTATTGGTGATTGAATGGGTATGGTGTGGTGTAAGGTTTTTTGCACACGAATGGCAAGAGGTGAGCTTCTTATTTATAGTTGCTGAACTACAGGGATCGCGTCGTGACGGGGAGCTGGTCGCGTCGCGATGGTGCGTAGTGATGTTGCTTTTGGTCGGCCACTGGTCTGGCTAGTGCGTTGTTGGTAGCCTCGCGATTGAAAAGTTGGTATAGTCGCGTTTTGGGGCTTCGCGTCGCGACCGGGCCTTCCGTCGCGTCGCGATCGCTGTACCAACTGGACTCTTGTGTTTTGTTCTTCTTCGCGTCGCGACATGTGTGACTGTCGGGTCGCGATTGCTGTAGCAGGGTGATATTTTTGCATTTTGCTCTTTGGTTCGTAGTATTACTTCCTCAGGTTTGGTTGTTTTCTCAAAGTGTCTTGGGTCTTGATTCATTCTTGTTTTTGATCTCGAATTCACGCAACCTGAAATAAACTGATAATATTTGTTAGAAAACATTTTGACTTATTTCAGTGATGGTCACATAAAAACATAAAAACATTATTCAACAATTTCCCCCTATGTGATCATTAATGAAATGAGGAGAAAAATGTTTGATTGAAATTCTTGAAATTTGGATAAGACATTTATAAAACCATATCACTTGTTTTGAAAAAGGGTGACTAGATTTTACTTATGTTTTGAAAAAATATTTGTCAAGAATATTTGTTTCTGAATCAAAGTCTCGAGTTCGATTATCAAAAGGTTTTTGTATATGCATTTTCATAATATTCCTTAAGATTTTATAGCACTTATAAAGACGACAAGTGATCTTTAATAGGTCGATTCAGATGAATGCTCATAGGTATAGCTCACACTTGACTGAGGTGTTTGTTTGTTCTGGGTGCAGAACTGGTGTATAATCACTAAAGATGAGTGATATCTCTGAGTTTGAAGGTGTTGACTTATGCTTAATGTGGATTTATACCTATATACTTTAGTCACTTGGTCTTCATTTTAGATAATCAATCACATAAGACTGGTTTCGGCATTACTCAGAGGGTTTCTTCATTCATGCCATTGATGTTCACTCTCTCTCCGTCGAGAAATACATGTAGAGGGGTTTAGAAATTTTCATAGTGCATATTGCAACTAAGAATATTCAATTTATGAAGGCTACAGTATCCCGGTAAGTCTTCGGTTTTGACAGCTATATTTGATAAAGCTTTTGAGAATTCGTTGTTTGAGAGATGTCTGTCTTTATGGATTGTTGTAATATCTCTTCTTTTGCTTTGGTGAAGTGTTCACCTTTGTTTTATATTTTCTTGATTTTCGCGAATACCTTTTGTGTAAAAGATATCTGATGTGGTTACCAATTCTGATTTGTTGACATCATTTGTTGGATATGACTTGTCGTTTCTTCAATTGTCAGATTCGTTATGCCAGATGATGAATCTTTTCTTTGAAGTGGTTTGATTGAGGATAGGGATAGGTGATATAAAAGACAGTTTGTCTAATATATAAGAAAATGATTGTATCGTCCCTGGTCATTTTGATATCTAAGCAAAAATGAGACTAGCATCACGGTATAAGAGTATAAATCCTATAAGTCATAATGAAAACACCTTTGCTCACAGAAATGAATTCCACTTAGCAGTTGAAGACGAGGCACAAATTCTCACATGGGTTTGGTTTTCATCTGAATCTCCTAATCTTTTGTCCCTTAATAGATAAAATCATTATAATTGAAATAAATTCAAAGGGTGTAACGCCCCGGTTTTTCTCGGTACGTTATTTATTTTTAATTAATTAATTATGTGGTATTATATTAATTTATTTAATTAAGATATGATTAATTGAAAGATTGGACTTATAATTATTGCAATCTTTTAATCATATAATTAAGTCCATGGGTTTTATAGCCAAACCCAATTAGAGCTTAAATGTTCTTCTAGCCCAAAGGCTTTAGGGTTTAGCCCATTGATATAGTATATTAGGGCTCAAAACCCTAATTTCCTTCATTCCTTCCCTCTCCCTCACGGCTCTCTTTCTCTCCCTAACCCTCTCTATTCCCGGATTTGAGAACATAGCCACATTGTTTGGGCGATTCCCGGAGATTGAAAGGTCGGATTGCCACGAAACTTTAACCGAAGGTTCCCAAGACATATATACAGGTTCTGACCAGAGGAATTTTGATTTCAAGGTCTAGATACTGAGTTATGAATTTCGCAACATAACCTAGGGTTTCTGTCAGATTTCGCTGGTGAGTCCCCCTTCTTGTAAAACTTATATCTCGAGTTCCAGAACTCAAATGGACCCCATATCAGTGCCCAAAGTTCACAAATCGAGTTGGGTAACTTTCTTAAAAGGAACCCTCGATAAAAAGGTCTTTACCTATGGGCAACAACAGCTTCTCTGCTGTTGGGTCTGATCCGGGTCTGTTGTGATATGTCATTTTGTTTTTATCATTACTAGGGTTTGGGAAATGATCCTGAGTGATTCCAAATACCCACATGTATATTACATAGTTATTTTAATATCTGAAGAAGATGGGTCGTTAATTCTTATTATAACTTGGTTAGAATGGACCCACACTCCAGGTCAATGGACAGTCACCAGCTTATGCTGATTCTGTGATTGACCACCTTGTGATTTTTATATCCAGAGCTTGGGAAACTCTTTTTAATCGATTCCAACTCTGAGACTTGTAGTTTTGTGTCTAATGTTCCTCTGATTTTTGGTTGGGGCTAATTCCACCCACAAGTTGGGTAGAATTGGCCAACACCACCTGACTGTCCATCCAAAGACTGCAGTGACATGTCTTTTTGTAAAATTCATGTCTCTTACATCCTTTGGAGTTATGAAGAGTTCCTTATGGTTCTGGAAACCTAAGCCATTGTAGTTTCTTGTAAAAATTATTGAAGCCTATGTTTCTATTGTGAATTTTGGAGTAATTCAGTCCCGATCAGTAGGACTGTTTTAGAGACCTTGCTGTGATTACTCCTTTCTCATTTCTTAGTTTCAACTTCACTCTTCTAACCTTTAGTTCTATTTAGGTGAAGCCTTGAAGTTTGCACAAGCTTGGTAGCCTTATATTGACTCCTATCTGTTACTCACTCACTCAAGGTGAGTTCTCTCACACCGTTGTATTAGTATTTATGTTTGCTAGATAGCTCGTGTGTGATTGTTTAGATTTACTATTTAAAGCATGCTATATTATTATTATAAAATCGTACATGTGCACTTTATGTGATTGATTAATACTATGAGGGGTAGTTAGGTAAGATCACCAACGTTATACTCTTTATGAGGTGCGGGGATCGGGGCCAAAGGATACGGGATTTACCCGGTGCGGCTCAAACCTACAAGTCCTCCCTATTAATATAAGCATTGATTTGTTCCTTGCTTATTAATGTAATTATAATTGGAAATGGATTTGGATTAGTAAATGTGAATATTGATATGATGTCTGTGTTTGAATTCACTAAGCTTTATGCTTACGGTTCCCCCTAACATTTTCAGATATTAAGATCAAAGAGACTGAGGCGTGACTTGGAGCACCGGGATACCACTACTAGAAGAATTTCCATTTTGGGACATTATTATTATTATTTTGCTTCCGCACTTTATTAAGTTTATTTCGATATAATTTGGTTTTGTGATACTTATCTTTTGTAAAATCATAGTTTCTCTTATAAAGGTTGTTTTTAAAAGTTCAAATATTTTGCGAGAATTTTTGGGTGTTACAAGTTGGTATCAGAGCACACGTTTGAGGGAACTAGGCATTCTTAGGGATGTTCTAGACTCAAATTTGAGGCTCTTAAATTTTTATTTTCTTTAAAATATTTTCTTTAAAAGATTTCAGTAAAACTTCTTAATACTAGTAGTGGAAGATCTCGCGGTGTGCCAGTCAACCAGCCTTGTAAGCTTTGTTTCATATGTTTCTTACTTTGTTGAATTGTTGCAACTGGCCTTAAAATGTTAAGATTATATACTTTGTTAGTATTATCATGTGAGAGAGTTGTATAAATAAACGGCTAGAGCGAACTGGAACTTTTGAAACTAGACGCGAATGCGAGATTGGAACTTGTGTGGAAGGTAGTAGAAGGGCCCCTACTATTTGAAACACCGGTGCCGATTTCGGGTCGGGGCAAGGTTGAAAATTTTCCGGTGAGCTGAGTGTTCGTCTTCCTAGAAATATCTATGCTGAATTGTCTCTAATATCTTTCTTTTTCCGCGGATGCGGATACCCTCTAAATCTTCCTCTATTTCTGCTAGACATGTTTCTAATATATACCCCTTAGGTTTTCATGTTCATAAGTTGTTATAAACTGTTGAAGCAGACACGTACTTGGTTAGTTCTAAGCCCGCTGTTGTTATGTTCGATAGCGGTGCTACTCATTTGTTCGTTTCTCGCTCTTCTCTAATCATCTGGGACGAGATGTTGGTAGACTATCTCGTCCAATGGTTGTCCGGGTTGCAGACAACCAGACTCTTTATACCGAGGTATATAGCGGTTGTACTCCAGAGATCTCTGGCTTAGAGTTTTCTATTGATTTGATCCCCATTGCTATGAGGGAAGTATGTGTCACCGTGGACATGGACTGGCTGGATACTTTTGAAGCTGAGATTTCATGTCATCGTAAGCAGGCGCGGGTTGAAATCCAAGTGGGGGGATACACCTCACCTATCCGTAGCTTCTTGTTCAGCGATCGTGGTGGTTAGTGACGTTGTGATTATTCCCGAGTTAGTGACATATTCATGGAGGAACTAACTGGAATGCCGCCGGTTCGGCAAGTAGGGTTTCGTATCAACTTGGTGCCGGGCGCAGCTCCGGTAGCTAAGGCTTCTTATCATCTGACACCACCAGAGATGAAAGAATTTCATAGTCATCTTCAGGAACTGAGTGATAAGGGTTTTATTTACGCCGAATACTTTTCTTTCCCCTCTTGCACTATAACTTTGCTCTATTTCGAATGGCATTCTCGATTGTTATAAAAATCATATATAATTGTGAATCAGGCACATATTTGCTAGATTCTAAGCCCGCTGTTGTTATGTTCGATAGTGGTGCCACTCATTCTTTGGTATTCCGTACTTTTATTAATTGTTTAGGCCGGAGTATCGGAAAATTTGCTCGCCCAATGATAGTCGAGGTTGCTGACAACCGAACTATATATGTCACCGATGTTTATCGGGGTTACACACTCGAGTTTTCTGGGGTTGAATTCTTCATTGATCTTATTCCTATTGCGATACGGGAGCTTTGCATTATTGTAGGCATGGATTGGCTTGACGCGTTTGATGCAGAAATCCATTGTCGGAAGAAACAGATTCGTGTTCAAAACCCTAGAGGTGGAGAACTTATTATTCCGCGGGATATTCCCCGTCTGGCCTTGGCTTGTTGCTCATCTGCAGTAACACTTGTCGATATCCATATTGTTTCCGACTTTAGCGATGTCTTTCCGGAAGAACACCCTAGTTTGTCACTTATTCGACAAGTGGAGTTTCGCCTTGATTTGGTACCAGATGCGACTCTAGTAGCTAAATTATCTTATCGTTTAACATAAAATTAAAATAAACTTGATAAGGAATTAGAGGACGTGTTCCAAACGAGTGGTTTTCAGATAACCCGTAGGTTCGATACGTGGTTAAATTGTTACGTAGATGTGTTACGTATCGGTGATTAAGAGTTTGATGATGCTACGCGGAGCATTACTTTTGTTTCCTTAGAATTCTTTTTCTAGTAGTAATACTTAATCGTTCGTTCCTTGTACTTTTAACGTGTTACTTGGGAGTACCTTTGGACAGGTTACCCTATTGTGGTGAAAGTCGCATACGATAAGACGTAATGGATGCTCGTGTGTACCGAGGTCGTAGTAGTGGTTAGTGGTGAGAAGCTACCGAATGATGTGATCACGAGAGTGATGTGTGGACTATGTGTGATTATGAGGATAGAGTAGTGATTCGTGTCCGAAGTTAAGTTCTTTGTTGTTGCAAACTGATATGAGTTCAAAACCAAGCAGGGGAGAACTCTTACTATAGAGTGAAGTCGTTATGCGGGGTGCGGTGTTGGGTTCAGGTGTGAGTAATCAAAAAGATATGCTATAGTGTAGCAGTGTCGAGTGTCAAGCATACATGGCAGTATACGCGATGGCGTGAGAGATGAAGATGGTTGAAGACATGTTCATTAACAGAGAGTTTGTTGATGTGTTTCAAGATGACCCAAGGATGGATGCTTTGTTGGAAACCTTCTGGGAACACCATGGTTCTCAAGGTTTGATCTGAAGTCAAGTTACCACAAGTAACGAACTAGGAGTATATACTCGAAGGATAGAACGTTGGCACGTGTTACAGTAACTGTGAGTTTATGGTGATACCTCTGAGGTTCACCAATACATCAACAGCATGCAGGAAACAAGAGTGTAGGACGAGGTTGTACTACTCGATGAATGAGTGAATTGAAGATTTTCGGGTGGAATCGAAGACGGAGGACGAGCGTCATGGATGTCATGAAAAGGCATTGGTTAGTACACTAGTCGAGTGTATCACTTGCAAGAAGGAAACACGACTGAACAAGAAACTCTTCCATGGTAGGTTTCAGCCTTAAATCATAGGGAGGTTTAGAGGTGGAGTTAGAAAGCGCTGCTGCGAGTTGTTGTTCTGTTATGAAAGTATTATCTTTAAGGTGTTAAGTGTACCATATATATTGATCGCAAGAGTTGTAGATTCATAATAGATCAGTAGAGTCTAATCATGCATGAAGAAGAAGTGGCTTGTTATGGTCAGAGAGTGTGACTATGAGATGCTTTCCTATTACGGTAAGGCGAAACTAATTGTTGATACTTCTTTACCAGTGTCCAATTCTTTACCAGTGTCCGACTGGTAGTCCCTTGAGGAGTTGTGCTTGGGAGAAGTCGTACTTATTTTAGTGTTGTAGATCGTAGTAAGTCGTCGGAATAGGCCGTTCTGTTCGAGAATCCCAATTGCGAGAGAGTTACGGGTGATTTTCGGCTATTGCTGAAACATCTAGGTTTAGTGTCACGTTACACTCGAGCGTAAAGTCCCTTTTCAGCAGGAGACCAAATTTGTTTTGCTATACACCGCCAAATTTAAGGGATATTAATGTGCTGGTAGATTTGTGTTGATAGCGTGTGGGTATACTTTTTGTACCAATTAGTGTGTGTAGGTACAGTTGCAGTACCAGATTATTGTATATTCACAGTTTTTATACAATGTCAGTACATAGTATTTGTATATAAGTGCGGTGTCTGCACTAGTCTTTACGGATAATAAGTTCCATATGCCTATTTTCGGGGACAATATCAGTCATCAGGTATTATGGAGTACGGGTATTATGCTCAGCACGACACTAATGTTACAATTGGTATAGATTTGCTATGTTACCACAGGTGGTTATCGTGGTATTTACATTATTACGAGGTGTTTGGACCTCGATTTCCAGGTGAGGTCTGCACTTTGTTGTGTGTTTCGCCAGAAATACGAGTGATTTGGATTCGTAAGAGGGAACGTTGATAGCCAGGGTGAAAAACTTTGCACGGGTATTACACATGTGGGTAAAGTAGGGTATCGTTTAGAGTTACCAGACGAGTTGAGCTTGATCCATCACCATTTCCCATGTGACTCAGTTGTGAACGTGTTTTGGGAGATGGAATAATTATGGTCTCTTTCGAGAATCATTGAGTACACGTACATTTAGTAACATGAAATGATGATCCCCCTCAACGAGAAGAAGACACAGACCTTGCGTAACAAGATGGTTCGAACGTTGAAAGTCCAGTGGCAGCAATGAAAGGGTTCAGAATGAATCTGAGTGCCAGAAGTGGAGAAGCGTGTATACGGTTCATGTTGGATCACTAGCAGTGACTTCGAGGACGAAGTCCGTTCCTAGTGGGGGAGATTTGTAACGCCCCGGTTTTTCTCGGTACGTTATTTATTTTTAATTAATTAATTATGTGGTATTATATTAATTTATTTAATTAAGATATGATTAATTGAAAGATTGGGCTTATAATTATTGCCATCTTTTAATCATATAATTAAGTCCATGGGTTTTATAGCCAAACCCAATTAGAGCTTAAATATTCTTCTAGTCCAAAGGCTTTAGGGTTTAGCCCATTGATCTAGTATATTAGGGCTCAAAACCCTAATTTCCTTCATTCCTTCCCTCTCCCTCACGGCTCTCTTTCTCTCCCTAACCCTCTCTATTCCCGGATTTGAGAACATAGCCACATTGTTTGGGCGATTCCCGGAGATTGAAGGGTCGGATTGCCACGAAACTTTAACCGAAGGTTCCCAAGACATATATCCAGGTTCTGACCTGAGGAATTTTGATTTCAAGGTCTAGATACTGAGTTATGAATTTCGCAACATAACCTAGGGTTTCTGTCAGATTTCGCTGGTGAGTCCCCCTTCTTGTAAAAATCATATCTCGAGTTCTAGAACTCAAATGGACCCCATATCAGTGCCCAAAGTTCACAAATCGAGTTGGGTAACTTTCTTAAAAGGCACCCTCGATAAAAAGGACTTTACCTATGGGCAACAACAGCTTCTCTGCTGTTGGGTTGGATGCGGGTCTGTTGTGATATGTCATTTTGTTTTTATCATTACTAGGGTTTGGGAAATGATCCTGAGTGATTCCAAATACCCACATGTACAGTACATAGTTAATTTAATATCTGGAGAAGATGGGTCGTTAATTCTTATTATAACTTGGTTAGAATGGACCCACACTCCAGGTCAATGGACAGTCACCAGCTTATGCTGATTCTGTGATTGACCACCTTGTGATTTTTATATCCAGAGCTTGGGAAACCCTTTTTAATCGATTCCAACTCTGAGACGTGTATTTTTGTGTCTAATGTTCCTCGGATTTTTGGTTGGGGCTAATTCCAGCCACAAGTTGGGTAGAATTGGCCAACACCACCTGACTGTCCATCCAAAGACTGCAGTGACATGTCTTTTTGTAAAATTCATATCTCTTACATCCTTTGGAGTTATGAAGAGTTCCTTATGGTTCTGGAAACCTAAGCCATTGTAGTTTCTTGTAAAAATTATTGAAGCCTATGTTTCTATTGTGAATTTTGGAGTAATTCAGTCCCGATCAGCAGGACTGTTTTAGAGACCTTGCTGTGATTACTCCTTTCTCATTTCTTAGTTTCAACTTCACTCTTCTAACCTTTAGTTCTATTTAGGTGAAGCCTTGAAGTTTGCACAAGCTTGGTAGCCTTATATTGACTCCTATCTGTTACTCACTTACTCAAGGTGAGTTCTCTCACACCGTTGTATTAGTATTTATGTTTGCTAGATAGCTCGTGTGTGATTGTTTAGATTTACTATTTAAAGCATGCTATATTATTATTATAAAATCGTACATGTGCACTGTATGTGATTGATTAATACTATGAGGGGTAGTTAGGTAAGATCACCAACGTTATACTCTTTATGAGGTGCGGGGATCGGGGCCAAAGGATACGGGATTTACCCGGTGCGGCTCAAACCTACAAGTCCTCCCTATTAATATAAGCATTGATTTGTTCCTTGCTTATTAATGTAATTATAATTGACAATGGATTTGGATTAGTAAATGTGAATATTGATATGATGTCTGTGTTTGAATTCACTAAGCTTTATGCTTACGGTTCCCCCTAACATTTTCAGATATTAAGATCAAAGAGGCTGAGGCGTGACTTGGAGCACCGGGATACCACTACTAGAAGAATTTCCATTTTGGGACATTATTATTATTATTTTGCTTCCGCACTTTATTAAGTTTATTTCGATATAATTTGGTTTTGTGATACTTATCTTTTGTAAAATCATAGTTTCTCTTATAAAGGTTGTTTTTAAAAGTTCAAATATTTTGCGAGAATTTTTGGGTGTTACAAGTTGGTATCAGAGCACACGTTTGAGGGAACTAGGCATTCTTAGGGATGTTCTAGACTCAAATTTGAGGCTCTTAAATTTTTATTTTCTTTAAAATATTTTCTTTAAAAGATTTCAGTAAAACTTCTTAAGACTAGTAGTGGAAGATCTCGCGGTGTGCCAGTCAACCAGCCTTGTAAGCTTTGTTTCATATGTTTCTTACTTTGTTGAATTGTTTCAACTGGCCTTAAAATGTTAAGATTATATACTTTGTTAGTATTATCATGTGAGAGAGTTGTATAAATAAACGGCTAGAGCGAACTGGAACTTTTGAAACTAGACGCGAATGCGAGATTGGAACTTGTGTGGAAGGTAGTAGAAGGGCCCCTACTATTTGAAACACCGGTGCCGATTTCGGGTCGGGGCAAGGTTGAAAATTTTCCGGTGAGCTGAGTGTTCGTCTTCCTAGAAATATCTATGCTGAATTGTCTCTAATATCTTTCTTTTTCCGCGGATGCGGATACCGTCTAAATCTTCCTCTATTTCTGCTAGACATGTTTCTAATATATACCCCTTAGGTTTTCATGTTCATAAGTTGTTATAAACTGTTGAAGCAGACACGTACTTGGTTATTGTGGCACAGAGACTGGTTTCAAAGGTTTCTTTTGGGTTTCTTTGAAAACTTTGGGCTTGCTTTGTTGCTTTGGTTTAAAGACAACTTGAATGGGTTGTTTATTTGTCTGCTGTTTCTTTGAATACTTTTGTCCCAGACTGTTCTTTCCAATAAAGGTTGAGTTTAAAGAGGGAAAGACAGTTGGAGCAGAAGTACTACCATTCTGATGAATATAATTTTCTCCATTTAAGAAATTTTCAAGTTTGATTGTGCCATCATTCCTTGTTAGTTTAGTAGATCTCAATTGATGAGTTACTGAACTAGCAGAGTCTGATTCAGATTTTACAACTCTTTTGAATGACTTGTTGAAAAAAGTATCATCTGGGTTGCAGTTGATAACTGTTTCATCATCTGAATCGTCCTCATTGGCAGATATGAAAAAATCTGGTAGAGGCGATTTAGAGTTTTCACAAATTGTCCCATTTTTCTTTTCAGTCTTTTCATTTTCAAATGATTCCCTTCCAATTCCTGGTTTATAATTCGTATCAATTTTGCCAGTTCCTAAGTTGTTTGCTTTAGTGAAAATATCGTCACTCAATTTTCTAGCAATATTGATAGAATCCAGTTTTCCTTGAAATCTTTGATTTTCGGATTCTAGAAGTTTGATTTGTTTAGAAGAATCATCTAATTTCAAAATCAAACTAGTGTTTGTGTCAGTTAAATCTTGAATTTTTAGTTTTAACTGAAGGACTTCTATTTCTAAGGTATCTTTTATTTCAGATGGAAAAACAGATTGATTTTTTATTTCTAAGTCCCTTTTTTGTTTTAGAGCTTGATTTAATTGTTCTAAAATGTGATTACATTCTTCTGTTTTTCGTTCAACGTCTCTTTCAAGTTTGTCTCTAGTCCTTGTTGATTCTCCAAATCTGAGTTGCAAGGTTTGTAATTCAGATTTGCAGATATCAGATTTGACTATTGTGTCATGATATAGTTTGAGATCAGCTTTCAAACTGTTCTCAATCTTAGTCATGTGGGACTCAAATGGTGTTTTTGAAAGACCGATTTCTGATATCATAGACCATACCTGATCGATGACATATGGAGCTCTTGAGTAGGTTGTGGAAGACATTTTTGGGTTGTTTTTTTTTTTGAAAATTTTAAGATTTAAATTTTTTTTTTAATTTTTTTTTAATTTTTTTTTTGAAAGGATTTTGAACAAGTGATATTAAAATGAAATTTTTAAGGAAAAATTATTGGTTGGTTATAAAAACGCTACACAAATAAAGTTTTCGACAAAAATTTCAGACTAAATCACACGAGCTCTGATACCAATTGTTGAAAATACGATAATCGATCTCCACGAATAAGGGTTTTTAAGCCGGTTACTGTGTGACAGATATGTATTTTATCTATAATATGCGGAATAAATAAGAGTTGCGGAATAAATATAAACTAAAATTAAATAACTGAAAGCAGTAAATAAATAAAATAAAGCGGTAAATTTAATCTAGACAGTATTTAAATGGACAGAAAGCGTTAAATAAAGTAAATGTTAGAAGTTAGAGGTTAGATGTAATAAACGCCATTATCAACGATAAAGTGTTTTTACAATAAATAAAAAGGTTAGAAGTTAGAAGTTAGAAGTTAGATGTCTCGGTTAAATACAGTCCACATATGTTTTCGTTGTCAAGGTTCAATTCGGATGTATTGGATATTTGGTACAGTTGATTTATAACAGTTTAAATAAATCAATAACGACACAGATAATTTCAAAAGAACTTATCGATAGCTGAGGAAGATGGTGTTTTCTTTGAAGCGTCGATTCTTGTTCTTTACGGTATGATGAGGTTTGGTAGTTTTTGGTGTTTGGTGAAATGGGTTTTTGGTGTCGGTTTAATTGAGATGCACGGGGTTTTTTGTGGTTTAGTTTTCTTGGTGTATGTATTTGGTAGAGAGTGTGTAGGTTTTGTATGGTGTTGGGTAGAGGTTTTGTTTGGTGTCGGGTAGAGTATGGGTGTAGCGGTTTTGTTTGGTGTTTGTTTGGACGTGGATTTTCTTTGGTTGAAAAGAGTTTCTAGAGAGTTTTGGCAGGTTTTTTGCTCTTTGGACGTGGGGTAATCTTGATGTATTGGTGCTTGAATGGGTATGGTGTGGTGTAAGGTTTTTTGCACACGAATGGCAAGAGGTGAGCTTCTTATTTATAGTTGCTGAACTACAGGGATCGCGTCGCGACGGGGAGCTGGTCGCGTCGCGATGGTGCGTAGTGATGTTGCTTTTGGTCGGCCACTGGTCTGGCTAGTGCGTTGTTGGTAGCCTCGCGATTGAAAAGTTGGTATAGTCGCGTTTTGGGGCTTCGCGTCGCGACCGGGCCTTCCGTCGCGTCGCGATCGCTGTACCAACTGGACTCTTGTGTTTTGTTCTTCTTCGCGTCGCGACATGTGTGACTGTCGGGTCGCGATTGCTGTAGCAGGGTGATATTTTTGCATTTTGCTCTTTGGTTCGTAGTATTACTTCCTCAGGTTTGGTTGTTTTTCTCAAAGTGTCTTGGGTCTTGATTCATTCTTGTTTTTGATCTCGAATTCACGCAACCTGAAATAAACTGATAATATTTGTTAGAAAACATTTCGACTTATTTCAGTGATGGTCACATAAAAACATAAAAACATTATTCAACATGGAGTAAATGAGGATGTCATCAATAAAGACGATAAAAAAACGGTCGAGATAAGGTTTAAATACCCGATTCATCAAGTCCATGAATGCGGCAGGGGCATTCGTTAGGCCAAAAGGCATAACGGTGAACTCGTAATGACCATAGCAGGTTCGGAAAGCGGTTTTAGGGATGTCTTCTTCCCGTACTCGAAGTTGGTGATAACCCGAGCGGAGGTCGATTTTTGAGAAGCATGAAGCTCCTTGAAGCTGATCAAAAAGGTCGTCGATCCGAGGTAACGGATATCGGTTCTTGATGGTCAATTTATTTAACTCCCGATAATCGATACACATACGAAACGAACCATCTTTCTTTTTGATGAAGAGAACCGAGGCTCCCCAGGGTGAAGTACTAGGGCAGATAAATCCCTTATCGGTTAATTCTTGGAGCTGACTTGCCAATTCTTGCATCTCGGTTGGTGCCAACCGATATGGAGACTTGGCTATGGGAGCAGCCTCAGGAACGAGATCAATGCGGAACTCTAGCTCACGTAATGGAGGGAGTCCAGATACGTCATCAGGAAAGATGTCGGGAAAGTCTCGTACAATCGGAATATCTTCGATCTTCTTTTCTTTGACCTTTGTTTCCACCACATGGGCTAAGAAAGCCATGTATTCTTTACGTAGATATGATCGAGCTTGAGTACATGACATAAGACTAAGCTTTTTTGAACGAGTCTCGCCATAAATATGAAGACTTTGACCGTCGGCAAGAGGAATACGAATAAACTTCTCGTAACATACTATTTCAGCATGGTTTTGGGATAGCCAATCCATTCCCACAATGATGTCGAAGCTACCAAGTTCCATAGGAACTAAATTGACGGAAAATTTATGATTGCAAAAATCGAAAGTGCAATCTTGGATGACTGCATTGAGTGAAATGTATTTTCCATTGGCGACTTCTACGGTAAAGTGTTCATCAAGAATCGTGCGAGGTGTGTGAAGTATGGGTTCAAATTCCAAAGACACAAAACTTTTATCGGCACCCGAATCAAAAAGTACTGACGCGTAGCAGTCATTTATGAGAAACGTACAATTTACGACCTTGTTATCGGTCTGTGCTTGGGTTGCGGTAATGACAAATGCTCGGCCTTTGGGAGCTGGAACCTGCATTGTTGAATTTGCCTGGGCTTGAGTGTTAATGATATTGACAAGCCTAGGACACGTGTTTCTGAAATGGGTGGGGTCACCACAGTTGAAGCATGTTCCAGTTGGATATCGGGTTTGTGTTTGCTGATTTGAGGGTAGAGCAAATGGTCGCTGAGTTTTTGATGCACGGCATGTGTCCGCCAAGTGGCCATAGCGACCACAAGTCGTACAAAGGCGACACGGGCTGGTGGACATATGGTGATAGTTACAAAGGGTACAGAGGGGGTCGTAATGCCATCTATGAGAAACACGCATATGGACTTGCGAGTTATTTGTAAATTAATTATGGAAATTAAGTTTGTAGACATTGTTGGGTAAAATGATTGTAAAACACTTGTTGGGCCATGGTTAGGAGTATTGGGCACCTTTTGGGCTTTCCAAGGGTACTAAATGTGAAGCATGTAGCAATTGCGTGGGCCCCCCACAATACTAATTTTTCACATGTTTTTCCCACTTCAAGGCCCATTAGGGAACTTAATAGTCCAATGAGTTGGCCATTTTGGAGTGTATCCTTTCGGATACGTTTGATAAGGTTGGGTATTTTGATGGCTCAAAAGTAATGTGAATGACGTGCTTTGGCCTACAGGTTTGGGAACTCTCGCCTTTGGTCCCCAGGTAAGCAAACTGGTCCCTCGGTTGATTGGGATGTATATGAATGCTTACCTAGTCAGGACTTTCAGGCTACCGGCACCTCCCCCTTCCAGTTACTACGCGTCCATTACTTTGATCCTACCCAACTAGAGTGGATGACTTTTAATTTCCTATGAGCTCTAAGGAATATATATGTATATAAATTTTTATTTTGAAACCATTTGAGTATGTATGTGATTTTAAGAGAAAGAGGAGAAAATTCACAAGTGTATGCACACATATAAGTGTCGGGAATAATACGTAAGCACATAAGGGAGCAATTAGCACACAAAGGTATTCCTAGGATTTTCTAAGTGCGAATTGCATGCAGTTGTGTGTGCATTTTATAAACTAGCATACGAAAGGACCCTAGAGGCAATAGACTAGGTCAAGGCAATTAACCTAATTCCCTATAGTCAAGGGCTCTGATACCAATCTGTCACACCCCGATCCTTGGCGGAATCGATCAAGGCGTGATATATTTTTCAAAGTCTCATGACAACTATGATATAATATGATTTGATTCAATTAAGTACTAAGTAGGCAAACAAGATCCACAACATACAAATACAAATTCAAATACAAACAACATTTATTACATCAAATTTAAATAGTCTTGTGGGTTTCTAAGGTATACCCTACTTTTCATCAATTTCATTCTTCAAATCTGCATCATGGGTAAAAACAGGTCAACTAGAGAGTTGGTGAGTAATCTAGTTTTATTAAAGAAAATTGTGAGTTTGAAATATTTATAATTTGAAACTTATTTTCTTTGGAAGTCGACAAGCAAGTATTATTGAGATAACGGTTTATAAATCAAAAATTGATTAACAAATGATAACAACAACAATAAGTCCTCACCCTATATATACATATATATGTGTATATATAGGATGGAACATCTAATCATCATACACACTCAACCACGTGCAATCAATCACCTTAGCGTCCCAAGGCGGGGTGGTCAACCCAATAGCGCTATTATTGTCCATAACGTACCTCAAGAATACGGGCATAGTCATGGAGATTAGACTAAAATTGGTAATGCACTACAAGTACATGTAGCGTAAACAAACAATAATTATACAAATAATGATTCAGGTATAAATATCCCAACAATGTCTTAATGGTGAAAAAATAATAAAATGAAGTTGGAACATATTAAAACCACATGATACACCCCAAAAGTATTGAAAATTATAAAATTTGGGGTAGATTACTCACTTTAGTCCAATAAGGAATGCGCGTGTTGTACGATAGACGGCTCGAGTCAAAATGTCGTAGAACCTAATATAATTAATAGTTTTGGCTTAGGAATCGATAAACGGGAATATAGTATTAATAAAAATAATTAGACACATATTCTTATATTAGATGAATTAACAATAATCCAAATTTTGTTTTGAATATTAATGTATTCATATGTTAAATGAATTTTAAATTGAATTAATTACTTTGCTTAATTAATTTATATTTTCACTTTAGGCAAGATTTTAATAATTTCTTATTAAAATAATAACTAGTCAAATTATAAGTATTTACAGATTTTATATATTATAAACAATTATTTATATGAAATAATCATTAAAAATGCATTTTTACATGCTTAGATATTTAGGAAATTGGTTTTAAATACTAAACAGTAATGAAACATTCTGAAATTATCAGAAAATCATTATTTCATAAAATAGTAATTACTGTAAAATGTTCATATGTTTCTTAACTGCTTTAGTATTTATTTAGTATTTTAATAATTAAATCACAACACAATTCGGGAAAAATAATAAATAGTTCCCAAAAATTCTGGAAAATTAACCATAGTTTTCTAACATTATATTGAGCCTACTGTAAATATTTTGGATATTTTGGATTATGGGAAGTATTTCTTATGTTTTTCATTATTAACTAATCAATAAAATCATAAATAATAGGAACATATTAAGATAAATTCATTATACTTTTTATTTATGATTAACATGTTATATATGATATTCGGATAAGGTGTTATAATTTTTGGACATGTGTAGCTATTTATTATCATTTTAAACCTTTAAATAATCATTAAATCAGGAAAAATAAGTAAACATTCTTACAAAAATCTGTAAATTTTGTCATGGAGTCTTTAAAATGATAATAAGGTGCGAAAATATAAAATCTAGTTTTTAACATACATAACTATATTTTGCAATTTATTTATCTACAACAAAATAAAATACAAAATAAGCATCAAACAATAATATAAATGCATGAAACTTTATAAATCCACTTTACTCAATATATGGGTTGTTCCAAAATTTTCCCAGAATTTATTGACTGCAAAACGTATTTTATGTGAATTATTGCTCTATTTTATTTCAATAATTATAGTAATTAGATAAAAATAAGTTATTTTCTGAAAATTTCCAGAACTTCTTATTTTATTGATGGGATCCTGAGAAAAATCATGTTTATGCATAAAATGAGTTTTAGATAGTTTGGTGGATTTAATTTGTTTCATTCATGAATTTGAGACTTTTAACAACATACCTTGATGAATTGTTCAAGAGGGATGAAGATTTGAGTATATTGGAGTGTTCTTGGCTGAAATATGAAGATTTCTAGGAGGAATTTAGAGATTGAGAGTGAGAGAAAAATAGATATGGTTTGAGTGGTGATGAGAATAATGTGTTGGGAGAAAAATGAAAGGAAAGATGATGGGAGGTGTGAGTGGGAGACAATGGGAATAAACTTTTACTTTTGGTGGTCTTCATAATTCCCCACTAACACAAGCATCTTAAGAGTTTTATAAAATTTAATGTACTGTATATAAAAATAGAGTTTTATAAAAAACAGGTTATTATTTGATTATAACAATCTACTTTGATTTGAAGTTTAATTATAGCATTCAAGTTTGATTTTTTTTTAATTTAATTAGAGCATCATACTTTGATTTGATTTTAATATGGTATCATAATTTAATTTGATTATAGTTATAACGTTATACTATGCTATATTGCTATTAACGTCAATTTATATCGTAGTGTAAGGGTTTTGATCCTATTAGCGTCAAGAAATCTCGAGTAGGGTTTATTAAATTTGCAATTGGGTTGGGTTGACTCGAATCCATTTTAGGCGGATGTCACACTTGCAACATATTCTTAATCAAAAGGAACTTAATATGAGACAAACACGATGGGTCGAACTCCTAAATGATTACGAGTGTGAAATACGCTATCATCCGGGCAAGGTAAACTTGGTAGCCGACGCGTTAAGCCAAAAAGAACATGCCAAAGCATTTCAACTAATATGTTCTCCTATCTTGTCCAATCTCAGTGACCGAATTCGAGGAGCCCAACACTCGGCAATTACCGAAAATGACATGCCCACGGGAATTGATGGGGAGTTGGAAAGTAAATCTGATGGTATTTTCTATTATCAAGATCGCATCTGGATCCCAGATCGCGACAATCTTCGTACCTTCCTGATGGAAGAAATCCATAAAACTCGATATTCCATTCATCCTGGTGCTGACAAGATGTATCATGGCCTGAGAACCAATTATTGGTGGTCGGGAATGAAAAAGGATATTGCTTTATTCGTGGCCAAATGTCTTACATGTTCAGAGTCAAAGCAGAACATCAACGACCCTTTGGACTATTGGTCCAACCGGTAATCCCCGAGTGGAAATGGGAAGCGATCGCCATGGATTTCGTAACCAAACTTCCCCGTACCACCAAGGGACACGACAGCATTTAGGTAATCATTGATCGTTTGACCAAATCCGCTCATTTCCTTCCCATCCGTGAACATTTCAAGGTCGAACAACTTGCTCGGATTTACATCGACGAGATAGTTAATCGGCATGGCATCCCTCTCAGCATCATTTCAGATCGTGATGGGAGATTTCTCTCTCGGTTTTGGCAATCACTTCAAGCAGCCATGGGAACCCGCCTCGATCTCAGTACCGCCTATCATCCTCAGACTGATGGTCAATCTGAGAGGACAATTCAAACACTCGAAGATATGTTGAGGGCGTGTGTCTTAGATTTCGGAGGAAACTGGGACTCTCATTTACCGTTGGTGGAATTCTCCTATAATAACAGTTATCATTCTAGCATCGGGATGCCACCATTTGAGGCATTGTATGGCCGTAAATGCAGATCTCCTATTTGCTGGCATGAAATTGGCGAGTCCCACGTAATTCGCGCAACAGTGGATTCTCCAATCGTTGGTCCTGAGCTTATCCAGGAAACAACCGACAAAATCACTCAGATTCGCAATAACCTTCTCGCAGCTCGTAGCCGACAAAAGAGTTACGCCGACAAGCGACGCAAACCGCTTGAATTTACCGTGGGTGACATGGTCATGTTAAAAGTGTCCCCATGGAAAGGTGTGGTTCGATTTGGACGCAAGGGTAAATTGGTACCACGCTATGTAGGCCCGTTCAAAATCCTGAAAAGGATCGGACCAGTAGCCTACGAGTTGGATCTACCAATAGAGCTTAATAAAGTTCACCTAGTATTTCATATAGCCAACCTCAAGAAGTGTTTAGCAGACGAGAACCTTCATGTTCCTCTCGAGGATATCCAAATCGACGAGACAATGCAATTTATCGAGAAACCCTTGGAAATTGCCGACCGAAAGGAAAAGCAACTCAAAAGAAGTCGCATTCCCCTGGTCAAGGTCAGGTGGCAGTCAGCACGTGGACCCAAGTATACGTGGGAGCGTGAGGATCAAATGCGTACCAAATACCCGCAACTTTTCTCTTAAGGTACTCTCTTCTTAAAATTCGGGACGAAATTTCCTAAAGTAGGGGAGACTGTGACATCTGCCTAAAATGGATTCGGGTCAACCCAACCCAATTGGAAATTTAATAAACCATACTCGAGATTTCTTGACGCTAATAGGATCAAAACCCTTACACTACGATATAAATTGACGTTAATAGCAATATAGCACAGTATAACGTTATAACTATAATCAAACTAAATTATGATACCATATTAAAATCAAATCATAGTATGATGCTCTAATTAAATTAAAAGAGTCAAACTTGAATGCTATAATTAAACTTCAAATCAAAGTAGATTCTTATAATCAAATAATAACCTATTTTTTATAAAACTCTATTTTTATAAACTCTACATTAAATTTTATAAAATTCTTATATTAATTAGTGTATTACATAGAGATGCTTGTGCTAGTGGGAAATTATGAAGACCACCAAAAGTCAAAAGTTATTCCCATGGTCTCCCACTCACACCTCTCATCATCTTTCCTTTCATTTTTCTCCCAACACATTATTCTCATCACCACTCAAACCCTCTCTATTCTTTCTCTCACTCTCAATCTCGAAATTCTTCTAAGAAATATCAATTTTCCAGCCAAGAACAATCTCTCATACTCAAATCTTCATCCCCTTTGAAGCATTCATCAATGTATGTTGTTAAAAGTTTCAAATTCATACATGAAACAAATTAAATCCACCAAACTATCTAAACTCATTTTATGCATAAACCTGATTTTTCTCAGGATCCCATCAATAAAATAAGAAGTTCTGGAAATTTTCATAAAATAACTTATTTTTATTGAATTACTATAATTATTGCAATAAAATAGGGCAATAATTCACATAAAACACTTTTTGCAGTCAATAAATTCTGGGAAATTTTTGGAGCAACCCATATATTGATTAAAGTGGATTTATAAAGTTTCATGAATTTATATTACTGTTTGATGCTTATTTTGTATTTTATTTTGTTGTAGATAAATAAATTGCAAAATATAGTTATGTATGTTAAAAACTAGATTTTATATTTTTCGCACCTTATTAACATTTTAAAGACTCCATGACAAAATTTACAGATTTTTTTAAGAGTGTTTGCTTATATTTCCGGATTTAATGATTATTTAATGGTTTAAATTGATAATAAATAGCTAGACATGTCCAAAAATTATAAAACCATATCAGAATATCATATATAACATGTTCATCGTAAATAAAAATTCAAATGAATTTCTCTTAATATTTTCCTATTATTTATGATTTTAGTGATTAGTTAATAATGAAAAACATAAGAAATACTTCCCTTAGTCCAAAATATCCAACATATTTACAGTAGGCTCAATATAATGTTAGAAAACTATGGTTAATTGTCCAGAAGTTTTGGGAATCATTTATTAGTTTTTCCGAATTTTGTTGTGGTTTAATTATTAAAATACTAAATAAATACTAAAGCTGTTAAGAAAAATATGAAAAGTTTACAGTAATTACTAATTTAGGAAATAATGATTTTCTGAAAATTTCAGAATGTTTAAGTACGGTTTAGTATTTAAAATCATTTTCCTAAATATCTAAGCATGTAAAAATGCATTTTTAATGATTATTTCATATAAATAATTGTTTATAATATATAAAATCTATAAATACTTATAATTTGACTAGTTATTATTTTAATAAGAAATTATTAAAATCTTGCCTAAAGTGAAAATATAAATTAATTAAGCAAAGTAATTAATTCAATTTAAAATTCATTTAACATATAAATACATTAATATTCAAAACAAAATTTAGATAATTGTTAATTCATCTAATATAAGAGTATGTGTCTAATTATTCTTATTAATACTATATTCCCATTTATCGATTCCTAAACCAAAACTATTAATTATAATAGGTTCCACGTCGTTTTGACCCGAGCCGTCTATCGTACAACACGCGTATTCCGTTTGGACTAATGTGAGGCCTCTACCCCATATTTTATAATTTTCAATACTTTTGGGGTGTATCATGTGGTTTTAATATGTTCCAACTTCATTTTATTATTTTTTCACCATTGAGACATTGTTGGGACATTTATATGTGAATAATTATTTGTATAATTATTGTTTGTTTACGCTACATGTACTTGTAGTGCATTACCAATTTTAGTCTAATCTCCATGACTATGCCCGTATTCTTGAGGTACGTTATGGACAATAATAGCGCTATTGGGTTGACCATCCCGCCTTGGGACGCTAAGGTGATTGATTGCACGTGGTTGAGTGTGTATGATGATTAGATGCTCCATCATATATATATACATATATATGTATATATAGGGTGAGGACTTATTGTTGTTGTTATCATTTGTTAATCAATTTTTGATTTATAAACTGTTATCTCAATAACAGTTGCTTGCCAACTTCAAAAGAAAACAAATTTCAAATTATTCAAACTCACAATTTTCTTTAATAAAACTAGATTACTCACCAACTCTCGTAGTTGACCTGTTTTTACCCATGATGCAGATTTGAAGAATGAAGTTGATGAAAAGTAGGGTGTACCTTAGAAACCCACAAGACTATTTAAATTTGATGTAATAAATGTTGTTGTATTTGGATTTGTATTTGTATGTTGTGGATTTTGTTGCATACTTAGTACTTAATTGAATCTAATCATATCATAACATAGTTGTCATGAGACTTTGAACAATATATCACGCCTTGATCGATTCCGCCATGGATCGGGGTGTGACAACAGCTCCCCGGCAACGGCGCCAAAATTTGACATGCCTAGGTCGTCGTGCGGTCAAAAATAAGAAAACCTAACACACACACTAGCACAGTGGTAGTCAGGGTCGATTCGCAGGAGCTTCGTGGTTAGTATAGATGCCAGATTACCAACTTGTAGTGTCACGCTACAGTCGGAGGACCTAGTTTCTAAGTTTTCAACTACTAATACCCAAAAGCAATAACTAAACAAAGCCAAGCCAAGCATAAGCTAAACTCAACTCAAACAAGCCTAGTTACTTTCTGAAATCAGAAGTGCATCTCTGAATTAGAAGCAATCAAAGGCATCCAAAACATCCAAATAACACTAGGTATAACCTAAACCAATAGCTATAGTCCAACTGAACATTTACTGGCCCAAAGTCCAATACCTAAACTAACCTAGTTGGCTACTAAATTCAGCAAGGGAAACAGTCCCAAACAAGGTCAAAATAACATCCAAACACACTCCACACAAACACAATCAAACACAAGCATCAAAATACCGAAAAACTAAGATTAATTGTAACCAAATGATTTGCATTAACAAAAACTGAATTCCAGTGGTCCAATACAGTAACCAATGATGTAAAACAAAAAACTAAAGTGCTCAAAGTCAGTGCTTGTCACTCCCAAAGACCTTAGCTACAAATGCTACTTACTACCAAAAGGAAATTAAATTTTAAAACCTGAAATGCCAAAAGATGGTTGCTGAAAACGAATTCTTGGAGTCAAAGAGCCTCTAAGGTCGATTCTTCACCAGGGTTTTGCTCGGGTTTTCGGCTGTAAATGCCTCTATTTATAGTTGAAATTTACCGCAGCCGCGCCGCGCATATGAGGATCCCGCGGCGCGCGTACTTATCAGATCTTGTTTTCTCGGACTTTGAATTTGGTTCACCGCCTTTGACCCGCGTCGCGCGTTGTTAATTCCCGCGGCGCGCGTACGTATTTCCTTGATTTTTCATTCCTTTCCAAATTTATCCAATTTGTACGCTTTTAGTCCCTGTTTTCATTATTTTCTTCCAAACAAGTCCTGGCACACCAAGGTATATGTGATATAATTTCATCAAGAATAGGGCTCAACAACGCCTAAAATACTTAATATCACTAGGCGTTATCATGATCCTTCGTCCAACAAGATATTTTCAGACATGAGACATGGATTGAGATCAATCTCTGTCCGATACTTTGTTTCCCGATTTTTTATTCTGCTTATGACTTTAGAACTTCTAATTAAACACATCAATTTAGTCCAGGCTGGTCAGCACTTTAGCCAACTTCAAAATCATCGAGAGGCCTACATATATCTGTTTCCCATCAGGGTCAAGGAACGAATAAGCTTCGACTCATATGCTTATATCTTTTACCAGTCAAATTATTCACAACAACACGTTTTATAACATCGAGTTACCGATGCATTTTCGTACTATCAATGAACAACTGCCATTGTAAATTATAACTCATATCTCTCTACTTGAAGATCATAAGATATTATCGTCTCAAAATTGCATGTGATGTAATCCATGAAGCAATCTATTGAGCGTGGGTTTATCCAATACTCAAATCTCTATTTCTAAGTACTCATGAATGTTGCAGCAATCCTATTGCTATGTCTAACTCCTTAGACAGTCTACAAACCAATTCATGACAGTCTTGATTCAATACTTACTTCCCAAAGTATGAGCGACTATGGACCTTTCTGAATAATTAAATTATTCTGGAAGTAAACATGCAAAAGCGAAACATGAAGATCTGACTGGCAGCTACTATTTCTTATTACCAAGTGTCCACAAGATAATCACCAAGTCGGACCTTGTCATAAACTATTATCGGTTTCAAGATTTCTTTTAAACTTTCAATTTAATTTTACAGCTATGTCTTTATGAACCTTACACTCTTTCTATGTATCCAAAGTATCTTATACTTATACACTTTATACTCCATTCTGGTAATGTGTACTGAGACTTTCTATGGTTCTGGGGTCTTTAGTCTACTTGACTGCACCCTAAGACTATTTCGAGGTGTTATGATGTGTCGGTGAACCACACGTGCTCCATTAGAATACCAACGAGATTCTTTAACCATGAAGTCCTTTAACATCATGTCCTCACATTAATAATTACCACTTTGAAAAATCTTTCAAATTAACATTACCACTTTCACCCCAATCATTTCCTAATGAATTCTCACTTGAGTTCAAACAATCCATCCAGTATTCCCAGCCAGACAATATCCTGAATCCAACTTACAATCAAGTCAACAGGATATGTTCATGACATTATGATCGATCCAAGAAACTTGTGGAACCCGATCCAATCTTATTCCAAACCCTTTCGGAATCCAAAGATTATTTATAATCCTTGTGTCATGATTTTCGAAAAACTATTTCCTTTCGGAGACTCTTCTCATGCATCTTGAATCTTATCAAGATCATGCTTACAATGGCTAGGTCTATGCTGGCGATTTCATCTATCCAATAGATGTCTGTAAATTACACGAGTATGTGGCACCTTCTTTATGCCAAGTCATCACACTTTGCAATGATAGGAAAACCCTTTCCTGGGTCTACACATCTTGAGTCTCATCAAGATCATCTTGGCAGAGTCTGGATCTATCTCATAGACATCTACAACCACCTGAGTATACCGTATTTCCATTAAGTATTTTATAGCGATCCGTCTCTTAACACCAAGTCATTGCACTTTGTAATGAAAAGAGACGTTTCCTAGAAATAGTATGTAACCCCCATATGGAGATAGTAGATAACAGCGACACTCCCACTGGCTTTGACACGGTTATGGACTATTCACAAAATCTAGGACTTCTGGCACATTTTGGGAATTCAAACCTTCTGACATCTTTAATGGAAATCTTTCAGTCCTTTCTCAAAATCCAATCCTTTGGCATATTTTTGAGAATCTGAATATCCTTTCTTGCGAGATGCCCGTGGGGAAATCCCGGGCTCATGTACCTTTCGGATTTCATCCTCTATTGAGAGTGCTTCTCCCGGAATCAATTACTTGATTCTGAGTATCGTCTCATTCAACCGGATGTTCTGAAGGTATGTATCTGCCATGTTGCCTTCTTTTGATGATTCCGTTACTCCCACTGGTTTTTAGACCACGTGTAAAATCAATCAAATTTTCACATAGACTGTGTCTCGCCCTAAGGTTCTCTTGTTTGGCAGCAATGGGGCTCACCAATGCTTCCAAGTAGTCGGATTGTAAATCCGTACCAACTATAGTGTTTAACCACCAATCGGTATGTCACCCCGATCATAACTACTTATGATGGTGATCAATCCTACTGGTCAAGAGGAGATTATGTCAGTTGTAAAATAGAAATCTGATTTCTACTCCAAGCCTAGTGATGACTAAAGGTTCTTTCATTTGGCTAATCCTAAACTCATTCAGGACTGTCCTAACTCCCACTGTTTCCTTAAACCATGAGTTCTTTCTAAAAGAGCTCTTCTTTTACAGTTACAGTGGGATAGCCAATGAAATGACAATGCTGATCATGTTCAGGCTAGTCATGAGGTTCGGATGAACACTACGAGACCCTGGACTTTCTATGTATAAGTGGGATAATCCCAGATTTATATTTCAGACAGTGTCTGCAAGACCTACTCAGTCTAGGATGTGCTCGGGATACGGTTTATATGGACTGACTGGTATAATATTCAACTTATTGGAAACTAATTGGCAATGTATCTCATACATCGAGGATCAAACTGTTTCGACCAATGCTCCATTATCTTCCCTAAGACACATTATAACTATTAATGTTCTTGGAAGAGAATGAACTGTGAAACATTTTTCTCAGTTTACGTTACCGCTCAGGTTCTGTGGAAATTGTACTTCCTTTGAAGTCCTTGAACTGTTCAAGGTTTCAATTCAATCGCTTATCCCGATAAGCAAAGTCATATTCATCATACCGAATGATAAATGAAGTACAAACAATTGTGTTCTATATCAAGATTCGAGCAATACACAGAAACAGGTGTGTCCGTTGCTCTTAATCTCAATGTCTTTTACATATCTATGTAAACTTATGACTTTGTTAACGTTGTTCAAGACTTGCAATCTTCAGTTGACTCTAAGTCAACTGATTCCAAAATCCTATCCTCTGGATCTTTGGGTGATTCATTTCTTGCCACATGTGCTTTATAAAGAACATAATCATTATCTGACTCTAAGTTAGATGATTCCAAAGTCGTGTCCAATTGGACCTTTGGTTGATTCATTTCTTGACACATTAAGAACTCAATTCATCAAGTGACTTTAAGTCAAATGATTCCAAAGTCCTGTCCAACTGGACCTTTGGTTGAATTGATTCTTATAACATTTGTATTAACAATCATAAATGACACAATTCTTGAATCCAAACACTTTGGATGCATCAACATTCAAGTTATTACTAATCATACATTCAACACATTCATATGACATTTCAAGGACAATTTCAGACAACAGGTGTTAGAAGAAAAATGACCATTTTATTAAAAAACAAAAATCCTTGAACAATGTAATATATGATAGACAATGTCAAAACGCATCTAAAGGCTAATAACAATATTTTTTAATATCTATCTAAACTTCAAAACTGCACGAGCTGGAGATCCAATCCAAATGTGTTCCTATGCGCCAGAGTCCCGTGTCTTATTGATTCCCTACATACAAACCGAAATATGACTATCACATTATGTATCAAGAAATATTGGACAGGAGTTTTGAGGTTCTTAGATATACCTGAGCTTTCAAACGATTTTGACCTTGGAGCGTCTTCCAATCTTTCCATGACTGTATCCGATTTAGTGGATTCCCACTTTGAGACATGTCCAGACGATCTGGACCGTTTCTTGTTACGTCTCTTCACCGGACTTAATCCAGAAGTAGCTGAGCTATTGGAGCTATACTTGTCCAAGAGTGACTCGTATAAAGTCAACTGTGGACGCATTTCCATGAAAGCCTTTTTCTGGTCTTCCTTTCTATACGTCTGAATGAACTGATCGTACTCACTAGTCTGCGAAGCGAGTAGAATGTTAACACTCATCTCCTGACTCATGGAATAACCAAGTTTGTACAATTCGCCTATGTACGCTTCAATCTGAAGAACATGCGAGTTGATGCTACTTCCTTCTTTTAGCTTGCACTTTGCAAGTCTTTCAAAGATCCTAGCTCGTTCCTCTTCAACTGGTTTTTGGAACCTTTCCTCACCCAGTTGCATTAACTCATATGGCCCCAAGGATTCTAAATCCTTGCGGAACTCGAGGTCAATGGTCAATAGCATGAGGTTACGAATCTTTTCGGATTCATCAACTAAGAAGTTATGCTTATCATAAGAACCTTTTATGATGACTTGTTCCGGTGGGACCGGGATCAGATACTCGGTGAGATGTAGCGTGCCAGCAATGCCGAGAACCAGTCTCCAAATGCGAAGCCATTCCTTACAGTTGAGGCCAGTCAGCCTTTCCATATTTGGCAGGTGTATTCTGATGCTTTCAGAAACGGGCGAAGGAGGAGAAGGAGGAGAATTGACACTTGACATCTATAAAAGAAACATAATTTATTAGTTTAAGTGATCCTTTTAAATAATTACCCAATATGTTATTTAATAAGGCTAGGATCCAAAATACCTCCACTATGGTGTGAAGAGGGATGCCGTAATCACAACATAATGGTCATTAAGGTAGATAAACACTTATCAATTTCATCTTATGAAATTCCTAGATCTGTTGAGATTCATTGAACTTTTCAATGGCATGTTTAATCTCAGATGTGCTCCATTGTTTGTGACTGGGATGCCGAGGATCACAAATTGTATGTGAATAACCATGCAAATTAGCTTGGTACTCTCAGGTTAATTATCATCTCTAATTGATGTGCCGGTAAACCACACACGCTCCATCAACAATGATAATACCCGGGAAACCCATTGCAACCCTTTATGAACCCCTATTGGTGTGCTGGTAAACCACACACGCTCCACCAATGTTTCATAAAGTGCAATGTGCAATTTCATGGATTAGCACCAATTCACATTTTTCCTAAAGTAACTAGATTTGGGTTTTATTAAGGTGTTCCAGTACTTTGAATAATATCATTATACTTTTAATGAGATTAGGCGGTCCTATCAAACCCGTTCGGCTAACGACCCTCCACTGGTCAGGAGAGCGGTGGGTGAGAGTGGACACCAATTAGACCGCCATTTTATAGACAGTCTCCTTATACCCTCTTTATAGACCAGCTTCGTGAATGAGGCCTACTATTGATTTGACTAACCATTAAATCTTATACATATAATATTAAATTTTAATTATAATATATATAAGATGAATTTTAAAACCTTTTAAAATGTTTCTGGTTTATCTTTTAATTTATTCGAATTTAAACTATTAAATTTAAAATTAAATTAAACCTTTCATTTGATTTAATTCATCCATAATTAAACAATTAATTAAATTAATTAAATCCACATATTTTAGACTTTTAAAATATTCCTAGATTTATCCTTTAATTTTTCGAAATTTAAAACCTTTAAATTTAAAATTAAATTAAATTATTAATTATTTTTTAATTAAACAATTAATTAAATTAATTAAATTTGTATATGTATCACAAAAATAATCAAATTAATTTAAACCTATCTTAAACCCCCTAATTTTCGAAATTAACAAATAATGGGTTTAAGGTTATCCATTTAAATAATTAAAGTTACCAAAAATAGAAAGCCTTCTAAAACCCTATTGCTAAAATCGCCAAACAAGGAGGGGAGGGGCTAGGGTTTTCAAAACCCTACCCCTAAATCGATTTCAGCCCCATTAGGGTTTAGAAGCTATAAACCCTAATTTTTCGGAAAACAATTACACCAGTTCAACAAGTAAACAACCAAAAAGCTCTGATACCACTGAAGGGTTTTATGCAAATCTATGAATAAAACCCTAAGTTCACATGCAACCTATGAGGATCTATGTTTTCTACTATTGAACATATAAATATTTCCTAAAAGGCCACAAGAAAAATTACTAAAGAATAAAATCAGAAAACTAACCTTTTAGTTGTTTCTTGCAAGCTAAGCAACGCAAGTGCCTTGCCTCAAATGAAGTCACACCTAAAACTAGGGTTTTCAAAAGTTCCAGAGAGAGGGAAGAGTAGAAAAAGTCGTGGCTTTTATGGTGCCTAGGGGTCTCTATTTATAGGCTCCAAGTGGCCACCAGATAAGCCTTTAGAGATAAACCTTTTTGAATTCAAATAAGATAAACCTTTATCTATCAATTCAAATCTATTTATCCTAACATATAATAATCGAAATTATGGATAATCCCTCCATAATTTCGTTGGCCGCTTAAAGTACTATAATTGTCACTTACTCAACTATTGAATAATTACAATTCAGCCCCTGCACCTTTAATTAATCAAATTAATCACCAAATTAATTCCAATTAATTCCAGATTAATTTCTAATTAATTAATATAGTTTCTAATTAATATCTTATCACCATAATGTATTAATAAACTATTTATTTTATTTCTATTGATTTATTAATCATATAATAAATCAATCTTTCTCTCTCCTGGATTTTCTGCTAAACCTCTAGCCATGAGGGCAACCCAAATGGACTTTGCTACTATCAATTAGGTAAATACAAATTATTAGTCATGGCTTAGACACCTAATCCAACACTATCGTCAACATAAACACAATTGCATCACTTACAGTTTTTTCTTTTTTGTATTTTTAGAACTGTTGAAATTTCAACACCACTGGACAATATTTATTAAGAGAGCATCACGAAGAACATGAACTTTAAATGTACTATTGTGTATATTATGGTGCGGAAGACATAACCAAAACAAGTTCATCAAAAAGTTCCAAATTATAAATCATTCATCAGAAGGATATGAGTTGTGGATGCCAAATAAAACATAATAAGTAGATGATACCATTTTAAGTTCATTTTTCTCAATAATAACATTTCACTTTCACTTTAAAGTTGATTATAGCATTGAACATTCATTTTAATGTTGCTTATAATGTTTTAGTTTACATTTTTTTCAATTATAGCATTCCAATTTTATGTGAACATCAATTATAACATTTTACTTTTTTCATTATAGCATCAAACTTCCATTTTAATATCAATTATATCATTTTACTTTCATTCTTTTCAGTTATATCTTTCACCTTTCATTTTAATGTTGATTATATGATTTTTTACTTTATTTTTTTCATTTATAGCAGTCGATTTCATGGTATTTTTGGTTTTCTACATGGTTATTTGAACAAAATTTAAATCTATTACTTCTTTATAAGTTCACTTTGATGATTAGATGTCAGAACATCCTTCAACTTACTCTTTTATGTTATTTTGACAAATCCAAAACAATAAAGTTTCTAAACATAGAAACCATTATAGAAATATGAGATTTTTCGTTCACATGACACCAATA
This sequence comes from Cichorium intybus, assembly GCA_023525715.1. Classification (NCBI taxonomy): domain Eukaryota; kingdom Viridiplantae; phylum Streptophyta; class Magnoliopsida; order Asterales; family Asteraceae; genus Cichorium; species Cichorium intybus. Next base: position 97,549,883 of record CM042010.1, on the reverse strand, counting down.
TGTTCCCAACACTTTATAAATTTAACCTAATCAAATTATATGCTTCCTTTCATGTTATTCTTGAACATGTTTCAAGTCGACTTCACATTTTCCAAAACTTGTCCCATTATTGCAAATTCTACCAAAAAGCACCTCAATATACATCATAAAATCCTTATATTGATATCATAAAACCACAACATAAAGGTATCACAAAAAGATTCCAAATTCTATTTTCTTCCGCAAGTCTACAAACCAATATGTCTTAACATTAATCAAAATTTGCAAAATTTCTAATTTATGGTCAAGTTTGACCAAATCAGAAAAAGTCAAAACCACTATTCATCATTGATAACACCTAGTAATGTTAGACATTTATAGGCGTTATTGAGCCAAGTTTTAGTTAATTTATCTTTCTAAAAAGACTAATATCACTCACTTTCAGTGCCAAGGGCTTGTTTGTGTTTTTAGTGTAAAAACAGGGTTTTAAGTGCAATTTGGAAAAGTTGAGGAGCAAAACAGACAAAATGGCGGAGCAGGCAAGGTTAGCGACACTAAAATCTATGCTTATGGTGAAAAAAGTCGATATCTCCAATTCAAAATTCAAATCACGCAATTCGAGGATTAGATCATAGCTTAGTGACGCTAACCCTCTTGGTTAGCGATGCTAAGCTCAGATAAAGATGAAATTGTAAATTTTGAAATTCAAAATGCAAGGATTGGCGCATGGATGACGAGTTAGCGATGCTAACCCCTAAAGTTAGCAATGCCAACCTCCAATTTCCAGCCTATAAATACGAACTCCATTCCGACTTTTAAAATATCTCGGGGTATCAAGAAGGGATCCGGAAGCTCAATTTCGTGATTTTCTCAATTGCATTTGATAGTTTTTTTTTTACATTTGGATATTTTATTATTTTTATCAACTCGATATGGAGGTATTCCGCAATTAGGATTTTCCTTGATTACTCTCTGTTTTAGTTTACATCTCAAGAACAATCATTCGATTCCTGTAGATTCTTTGGTTAGTTGGATAGTTTAGTTTGAATGATTGTTTGGATATTGGTTTTTGCTTTATTTTATAAAAAGATGCATTTTGTTTATCGTTTTCTCGATTTGTAATCAGATATGAGTTTGTTTTATTTAGTTTGATTGGGTTTTGGTTTGTTCCCACGTGTTATTGATCTTTCGGCTATAGAGTGACATTATAGTTGGTTTATCGAAACAAAGTGCCAACCATAGACTCCACGGTTCAACCCTTACTTGCCGCTAGCTAGTGAGCTGTAAGGTTTTATTTAGTATTTTTGACCGCATCAACGACTGTGACGTTCAAATTTTGGCGTCATTGTCGGGGAGTTGTGCGCTTGACACTCTGTGTCAAATTTTATTTTTCGTTTGATTTTTGGTTTTTAATTTTTTTATGCGTACGTCCTTGACGTGCACGCAGAGGTCGTCATGCGGTCAAAAATAAGAAATAACCTAACATTCACTAGTATAGTGGAGTCAGGGTCGATCCACAGGAGCTACGTGGTTAGCCTAGATGAGAGATTACCAACTAATAGTGTCACAGCTATAGTCGGAGGAACTAATTTCTATCTTTCTATCTCGAAACAATATTCAAACACCCAAGCCAAGCTTAGCTATGTCCAAATGACCTAGTTACTTTCTGAACTCAGAAGTACATCTCTGAATCAGAAGCAATTGAAGGCATTCAAACTAGCAAAAACCAAGCAACGCATAAACTAGCTAATAACTAAAGTTCTACTTGAACAATTACTAGCCAAAATTTAATGCTCAACCTAACCAAGTTAGCTACTGTTTTCAGCAAAGGGAAACAGTCCCAACCAAGTCACAAAACACAATCCAATCACAATCAAATAATCGAAACACCAACAAACATCCAAAATACCGAAAAACCAATGTTAACATTAACCGAATGATTTTATTCACCAAAACCAATATCCAAACATCAATTCAGTAACCAAACACTACTAAAAACAGAACCCTAAGCTGAAGATCAATGGTTGTCACACCCAAAGATTCAACTCAAAGCTTACAAATGTTTAACTAAAATGAAATAAAATCTAAAACATGAAAATACCAAATGATGGCTTCTGAAATGGAATCCTCGAGTCAAAGAGCTTCTAGGTCGATGTTTACACCCGGTCTTTGCTAGGGTTTTCAGCTGGAAATGCCTCTATTTATAGTTGCAAATTTCCCGTGACCGCGCCGCGCATAAGTGAAATCCGCGGCACGCGTACTTATCCGTTCCCCGTTTTTTCGTCATTCAAATGTGTTCCACCGCCTTACGCCCGCGTCGCGCAGAAGAGAAATCCGCGGCGCGCGTACGTGTTCTCTTGATTTTGCATTCTTTCCATACTTTTTCCTTTTGTACACCTTTAGTCCCTGTTTTTTACTCTTTTTCTCCAGACAAGTCCTCACACGAAAAGTGAGAATACCCATGCATATTTGATATAATTTTACCAAGAACAGGGCTCAACAACGCCTAAAATACTTGATATCACTAGGCGTTGTCAAACACCCCACACTTGTGCCTTGCTTGTCCCCAAGCAAGAGAGTTTTTAACAAATTATAATAGAGAATCGAACAATTTTTGACTGTGTTTAGTTTCAAAGTTTATTGCTCTTCGAGTTAGAATGGAATAGTTCGTGAAAACATAATTGAGTTGTTCTTTGGAATTCATGGCTTTCTAAAGAACCCTTGATTACAAACTTTCTGTCCACAATGAAGTGTACTTACTCGTTCAGATTCTAAAGGCCATTAAGGAATTGTCCATGACTTTCGATGTTGTCCGTGTAGCGAGCTTTCAGAAATACCATCCCAGACCAGACGATCTTACGTGGTAAGGTGCGTAAGGTCCACCCATTTTAGACCTACCGACTCGAACAACAAAGGCCACAGATTGACTTTTCCTTCCTAAATTCCAACCCTAAAACGGCTCAATCCTCTAAACTCGTAAAACTCAACTTGTTTGACTAACTAATAGCATGATCATAACTAAACAGTATTTCTTGAAAAATACTAATGCTATCACAATCACAAACCTTTAATTTCAAAATTGCAATTCATTAAATATTTTGAAAAATATTGCTAAAAATTGAAAAATTGATCATTTCTGCAAAAATTTCAAAAATATCTCTTTCGACCGTCCACACCCCACACTTAAAACCGTACAATGTCCCCGTTGTACAAAAAAATAATTCAAAACAAGGGAGAAAGAGTTACCCCTTTTTGGACGGTAGACTGCTTGGTGCTCAATATCACAGGTATAATGCGTACAATCGGATCCCTGATTCATATGCTGGAGTTGTAGCGCTACAGTAAGACACGCCGATGGTCAAGACAAGTGGAGGGGGCACGGTGACCCCACACTTGTCTGAGACAACTCCCTCTCAATTTGGTATAGCATGCATCACTTAACAAATAAATTAAAAGCAAACATGACAGAAAAAAAAAATATACAGATAGATGTGTCATAAGTTTATACATATATCCCAAAAAGAAAATAAAAAGAAAGAAAGAAAGAAAAATAAAAGTACATCAATCGCTGCCAGGCGGCCTGGAGGGTCCAGCCTCGTGATCGTGGGACCGGGCTGGGAATGGTCGGGGGCGCTGACCCTGCGCAGATACGATCTGAAGAAGTACCTCCCCGATCCACTCGAGCTGGTCCTCGATCCTCGTGACTCTGGCCTCCAGCCGGTGGATGGCGGCTGGATCCTCCTGCTGTGGCTGTGCTGGCTCTAGTGCTGGTGGCTCTGGTCTCCGGCATCTCCTGCCGGGCTGGGCGTATGCAGGCTGAGGTGGCTGAACAAGCTCGGTCGGTGCCCGGATGAACTGCCCCGGGCGCTGCTACTCAATGAGCCTCATCCTCTCCAGCGTGCGTGCTGTAGTGCGCGATGGAGGCAGAGCGGTCAAGGAGGCTGCCACGGGGGCAGTGAGAATACCATATGAGCGGGCCAGGCGGGTAATGAAGTACCCCCTGGCTAGTGGACTGCTGGTGGAGGCGCCGGTCGCGTGGGTGGAGAAAGCAATCGCGAGGGCGTAGGGAAGATGGAGGAATCGGGACGGATCGAGGAGGATCCACAAATATGTCATGTCGTCGCCCGACACCTTCTCGCCCCCCTCCCAATGCATGATGGAGGTGGAGACGATCCGGTGCATGAGGCGGTGAAGTGGGTCGCGGAGGTGGCTCTCCCTCGAAGTCCCCGCCTCGTACATCACATTGGACAGCGGTGTCCAAACCTCCATGTTGGGAGGGCGCTCCGGCTCCCCCTGAATGCAAGACCCGAAGAACCGGGTGAAGTAACGATGCTGGAGGTCCTGCTCAGTATAGATGCCTGTGCGCCTCCCGAACTCCCGGAGGTTGCACTCCCTGTGCACACCTCCCAAACGAAAACGCACCAGCCTGGAGCGTGGGTCCCCCGCCCGTGGTGCGAACTGGATAGTGGAGATGAACTCCAGTAGCAACTCCGTGTAGACCACGTCCTCGTCCGTGGCCATAATCCTGTCCCAACCACAGCAGGTAAACGATGCCTCCTCGTGGGTCCAGGTGCGATGCAAAAACAGCTCAATCGCGCCCCAAAGCCCTGCATCCCTCAGGATGTCCCGGTCTATAACAGTCGCCTCGAGAACCCGGCGACTGGTCAGTGCATCCCGTCGCGAACTATACTCCACTGAACTGTCAAGTCCCGCGGGAAACTGAAGGAAGGCATGGTCCAATCTGAACATCATCCGCAAAAAAAAAAAAACAAAAAAAAACAAAAAAAATAGCCACAAAACAAAAATTATTTGCAAAATCAATCCCTTTTCTTCCCCACCGCACCGCGGCGCGGCCCAAGAGCAAGGGCGCTGCGCGGCGTACGACTGTTTTGAAAACCCGGGATCAAATCCCCATTTTAACCTGCTATATCTCATTTTAATCATACCACAAGGTAGCCTAAGTGCCGACTAGCTCATCTAGGGTGTCCATTTGGCAAAACAAACACCCGATGGGCTAGCATTAGTGATTCTAAGTTTTTGAACTTTTTTGGAATAAAACCCTAAAATTAACTACCTAATAACTAGTTTAAACAGCTGATAGATAGTTAAAAGAGCGTACCTTGGTAGTAGAAACACAATAAGCAAGAAAAAATGCAAGAAATTTTTGATCACCATAGCTCCGAGTCGTGTGAATTGAGTTGTGAGCCGCGGCTCACCGTATAAAGGCAAAAACCGTCTGATCGTTTCCCGCGGCGCGCATTTCCCGTTTCCGCGACGCGCGTGTCGCCAAATCAACCCCTGCGCATCGGGTTGAGTTTCGAACCCGCGTCGCGCAATTAAAAAATCCGCGGTGCGGTCTTGAAGATTTCAAAACTTTTCACACGACCCCACACTTGCTTCAGACCACTAATACCTGTAAAAGATTGATGTATTTTCTAAATTAATCCTAAGAAATATAAAACCTACCTATGACACGATGGGTTGCCTCCCAACAAGCGCTAAGTTTAACGTCTTCAGCCAGACGTACTACTCCTTCTACATCTACGGTGGATCGTACGCCATTTGTTTCTGCTGCATTTCTACTTCCACCGTCCTTTCGCTGACCCACTGCCCCTCAAACTTTCCTGGGTCGAATGGCTTGTTGGTTCTCCTGTTGCTGCCCAATTGCTGCTTTCTGATTAACTCCCGTGAATGCTTAGAGGTAGCTTTGAACCTCCAAGCTCGGTCCTTTCTTCTACACCTCTTCAAAATCACTGGCTTGACGTGAAGCGCGCCCAGTGCCGCTCCCAGTAGTTGTGTTGTGTCTCGTTTGCTAGTGTCTCGCATGCTATCTTCAGGTTGCAATTTTGGCTTGCAGTACCAAAAAATATTTTCCAATCGAATAGGATCGGAAGGCAACATGTCAGGATGCTTCCATATGTCCTCATCGATGGTATTGATTACATCTAATCTTCCATTCATGAATGGATCATGAGTGGTGATAAAATCATGTTTATTGTTTTCAAATATCAATTCGTCAGCATCAACTTCTTGATCATCGTCCAACAGGTGGATTGGGACCAAGAGTGAGTGACTGGTTTGATCTGATGGTGGTACAAAGTCACCCATCATCAGATCCTTATTTTCAAATTTTTCAAAATTTTCAAAAATTACAGGGTCGGGGGTAATATTGTCATCTACACCCCCTTCCTCAATAATATCAAAAACTTCAACAATTTCGGGAGTCGTTGTGCTGGGGTCTGTACTGTCACTTACAGCCTCCTCCACAACATCCTCATCAATCAAATCGTCTGGTGATAGTATGGGTTCACACATCACCAGATCAACATTATTAATATTTTCAAAAACATCAAAAGCTGTTGAGTCAGAGGTAGCATTGTCACCTACAACCTCTTCCTCAACAACATTTTCGACCATCTCAGTGGTCTCTTGACTTTCCCACGGTGTATGCCCTTCCATCACATATTCAGGTGATGCAAGTTCACACACATTATTATTGGTATAAAAATCACTCGCCTCCGGTTCCGGCGAAGGTGGTGAACATTTCCAACTTTCCTCTAGCCTATCTAAAGAAGCTTGCACTTTTTCAAGAGCTTCAGCCTGATCTTTCTGCTCGTGGTAGTTGTTATACATGAATACCCAAAGTTGGGCCAAAGTTACAGAATTCTCAGGCTGAGATGACTCCTCGGTCCGCCATCCATTGTCATCGAATGATCCATTATAACAATCATCCTCGTAATAGGTGTCGGCCGGATTTCCATAATCTTCATAATACTGATCCGAGTACATGTAATCACCTATTATAAGGATGTGCACATACCAAAAATCAGCAAACAAAAATCAAACATAAAAATAAGAAACGAGTTCCTACTACTCACCTAACCTAAGCGCACAGCTCCCCGGCAACGGCGCCAAAATTTGACGTGCCCGCAGAGGTCGTCATGCGGTCAAAAATAAGAAATAACCTAACATTCACTAGTATAGTGGAGTCAGGGTCGATCCACAGGAGCTACGTGGTTAGCCTAGATGAGAGATTACCAACTAATAGTGTCACAGCTATAGTCGGAGGAACTAATTTCTATCTTTCTATCTCGAAACAATATTCAAACACCCAAGCCAAGCTTAGCTATGTCCAAATGACCTAGTTACTTTCTGAACTCAGAAGTACATCTCTGAATCAGAAGCAATTGAAGGCATTCAAACTAGCAAAAACCAAGCAACGCATAAACTAGCTAATAACTAAAGTTCTACTTGAACAATTACTAGCCAAAATTTAATGCTCAACCTAACCAAGTTAGCTACTGTTTTCAGCAAAGGGAAACAGTCCCAACCAAGTCACAAAACACAATCCAATCACAATCAAATAATCGAAACACCAACAAACATCCAAAATACCGAAAAACCAATGTTAACATTAACCGAATGATTTTATTCACCAAAACCAATATCCAAACATCAATTCAGTAACCAAACACTACTAAAAACAGAACCCTAAGCTGAAGATCAATGGTTGTCACACCCAAAGATTCAACTCAAAGCTTACAAATGTTTAACTAAAATGAAATAAAATCTAAAACATGAAAAATACCAAATGATGGCTTCTGAAATGGAATCCTCGAGTCAAAGAGCTTCTATGTCGATGTTTACACCCGGTCTTTGCTAGGGTTTTCGGCTGGAAATGCCTCTATTTATAGTTGCAAATTTCCCGTGACCGCGCCGCGCATAAGTGAAATCCGCGGCGCGCGTACTTATCCGTTCCCCGTTTTTTCGTCATTCAAATGTGTTCCACCGCCTTACGCCCGCGTCGCGCAGAAGAGAAATCCGCGGCGCGCGTACGTGTTCTCTTGATTTTGCATTCTTTCCATACTTTTTCCTTTTATACACCTTTAGTCCCTGTTTTTTACTCTTTTTCTCCAGACAAGTCCTCACACGAAAAGTGAGAATACCCATGCATATTTGATATAATTTTACCAAGAACAGGGCTCAACAACGCCTAAAATACTTGATATCACTAGGCGTTGTCAAACACCCCACACTTGTGCCTTGCTTGTCCCCAAGCAAGAGAGTTTTTAACAAATTATAATAGAGAATCGAACAATTTTTGACTGTGTTTAGTTTCAAAGTTTATTGCTCTTCGAGTTAGAATGGAATAGTTCGTGAAAACATAATTGAGTTGTTCTTTGGAATTCATGGCTTTCTAAAGAACCCTTGATTACAAACTTTCTGTCTACAATGAAGTGTACTTACTAGTTCAGATTCTAAAGGCCATTAAGGAATTGTCCATGACTTTCGATGTTGTCCGTGTAGCGAGCTTTCAGAAATACCATCCCAGACCAGACGATCTTAGGTGGTAAGGTGCGTAAGGTCCACCCATTTTAGACCTACCGGCTCGAACAACAAAGGCCACAGATTGACTTTTCCTTCCTAAATTCCAACCCTAAAACGGCTCAATCCTCTAAACTCGTAAAACTGATATCACTAGGCGTTGTCAGTCCTCACAATAGACGACTACATGTACATAGATGAAGAAGTACGTTGGGAATATGATGGCCCGGTAGATGACCATTATCAAGATGATTTCTACGCTAAATCATTCGATGATAATGAGTTGTGGACTGAGGATCCGACTTAGTATGAACATTTCGTTGAGTCGTATTTTTTAAACGACGAAGATCTAGACGATTCGTAAAATACGAAGTTGGATCCGGTCTTGGATCTGTTAACCAATACCCTCGAAAGGGAAGAGAAAAATGCCAACACCCTTTCGGCAATGGCAGGTCAATTAGATCAGCTGGAAGAGCAGCTAATACAGCATCCACACTTGCCAGAAATTGAGGCGAGTGATTTTTATACCAGCGAGGTTGTGTATGAACTTGCATCACCTGAATATGCGATGGAGGGTCATACATTTTGGGAAAATCATGAGACCACTGAGATGGTCGAATTGCTTGTTGAGGAGGGGGCGTAGATGACAATACCACCCCCTACCCACCAAATTTTGAAAATTTTGAAAATTTTAATAGTCAATATTTGGTGATGAGTGAATCTAAACCATCCAATCGCTCCCTTTTGACACCATTCCACCTGTTGGACGATGACCAAGATGATGACGACGATGTGGTTTTTGAAAACGAGAAACATGGTTTTCTTGCCACTCATGATCCATTGATGAGTGGAAAATTAGATGTCATTAACACTATCGATGAGGACAACCGGGAGCATACCAATATTATGCCCTCCGATCTTATCGGATTGGAAGATTTTTGGTTAATGCAGGCCAAAGCCACAAGCTACATACAACACTCAACATGCAAACAAGAGATGCATCACACGACAACTATTAGGGAGGCACTAGATGCACTCCATGTCAAACGGGTGGTCTTGAAGAGGCACCGAAGAAACGATCGAGCTTGGAGGTTTAAATCAACTTCCAAGCATCCACTCCAAATAATCGGAAGACGGCGACCTGACAACAGCAACGAGATCGACAAGCCATTTGACCCAGGTAAGCTGGAGGAGTATTGGGTCAACGAAGGAATTAAACACGCGAATCGACCTCCTCCCACTCGTGATTAAAGACGTGAATCGACCGAAAAATCATAGGTTTTAGGTCTTATTAGGGTTTTGGTACGAAGAGGCCTGAGTTCCACTAAAAGGTCGGGTCTTCGCTTCTAAACGAACGGGAAGCCTCTATTTATAGTTGCGAAATCTGACCAATCGCACCGCGCAAGGGTGAAAACCGCGGCCCGACCTTATCTCTAACCCCGATATTCGCTTTTTGAATGTCAAACTTCTCATCCAATCATTGACTTTCTGCGATGCGCGTGCTCTTCAGTCTGCGGCGTGCATGTATTTTCGCCTGAAAATGGACTTCCTTCCAAACTTCTTTATTTTGTATGCATTTAACCCCTGTTTTTATCATATTTCACACATAAGCACTAGACATTAAAAGTGAGTAATATAACAGTTTATGAGATAAAATTCACTCAGAATAGGGCTCAACGATGACTAAAATACTTGATATTGCTAGGCGTCGTCAAATACCCCACACTTGTGCCTTGCTTGTCCCCAAGCAAGTGAGTTTTTAACAAATTCTAACTAAAACTCAAATATTTTTGAATGCCTTCAGTTTCAAAGTTCATTGTTTCCAGAAGTTAAAGAAATGATTTGAAGAAAAATTGACTAGAATACCCTTTGGGAATCACGACTTTCTAGAGAACCCTTGATTACAAATTTTTAGTCCACAGAAGTGTACCTACTCATTCAGATTCTAAAGGCCGTTAAGGAACTATCCATGACTTTCGATGTTGTTCGTGTAACGAGCTTTCGAAAATACTATCCCATACCATACGATCTTAGGTAATAAGGTGCATAAATGCCCTTTCAGGGCCACCCTTTTCGGACCTACCGGCTCGAACAACAAAGGCCACTGATTGACAATTCCCTCCTGAATCCCAATCCTAAAATATTCTAAATCTAAAATTTTCTAACTCCTAAAAACTCAACTTACTTTAACTAAACAAATAGCATTATGACAACTAAATAGTATTTGTTGAAAAATACCAAATGGTATAACACTCAAAATCTATTCGTTTTCAAGTTACAATTCCTTAAAAATTTTGAAAAATTGCTAATTTTTTTTTTTTTGAAAATGACTTGTTTTTCGCAAAAATGTCAAAAAATACTCTTCCGACCGTCCCACACCCCACACTTAAAACCGTACAACGTCCTCGTTGTACATAAAAATTTTGAAAATAAGGGAGAAAGAGTTACCCTCTTAGGAACGGTAGAACTGCTTTTTGGAACCCATATAACATGATAAAACTTTCACATCATGATTTGACTGTCCGGAGTTGTGGCGCAATAGTTAATGTTAGGACCATATTTATGTTTGGTTTAGGCTTTGCTTTTAACTGGATCATTTCTAGGAGTTTCTGGGCTAAAAGAAAGAGAAAAAGGGGCCTGATAAAGGATTTCGGTCCAGGACCGAAATCCCCATAGATCTCGGTCGTGATGACCGAAAACCAGAGGTTTTCGGTTGCGCCTCGTGTGACGATTTCGGTCGGACGTGGTCTATGGGCTTAGGTTTTTGGTCCAGGTAGCTTTGGTATAAATATCTTGCTTAATCTTCATTTATAGAGTTATTTGTTTTGGAGCCTTGTTCTAGCATAGAGAGATTTTGCATTGGTCAAGCAACTACATTGTTATGTACTAGTCGATTGTTCTAATAAATCCAGTGCATTGAAGGATTGTTTTCGTGTTTGTTTGATTTGATTGATACCATGTGAAGATCTAGGATTGTTACGAGACCTACAGTGAACACGTCGGTAAATGACAAGTGTAGGGGTACGATGACCCCACACTTGTGTGATACAACCTCTCGGTGGATCTCGTTGGTACTTGCGTACAAAACACTAACAAACAAACATTAAACGTCAAAGAAAAAGCAAATAAAAAGAACAAACAACATTAATGAGTTACCGTATGCTGCGGCGCGTGGGTTTGATGCGCGCGTCGCGGTAATTACGAAATTGTGTCTCTTTGTGACGTCAAAAATGACCGCGGCGTGACTCTAAAGGGTACCGCGTCGCAGTAATTTATGCTTTTACTACCATTTTCAAACATCAATTTAACTCATTCAAAACACAATTGTCCTAAATTCTACCAGTTTTATTACTGTCATTTTGACTTATTTATATCCTAAGAACATTAATTCCTAAAAATTTACTAAAAATACCCTAAAAACTCAAAAATCAAATAGAAATCAATAATTACAATCAAATCCTCAACTCCGAGCTGTGTCCGAGTCCTCATCGTGAATTGCTGGATTATATTCTTCTTCTTCTTCCAGGTACTCCTCCGGCTCGTCCTCGATCAATGGTGGTTGATCCCTTGGTAACTTGCTGTCGAAATCTTTCATCTACTTGCGCGTACAATCGGCCACCCAAAGCAATTGATTATGGATATTCTGGGTGTTGCGAATAGTTTCCTGAACTTCGCTCAAGAGGGCATTAGATTCCATCATTTGCTCGCTCATCGACCGGTGCATCGCTTTCATCTCATTCACTATGAAACACAGATCTGGATCCGCAGTGTTGGTGCGTGTCGGAAGGCCTTTCGATATGCGGTACCGTTTCTTCATCTTCTCATTTAGTGTCGGTGGCTCGTGGCGGAGAACTGGGAATGACAAACTGGAGACCGAAATCTTTCCATTATCAACGTATACAACCTCCCTCGAGGTTGCAATTGAAGGGCTGAATGGAACAGCCAGGATCTCGGTGAGGTAACGGGTCTTGGAATGTGATAGTAACCTGTACGAATGCGCGAGGCGTGTGACATAATGACCTCCCCCAACCGCCACGAGCTCTAGGGGCGTATCGGATCCTCGCTTGAAGTAATCCACAATAAGGTATGACACGTTACAAACTTCCAGCTTCGCGATCAACGACCACATAAACTACAAGTCGTGATACGAGACCCGGTCAGTATCGGCCCGTGGCCAGAACATGGTAGTGAGAAGGTGGTGCAGCATACGGTGCGAAGGTAAATGCATGTGACCCTTGATGACAATGTTCACGTGATAGCGAGTGGATGAAATTGTCCTCCAGAAGCGAGAATATGAAAGAGAGTCGCTTGGGGCCTTGGCAGCTGTCCTCGGGAAAGATGTGAAGCCATCCCCATCGGCTTCCGTCTATGTGTAAAGACCGCGACGGACTCCGAACTCAACAATGCTACAAGTCCGATTCACATTCCCCAACCGGAACATGATAGTGTCGGGATCGTTTATGCCCAATGGTTCCCGATCCAGGTTGAATGTTGCGAGAAACTCGAGTAAAGGCTCACGATTGACGGGTTCGTCCATGCGGAATACCGCGTCAAACGCCCGACAAGTGAAAGTAAGCGCATTTTCTTCATACCCTTGTTGAGTCAGCCAATGATCGAGGGTCTCCAAAATTCCCGATTCGCGGGTCAACTCCTAGTTGACAGCTTGTGAGGGTAGGATTCGTTTCCGCGTAACGACCGCCAACCGATCTTGGAAACAACAGCGTTCAAAGTTTGTGGTGTATTCTGGCACAGCAAGCCTGTCAATGTCGCTCGAGCTATCGTGGGAAGACATGATACCTACAAAAACCAGCAAAATTTCTGAAATTAGTTACTGATATAGCGTCAACCGCAACGCGGTAATGACTACCTGCGTTGTGCGTTCAAACCCGCGTCGCGTATTTATAAAAATCCAAATTGACCCCACACTTTTTCTTTTCTTACCATAATTGATTACCAACATTAAAATACAAAAAATTTACAAAGATCGGGTTGCCTCCTGACGAGCGCTAAATTTAACGTCTTCAGCCAGACGTGCACTGATTACTGCTCATATTCTGGTTTATCTGTCACGAACTCGATTTTTTCCACATCTAATTTATGAAACGTACCTGACATGACATGGGGTTTTAATCAATGTCCGTTTACCTTGAATGGTGGCCCTCCCATGAAATCTCGGATTTCCATAGTACCGTATTCCGTGACACTAATAACCTCATATGGCCCATTCCACTTGCTCTGCAACTTCCCAGGTAACATCTTCATCCTCGAATTGTATAACCATACTTTCTGCCCTACTGTGAATTTGTTCGGTTTAAGTCTTGCGTCATGATATCTTTTCAACTTGGACTTGTATGTAGCTGCGTACTCATACGCCTCATCGAGCAATTCCTCCAGCTCGGACAACTGTAGTTTCCATTCCTTTCCAGCCGCATCATAATTGAGATTCAGTTGTTTGGTGGCCCACAAGGCTCGGTTTGCTAATTCCACAGGAAAATGGCATCCTTTCTTGTATACTAACCGATAAGGTGTTGTCCTAATCGGTGTCTTATAAGCGGTTCTATATGCCCAAAGTGCGTCATCTAACCGTGCGACCAATCTTTCCTATCTGTCTTCACAATCTTTTGCAAGATCTCTTTGATTTGACGATTCGAAACCTCTACCTGACCACTTTTCTGTGGGTGATAAGGAGTAGCTATTCGATGGTTGAACCCATAATGCCTCAGTAACTGTCCGAATTTGAAATTCTTAAAATGTGACCCTCCGTCACTAATGATCACCCTCGACACTCCATGCCGAGTAAATATATTCTTCTTGACAAGCTTGCACACCACATGATGATCGTTAGTGCATGTTGCCTCAGCTTCAATCCATTTGGAGACATAATCGACGGCGACTAAAATGTAAACGTACCTATGCGATGTGGGAAACGGTCCCATGAAGTCAATACCCCACACATCGAAGATGTCCACAACATTAAGTGGCATCTGATCTTGTTTCAAGATGTTTCCCAAATGCTGACAGTTGAGGCATTCCTTTGCAGTCCTATATGCATCCCTAAAGATTGTCGGCCAATACAATCCTGATTCTAAGATCTTGTATCTGGTCTTCTTTGCGCTGAAGTGTCCTCCACATGCAGATGCATGACAATGAGCTAACACCTCGGGAATTTCATTATCAGGCACACAACGGAAGATTATTTGATCTTCCCCGACCTTGAAAAGATTGGTATTGTCCCAAATAAATCTCCTTGCATACGTGCAGAATTGCTTCTGTCTTTGCTTCGTCCAATGCGTGGGCATTGCTCCAGTGGCCAGAAAATTGACGTAATTTGCGTACCAAGGTGCGTTGTTAACTTTTAATAATTGCTCATCAGGGAAGGTGTCTTGTATTCCTGTTTCCAGTCCCTGTGTCGGTAGCCTCGAGTGATGGTCAGCTACAACATTTTATGTTCCTTTCTTATCCTTGATCTCTCTGTCGAACTCTTGTAATAAGAGGATCCATAGTATGAAACTTGGCTTTGACTCCTTTTTTGCCAACAGATGTCGAACTGCACAATGATCGGTGTAGACCAAAACTTTTGATCCCTAAATGTATGACCTGAACTTGTCCAGTGCGAAGACTATAGCCAATAATTCCTTTTCCGTAGTTGTATAATTTAATTGAGCTTCTGAAAAGGTTTTACTCGCATAGCATATGACTACTGGTTTCTTATCGTTTCGTTGCTCTAACACTGCTCTAGCAGCATAATCACTCGCGTCACACATGATTTCAAAGGGTTTAGTCTAATCAGGTGGCTTCAATATAGGTGCCTCGATCAATTTATCTTTCAGAATATTGAATGCTTTAAGACATTCTTCGTCAAAGATAAATGTGCATCTTACAACAAGAGACCATAAAGTGGTTTGGAAATTGTACTAAAGTCCTTGATGAATCTCCTATAAAATCCAGCATGCCATAAAAATGACCTAACTCCTTTCACCAATGTTGGTGGTGGCAATGTAGAAATCACCTTGACTTTTGCTCTGTCCACTTCGAATCCTTGCTCAAAAACCACGTGTCCTAAGACAATTCCTTCACTGACCATGAAACGACTCTTTTCCTAACTCAACAATAAGTTAGACTCCACACATCTCGCCAGCACTTTCTCCAGTTGACTTAAGCATGCTTCAAAAGACGAACCAAAAATGGTAAAATCATCCATGAATCTCAAGAGCGTCTCCTATCATGTCTAAGAAAATTGTCATTATACACCTTTAAAATGTGGCTGGCGCATTACACAAGCCAAATGGCATCCTTCTAAATGCGAAAGTGTCATAAGGGCAAGTGAATGTCGTTTTCAATTGATCCTCTGGATGAATTGTTATCTGATTGTACCCTGAATATCTGTCGAAGAAACAATAGTACTTCTGCCCTGCTAACTTTCTACTATCTGATCAATGAAAGGGAGCGGAAAGTGATATATCGATGTGGCAGCATTGAGTTTCCTATAAGTGATACATACTCTCCACCCGGTTACTGGTAGTTTCTACCACTGTGATTCATGACTTTTTCGGTACTGTTTGTGCAGGGCTAACCCATTCGCTATCTGAGATAGGATAGATGATCCCTGCATCTAACCACTTTAAAACTTCTTTCTTCATGACTTCACGCAAATTAGGATTTAGCCGGCTGACGACGTCTAGTAATATCAAGTATTTTAGTCGTCGTTGAGCCCTATTCTGAATGAATTATATCTCGTAAATTGTTATATTACTCACTTTTCGTGTCTAGTGCTTGTGTGTGAAAAAGGATAAAAACAGGGGTTAAACGCGTACAAAATGAAGAAGTTTTGGATAAAGTCAACTTTCAGTCCAAAAGACACGTTCGCCGCGGACTAAAAGCACGCGCGTCGTGGAAAGTCAAGGATCAGATGACGACTTGAAATTCAAACAACGAGAATCGGGGTTAGAGATAAGGACGCGACGCGGTTTTCACCTTTTCGCGGCACAGATTGCTCGATTTTGAAACTATAAATAGAGGTGTCCCGTACGAGTTTCGGGAGCAAAGAACAGACCCAAAGGTTGAACCTAGGCTTCTTCGACTCGTGATTTCAGATTTCAGTAGTTTTGTGTATTTTTCATGTTTTAGTTTATTTTTCGTATTTTTTCTAGTTTTTTTTATTGCTCGTTCCAACGATTCTGGATTGTAGAATCTGTTTGGACAAGTTGGATCTGGATTATTTCAGAAGTTAGAACCTTTCGACTTCTGGTTTTGGTTTTAGTTTATGCAATCATTCGATTTTCGTTATATCGCGTTTTCGATTCCTTTTTCCGTTTAATTGTTTGTTTGGTTAATTGTTGGGATTGAATGCTTCTGATTTTCTGGAATACACTTCTGGAATTAGAAAGTATGTTTGGCTTGGATTGGAGTTTGAATGGAAGTTAGTTTGGTTAATGCTAGTTTTAGTTTTCGGTATATCCGTTTTGTCGGTTTTTGCGAAGTGTATGGAACGCCACCAGCTATAGAGTGACCCTATAGTTTGGTTTATTCTGACACATATTTCAACCACTTGACTCCCACGGATCGACCTTTACTTTCACTAAGCTATTGTGTGTGTAAGGTATAATTCTTTTATTTTTGACCACATAACGACCTAGGCGTGTCACCGGCGTTGCATGTCTCTGGCAGGTTTACTTCCTTCCTCGGTGATAATGCGATCCATACACGTCGTGGGACTAATTCCCTTCAGATCCGCAATTGTCCATCCAACGGCTTCTTTGTGCTTGGACAGGACCTCCAATAATGATTTCTCGTGTTCTTCTGTTAAGTCAGCTGATAGAATTACCGACAAACTTTCATTTTCACCTAGAAATGCATACTTGAGGTGAGATGGCAGCGGTTTAAGGTCTAATGTTGGTGGCTCCTGGAGTGAAGGTTTTAGCGATTTGGGAATTTCGGTTGGCAGCTTGTCTACTTGTAGGGATTCCTAATATTTTGATCCCTTTTCCTTCTCTTCTTCCTGTAGTCTTTCTGTCTTGCATCTTCTTCTTCAGGGAACTCTATCACTTCCTATTGCAACACTTCAGGCGTATATTGTTGGACCAATTCATCAATGATGTGGACTTGATAGCATTTCTGCTTTTCCATCGTGCTTTCGTTGGCGTTGAATATGTTGATCTTTGATTATTGGTGCCCAAAGGAAATGCCCATCTCTCCAGTGCGACAATCAATGTGTGCATTTGCTGTAGCTAGATATGGTCGCCCAATAATAATCGTTGGTTGCTCCTCCTTGACCACCTGATGTGATGTTAGGACCTAAATTGTTGGTTTACGCTTGGCATTAAATCAATTAAATCATATTTTAGTGGCTGCTTGTGGTTTTCGGTTAGGGATCAAAAAACCTTGGTTGTTCGGTTATAATGACCGAGAAACCAAAGGTTTCTCGGTGGGCTTGATTGTATTTCGGTTGGGCTTAGTTGGTTGGGTGGGCTTTGTATTGACTAGTATAAATACTGAGTTATTAGTCATTTGTTAGGTTAGCCGTTGTGATTGAGTGGGAACTTTAGAGAGAAAAACGAATTGTTCCTTGATCACAAGAGATCTTATGTACCCGTCTATTATCATTAATAGAGTGCATTGAATATTGTAGTAATCCGTTCTTGTTTTTGTTTGTGTTTTGTTATTTTGCCGGATTGGATTCCGCACAATCAAGTGATTGATTGATACCAAGTAGATCCAGTGGTTTATTGGGACTTACAAGTGGTATCAGAGCCTTAAAAATCCAATTTTTTGGTGTTTTGGTATCAATTATTTCGAAACTTTTGCTTGGATCTTGAAGATTTTAGTGTTTTTGGACGGATTAAGACTGTTTTGGGTGTTTTTGTTCGAAGTATTCTTGGGAATCTTCAAGCAAAAATCATCAAAAACGGAGTTTTTGATCTTCAAAACCCGTTTTTCTGCATAAAATCGGCGTTTTTTAGATCTGAGACGGTTACTCGGTCACGCTCCTTCAGGTTGTTCGGTGGCGGCTACTGTAGCGATTTAGGGTTTGGAGGTTGTTCGGCCCATTTAAGTGTGGTTTGGTCAGCCCAGTTCAGATTGTTCGGTACCTTAGGGTTTCCCTCTGTTCGGTGTGTTATTCAGTCTGTAGTTGCTCGATTGAGTAGGTGTTCGGTCCAGTGTATTGATCGGTTGCTTGTTGTTCGGTTAATAGTTGTTCGGTGTAAAACTTATTGTTCGGTACAGAGGTTTTTAGGTCCTTGTTGTTCGGTGCATCTATAGGTTGTTCGGTCCTGGTTCGATGTGCTACAGTGTAAAAAATTTCAAAAAGACTGGGTTAAATTTTGGTTTTTTGCCAGAAACTTTTGGGGGTCTTTCGACCTATATTTTGGCATTTGAAGGCTTTCTCGGTCCTCTAGAACCTCTAAAATGGCAACAAAAGACGCTTCAGAAGCTGCTTGTTCTTCTCAATCGTGTGTTGATATTATTGTCAAACTTCGCGAACACAATGACAATAGTTGGAAAATGATTACAGTACAAAATATTGTCTTCTCAAATTGGCCAACGAAGACATTGCCAAACTGACTGTCGAGTGTGACTCTTTGAAAGCCAAAGCTCAAGATAAAGAGTTTGTTTTCAAAAAATTCGAAGGGTCAAGCACGATAGTTGAGTCAATGATAGAGTCTCAACTCAAATGGGATGAAAGTCAAGGTCTTGGATACAAGAGTGTTCCACCCCCATTTAACTACAATTGTACCCTACCCCTCGATTTATACGATGTTTTTATCCCTGAAAAATCTTGCCAGGCTGAGAAGGTTGAGGAGAAAATTGCTAATGCTTCTGTTTAGTGTGCATATGAAAACAAGGTAGATGAAGACAAGTGTGATTCTGAAAATTGTTCTTCTAACATCTCATCTGCAAACACTTCTGATGCTCGTATAGGCAAAGGCACTGTAGCTGCTGGTTGTTCAAAGAAAAGTAATGATGCAACTACAACCTCAAATGTTCATGCCTCTAGAAAATTCAAACAACCAAAGTTTGTGAAGGAAGGGAAGCTTCCTGTTGGACAAAGACCGAATCCCACTAAATATGGTTGTGCTTGTACTTGTGGAAACTCCTTGAAATACTCATAAGGACTAGGACCAAGTCACAATCTCATTTAGTTAAAAAGACAAACATACTTCAACTGTAGAATTGCAGGTCACATCGCCAGGAATTGTCCATACAGTCCATACGTTCCCTTCTACGCACAA
This sequence comes from Cichorium intybus, assembly GCA_023525715.1. Classification (NCBI taxonomy): domain Eukaryota; kingdom Viridiplantae; phylum Streptophyta; class Magnoliopsida; order Asterales; family Asteraceae; genus Cichorium; species Cichorium intybus. The sequence continues at coordinate 97,530,348 of CM042010.1, read as the reverse complement.
CACTGGCAAAATGTACCAAAGGGAAGTTCTCGCAAAAGAAAGCCCTCAAGATCACAATCAAGAGAAGGTGATTGGAATGAAGCAAAGGCTAAAAAGCAGGCCCCCAAGGACAAGAAGACCGACCCGAAAGATGACTCTACTAAATCGAAATCGGTAAGGTCGAGCTCATCTCAAGGATCGTCCTCGAGTCCACACTGGCAACAGAAGCACAAGTCAAGGGGGAGTGCTGCTTCAAAATCAACTGCTGATACACCCATCCAGTTAAACAACAAGAGACTCAAGCCAAACTACCGATGGGTACCAAAGGGCCAACATTCCAACTCATTTCATAATTCTGTTAACTTTTCATTTTTATCTGATCAACAAGATATGTTATGGGAAAGAGTACAGAGTGTGGATAGTGATGGTCGACCCAGTTTCAGAATGGATTGAGTTCCCAATACCAATTAAACCCGCATCCTGGGCATGAGCAGTTATGGAGGAATATCATCAGATCTTGGTCCGTTGATAGTAGCTGTTCCAGGCACATGATTGGAGACAACTCTCAGTTTCACAACATTCAAATCATTACTAGAAGAGTCTGTGTCCGTTTCGGGAAGGGGAGTAAGGAATGATCACGTGGGGTTCGTGTCTAACAATGCGTTGAAAACTGAAAAGGTAACTTCGTTCCTGAATTGTTTTGATTTGTTTTGATGACTAATAGTTCAAGTTTTGTATATTTTCTTTTTGTTTCTAGTTAAATCTGTTCATTTTCGTTCATTCTCCTCTATGCAAAAATTTAGGAGGAGAATTAAAAAAAAAATAAAATTCAAAAATACAAAAATATGTCTTTCACTTTTATGTCTTTAACTTTCAGAAAACTTAAAAATTCCAAAAAGATGTTTTTCCTTTATGTCTTTTATTTTCAAAACGAAAATCAAACAAAAATTACAAAACTTTAAAAATACAAAATTATTTTCATATTTTTTATAATTTTCATATATTTCCTATCAGAAAATCCAAAAATATGTTTTACTTTTATGTTCGTTCTTTCAAAACTAAAACAATTGGTATCAGAAAAACAAAAAAAAAATTACAAAAGTCAAAAAGACAAAAAGATTTTTAGATTTTTTATAATTTTCATATCTTTCCTTAAAATTAAAAATCCAAAAACATCCTTACGTACCGACGACGCACCGAGTTAATACCAGTCACTGCTGAGGTAACTTTTACGTGTTTATGATCCTCATTGGTACACCTCAATGAGTGTGAAGCACTGACAACCGCTTCTTAACCAATCTCACGGTTTTTCTTGTGTAACACCAACTTCTAGACACTTTGAGAGAAACCACTCGAAGTCGAGAGTTAAAAAGTCTGTGTCGATGGTTACACTGCGTACCGTAGTCTATCACACACACCAATCTATTCTTAACCATCTTTACAATTTCTGATTCAAGAAATAGACGATTCATTACTTTAGACCAAGTAATGATGATATTTTGACATTCTATGCTAATGATCTCTACTACAACACCAGTAGTAGATGTGAGGCATCAACAAACTTTCTTACATACAAAGGTTCTAATTCAAGAGTTGGATGATTCAGTGTAATAAACCATACACTGATGACAATTCGAAAGTCTAGCCGATGGGTATGTCTAATAACCAAGACATATTACATGCTCATACCACTCTTGACCTAAAACTTCTTCTAATTCAAATGTTTGTGATTCAATGTGATATTACCTCACATTGATGAAACATTGAAACTCTGGGTCAGTAATCGTTGCTGTTAACCAAAATAGCTGTGAGACCCCCAACAACTTTACCTGATTCAAAATTGGCACCAGAATGGTACACTCCGCAGAGTTTGGATACCATTGAACGTCTCGCCAAGAGCCAAGTCAACTGCATTGAGATCTTTGATCAAGGATATGTAGGGGCCAATATCAAAACGGCCACGAGTAGTTATTCGATACTCAAACAATCGCAGTGCGTTCCCCCGGGTTCACGCAGATACTGTGAGAAGTCTCGTCCTGAGCCAAGGCTGGGTCCTTGAACAACTGTGGTGAGAGTTTGTAACTCCATGACCCACAGGATTTGCGGTCATCATTACACACTGGTTTAGACGAAGACAATCCAGTTAAGTCTTTCAAGTGATGGAGCCAGAAGTGAAGTTTCAAGTTTTCAACAAAATTATTTCAACCCCAGAGAAAGGTGAAGCATTACTCTATGCGACAAGCTGCGTTGAATTCCTCCTCAAACAGTTTCCTTTGCTACTTGATACCTTTATGTGATCAAGAAGAGATGTGAAGAAGCAGACTCCATGCATGTGTTAAAGTCAAATTAAAAGGCTGGATGTGCTGATTCAAGACACCTACTGAAGCCTGAAGCCTAATGTAGTTCAAAGTCAAATCTGAAGAGCACCAGTACCGAAGATAAAGTTGTCTATGCATTGTTCTGAAAGCTATTAACATCTGTACCCGTCATTCGTATAGGGGGAGATTGTTAGAATGTTGCTGCAATGTTCAACTGAATGTGAAGACCAAGAGAAGCCTGAAGTTTGAAGAAGCAGACTCCATGCATGTGTTAAAGTCAAATTAAAAGGCTGGATGTGCTGATTCAAGACACCTACTGAAGCCTGAAGCCTAATGTAGTTCAAAGTCAAATCTGAAGAGCACCAGTACCGAAGATAAAGTTGTCTATGCATTGTTCTGAAAGCTATTAACATCTGTACCCGTCATTCGTATAGGGGGAGATTGTTAGAATGTTGCTGCAATGTTCAACTGAATGTGAAGACCAAGAGAAGCCTGAAGTTTAATGCAAGCAGTAAACCAAGGGGGAGATTGTTAGGATCTAAATTGTTGGTTTATGCTTGGCATTAAATCAATTAAATCATATTTTAGTGGCTGCTTGTGGTTTTCAGTTAGGGACAAAAAACCTTGGTTGTTCGGTTATAATTACCGAGAAACCAAAGGTTTCTCGGTGGGCTTGATGGGATTTCGGTTGGGCTTAGTTGGTTGGGTGGGCTTTGTATTGACTAGTATAAATAGTGAGTTATTAGTCATTTGTTAGGTTAGCCGTTGTGATTGAGTGGGAGCTTTAGAGAGAAAAACGAATTGTTCCTTGATCACAAGAGATCTTATGTACCCGTCTATTATCATTAATAGAATGCATTGAATATTGTAGTAATCCGTTCTTGTTTTTGTTTGTGTTTCGTTATTTTGCTTGATTGGATTCCGCACAATCAAGTGATTGATTGATACCAAGTAGATCCAGTGGTTTATTGGGACTTACACTTGACGAGTGTCCAAAACCAAGAAATCTGCTAGGTAGTAGAAGTTTCCAACCTTGATTATAACGTTCGACAGCATTCCCCGTGGAATGTTGGTGGATTTATCAGCAAGTTGGAGAATGACGTCTGTGGGTCTTAAAGTGCCAAATTCATATTTGTCAAAGAGTTGTCATGGGAGGATATTCACACTTGCACCTAGATCCAGTAAAGCCTTTTTGATATGAACATCTCCTAAATCCACTAAGATGAGAGGAGCTCCTGGGTCCTTCATTTTAGGAGGTAATGTGACCATGATTATCGAACTAACATACTCATTCAACTCGATCTTCTTCGGGAGATGTGAGAGAATCTGCTTTTTATGGATACACATGTCCTTTAGAAACTTTGCATATGCGGGAACTTCTTTAATCAACTTAACTAGCGGAATGTTGACCTTGATTTGACTAAATAATTCCCAAATATCCTCTGATTGCGGTCCACGCTTACCATATGTTTTATCTACCGGTTTCTCTAAAGCTGCAGGAAAAGGAGCAATACCACTAGGTTCTCCTTTCTCCCACTTACTCTTAGGTTTCTTGTTTTTTCCTTGCACCTCCTTTTCTTTCTTTTCCAACTCCTCCTTTTCATCAAAAACAATCTCTACGTCACTATCTTCTTCAGGTGGTGGAGCAACGACCTTATTGTCCACCTTCTTACCACTTCTCAAAGTGATTACTTCATTCACTTGTCCTTTCTAAGGTTGCATCTTGTCCTTCTTCTCTCGTTCTCTGTCTTTCTCAATCTTCAAAAGCTAAGTCCCTAATCACAACAATTCCTGAGTATTCGCATCTTCTGCTTCCTTAAGCTTAACCAAGATTTCATAAATTTCCTTTGTACTGATATTTGCACTTCCTTCTCTTGGTGTTGACTGTATGTTTTGTTGTCTCCCTTGCAGTTACCTAACATCTCTTTGCTGGTTGTTCCGAAATGGACGTGGTGTGTTATGCAAACTGCCCGTATCCATGGACTTGACTTACCTCCTCGTGTGTCATTATACAGTCCGTGCAATTATGACCTACTTCATAACAATTGTTGCAGATAGTCTAACCATGCAACACATAAGCTCCCTTTTCCTTCTGAAGTCTTGTAACTAACTGATTGAACTTTTTCGTGACGGTGCTTAGCTCGTTTTGGATATATTTTTTCCATTTATTCTCTGCTTCTGTGTTTGCTACGAATGATGTTCTATCGTTTATAGGTCCACTTACTTTAGAACCATGGCTCAACTACTCCAAAAATTTCCAAGCATCTTCTGGATCTTGCAACATGATAGTCCCACTAGATGATGCGTTTATCATGGCTTGATTGGTCTTATCTACCCCGTCCTAGAAGAACTTCACAAGTTGCCACCTTGGAAACTCGTGGTGCGGGAAGGATCTCATTAATTCATTCAACCTTTCAAATGCATCGTGAAATGCCTCTCCTAGTTTCTGCTGGAAGTCTTGTATTGCTCTCCTAATCTCCGACGTTTTGTTGGCAGGATAAAATTCTTGTAGGAATTTTGCCTTGTGTTGTTCCAATGTTGTGATATTATTCGGTTGTAGAGATTTGAACCAATACTTAGCATTATCTTTAAGAGTGAAAAGAAATAACCTTGACCTAAAGATTTTCCTATTGGTGTTCTTAGGAATACTGGCATTTTCTATCGCTAAAAATTCATACAAGTGATTATATGGATTGTACTGTTTGTATCCTCTAAACTCAGTTAATACTCCTAATAATTGAGGTCTAATTTCTACCTGACTATCAGCATTATCTCGAAAGTATATCGGGGATGCATCGTCGTACTCCCGCGGTTGGAAGTGCGACACAACCAAATGCCCGATCTGTTGAGCAAAGTACAAGGGAGGAACAAAATTTCCGTCATTATACAACTCATTGTTGTAATATCGTTGCCCTTTCCATTGATGTTGATGTTGCTGTTGTTGTCTCGGAGGTCCGTGACCTCGGTTCCACTGCTTGTTCTGATTGATAGGGTTGTTTGGCATCCAACCCTCATCCTCATCATCATAGCATTGATCTCCAGCTTGATATTGGTATTGTTGTGGTTGCTGCTGTTGTGGTTGTATTTGTGGTTGTGGTTGAAAAGGTGGTTGAGGTTTATAAACCGGTGGTGGTTGTTGTGGTTGTGAAGCTTGCACTGGCTGACGTGGACGCGGTGTACCATCACGGGTCGGCACTCCCCATGTCAACACAGCAGATGCAGGATTCCCAACAGGGTTGGTAATTGGTTGACTCAATGGTGGAACTGTAGGCTGAGTGCATGGTGGTATGGGTGCAGGGGCTGAAACTGCACCACCACTAGCACTAGTAGAAGCTATATTAAATTCTGCTGAAACTGAGGGTACAAACGATGATCCCCCCATTACCTCGCCTGTCGGCTCATTGGTAATATCTTCGACTACTACATTATCTGGACTCATATTGATCAAGCGCCTACGCACATGATTTGTGCGCCGTTCCTTCAATCTCAGAAAAAAGAGGTGACGATTGTTCAACCCAACGTGTACGCATGCACGTGGTGCACACGACCGTCAAAAACAAAAACTATATCAACTAAATTACTAAAAACTAAAATCCAAAAACAGAAAACAAAACCACTGACACTATACTTTCAAGCGCAAAACTTCCCGGCAACGGCGCCAAAATTTGACATCATGGCAGTCGATGATACGGTAAAAAATACTAGATTTATGCCTTTCGAGCACACTAGCTAAGTGGAAGTAATGGTCGATCCGTGGAGTCGGTGGTTGAAGTATGTGTCAAGAATTAACCAAACTATAGTGTCACTCTATAGCTGGTGGCGTTTCATACACTTCACAAAATCCAAATACAATGAAACTATCGAAAGCATAAACTAGCATAAACGAACTACTTAACTTCAAATCCCAATCCAAACCAACAAAATGATCTGATTCCGAAGTATATTCAGAAAATCAGAAACGCTCAATATCACAAAATACTCAAACGAACTAATAAAAGTAAATGGAAATCGAAACCGCGAAATAACTAGAACCGAATGATTGCATTAAACTAAAAACCAAAGTGAAAGTTGAATGCTTCTGACTTCGGGAATAGTCCAGAACCGACACGTTCTAGCTGATTCTACAATCCAGAACCGTTGGAAACGAGCGATAACAAAACTGAAAAATACGATAAATAAACTAAACTATGAAAATACCAACTTCTAATCACTGAAATCCGAAAACACGAGTCGAAGAGGCCTGAGTTCCACTCAAAGGTCACGTCTTCACTCCCGAAACACGAACGGGAAGCCTCTATTTATAGTTGTGAAATCTGACCAATCGCACCGTGCAAGGGTGAAAACCGCGGCGCGACCTTATCTCTAACCCCGATATTCGCTTTTTGTATGTCAAACTTCTCATTCGATCATTGACTTTTCGCGACGCGCGTGCTCTTCAGTTCGCGACGCGCGTGTCTTTTCGCCTGAAAATGGACTTCCCTCCAAACTTCTTTATTTTGTACGCATTTAACCTTTTTTGTATCATATTTCACACACAAGCACTAGACACAAAAAGTGAGTAATATAACAGTTTATGAGATATAATTCACTCAGAATACGGCTAAGCGACGACTAAAATACTTGATATTACAAGGCGTCGTCACACATCTCTGATTTAGGTCTTGGTTTGTCGAGCTTTTTGCAATGAAAGAAACCTTAAAACCCTAAACTTTCTCATGTGCTAGTAGGGTACAATCCCCACTTCTCATCTCAGAGGGTGTCGTGAATGCCTTTTAGTTGGTACAAGGTTTAGGATTTGGGAAAATTCTCTTGACAAAATTCAAAATATGTTCCTTGGCATATACAACTCATCATGAAACAGATCAAACAACAATTGTTTTATCCTTATAACTACACCAATATGAAGTGGTGTTCTAGAAGAGGTTAACTTATGAAACTATTCCAAGTTTCTTAGATGAGCGTATGACCTTGACTAAGATGCTCACCAATCCCCTTTTGGATTTTAAGTATCTTGTCCTTTTGCCCAGTTGATTCTTAACTCTGTTTTGGAATGCCTTAAACACTTCAAGGGTTTCCAAATTGTGTTTAATCATATAAGAACAAACATCTCTACTGAACTCATTAGTAAATGTAACAAAGTATCTTTCATTATGTCTTGTGGTGGATCTAAATGGTCCTCATATAGCAATGTGTATGAGGTCTAACAAGTCCATGCCTCTTTCACAACCTATTGTGATTGACAACTCTGTCATTTTGTCAAGTATGCAAGAATCGCATACATCAGTTGACTCTAAGTCAAATTAATCTAAGGTCCTATTTGAATGGAGCTTAGTGATGTGTTTCCTTTATATGACCAATATGAAAATTTCCACAAACATTAAAGTTTTGTTTAATTAAGTATTGTGATCAATCCGAACGAACCATTAGTGTGAACTAATTCCAACAGACATGTACCTACTAGGTGGTGCATTTGTCATTTATCTTGATAAAAGTAGCATTAATCATAAGACTCATATATAGTCAAATGATTTCCAAAATTCTATCCACATAGATATTTAGTAATGCACTTCTCAAGATAATAACTCTACAAATACATTTGTATCCAAAGTTCTTGGATGTTTTGAATCAACCTTGGATTATTGTTATTATACCAGTTTCATAGATTTAATGACTAAGTATTGTTTTTTCAAATATAACAAGTCTAATATGCTTTTAACAAACGAAGTCAGAACCATCTCATGAAGCATGGTATAGCTTAACAATTTTAAGATCATAATACCATAGATTAAATATTAGAGTTAATTGGCCAATAATCCTATAGACAACAGGAAGGGCTCGATGTCTATGATTTGGTCCAATTATCTATGTTACAATCTTTTGCTTCCTTTTACCTTGTAGTGGAACATACTGTATTTTAGGTTTGTTTGAAATGTCTCAGAGTTACCCTCTCTCTAAGTCCTTGGCATTAAGGTTGGATTTGGGGAATCCAAATTCAATCCTCTTAATCCTTAGAGTGATTGGCTTTATTCATATTGACATTTTCTTTATTGATAGATGAGTGGAGTTGGAGTTTCTATGTGTAGTCGATGTTAATTTTAGTATTTAACACGACATAAAACTCCATGGTGGTCTTTCCCATGTTGTTTGTATTAAAATTAGTATGAACTAATTATACGAACTGGTCACTTAATCTAGGATCATCTTATGATCTTAGAAACTAGCTATGACCAAATGAGAAACGCTAGGATCCATATTTCACATCACTTAATGAAAAGGGATGTCATAATCACGCCATGAAGTTATTTAGGTAGGCATACACTTTGCCAGTTTCCTAATTGCTATGAAATTCCTAGATATTTTGAGATTCATTAAACTTATCAATTCCATGTTAATATCAGATATGCTACCTTACTTTTGTGGCTGGGATACCTAGGACAACAAACAAGATTGTGAATTAACCATGCAAAACCGCATGACACACTTGCTATATGTAAAGTCTTCAAATTGGCATGCCGGTTAACCACACACGCTCCATCAACAAACCATAAACTCGAGTTGCCATATCATCTTTTCACTTATAGTATCAAATTAATATCCTGGTTAACCATATACACTCCATTAACAGACTCTAAGGAAATAATGTGTGTTTTCATGAATTAGCATACACTTTCACATTTTCCTATTTATCTAAACGAGAATTTTGTTTGGATAGTTTTTTCAGTTAATACTTTTAACTTAACATCAACTTTGTTTGGACTCTTTCGATAACTCCATTAGTCCACACAAATGGCGGTGGGCAAAAAGGCGTCCATTCAACGTTTATTTTATAGGCCATTTCCGTAAACCATCTTAGAGGGCTTAGAATGGATAAGCCTGGTCTTGATCCAAGTTGATGTATTTAATCTTAGTTATACATATAATATAAACTATTATATAATGTATAAGGTATATTTTAAACTTTTAAAATTTACCAATTGTTTGATCATATTAATTCAATTAACCTATATGTTCAAATGATACTTTTAAATCACCATTTAACTATTCTAATAATGTGAGGGCACATGTTAATAATTAACATCAAACAAGAAACACACATATTTAGGATCAAAATTGAACTAACTAATTAATCCTAATTAACCATGTGTCATCAAATGACCATAGTTAATAACTAATTAAATATTCAAATCATGCGCAAGTGAAGCCCAGCCTAGCTGGGTGGATGCACCCAGGTTATATACCCATGTGGTGGGAGGTCTGGAGTTCGACTCTTACTAACCCCATGTGGGGGATTTTCCTGGAAAGGCGAATTAGGTGGAGAGGAAAGGCCTTTGCGCCTTAGGTAATCGCCAACCGCCCTGGGTTGCGGGGCTGATTACCCTCAGGTGAAACCATATCTATTCGCTGGCTCCAAAAAATATTCAAATCATGCTAGGACACATGATAATGATTAATTTTAATTCGAATATCCTAAAAAATTTCAAAATAAATTAAACAATTTAAATCGCTTATTTCCTTAATTTAACAAAAAAATTCAAAAATTCAAATAATGCAAAAGATAAATAAACCTTTTGGAGATAATTACCAATAATATTTTAAAACACTTTAAAATTATAAAACTCCATAAATTTCGATTTATCCATGCCTATTTACAATTTTCAAAAATCAATTTTGCAATAAAATAAGCATGTAGTGCAAATATCAACTAAGCTTGCTCTGATAGCACTAATAGTTTTTATATACCGTAGATTCAACTATCATAACAGCGGAAACATACAAAATTAATCTAAGGCAAGTAACTTTTACTAAAACCTACAAGGATCCTACTTAATGATATTTGTAACTATAAGCGAGATCAAGAAAAACCAACCTTGAGAAATACCAATTTGCTAGTAGACCTTTAATGAAGAACAATTCCATCAGTGCTAAAGAAGGTAGTATCCAAAATAGAGTACCTCTAATAGTTCACACCCAATTAGTCCAAATTATTAGGTTAAAAGGTATTTTAGAACCCACAGACTGTCGCTAATTTTTCCTCCACCCCGCCTCTTCGCGATTGACGCCAACCATGCAACCAAGCCATTGAATTTTTTCAATTTTTGAGCAATTTCTCCAGTTAAACTTCGATTAAAGACCTCTGGTACGTATCTCACGCTCCCACTCGTGATTTGTAAGACCCTAATTGTAGGTCCTTTGATCTCACAATAACACAATGATATCAATCAAAACACTAAGAACACAAGGAGATTAAGCTTCAATGCACTCTGGTATTGATCAAGACTAGTACATAAGCTTGTGTGATTCCCAAGAACAATAATTATCTCTCTCTAGCTTAGCACAATTCTCTAGGCAAACAACCATGACAAATGATGTCATAAAGACCTTAAATACACTATGCCTAAAATTAACCTAATGACCTAAGTCCATGGAAACAATCCACTAGCCCAAAATGGCGTGGACCACAAGGACCAAAACCGAACAACCTAGTGTTGTTCGGTCCACACCGATTTTCCAAATGAAACCCAAACTATAATGTTTTACAATTTTAGTCCCTTATAAATAAAAGATTAAACCAAACTAAAATTAATTCCCAACAATCTCCCCATTGGTTTAATGCTTTCATTTATCTTCAGGCTTCACTTGAACTTGAACGCCAGTTGAATACTGCAGAAAATTTTCAACACTCTCCCCCTCAAATTGACAATCTCCTCCATAGCAGAAAAACCTTCCTCTTAGCAGGCATCAGGAGTGAATGTTGATGGAATTCAGCACATTGTAGCAACAACTTCGTCTTCGATGTAGGTCGTCATCACATTTGGATTGGTAAGCATTTTAGGCATTAGAGTATGTCTAGAATCAGCACATCCAGCTTTTGATTTGACTTTGACTTTGACTGGAGTCTGACTCTTCATTTAATCACTTCAGGTGTTAATGAAGTAACAAGTTGACTAAGAAGGAATTCAAGCAACTTCCCACATAGAGTTTAGCTTCACCTTCTTCGGGAACAATTTCGTGTCGAAATTCTTGAACGTGGCATTTGACTGACGCTTCTCGATACGATCACCAATCAACAAATCCTGTGGGTCATGGAGTTAGAAACTCTCACTACAGTTGTTCAAGGATTCGTCCTTGGCTCAAAATGAGACTTCTCGCAGGATCTGTGTGAACCCGGGGGAACGCACTGCGATTGTTTGAGTATTGGTGAACTACTCGTGGCCGTTTTGATTTAGTCCCCTGCATATCCTTGATCAAAGATCCTCAACGCAGTTGACAAGTTGACAAGTCAACTTGGCTCTTGGCGAGATGTTCAATGGTATCCAAACTCTGCGGAGTATACCATCCTAGTGCCAATTTTGAATCATGTGAAGTTGTTGGGGTCTCACAGCTATTGTGGAAAACAATAACGATCACTGACCCAGAGTTTCAATGTTTCATCAATGTGAGGTAATATCACATTGAATCACTAACATTTTGTTTAGAAGAAGGTATGGGTTCAAGAGCGATATGAGCGTATGTCTTGGTTACTATACATACCCATCGGCTAGACTTTCGAATTTTCATCAGTGTATGGTCTAATACACTAAGTCATCCAACTCTTGAATTAGAAGCTTTGTTAGGTGAGAATGGTTGTTGATGCCTCACATCTACTAATGGTGTTGTAGCAGAGATCATTAGCATAGAATGTGAAATATCATCATTACTTGGTTTAAAGTAATGAATCGTCTATTCTTGCATCAGAAATTGTAAAGATAGTTAAGAATAGATTGGTGCGTGTGATAGACTACGGTATGCAGTCTAGCCATCGGTACAGACTTTTTTAACTCTCGACTTCGAGTGGTTTCTCTCAAAGCATCTAGAAGTTGGTGTTACACAAGAAAAACCTTAGATTGGTTAAGAAGCGATTGTCAGTGCTTCACATTCATTGGGGTGTACCAATGAAGATCACAAACATTTAAAAATTACTTCAGCAGTGAGTGGTTTTAACTTGGTGCGTCGTCGATAGGTAATACTGTTTTTAGATTTTTAATTTTTAAGGAAAGATATGAAAATTATAAAAAAAAATAATAAATCTTTTTGTCTTTTTAAGTTTTCTAATATTTGTTTGTTTTTCTTGATACCAATTGTAACTATACATAATTTTCTGAAAGAAAATATATGAAAATTATAAAAAATATGAAAACGTATTTTTGTATTTTTAAATTTTCTGATTTTTGTTTTGTTTTCGAAAGGTCTCGAAGAAACCTTGGACTGGGTTAAATTTTTGTTTTTCTTCTCCCCCTAAATTTGTGCATGGGAAGAAGAGTTTAATCTTTTATTTAGACGGGACTAAAATTGTAAAACATTATAGTTTGCGTTTCATTTGGAAAATCGGTGTTGATCGAACAACACTAGGTTGTTCAGTTTTGGTCCTTGTGGTCCACGCCATTTATGGGCTAGTGGATTGGTTCTTATGGGCTGAGGTCATTAGGTCTTTAGCATAGGGTATTTAAGGTCTTTATGACATCATTTGTCATGGTTGATTGCCTAGAGAATTGTGCTAAGCTAGAGAGAGAGAATTATTGTTCTTGGCAATCATACAAGCTTATGTACTAGTCTTGACTAATACAAGAGTGCATTGAAGCTTAATCTCCTTGTGTCTTAGTGTTTTGATTGATATCATTGTGTTATTGTGAGATCAATGGACGTATAGGATCATGCTTAATGATATTTGTAACTATAAGCAAGAGAAAAAAAATCAAACTTAAGCAAAACCAATTTGCTAGTAGATCTTTGATGAAGAACAATTCAACCAGTGCTAAGAAAGGTAGTATCCAAAAGAGAATACATCTAATGGTTCACACCCAATAAGTCCAAACTCCTAGGGCCCAATTTTTATGCACTTTAAACCCAATTCTATGTTCAAGTCGTAAGTACGTATCCAGCGAGGTAGCAATTTCACAGAAATCATATTGGGGAATGCGGGAACTGATACCTACGGTACCGATTCTTCAGGCATGATCGACTCCAGTCTCCAAATTGCCAATCGCGTCCACGCAATCTTTGCGGCACCCAAACGGTAACAAGATTGAATAGGGTAAGTCAAATTGATTTGGAATTACCGATTTGGTTTTAAAATCCTTGCGTTAATTTCAGAAATCAGAATAAATAATTGCCTTCAAAGTGAACAGCTTCTTATTTTGTTGATGGTGAATTTTGAATTGTGAATTAGTTACTCGTGAACTCGTGAAGTCATTGATTGTGAAAAATCCTTGCGTCCACACATCTTTCTGTGAATTTCGAATTGTAACCGTCGAATTGTAACTTTTTGGGGATTGGAACTGTCAAACTCATGAAGTCGTTGATGGTGCAGCCGTGAACAGAACAAGTGCACAACTTCTTATTTCTGAAATTGTAAGTGCTCTACTTCTTTTATTTCTAATTTTGAAATAGTTTAATTCTGTCATTTATTTTTCTTAATTGATATGTGATTTCTGAAATTGTCTATGTAAATGCTGATTTTCTATTGAAATTATCCAAGTGACAATCTAAACTTTTGTTTTGATATTGTTTCAGATTTTGTTCGTTGAGTTTTGAACATTGGTCACTTGTTGATGGAGCTTGGAAGATAGAAACTTCAACTCTTCAAAAGAAAAAAGATTACAACTTACAAAACACATTGCAATCAGGTGTTTTCATTTCTTTACTTCTTTTTTCTCATTATCATATTTTTGTTTAAGTTTAGAATAATAATATGTTGCCTAGAAAACATTTATCTGGTAGTGAAAACAGAAAAAAAAAACAAAAAGTTGAACAACTAATACTATCACAAAAGGGATCCATGGATAAATTTATGAAAAAAGTAGGTACTTCTAATGTGAATATACCTAATGAGAATGAAAATATATCTAATGAGAATGAAAACATGGCTAATGAGAATGAAAATGTTATTAATGAGAATGAAAACATGCCTAATGAGAATGATAATATACCAAATGAGAATGATAATATACCAAATGGGAAATGATAATGTTATCAATGAAAATGAAAACATACCTAATGATAATGATAATGTTATCAATGAGAATGAACATCAATTTGTTCCTCCTTTAGATATATATGATCCAAGTAATTGGGATATAATTGACAATAAATTAAGAGAATTTTAGTAGAAAAAGGGCTGATAAGAGAATTAAATCTAGTGTTTCCTAAAGATAGTTTATCTAGACATTTTTCTTATACTTCTTATACTAGAATATTAAATAATGGAGAGGCAAGTGATCGAAATTGGCTAGTTTACTCAAAAAAAGTTAATAAAGTATATTGTTTTTGTTGTAAATTGTTTAAACCTTATAACTATAATAATAATATTTCTTTAGCAAATGATGAATTTAATGATTGGAAACACCTTTTTGATAGACTTAAGGAACATGAAGTTAGTACGCAACATTTTATTTGTATGGATTCTTGGAATGAACTAAAAGTTAGATTGAATAAGAATAAAATAATTGATAAAGATTTACAACAACAAATTATAAACAAAAAATTATGTTGGAAACAATTTTTAATAAGAACTAGTGGGAGCCCGTGCTCCGCACGGGTTCGGCACTGCTGGAACATGGGTCCGGATGAATGCTAAAACAACAGCGTACTCTGACGAATAATAGAAATGTCATAATTGGGTTGATTTTTAAAAACAGATACACTGCTCAAAACACAAAAAGAAACATAAAAGTTTGCAAAGTACAATGCTGTAAAAGGAGGAAATGGAAGTAGGATGCTATTGCTATACTAAACAAATGAATAGAAGTACGTTGCTATTTCTTTCATTTAGCCCTTCATTTTTCCATCAATTTCACCAAACTAACGTCATTTTCTCAATTATAATTAAAGAAAAGAAACAAACCGGATATCTCTTGACAAAGAAGATAAGATTCTCTAGAGATATAAACCCTCCACCCCTGCAAATACCAGTTTCTTATTTTAAAAAATTATAATGACTGAATACAATTGTTTGAAAAATGTATAAAAAGGTTACATAAAGTCTGTAGAAGGATCAGATCCTTACCACCCCATCTCTTTCCAAACCTCTGATTTAAGTCCTGGAAGTTCCCTATTCGGATAAGCTGAACTCCATATTTGCCTAAGTGCAGCCTTTATTCCAAAATCATGTTATACAAATAACTTCTTTTCTAAAAAAATGAAAAAGAAAAAAGATGCTTACTTGATGCTCCAAACATTAACCATCAAAAGGGAGTAAAAGTTCAATGTTATACAAATAACTTCTTTTCTGCAGAATTCTGAGTATTGATTCCTAATATTCAGAAATGCGTACTTTATCTTTATATCAAAGTTCAATGCTATTAATTATACCTGTAAGGGACTGAGTAACGGTGGAGTTGATCCATTTCCTGTTTTTGAAGGTAAAGTCAAATTTCGTGCGATAAATGATCCAGATCCAAGTAGAACTCTTGCTACAAGAACAAAAACAGAATTTGGTCAGAAATTACTGATTTACCACTAGATATTAGAAAGGGGGTTTCTTTAAGTAATAAGTGATACCTAACCATTGTGCCCATTCTGAAATTATGTGACAGAATAGAAAACCCCAGTGGAGGTTCTCTTTTCCTTTTTCATCGTACAAAATATTTTCAATGTTTTGTACCTGAAACGTGCTACGCACGGGATTGATTGGATCTTTGAGTACCTTTTTTTGTAAGTGGGTTGGATGGGTTGCAAGAAAATTCTTGACTGAATAATCACATTAGAGAATCCGAAAAATCACTTACTACACTTAGCCTACGGTACAAAGAACCATGTTGCAAAAAAGGCCAAGCCCCGCCTCCATTGTAGATCACATATATGCATAAAGGTTGACTGGTCCTCTCTAACTCCCCTTCATTCCTTTCATTTGCTTCAGATTTTAATTTTTCTGCCTTTTTAGCATTGCCATATTATTCCTCCCATACACCATAGCTTTTATTTTTTCTTCCCTCAATCTACATGAAAATAAAAGAGACACCTTGGTTAGATATAAAAGGGAATAAGAGGCTTTTTCTTTTTTATTTAATGAGCTTAATGGATTAAGCCCTTAATCTGGACAAATTATATGATGTTTCTTTTTTACTCAACCTGACCTCATGGGGAAAACATATAGTACACTCGAGTGGCCACTTACCTGCAATTATGCAATGGTTTCACTTATCTTAACTTAGGATTGGCTAGTTTCTTCTTGTTTGCTTTCTTTTTACTTATCTTAACTTAGGATTGGCTAGTTTCTTCTTTGAGTTTGTGTTTTTTGTTTCTTGTAACTAAGTGCAAAAAACAAAAATAAAAATTTACTCTTAAAAATATTTGATTTTAAATTGAAGATGCTTGAGTTCACCTACCTCCGAACCTAAGAACCCAGAAATGTTAGACTTTCCCAAATCCCTGAAATTAAAGAAGAAAACTGTTATCGATATTGAAATTGGTAAAGAAAACTCATAAATTGTAAGTTTGAGAAGAATCTTTGAATCTTACAAACGAATAACACGGCTGTTAGCATCGCAGGTAACATCAAACTGGATCATGAAACCAATTCTAAAGAAATCAAGTTAGGGCTGAAAACCCATGAACTTCCCCAAAAAAACAAAGAATCCAACAACTGCACAGGAATGGATTTACTACGGTGCTTATCTTGGTACCGGACCAATATACCCGAATACCTATTTTATGAATTACGAAGAACCGAAAAAAATCAAGTTACAAAAAACGCTGACAGAAAACAAAATACACTACACCTCCTAACCTGTAGTGCTTGTACACCTTCTCATAACCAAATTGAGTCATGCCATTGTAAACCTATCAGTCAAGGGTAGAATAGTAATTTTCCACCATAACTTCCAATTAATCATAAATCAAGGGAATATAATATAATTTCTTACAATTTCCCATGAACGTGGATGAAAACCCACTGTGAATCCTTCAAACACCCATAGACCCGGTTTCTCACATGGAATTGCAAGTTCAACAATAATTCTCTGAAATTCGTCACTATGTAAAGAAAATCAAGAATCCAGCAACATTATTTATCTGATCAATCTTATTAGAAACCCAGATCAGATGGTAATACTTTAAGAACTGAAAAACGAAAATTAAAAGAGAACGAAATTTCAAGATTGTAATAAGACCATGAGATTGTCTGATTCGGGTTTGTATATTCAATGAGAAGAAACTTTGAGATAAAGGGATTTATTAAACCATACCTTCCAACTGCCAGAGCTCTTTCTTGTCATTCCCACAACCACCGCTTTTCCATCGCTGCCGTTCACATCCTTCTGAGGTTTTTTGCACAGCATGAAGTTCCTCACCCCAAACGATCCAATCATGTCCCATGGAATCAGGGCTGTATAAAAGAGATACATTAGATTCTTAATTTGAACACAAACAGTTCAACAGATATAGAATTATCAACCACTTCATCGATTGAAACAGATTTGGATAATGGTTTACCTTCGGTCCCGGCGATGGGACAATAAAGGACGAAATCATTGAAATTAGAGCCAAGGACACGGAAATAAGTTGACTAACTATAGACATTCTAGTTGTACAAATAGCTGGAACACCCAAGAATTTAATGGGTGCGACAAATGACAATTTCGTTTAGTTGGGCATTTCTACAAAGAGGTGGTGGGCATAAATACAAATAAACATAGATCCCTAAAGACGGGGAAAGTGGAAACAGCGAGTTGGCATCACGGACACTGTAACGACCCAAAAATCTTGAATTTATATTCGAGATAACGTTTAAAGCAAAGAGCAAAGATTTTAAAAGTTTTTCGAGAGGGTAATTTGGTCATTTTACCATAAAAGGGTAATTTGGTCATTTTCCCATGAATAAGATTTATTATGAAATTATATTTTTAGTTTTTGGACTAAAAATGCTAGAAACTACGTTATATGTGATAAAATTTGATTGTGGTGGCCAAAGTTCAAGAAATGGAAGTCCAGGGACTGAAATGTCATTTAGCCAAAGTTGGAAAAATATATAAATGAAAATTTATGTCATAATCTTCATAAAAACCAGAAATATCTTCTGGGAAATTCTCTCAAGAACCGTGAACGATCTTTCAAGAAGAGGAGCAAGATTAAGATGGAAAACTAGAGATTTACACTTGGAATTTAGTGATTTCAAGCTTCACAAGGTAAGAACTCCTTAATTCTTCAAGTTTTGTTGGATGATCTTCAAATCCAACTTCTGATTTTTATGAGTGAGGATAATCCAACGAATCCATATACTCTAACTAGCTCAAAACATAGTAGAAAACAAGTTTTAACCATTTTATATGGTGGAATTCAAAGAAATGATGATTTGAGTCAAGAACCCTAGGAATTGGGTATATGAGTTTGAAGATGATTCCTAATGTTTTAATAAGTCCAAAGTGTCATAAAAGAAGTAATAAATCAGTTGTAAGAGGATTTTCAAGAAATTCAGTTTTTGGACCAAAAATATCAAAAACGGTTTTTTGGTGAAATTGGAATTGGAAACACTTATTTCATGGATTAAAACTTGTTATAAACTCAAGGTTTTGGTCATGAAATGATTCCATAAGTATTAAGTCAAGTATCAAGTTCTTAATAAGTCAAAACAGCAAGTGATAGGGTAAAAATCGGACTGCTACAGTGCAAAATCGGACTGAAATCGGACTGAAATGAATCTGCCCAGAAAGAGCACGGGTCGTGCTCATTATGCACGACTCGTGCTCCCCCTGCACTTCAAAAATGTTGTTATTTAAGGCAAACACGGGTCGTGCTCTTTTGGGCATGAATTTTGCACGGGTCGTGTGTTTAAAACAGGGTGTTTTGGACTCCGAAACTTGCTAGACATGTCCAAATGATCCCAAACTTTAAGTACATGTCCATAATGGTTTAAAAGTGGTGGAATAAATTTTTATTATGGAATACGACCCCTCGAGGGTACTATTGCAGTGTACGTATTGAATACGACTCATCTAAAGTTAAATATTTAAAAGATATACACTTGTTTTGACCCCTATGAGTATGAGAAGGACTCTAATGAGTTATAGAGTCAGTTAGCATGACTATTAATGTATAACATGTTAATTATAGGTTCATGTCAAATGATTATTGGATCAAAAGAGTATAAATACAAGGAACGTGTAGTCAATCCACTAGCAATACATGAGGTGAGTACATGCAGTATTTTTACCCATTCTGGGGTACATGGCAAGTAAGTATTTTCAAGATTTCTTACAAGATTTCTAAATGTGAAATTATATGCAAAAGTATTATTTTAACTTGTTGTGAAAGTATAATGCTATATTTGAAGTATGTTTTGAACTACAAGTTAAATTAAGTGAAAGTATGTTGGTCTATGAACCAATTATGTGAAAGTATATTTTGATTACAAGTTATATATGTTTTCAAGTATGGATGGCAAATAGCCACAAGATGTTCAAGAAGTGTGTTTTGGTTACAAACCGTATATGTTTTTAAGTATGGATGGTATGTAGCCTTAAGATGTTGAAAAGTATGATTTGGCATAAAGCCTAGAATGTCATAAAGACATGTTTTAAACGTATGAGTATTATATGAAGAAAGTTATATATTTGGCATTTAGCCATAAAGACAGAAAATGATGAAGTTAATGTTCAAGAAAGCAGAAAGTATTTTTGTATGACTGGTATTTGTAGCAAGCAGCGTTAGTAAGGGAACTATGTTCCACCTATTCGGGTTAGGTAAGGGGTCTACTGTGGAAAAATCCACATCGCGAAGTAGATTGCCTAAGCACTTCTATGGTGAGGATTGATCCGTTCTTTCTAGCTGTAGAGACTTGGGGTATCACTTATAGTGATTAATGCCCTAAGTATAAAAATCCAGCAAGCTTTTAAATCCAGTCAAAGAAAGTAAGAAAGATGTTATTTTTGCAAAGTATGTTACGAAATGATTTTGAGAAGTAAAGAATTATAGTATTTTGCTACTATAAAGTTTTGGACTATATTACTTATGCAAAGTATATTATATAATGATTTTTAAAATTTATGAGCTTTGATATGTTACTACTATAAAGCTTTGAAAGATGTTTTAAGTTATAAGTTTTATAAAGAGGATGTAAAAAGAAGTTAAGCGTTGAGTCTAAAACTCATGTAACTCACGAGACATTATTGTCTTACGTATTCCATGTTTTGCCATGTATTCCAGGTTATTATGATTTGCTATAAAGGGATGAAGTTTAGCCGGAGTGGAGCTCGAGTTAGCTCCTTATATGGACCCAAGGTTAAATCCTTTCTTGCTTACTATGGTTCGTTTTGGTATAGATTTGTACACCCACTGTTTTTAAATATGAAATTGATCAGTTTTTGATAAACCGTATTTTTGTATTCATGCATTTATACAAAAAACCATAGTATTTGCAAACAGTAGAAATGGGGTGTCACAGACACGACAAAGAATCCGCATCGAATCAGCCACCCCCTCTCTTCTCCACCATCTCCACGGTTCACAGTAGCCGATTCGCCATATTCCTCTTGTTGCTCTGCACCACCCAGTATCCGAATCGAGACCTCCCCATTGCTATTATCACCATTACTACTTCAATTGCTACCCATCTGAGAAGAGGGATGAAGACAACAACTCAATCAAAGGATAATCATTAAATTACTACCACAACTTAAAACTTCATATAAATATTGCAAAGGAATAAATTGTGAATGGACAATAAATTTTACCTCAGAACAATAATCCCCAATTTTAAGCTCCTTCACATGATGAAGATTTAGTAATAATCCTTTAAACATCTTCTCTTCTTCTTCTTCTTCAAATATCATCTCACAGTGGCTTCTATTTGCATGATCTAAATTAGCATTGACTAATGAAGACACGTTTATCAACAGAAGCTTCCACAACACCACATCATCTTCGATTGTTAATGACAAAATATTAGGAGCATAGCAATCTCTTAACACAAAAGTTTCCAACACAGGACTCCCAGGTAATATATTTTCAATCAAATCTTCATCTAAGTTCCCCTGGGTTATACACAAATTTCTAAGTTTTTTCCAACTAATCACCCCAATTGGGTTAAATATGCAGCCTCCTAAAATCAGATCGGTAAAACGTGAATTGATTAAAAAATTTTGACCCAACGGAAACTCAGCTTCAAAACTCATATTCCATAACGGTAAATTAAGCTCTTCAACGTTACAACTTATAGCATAAGAAACCCAACTGTTCACTTGCGATTCATATTGAGCATCATAACGGGTATACACTGTGAATTTCGACATTGAGTTAGGGTTTTGTATACGGATGAAACGAAATCGGAAAGCGTACATGCATAATCATTGAAACAGAGAGAAGGAATCGAAGTCCAAAGATTTTTCCATCGTTTGGAGAGTGTACCTGTTCTAATGGCACGATTTATGGAGGGAAACAGACAGAAGGTGGCGGATGGAAGAAGAATCAAAGGAAGCCGTGAAGAAATGGTAACAAAATTTTTGAAAGGAATCGGGAGATTCAGAGATAAATTGGAAGTATTGGATATGTGTGTAGTACCTTTCGTGGATTTCATTCGCGATAACAGGAGCCAAAAGTAACCCGACGTGACCAGCGGTGGGGAAGCGATGAGGAGACGATGTAGATGAAGGGGACCAAGCGGGACTAGAAAGGAAGGAAGCCGTGACCGGCAGAGAATCCAGTGAAGCGGTAGACAAATACGCAAAATCGAGGAAGTGGGGCTACTAAGGAAGAAAGCGGTGGGCAGATCCAAGTAAACGACCCGCCAACCCGCGTGACACAACCCGAAAAAAAAAACGTACCCAATGTTGCCTAAATTCACTGTAATTAATATATAGATAAATAATTGCCGCCATCAAATATTTATCAAAATACAATTTGGGGTTTTGAGGTTGTAATGAAAAACATTTTCAAGATTCTAATGGTAATTTTTTAGGTGTAATTCAAATGATGAATGAATATGATGCTGTAATTCCAGATCATATTAGGCGTATAGAAAATCAAGAAATTCATAATAATTATTTAGGGCACAATATTCAAAATGAACTAATTTCTATTTTAGCGGAAAATATTAGAAATTCTATAATTAAAATTATTAAAGAAGCTACATAGTTTTCTATAATTCTTGATTGTACTCCCGATGTTAGCCATAAAGAACAATTGACTTTCATTGAACATGTCTACTAACAAAGTAAAAGTTGAACAATAGTTTTTAGAATTTTTAATAGTAGAAGATACTTCGGGTTTAGGAATTTATAAAGAGTTAATAAAAGCAATTAAATAATTTGGTCTTAATATTGATGATGCAAGAGGTCAAGGTTATGATAATGGTTCTAACATGAAAGGAAAATACAAAGGGGTTCAAAAACGATTACTTGAAATTAATCCGAGAGTGTTATTTATGTCATGTGATTGTCATAGTCTTAACCTTATGGTTAGTGCTATGACACATTCTTGTGTTAAAGCCGAATATTTTTTTGGAATATTGCAACGTATATTTGTATTAATTTCAAGTACCACTAAAAGATGGAAAATATTACTTCATAATGTTTCTAATTTAACCGTTAAATCACTATGTAACACATGTTGGGAGTGTCGAATTAAAAGTGTAATAGCTATTAGATATCAAGCTCCCCAAATAAAGAAAGTATTGATAGCATTATCTAATGCTATTGCATTTGATATGAATGTTGAACCTACTTTTCCAAATAAACGACGAATTATTAGAAAAAAACAATTTGATGAAACTAATGATGAACATGAATTTGAATCAACCAAAGAATCTTTTAGAATTGAGTATTTTTCATATGTTGTTGATGTGACAATTAATTCATTAGAGGCTAGATTTGAGGAATTGACAATATTTGAAAATATTTATGATTTTCTATATGATTCAAAAAAATTAAAATCATTAGATGACAATGAACTTAAAAAATGTTGTACTAATTTCGCAAATACTTTTTCTCATAATAACTTATGTGATGTAGACTTAAATGATTTTATTTCGGGAACTTAAAGTATTGGAAACGATTTTGCCAAATGTGTTTATGTTCGCGGTTGAAATATTAGAGTTTCTTAAATATAAAAATTGTTATCCAAATGTTGTCATTGCATATCGAATTCTGTTAACTATACCGGTTACCGTAGAATCCGTCGAAAGAAGTTTTTCAAAATTAAAATTATTAAAAAACTATTTGAGTTCATCAATGTCACAAGAAAGATTGAATGGTTTGGCTATATTATGTATAGAGAAAGATACGTTAGACAATATTAAATGTGATATCATTATTGATGGCTTTGCCTCTAAAAAGGCTCGAAAATGTATGTTTATTTAGAGTTTTATTTTGTTGTTGTTATGTATTATGGTTCAGAGCATATTCTGGCCTTTTTATTGTTTTGTTTTGTTTTGTAATATGTAGTTGTTAGGTTGTTTGGAACATGGGGTATTGTCTCATGACCATTTTTTCCATAGGTGGGGAGTCCCCAGCCTGCTATTGTATTTTTATTTTCTAAATTAATAAAAATTTCGTAGGTACCGCCCTCTTTTATTATAAAAAAAGTTTATCGCTAGGGGCCCCATTTTATATTTCGCTCCGGGCCCCAAATCGGCTTGAGACGGCCCTGGAATTTGCTTGAGAGAGAAGAGAAAAATTCCAGGTGAGGGAGCTCTAGAATTGGCGCAGAGAATGAGGACCCAAGGGGGGGGGGGTATTTATAGCTTGCAATGGTTTTACAGATAAACCTTATATGAATTCAAACCGGATAAAGGATAATTGATTAATCTGTTATATCTTTAAATTTAAAACCCTATCACTTTTAGCCTTAGGATGGACGTATTTTGAAGATAAACCCTTCAAAATTTCGTTCCCTATCCTCCCCCAACAATATTATCCATTGCTCAACTATTAAACAAATAGTATTTAGTTCATGTGCTTTTAATTAATCCCAAATTAATTTAAATTATTTCCAACTAACTCAAATTAATTCTAATTAATTCCAAACTAGTTTCTAATTAATTTATCATCATAATAACTTAATTAACTATTTATTTCACTCTCTGAATTAACTTTAATACCATTTGGACTACCGATGACAACCCAAAAAGACCCCTGCTATTATTGAAAAGTCCTTGCAAATTAGTCATGATCTTGAACACTATTCCAACAGATTTGTGCAGACGAAACGACGTACGAGACCGACTATAACACTAATTGCTTTACCAGATCACGAGTTCCTTCGATTCCCCGCGGAACTTCCTGAATCCTCACAATACCAGGGATGACTTGAGAGATTCGCTGGTCGGGAGGTACACGTTGCACCATCTCTGGACTGGGAGTTCGCTGCGACTTCCGGCACCACTTCATGATTGGAGTGTTATTTGGTACGTACCTGGACCAGTGCTGATGGAGTTCGTAGCTTCACATGCCGCGACTGGGACCATCTCATTGCAGTAGGTAAGACATGTTATAGAGAGCTAATATTGGAGTTCTACTCCACCTACGAGTGGAGACCATCAGAGGACGACTTATCTCAGCAGAGGGTTATATTTGGATTGGGAGGCGTGCACCGGGAGTGCACTATAGCTGAGTCTTCCTGGCGATCGGGAATCTACACTATCGAGGAGACTGCCGATCCACACTTCCTGCCATGCACCACTCATCCTGAAGAAGGATTGACAGAGGCAGCGATACGGGGACAAATCAGTAATATTGCGTTTACTTCAGTGCTATCTCCAGTACAATCCAATCACCGATCCATTGACTGCTACATAGGATTGTTGCATGCACTCTAAGGATGACCTACCGTTCATGTGGGCCCTCCTTAGAGATGACAGGTTCTTTCACTTACCTTACCTTTTAGTTTAGTTCTTGATTGAGAGGGGTGCACAGCCCAAATCGGCGAGCCCCTTGATCGACGGGCATTACATCACACGTTTGACCGAGTCGTACGATATTTTACCGGTAGAGGTTACAAGACGGTTGACCACGCACCAGCCAAGACTGATGGGGGCTATATTCCTAGTAACGATGGATGTGGTCAGGCCCTTTAAAGAAGGATTGACAGAGGCAGCGATACGGGGACAGCTCAGTAGTACTGCGTTTACTTCGACCACTATCTCCACTACTATTCGATCACCGATCCACCGACTGCTACATAGGATTCTCGCGTGCACTCTTGCTCACCGCAAGGGCGGTGACAAGGTGCCCACGAAGGACCTACCGTTAATGTGGGCCCTCCTTAGAGATGACATTGTTGTCTCCAAATATTCTAAGTAAGTGCGGAAGGAAAAGTTGCGGAAAGTAAAGGTCCGAAACTGAAGGTTTCGGAGAGACAAGTCCTGAGACTTAAGATGGACAAGTCCGAAGACTTGATGTGGGTGCGGAATTATAATGTAGAAGTAATACTTAGAAAAGATCTTAATAGCTCAACAATAAATAATATGGATTAACATTGATATAACTTGTAAATAGAAAGACAGGAAGTTAAAGGTGTTAGAAAAGTAAGGACAGTAAGAAATGCAGATAAGAACATGAGAATTAATGGAATGAGAGATTATATTGATAAATATGAAAGTGTTACATAAAGTCTCTCAAACTCATGAGGACTGAAGATGGACTTGGTCTCCCTTTTATAGACTAAGGGAGGACCTTCAGATAATATCCTATGGACTGAAGAGGAGACAACACGTCTCTCTTCAGTTTGATAAGAAAGGGTGAATCTAATATAATAATACAATGTCAGACTAGGGTGGCTGGTCTATAATATAATAGTATTCTAAGTACACAAGACATACTTCTAGGGGGCCACGCCTGATCTAGTCTAATCATGTCCTATACGTTGAAGTGCTTATCCTTTGCCTTATCTTCCTGATCTTCTGTCTTCTCTGAAGAATGGTTAAGTACGATATTTCCTTTGATCTGTTGATATTGATAGTCCGAAATCCTGAGAGGATTTCGGAGTCCTGGCGGATCAAAGTATCTTGGAAATGTGGTTGTGTATGTCTTGATCTTCTGAGTGAGTTCGGAGTGTGATCTTCCGAATTCATTCTTCTGGGTGAAGTACTTTCTGATCTTGAGATTCTTCGGAGTTCCGAAATCCAAGACTGGATTTTGGATGATTACAATGTTATCAGAACACTATTTTATCTGAGATATTAATTACAACATACATAAATGTAACCATTCGTTCATTCATTAAAGCATTCATATAACAATAATAGCATTCCATCAAAATAAGAAGTTTGACATTACAATCCTATCAAATCAAACTACGAGATGGTCAATGAGTTAGCTTTTTAGCACTAACAATTCCCCCTTCAGTGACCAACCGAGGAGTTTGATTCAGCATCTTCAGAATTTGTCATTTATGCCTTGTCTTGCAACATATAACCATAATTTTCTGATCTCCAGTAGCCATTGCATTCTGAGAAGCATTTCTTTCTTAGTTTCAGGATCTGATGAGGATGATTTCTGCACAGCCTTGATGTACTCCTTCAGCATTCTATTAGAAACTCTTCTGATTTGATCAGCACGAAGAAAAAGGAAAGATCTTTTTTCTGCAGGATTCTTGTAAACCAATCCGAGTACTGGATCGTAGGTGGCGCCTCTTTTCCAGTTGTCTCGATTGTCTGGCATAGACAAATCAGGTTTGGGTATGAAATGCTTATCTGGATGATTCTTGATGAGTTTGTACATTTCTGCATCATTAAAGCAGAATTCTTCTACAAGGACATGTAGAAATCTTCTGGCTGCAACATAGACTTCTCTGGCATCTTGTTTTTCTTTGTGAGACAGTTTTACAACAATAGAGAAGATGTCTGCTGGGTTTATTTTCCGGAAATCGGCTTCTGTTATCAGAATCGTTTTGGCATAGTTGTTATTTCTGACCAGCTCATATTCGAAGAATTCTAATTTCTGAAACTTTCTTCTTTTGACACTTCGAACAGCTGTTATGACTTCGTCTGACCACGTATCAGCTTGAGGTTTGGTCCATGTCTTGAAGAATTGCTAATTTTTGTAGAAAGCTGCTAGTTCTTTGTTGACTCCTGAATCTATAGTGCAGTTGAGTAGAACTGTTTTTGGCTCAACTTTGCTGATGTATGCGGCATAATGGCATTCATCCTGAATTGATTTCTTTGACCTTGTCTGTACTTTGGAGGAGGGATTTCCGATGATTTGGTTCGGAGGATGACTCTGAGTCCATTTATGTAATCTTGGAAGAAGAGCTGGGTCAGAAATAGGAGGAGGAACATCTTGAATGAAGTTGGTGTCTTCAGGAGATATGTTTTGGTTTTGTGATTCTTCCGTTTATCCATTTTCATCGGCTTCAAAGATAAAGACTGGTGGATTATCAAGTGCAGTATTAATTAGGGTATCTTCTGATGGGACATTTGCTATGAAAGTATCTTCTGAGGGTTGATGGTCCCCCTCGGATTGAGGTATCCCATCAACATGAGTAGGGAGTCTAGACTCCCCCTCTAAGGTTGCTGGGTGTAAGGGATCTTTCTGAGTTTGATGATTCGGGGAAGGGAGCGATGGCTCTCCCTCAACTGTTGAAGTGTTGTTCGTAGGGTTTGTTTGATTGTCTGATGTCGTGGGTTCTGATGACGTGGAAGGTTCTGATGCTGAGATGATTTGTTGAATTGCATCAGGAGAGTGGATAACTTCGGCGTCTTTTGTAGTTACTGGTGTGTCAAAGAGTAAGTCGTAATCAATTTCAACTGTATGAATGGGTCGATGTCCTACTGGAATATCATCCTCCATTACGTATAGAATATCTTGATTCTTCTTTCTCCATTGATACTGATCATCGAATTCTATGTCGAAGCTTTCTTCAATGACTCGTGTTCTTTTGTTTAGAACCCGATAGGCAACTGATTTTGAGCAGTAACCCATGAAGATTGCTTCATCACTTTTGGGTGCAAATTTTCCCAAATGGTCTTTGTTGGCTTTAATGAAGCATCTGCAGCCAAAGATATGGGGAAATTTGACATTGGGTTTTCTCCCGTTTAAGATTTCATAGGGTGTCTTCTGCAGTCGTTTGTTGATGATGGTTCGATTCTGAACAAAGCATGCTGTTGCTATTGCTTCTGCCCAAAACGTTAGAGGAAGATTTGCAAAAGTCAGCATCGATCGAGTTGCTTCCAGTAAGGTTCCGTTTCTTCTTTCTACTACACCGTTTTGCTGAGGGGTGTATGGTGCTGAGAAGTTGTGATCTATTCCTTTGGATGCTAGAAATTCTTCAATTTGCTTATTGTTGAACTCAGTTCCATTATCACTTCGGATTCTTCTTACTGGTAGTTGCGTTTTGAGTTTGATGGACGTAATGAAGTTTCTGAGTTCTATGAATATGTCTGATTTTAATCTTAAAAAGAATACCCAAGTGAATCGGGTATAATCATCCATGATAACTAGGATATACTTTTTGTGATTCAGACTAGCAACAGTCGATGGACCACAGAGATCCATGTGGAGACGTTCTAATGGACGAGTAATGCTTGAGTCAGTGATTGATTTGTGAGGTTTCTTCTTTTGTTTTCCTAATGCACATGCTGCACATAAGTTTTCGTTGTCAAACCTCAGGAGTGGCATTCCTCTGACCATTTCTCCTGTTACGAACTGGTTCATATATCGGAAGTTGAGATGCTAGTTTTCGATGCCATAACCAGCTGACTTCGGAGTGAACCTTGGAAAATAGACATAATCTGGGTTTTCCGATAAACATAGAGATGTCCAAAGGAAACATATTGAGTTGTCTTGGAGATTTTATTAGACATCTGTCTCTGTTACCCGTCAAAATGTAGCTAAATTCATTGTCGAATTCAACTCGGAGACCGGTACTGACCAGTTGACCTACACTTATGAGATTGTGTTTAAGTCCGAGAACATAGGCAACCTTCTGAATGGTGAAGTTTCTGTTTGTTAGTACACCATAGCCTTTGATGATGCCATTTTCATCATTTCCGAATGTGACATATCCTCCAAAACTGACTTCTCTGTAATTTCTTAGAAACTCCAGTCTTCCGGTCATGTGCATTGAGCAGGCGCTGTCAATTAGCCAGTCGTCATCCTGCTCTTCCGTACTAAATGCTTGAGAGATTAGATAGTTAGTTTGGGAACCCAAACTTGTTTGGTCCCATTTGTTTTCATAGATATGGAAGATTTATTTTTGACAATTGATTTGATGGGAGTTTCAGTTTCCGAAGGTGAGTTTGGCTCAGAAATGGATGATTTTACAACCCACTTTTGAACAAATCTTTTTGAGAGTTTTGGAGAGTAGGTTTTTGTTGGATATGTAAAGTTTTTTGAATCAGTAGCAATGACTGTTTTAGAATGATGATTGCAACAATGACAGCAAGTATTACTTTGTTGTCGCTTCAGAATTTTTGGAGTAGTTTGAGAATGATTATATTTTTGAATCTTGGTTCCGATAACATTTGGAGTTTGCTTATCGGAAAATAAAGTTTTTGTTTTCCAAGACTCATTCACAGGTTTCTTAGAGATTGCGGGACTGTTTTGAGTTATTTGTGAATTTCTTGTTAATTTTGGAAATTCTGAGTTGTAATCAGAATTTCTGTTGTTTTGAAATTGCTGAGAGGGTTTGATATTTGGAGTCGGAAGTAATCCCTTATAGATATACTTTCGGAGTTTGGAAGGAGTAGATCTCTGAGTATGACTTGGAGTGACAAAAGTTGAGTTGGCTTCTGTCCGTTTCTGAGTGTAGAAACATTTTTTCTGTTGAAATCTTGCATGAGATCGAGGTGATCTGAGGTCTTTTCTGTTTAGAATTGGTTTTACTCCTTGTTTGGTTAAATTCTTTCCTTTTCTTTTTTGAAAGATTTCTCTTGGGGAAGAGTCAGATAAATAATCATTTAAAGAGTCTATCTCTTCATGATCGAGTTTAAGTTTTTTGAGCGAAATTCTGATTGGGTTATTTGAAAAATTATGTTGTGATGTATCTTCGTATGACCTTGTGTCAGAACATGATGGTTCGGAAGTCATGTTGGACATGTCAGCAACATTAGGGTTTTTGATTATAATTTTGTTAAAATCATTTTTAATGATGATGTTGCCTGGGAACTTCTCCATTTCAATTTCTTCATCAATCTTTTCTTTATTTGAATTTTCCAAGTTCTTAGAATTTGGAATGCATTCTTCAGTAACATAGTTACTTTGCTGATATTCTAATAAAGAGTGTTGCTGAGAACTTGATGATGGATAGTTTGTGACCGTAGTCATGTGTCTAGGCATGAATGGAACTGAAGCAATAGACAATTTGCTGATTTCGGCAGTGTTTGCTTCCGAGAAATATGAGAAGGGAATGTTGACTCCTTCTTTTGACTCAGAAGTGGCATTTTTTGATTCATTGGCAGGAGTTTTAGAAAGGTTATTGGTTGTGTCCTCATCGTGTTTATCATCATATTCATTTGAAGGATATTTAAAAAATGGACTTTTTTGTTATAAATAGGATAGTTTTTGTTTGTGGTTTTTCTTGCCCATCCCCAGTTAAAGGTGTTTTCAGAAGAATTAGTGTTAGCAGGAGATTTGAAAACTTCAGTTGCATGATACAATTGATCTACTAATTTGTTTAGTCTTACATTATCGCTTCGGGCTAAATCCCTTTGCGATGTCAAAAGCTGATTTGAATTTTCTAACAAAGTCCTAGAAGTCTGTTCGATCTTCAAATCAGCAGTAAGTTTATCACAAAATAGTTTCTTATCTTCTAGCCTATTCTTCAACTTTATCACTTCGTCATACCCATCATCTCTTTCTTCCAGAACCTGCTGATATGCAGCTAAGGCATCTGCACAAGTGTTAGATATTTTTTCTAGAGCAGGTTCTATATTATTAGAGTAAATTTGATGTGTATGAAGCATGTTACGTACCTGTTCGATGATACTTACTCCTTTGCCTGTTTTTGGTTGACCATGAAAGCGTAGTTCTTTGGTATGTAGGAGGATGAGGATTCAGCAGTGTCGTTAAGATGTTTGGAGTTTGCCAGCCCTGGGATTGGAGTTTCTCGGTTTGCTTGTACCATCATGCATTCTCCAAATCCTTTTCCTCGTTTTCGCTTGTTTTCAAACTGCTCATCATCGTCTCCTGAGGACCAGATCTCGACGTTTCCGGATGCTATAAATGCTTTGACTTTTTCTTCTTCTTTTGCTTTCGGATAATTCCTTGGAGCTCTGCAGTCAGCAGCATAGTGTCATAGACCTCCGCAGTTGTGACATTTGATTACTTCTGATTCTTTCTTTTCAGGAGTTGGAGCTTGACTAGTGCTGACATCTGGGGTTGCCTTTGATTTCTCTTGCTGCTGATCTTCTGGTTTCGGATAATAACGATTTTGACCAGATTGTTGATATCCTCTCTGATAGTTGTTTTTGGGTCGATATTCTGCATTTTGATTAGAGGAACGGAAGTTCTTTTTCTGACCAGAGTAGGATGGTATTCTGTTGAACTTCTGACTGATCATAGCAATCTCATGTTGATAGGCTGCTTCTTCTGCTTCATCGTATTCTGAGTAGTATGATTCAGTAGTTTGTACTGTAGCTGGAAGTGGAAGGGTTGGAGATTTAGATTGAATGGATGGTTGTGAGATTTGAGATGATTGGTATTGAATCGCCGGGGTTTGATAGTGTGAAGCGTAGGAATTTGTGGTTGAGATGGGTGATATGAGGGTATAGGATTTGGTTGCTGAGGTTGTGGTAGGTTTTTGAGTAGGACCAATCTGGGGTGAAGAGATGTTATGATTGATTTGTTGTTGAGTTGT
Organism: Cichorium intybus; assembly: GCA_023525715.1. Taxonomy (NCBI): domain Eukaryota; kingdom Viridiplantae; phylum Streptophyta; class Magnoliopsida; order Asterales; family Asteraceae; genus Cichorium; species Cichorium intybus. Next base: position 97,498,291 of record CM042010.1, on the reverse strand, counting down.
TTGCTGGTATTGCACCGGTTGCTGAGGAGTGTTACCCATTGTTGGATAGTTGTGTTCGGCAACTAAAGCCAGAGGTCCACCAAGTTGCTGTTGTTGTTGATTGCTTTTTATATCATTTTCTTGTCCAATGAGATTGTTGTACAATCGGTACATATTGAATGTTTTCAACTTTCCAGAGTCTTGAAGAATCATTTTGACAAGCATCCAGTCTTTTCCAAGTCCCTCAAGAAATCGATGATTGATTTCCTGATTGGTTCTTTCTGCTCCTGAACTTAGAAGTCTGGTCACAATTATGGAGAACCGAGTGAATGCCTGTCTTAGTGATTCTCCGGGAAATGCTGAGAAGTGGGTGTATTCAAAGAGACTTGATACCAATTTTTGATCTTTAGCTTCCTCCATTCCTAAGAACATATTTTGTAAGAGAACCCAAATCTGTTGAGCTGTTGTACAATTTTGTATGAGATCAAAGAGTTCCGGAGGAATTCCACATTGGATTTCGGTGAAAGCGATTTGGTCGTTGTCCATTTTCTCTATATCCAGGGGAGTTAGCCATGGATGAGAAGTACCACCTAGAGCCTCTTCTACAGTGTCTGGTCTAGGGGTGTACGTTGGGAGGTGCGGTCCTTCTTCTACTGGTCTACAAATGTCTTTCCCTTTGGTTTTGAGATAGTTGCGCATACGAGATGCCCAGCCATTATACTCAGTAGGAATGAGTATAGGAGCTCGATTAGAGCCTCCGACACTGTTAGCAACGTTCAGAGAATAGTTCATCTACATTATGGAATCTGTGAAGAAGAGATTCCAAATTGTTTGGAATGACAAAGAGAGATTAAAGTGTTTGAGCTATAATAGCATGCAATGATCCACAGAGGATTCTAAGGTTGTTGCTACAGCTAGGGTTTTGAGCAAACTAGGCACTTAGAATCTTATAGACAGCTATTCAGGCTCTGATACCAATTGTTGTCGCCAAATATTCTAAGTAAGTGCGGAAGGAAAGGTTGCGGAAAGTAAAGGTCCGAAACTGAAGGTTTCGGAGGGACAAGTCCTGAGACTTGAGATGGACAAGTCCGAAGACTTGATGTGGGTGTGGAATTATAGTGTAGAAGTAATACTTAGAATAGATCTTAATAGCTCAATAATAAATAATATGGATTAACAGTGATATAACTTGCAAATAGAAATACAGGAAGTTAAATGTGTTAGAAAAGTAAGGACAGTAAGAAATGCAGATAAGAACATGAGAATTGATGGAATGAGACATTATATTGATAAATATGAAAGTGTTACATAAAGACTCTCAAACTCATGAGGACTGAAGATGGACTTGGTCTCCCTTTTATAGACTAAGGGAGGACCTTCGGATAATATCCTATGGACTGAAGAGGAGACAACACGTCTCTCTTCAGTCTGATAAGAAAGGGTGAATCTAATATAATAATACAATGTCAGACTAGGGTGGCTTGTCTATAATATAATAGTATTCTAAGTACACAAGACATACTTCTAGGGGGCCATGCCTGATCTAGTCTAATCATGTCCTATACGTTGAAGTGCTTATCCTTTGCCTTATCTTCCTGATCTTCTGTCTTCTCTGAAGAATGGTTAAGTACGATATTTCCTTTGATCTATTGATATTGATAGTCCGAAATCCTAAGAGGATTTCGGAGTCCTGGCGGATCAGAGTATCTTGGAAATGTGGTTGTGTATGTCTTGATCTTCTGAGTGAGTTCGGAGTGTGATCTTCCGAATTCATTCTTCTGGGTGAAGTACTTTCTGATCTTGAGATTCTTTAGAGTTTCGAAATCCAAGACTGGATTTCGGATAATTACAATGTTATCAGAACACTATTTTATCCGAGATATTAATTACAACATACATAAATGTAACCATTCGTTCATTCATTAAAGCATTCATATAACAGTAATAGCATTCCATCAAAATAAGAAGTTTGACATTACAATCCTATCAAATCAAACTAAGAGATGGTCAACGAGTTAACTTTTTAGCACTAACAGACATGTTCTTTCACTTACCTTACCTTTTAGCTTAGTTCTTGATTGAGAGGGGCGGACGGCGAGCCCCTTGATCGACGGGCATTACATCACACGTTTGACCGAGTCGTACGATATTTTTCCAGTTGAGGTTATGAGACGGTTGACCACGCACTAGCCGAGACTGATGGGGGTTATATTTCTAGTAACGATGGATGTGGTCAGGCCCTTTGGTGAGGGCCATTACATGCTACTGGCAGATCGACCAGTCGGTGCGCCTGAGCCAGCACAGGCTCATGGCATGGACGAGGAGGTAGAGATTGAGGAGTAGGAGATGGAGGCACCTGCTGGACAACCTGAGATTCCTGCTCAGCGATGACAGAGATGAAGGAGAGAGCCAGCACCAGCTCAGGATTAGGAGCCAGAGCCCCTGGACGTCTAAGCCACCTTGCGAGATATACTGACCACTCAGGCTGGATTGGTAGCCGATGTGGCCGAGATTCGAGCTCATCAGCGGTGGATAGTCAAGAGACAGTGCATCATCTTGAAACATTTGAGGCTACCATCACCACCGACTGGTGGAGGCGATAGAGCAGGTCTATCTGTGACCGATCATGATGATGATACCGAGTGATCTTTCTTGTACCTTTTTTATTTCTTGTTTTCTCTTTAGTTTTAGCTTTCTATATTTGAACTTTATGTCTGCAGTTAAACTTAACACCGTTTTCATGAGTTGATTTTAATCAGTAGATTGCCAATAATTGCCAAGCTGTAGTTGTTGCACCCAAGCGTTTGGAGTTTTGCATAACGCAAGTGTGGGGTCACAGTACCCCTACACTTGTGTTATGTCAGCGTGTCCGCTGCTGCGCCCCGGCTCCTGGAATATTATTGAGCAATGGGACTACACAATCAACCCTGATATCTATTGATCCCGATAGTCAAGCAATTCACCATCCTGGGGGTAACTATTTTTCTCCCTTGGTTTTAAATTTTCTTTTGTCTAACGGGGACGTTTGTGAATTCCTTCTTGAAAGTAGTGTTGAAATTGTTGCGAAAAAGTCAAAATTTTTAAAATTTTAGCAATTTTTCAAAATTTTTTAGAAATTGTAACTTTGAAACGAATACCTTTTGAATTTTTTAGCATTGCGGTATTTTTCATGGAATATTGTTTAGATGTTAACATGCTAGTTTAGTTAAAATAAGTTGAGTAGTTGGAGAAGTTAGAAAATGTTTGGATTTAGAATATCTTAATATTGGGATTCAGGAAGGAGTATCAATCAGTGGTCTTTGTTATTTGAGCCAGTAAATCTAAAACGGGTAGCCCGTAGCGCACTTATGCACCTCACTACCAAAGATCGATTAGTCTGGGATAGTATTTTTAAAAGATCGTTACACGATCAACATCGAGAGTTATGGAAATGTCCTTAACGACCTTTAGAATTTGAAGGAGTAAGTTTGCACAGTTGTGAACAATTTGTAATCAAGGGTTCTTTAGAAATTCATGACTCCAAAGGGTATTTTGGTCATTTTTCTGAAAATTGTTTTTATCTAACTTTTTGAATTGCAATAAACTTTGAAACTAAGGATTTTTCAAAAATGTTTGGGTTTTTTTAGAAAGTCTTAAAAGCTCTACTTGCTTGGGAACAAGCAAGGCACAAGTGTGGGGTTGTGATAACACCTAGTAACGTTAGACATTATAGGCATTATTGAGCCATATTTTAGTTAATTTATCTTTCTAAAAAGACTAATATCACTTATTTTGATTGTCAGGGGCTTTTTTGTGTTTTTAGTGTAAAAACATGGTTTTAACTGCAATTTGGAAGAAGTTGAGGAGCAAAACGGACAAAACGGCAGAGCAGACAAGGTTAGTGATGCCTAGATCTATGCTTAACGTCGTTGAGGTGACAAAAAGTCGATATCTCCAATTCAAAATTCAAATCATGCAATTCGAGGATCGGATCATAGCTTAGCGACGCTAACCTCCTTGGTTAGCGACTCTAAGCACAGATAAAGATGAAATCATCTGTTTTGAAATTCAAATCGCAAGGATTGGGGCACGGATGATGAGTTAGTGACGCTAACCCCTAAAGTTAGAGACGCTAACCTCCAATTTTCAACCTATAAATACCAGACTCCATTCCGACTTTTGAAGCATCCCGGGATATCAAGAAGGGATTCGGAAGCTCATTTTCGTGATTTTCTCAGTTGCATTTTATAGTTTGGTTTAGATTTGGTTTTTCTATTATTTTTATCAACTCAGTATCGATGTATTCTACAATTGATATTTTCCTCGATTACTCGTTGTTTTAGTTTAGATCTCAGGAACAATCATTCGATTCCTGTAGATTCTTTGGCTAGTTGGATAGTTTAGTTTGAATGATTGTTTGGATATTGGTTTTTGTTTGATTTTATAAAAAGAAGCATTTGGTTTATCATTTTCTCGATCTGTAATCAGATTTGAGTTTGTTTTATTTAGATTGATTGGGTTTTGGTTTGTTCCCACGTAATCTTGATCTGCCGGCTATAGAGTGACAATATAGTTGGTTTATCGACACAAAGTGCCAACCACGGACTCCACGGTTCGACACTTACTTGCCGCTAGCTAGTGAGTTGTAAGGTTTTATTTAGTATTTTTAACCGCATCAACGACTGCGACGTGTCAATAATGTTCAACCTTATGAAAACTAATTACATGTTTATTTGATGTTTCTCAACCTGTTACATAATAAAATCCAAAGAGTAGGTTTTCAAGTTCCATAATTCATAAGGAAACTTCACAATTTCATAGTAGAATCCAATTATTGCATCAAAAGTTCAAATCCCCAATTTCTAAGCATTTTGCATTAAAAGTTCATAAATTCAAGATAATATCAACATTCACAGAAGTCCAAACTGAATTAAAGCTCAATGTGTTACCTTCAAAATTCTGCCAAGTGGAACGAAAATCAGGAATATTGGATCACTTTTCAACCTCAATCGGACTAATGGAGTCATTTCCCACCCCTCCGACCATCGACAATAGTCGCCAGCCAATACCGCCGCCAGAAACAACGTTTTTCGCCTGAAAATCGCGCCAATAGCTGGTGCTGTCGTTCTCGCTGTGTACGTCCTTTTTTTCTCTGATCGATCTTAGTTTTCCATCTCTTTCAGTCCTCTTTCCTCTTTCCCTTTCTCTCGATTTCTATTTCTCTCAGTATCGTAATCACGCACACACACACACACACATCGAAGGTGTTTGTATGTGTGTCTCTCTTTTCTCGATCTCATTCAAGAATAGGCACACTGGCCCAAAATTACGACCAGCCCTTATTAAATCTGATTTTGAAGTGAATAAATGTAAAATACCCAAAATGCCCTCGACATAATATGCTTTAGAAAAAAATTCATTGTTTACCTAATTTGTTGCTCAAACTTTACACTAGCATAACTTCTACATACGACATTGAATTTTTACAAACTTTATACTGCTAGAAAGGTGGGAAGGAGATTTACAACTTTCCCCCACTGACTTAAGTCTGAATCTAAACTAATTTCTCGATACAGTCCCTCAAACATGGACACTTGGCCATTTTTGTCACTTTTTGATCATCTTTAAACCGTCATAATTTCTTCGTTATAACTTAAAATGACCCAAATATTTTCCTATGCTCTTGTTACATCAAATATTACAAAATTCTCCTTGATGACTTTTTCTTACTTCCTTATGGAGTTTCAAATATTAATTTTTAAATTTTAACAATTAATTTCTCCACTTTTGTCCCAAAATTTGCATTGTGCCCTCAGGCCTTTAAAACTAATTTCCAAATGAAGTAACACTTTATTATAACTTAATAAAAGATATTAACATATAATTTTCCATATCGTTACTCTCTTTGACCATTTTGTCCTTGCATCACATAAGTAGCAATTGAAAACCTCACACTTATAATTATCAAATATACTTATATTTCACTTATTACCTCATATCAAGTTTTAGGTTGTCACATAATAAGTTTGAATTTTTGCTCAAAGGGAGAAGGTCTGAAAAGCAATGAAATGATGGAAATCCACCCGTCTAAATCAGATGTATGTAAGATTTTTTGTATACCAGAACTATTGGAGACTCATTTGCTTGTTCAAGCTTAAAGACGTAGGAAACAGATTTGTGAAAATATATACAAAGAAAGGTTTTTTTAGGAAATCAAAACCTCAATTACATATTTGTGATGATCATTGAGGAAATGAAGTTTGAGCCTCGTGAAATAATGGTTGTTTGCTTGAAGTCCCACGGATGGTGCCTTTCATGCGACGTCAGATTCACGCATCGGGATTAGGTGCTAAATTTGGATCCGGATGAGCCCTTTGGTTTTTGGTGCTAGATATGGATCTGAGGCATGATGATTTCAGGAAGCCACAATTATAGAAGAAGATCGTTAGAACCACTCCGGTGCATGTGCCTCAGGAGCAGCAGGCTTCGACAATCAAGTTGGATCGATACATGTGTAGATGGTTTGGAGAGAGCCATCTTGGTGGATGAAGTGTGTATGCGAGAGTGAGAGAGAAAAAAGATAGAGTCAAGTATGAGGATGAGAGGATCCCTCCATAAGCTCGAGGGAGGGCTTTATTTATAGGGCTTTATGCCAGTGAGGGGACCTACAAGGACAATGGGTGAATTACTTACCTATTGTTGCTGGCTTGCTCAGTTGGGGTTTCTCTGCTCAGCGGATGCTACTCAGCTCAGTTTAGTGGGTGCTACTCAACTTGGTTTAGCGGATGCTACTTAGCTTAACGGGTACAACTGAGCTCTGTAAGTGATAATTTGTCCTACTCAATGTCAAACTCTGTTGGTATCGTTCTGTCCTGCTCATGATCACTCCTTCGCAGTATTGTTATGATTGGCATGATTAGTCAACTATGTCTACTTGTTTAGGTTTTACTAATTGACCTAGCATCATCAGAAAGTTATTTGAATCATTTTCAGTATTATAAAATAGATAATATTGTATCAACTATGATTTTGAATGTTTTTGTATCATCTTTACTAACAATTTGCATCTTATAAACTATATATTTAATATCTTTTAATAAGTTTGAAAAATAATATTAAATATTTTATGACGTTTTTTAAGCTAAAAGATGTAAAGCGTAATAGATGTTGTTTTGGTTTAAGAGGTCGTAGAATTGATCCCCTTTAGTTTTTGTTACGAATTCATTCTAATCCTTTTTTCTATAAATTCTTCTCAAATTCTTTTTAAAATTTTGTTTTGAATTATTTTGAAAACATAGCTTTTTATAATTATTTTTTATATATCCTTTTTAGTTTTTACATCTTTGTTTACAATTTTATTTTTTTTTATAAATTTGTTTCTAAAAAATTAGTTTTTACTTTAGAAAATTATGTATATTTTTTAATGTTTTGGTAATAACTTTACTTTTTTTTTTGGAAACGGCAATTTTAACACCTTGAGGATACTCAGTTTTGCACTCAGGGCGGTTTGCGATTACCTATGGTGCAAAGTCTTTCCCCTCCACCTGTTTATTCGCCGCCCAGGAAAAATCCCCCACATGGGGTTAGTTGGAGTCGAACCCCAGACCTCCCATCACATGAGTATATAACCCAGGTGCATCCACCCAGCTAGGCTAGGCTTCACTTTACTTAACAATTTGCAATGGGAACCGCTTTGGATTACTATTAAAAAGATCAGGAATAGTCACTCTCCCTTCTACTTTTTAGGTCAGTAAAATATAATCAAATTCCTGTCTCAAACTATCTCACAGTCTTCAAAAATGAGGTACACCCCCACTCGGCTTTTTGTTTTTCTAATTTTGGCACACATGTTAAGCTTTGTTACAAAGTTGGTCTAAACATTTTTTATAAATTTTCTTTGATTTCTTTTACCATTTTATTTTTATATGTTTTTAAACATAGTTTTTAAAAAATGTTTTTTACAACTTCTTTTAAATCTTTTTTAACTGCATTGATTTTACAATAAAAATTTTACATATTAGTTTATTTACAAAATTATTATGATTCTTTAAAAGTTTTCCATTCTCACAAATTATTATTTGCTTACAATTTCATTCTTCAATTTTTTACATATTTGCTTTGATACATGTAAAGTAACAAAAATATATTAAGTTTCATTTTTTATATATTCATTTTCATAAATTAGAAAAATATATTTATATTTAATTAAATCTATATAGTTTTACTATAAATTATATTTGATCTATTCTAAATATACATGTTTTTACAATATTATATGAAATACAACTTCTAGTTTTAACCCATTACAGTTTCATTATATTCTTTTTGTGATCTTGTTGTAAAAGCTTGTTTTTTTATTATAATATTCTTAAAATATAATGTAAATTTTTTATCTAAAGTTTTAAACTTTTACAAAGATATACAATGTATTTGAGTAAACTATTCTTGTTTAAAACGTAATAAATAGCTACTAATAATTACCTATAGAGTTTGTGGTTTGTGATTTTTGGGGCTGGTTGAAGAAAGTTCAAATCACTTGTTCAGGGATTGTATTTTTGCGAGATCAGTCTAGGAATGGATTCTCAAATGGTGCGGTATGCAGGAATCTCAAGATTGTAACACAGTTAAGAAGATTTTAAATTTTGCTGCGAATCGGAAGACCCGTTCGAAGGAGCAGCGAATCCTACTTGGTATTTGTTATGACATGATTTGGTTCATTTGGAAGGCACGTAATGATCTAGTTTTCAACAAATTCAGAATTTCCCATACAAAAGTGGTAGACCTCATCAAATCTATGGTGTTTCTTTGGTTTAAACATAGGAATTCTACAGGAGAATTTAGATGGCGTGATTGGTGTATAAGTCCTTTTCCTAGTTTTGTGTAGGTTCGAGCCATGTAACTAAATTTTCTTTTTCTGTTTGTACTCTGCTCCTTGTCTAGCTCCTTGCTAGGCAAGTTTTTGTTTATTTAATCTATATGCCGGTTAAAAAAAGATATATCAAATAAGAAAATAAATATTTTTCAAATAAGTAGCGAATCCTTTCTCTTTCTCTCGCTTTATTCAACGATATGAAGTATGTTGGGACATATTAGCCTATCTTATTTCTACTGTGATCAACATAATGTTATTATTCAACATAATCGAGTTATAGTTTTTGAACGCTTTTAACTTTTAACTTTTAAGAAAAAATTCAATAAAAAAAGTATTGTTTGACTGTTTAAACTTTTATTTTAAACAAGAAACTTCTAATTTAAAAGCTACTTCAAGTAGCCTTTGTGATCTTTTAGCTTTTCAAGCTTTTAATTTTTAAATTTTATGTTGTTTTACACTTTTAAAAGCTACCAACTACTTTACCGAACACTTCAATACAAATAAAAGCTACATCTATTCGTTTTTGCCTACAAGCTAGTTTTGTCAAATATGTTCAAACTGAATAAGGTTCAATATGTTTTAGGTCAAATGTTTTCATTCACAAACAAGAAAACTAAAATAGCTTTTTGTTCATTAATTTTTTTGTTATAAAATTTTTCAGTTGATCACTTATATTTTGCTAAGTAATTTTATTTTTAATCGTTTTAATAAGTTTTTCATTCAATAACTTTATTTGGACCAAGTTGTCTTTATATAATCGTAAATATTGCAGACCTGTTATTTAGCCCAAAAAGGATAAATCAAATTAAAATAAAATATTTTGGTTTTCCAAATAACTAATCTTTTAAAATCAAATTAAAATATTGCAGACTTGTCATTTAGCCCAAAAAGGATAATTAATCAAATTAAAATAAAATATCAGTTTGCTTTTCCAAATAACTAATCTTTTAAAATCAAATTAAAATATTGCAGAATTGTTATTTAGCCCAAAAAGTATAAATCAAATTAAAATAAAATATCAATTTGGTTTTTCAAATAACTAATCTTTTAAAATCAAATATAAAATTGTTAATTTAAATATCTTATTCGGAAGGAGGACAAGTAACCAAACGTAAACCGCATATAATTACGTTAAGTTGCTTAAATGAATGAATTACCCGACAACTAATTAATCTAAAGTCTAAACCAAACAACTAACCCTTATTTGGTTTCGGTTTTTAATGTGCCTTTGACAACGTGAGATTATTTCCAAATGCATGGCTTTTTGAAGTACATTTGGGGTGGTTGTTATATACAAATAAAGCAGGTGAATGGATAATTATATTTGGATAGAATGATACGTACATGAAGGTAATTTCTTTTTTAAATTTGTACTTTGAATATGAGTAAATGATTATTTTGACTAAAAAGATGACAAATAACAAATTATTGTTTATTAGGACCACAATTTCATTTGTAAATTAATAATCATGGAAATAAATAATACATACTTGAACTATTTATAAATCAAAGGATGCACAAGAAATTAATTAAAGAAATTTCTTGTGCTTTTATTAGAGAAATTAAAAAAAAAAATACATACTTGAACTATTTGTTAATGCAAATCTCTTTGGCTTTTATTAAAGAAATTAAAAAAATTACATGCATGCGCTCTCTAGATGTGGGTTTTTTTAATTCATAAACATTATTGCAACCTGATATTGTGAGAAAGGTTGTACGTAAGAGCGTAATCGGACCGAGTCTAGTCGAGTACTATCAGACTCGAAACTCGACTTAAATCAAACAATTGATTTCGAAACTCGACTCGAGCTTGTCGAGCCTTAATTTCCAGGCTCAAGATCAAGCTCGATATATATTCATCAACACTTTTGAGCTCAGATCGAATCGACTCGATTAAACGAAGCTTAATTGAGTTTGGCTCAAGTTGATAACATACTAAGCTAGTTGCAAATTAATTTGGAGATAAAATATGCAAATGTACAAAAAGGGTGAATAAATTCTTTAGCAGCCCTACCCAAAGAGGGTTCAGTTGGTGCATTTGAACAGGCCCATACTCTACTAGGGGCCCAATATTTTAAGTCCATGTATTATACCTAAGTCCGTCCCAAGTTCGTGAACTAGTGGGGGTGAAATCCGAAAGCGGGAAGTAGGGAAAAATGTGATAATGATGACTGCTTCACGCCTTCACCCACCAATCTCGGTAACCAATGGTTCAATCTCGAAAATCAGGAAGAAACGAGGATTCAATTTCTGCAAGTCTCCAACGGTATGATCTCGATTTCTCAAACATATGCTTAATGTTTGTTCTTCATTCTTTCTCTATTGAACTGAATCAACCGAAATTACTCTTCGTATTTGCTTTTTTTCTCATCTTCTGATCTAGTGATATTCTTTCTCTCTCAATGGATATTGTTCCAATTCCAAGTTTCCAACTTCCGAATTGGAATTGCTGAATCGATCGGGATTGAAGCAGACTTAGTGTTTACAGACTTACCCTAAGGTATATGTTTTAATGTTTTAGTGTTTATAGACTTACAGTTTTAAGATTTTCTAACTTTCTGAAATTGATTCTGATTCACTTCCTCTTCAGATCGGTCTCAATTTTCAGTTCCAACCGGTTCTGTGAAATTGAAGATTTTCTAGTTTCACGGTTTTTGAAATTGATCAAGGTATATGTTTTATAGTTTCACGTTTTCTGAAATTGAAGATTTTTAGTTTCACTGTTTCTGATTTTGTAGTGATGTTTTTGTTTCATATTTTCATTTTGGTTCGTTGAAAATGAAACACCATCGCTTAAGGATTTTTATAAAATACCCTTTTAGAACCAATATATTATCATCATTATTCAAAAATCTCATTTTGGTGAAAAATTTATATCTCAAAAGCTTCAAAAGAGTCTCTTTACGTTTAAAATCATTTTAAAACACATGGGATTTCGTTAAAAACTTGTTTCAGAGTTAAAGTTGCGGAAAATCATTTGGTCCCACTTAGATAAAACATCTTGGTTTTTAAAATAGCGAGGTTCTTACAATTCAAATGCGATTACACAGTTTAAAATGAAACCCCACAACCTGTGGCCTTCTAAAACATCCAGCACCTCTAAAGTCCTCTAAAATCCTCAACCTGAGTACACATCAAAATAAGTTAGGCAATTGAAATGCCTAGTGAGCTTACCCGAGGTTGACCCATTTCGAGTGGGCAGTGAACTACCACACTCGGGACAACCCCCAAAAATAGATTTGACACACACTTCAAAAGTTGTTTAACTCATCATATCAAAAGTTGCATAAAACATTAGTACGTCATAAAGGTTTACTATAAAATGGATAGTTATGGAATGCAATGCAATGCATGATGCAACTATCACAACCCATGTCCATCTTATAAAAGTCGAACTCACCACAATGGCACTTACTTAAGTTCACAAATGACACGCACAAAACATATCACTCGATCCCCGTATAGGTTAAACTAGAACTAGTGGCCATCACAAGAGCCCCATGAGGGTTAGCAACTCCCTCATGCATTCCCTATTGTCGGGAACAACGTCTCCTCACCCTCTTTATTTTAGAGAAGGGAAAAACTCAAAATGTCTTCATAACGTCTCCTACATCCTTTTTAATTGAGGAAAGGACAAAACTCAATACGTCTTCATAACGTCTCCTCATCATTTTAATTGAGAAAAGGAAAAAACTCGATCTCAAGGCATCACACGGTCAAACCCATCCTATATGTAATCCAATACACAAATAGGATGCTCAATACATCTTTCAAAACAACATCATAATCTTTATTTGAAAATATCTTTAAAAGGACTCATTTCATGTAATGCACACATAGAACTAATACATCAAGTAGCAAATAAAAGCATGCATGAAAATAATAGATAACACACACAAAAGATTGTAATTGGTATGTGTACTCCCGGTAAACTCACCCAAGGTCAACTGACAAGTCAACACTAGCTCCACACACGGGTTTGATTCATTTGGAGGCGCTCCTAGACATCATTTCATCCATCACATCCTCTTAGTTGAGTGCTAGCTCAAGTCCTTAGTCTCGCCTCGAAGTCATTACAACATATCTCCTTCCTACAATACAAGAACGGAAGGTGTCATACTCGATTCATCTAAAAGTTGTACTATACTTACTTCTTTATAACTAAGAAGGAGCCATCATCCATCATCCCAAAATGAAGTCATTGACTCTCTAATATGAGAAAATGAAGGGTTTTCTAGAAAACAATGAACAAATAATTTCTTATGGTTCACATGCAACCCTAGAAAGATCTATGTTTTCTTCTATGAAGATAATAAACTAAAACCTAAAGGCCAACAATATTTTCTAAAGATCAAAACTGAGAAAACCAACCTTTTGATCTTGTTCTTGAAGCTAGCAGCATAAGTGTCCTGCCTCAAATGAAAGTCACACCCAAAGCAATGGAGAAGACAGTCCAGCAGAGTAATCTCAGTGAGAGTTGGCGTAGGATTAGGGTTCCCAGGGGATCCCTATTTATAGATCTCAGGTGGTACAGCTTGAAACCCTAGAGCCCATCTTTGGTAAGCCTTTTACCAATTGGGCAAGGCTTTCTCTAAACCCTAATTAGGGTTTCGAGATTTATGGTGCCCACACCATAAACTCGCCACCTTCCACCCATGTACACTGGCCAGTCAATATTCAACTATTGAATAATTACAGAACCAGTCCCTGCACTTTTAATTAATTAATTTAATCACTGAATTAAATCCAATTAATTCTAGATTAAATCTTAATTAATTATTATAGTTTCTAATTAATATATTAACACTTAAATATATTAATAAACCATTTAATTAATTCTATTGATTTATTATACATTTAATAAATCAACCTTTTACTCTACTGAACTCTATCCTAACCTCCAGCTATGAGGGCAACCCAAATGGACTTTGCTTCAATTAACAAGATAAATATAAATATAAAGTCATGGCTTAGACACCTAATCCAACAGTCTCCCACTTGGATAAGTCTATGACTTTAATTTATCTTCTGATTAATAAACAATCTGCAGCTTCCAAGAAACTGCTGTCGAACTCTGACCCAGTCAGTTCTGTCCATAGATAAGTGATCATATGATCCTTCATCCAACAAGATATTTTCAGACACGAGACATGGATTGAGATCAATCTCTGTCCGATACTCTGTTTCCCGATTTCCGATTCTGCTTATGACTTTCGGACTTCTAATTGAACACATCAATTTAGTCTAGGCTGGCCAGCACTTTAGTCAACTTCAAAATCATCAAGCGGCCTACAAATATCTGTTTCCCATCAGGGTCAAGGAACGAATAAGCTTCGACTCATATGATTGTGTCTTTTACTTATCAAATCGTACACAACAATGCGTTTTGTAACATCGAGTTATCGATGCGTTTTCGCATTATCAATGCATAACCGACTCGTAAATTTCAACTCATATGTCTCCGCTTCAAGATCATACGATATTATCGTCTCAACATTGCTCGTGATGTAATCCATGAAGCAATCTGTTGAGCGCGGGTTTATCCAACACTCAAATCTCTATTTCTAAGTACTCATGAACGTTGTAGCAGTCTTACTGCAATGTCTAACTCCTTAGAAAATCTACAAACCAATTCACGATAGTCTTTGTTCATACTTACTCCCGATAAGTATGAGCGACTGTGGACTTTTGAATAATCAAATTATTCGGGAAGTGAAACATGCAAAATTGAAACATAAAATCTGACCGGTGGCTACTCTTGCCTAATTACCAAGTCTCCACGAGGTAATCACCAAGTCGGATTTTACATAAAACTATTATCGGTTTCTAGATTCCTTTTAAACTATTTAATTCGTGCTATGTATCTATGTCTACTTGACCTTTCACTCTTTCTATGTATTCAAATGTTATACATTTATACACTTTATCCGATCGGATATCCTTCCGATGATATTTCAATTTAGGTCATACCGTCATTCTCACTAACAACTCCATTCTATGTACTGTGACTTTCCATGGTTCTCGGGATCTTTAGTCCACATGACTGCACCCTAAGACTATTTCGAGGTGTTACGATGTGCCGGTGAGCCACACGCGCTCCATCAGAATGCCAACGAAATTCTTTAACCATTAAGTCCTTATTTGAAAACTCTTTTCAAATTGTTATCAACATTCATCCCAATCATTTCCCAATGATTTCTCACGTATGTACAAAATCCATTAAGTATTCCCAGCCAGGTCATATCCTGAATCTGACTCACTATGCTCTAAGCATTAAGTCATCAAGACATGTTCATGACACTTCTAATCGATCCAAGAAACTTGTTGGATTCGATCCAGTCCTATTCTAAAATCTTTTGGAATCTTAGGATTACTTATAATCCTTTGTGTCACGACTTTTAATAACTATAACCTTTCGGAGACTTTTTCTCATGCATCTTGAATCTTATCAAGATCATGCTTACTATGGACAGTTCTATACTGATGACAACATCTATCTGATATATGTCAATGGATTATGTGAGTACGTTGCACCTTTCATACCTCTCATGCCAAATCATCACACTTTGCAATGACAGGAAACTCCTTTCCTGAGCTATGCATCTAGGGTCTCATCAAGATCATTTTGGCAGAGTTTCGATCTATCTCATAGACGTTTGTAACCACCTGAGCATGTCGTATGTCTATTAAGTCTTTCATAGCGATCCGTCTCTTGACACCAAGTCGTTACACTTTGTAATGAAAATAGACGTTTCGTAGAAGGATTATGTAACACACATATGGAGATAGATAATAGCGACGCTCCCACTGGCTTTGACACGGTTATGGACTATTCACAAAATCCAGAGCTTATGGCACACTTTTAAGAATCCAAACCTTTCTGACATCTTTATGGATATCTTTCAGCCCTTTCTCAAAATCCAATCTTTTGGCATATTTTGAGAATCTGAATATCCTTTCTTGCGAGATGCCCGTGGGGAAATCCCGGGCCCATGTACCTTTATACTGGCATATTCTTTGTGAGTCCCTATTAGTGTGCCGTGATCCACACGTGCTCCGCTAACGACTTACAATATGTAGTATCCTTTCGGATTTCATCTTCTATTGAGAGTGCTTCTCTCGAAGTCAATTACTTGACTCTGAGTATCGTCTCACTCAACCAGATGTTCAGAAGGTACGTTTTTGTCCATGTTGGTTTCTTTTGATGATTACTCCCACTGGTTTTAAGACCAGTTGTAAAATCAATCAAACTGTCACATAGACTGTATCTCATCCTAAGGTTCTCTTAATTGGCAGCAACCGGGCTCACCAATGCTTCCAACTAGTCGGATTGAAAATCCGTACCAACTATAGTGTTTTACCACTAATCGGTATGTCACCCTGATCATAACTACTTATGATGGTGATCAGTACTACTGGTCAAGAGAAGATTATGTCAGTATTAAAACAGAAAACTAATTTCTGGTCTAAGCCTAGTGATGACTAAAGGTTCTTTCACTTTGTTAATCCTGAACTCATTCAGGACTGTCCCAACTCCCACTGTTTCCTTAGAACATGAGTTCTTTCTAAAAGAGCTCTTTCTTTTCCAGGTACAGCGGGATAGCTAGTGAAACGGCATTTCTGATTAGGTTCAGGCTAGTCATGAGGTTCGGACGAACACTACAAGACCCTGGACCTTTAATGTACAAGTGGGACAATCCCAGCTTTACATTTCAGACAGTGTCTACAAAACCTACTTAGTTGAAGGATGTGGTTGGAATATGGTTTATCTGGTCTGACTGGTATAGTATTCAATGTATCGGAAACTAATTGACAATGTATCTCATACATTGAGGATCGAATTGTTTCGACCAATGCTCCATCATCTTCCCTAAGACACATTATAACTATTAATGTTCTTGGAAGAGAATGACTGTGAAACATTTTCCCAGTTTATGTTGTCACTCAGGTTCTGTGGGTCTTGTACTTCCTTTGAAGTCCTTGAACTGTTCAAGGTTTCAATTCAATCGCTTATTCTGATAAGCGCAGCCATATTCGTCATTCTGAATGACAAATATCGCGAAGTACAAACAATTGTGTTTTATTTGGAGATTCGAGCAATACATAGCAACTGATGTGTTCGTTGCTTCTAATCTCAATCTCTTTTACATCTATATGTAAACTTATGACTTTGTTAATTCTGTTCAAGACTTGCAATCTTTAGTTGACTCTGAGTCAACTGATTCCAAAATCCTATCCTCTGGATCTTTGGGTGATTCATTTCTTGCTACATGTGCTTTATAAAGAACTTAATCATCATTTGACTCTAAGTCAAATTATTCCAAAGTCCTGTCTAACTGGATCTTCGGTTGATTCATTTCTTGGCACATTAAGAACTCAACTCATCAAGTGACCCTAAGTCAAGTGATTCCAAAGTCCTGTCCAACTGGACCTTTGGTTGAATCGATTCTTATAACATTTAACAATCATAAGGGACACAATTCCTAAAATCCAAACACTTTGGATGCATTCAACATTCAAGTTATTACTAATCACATATTCAATACATTCATATAACATTTCAAGGATAATTTCAAACAACAGGTGTTAAAAGAAAATTGACAATTTTATTAAAACAAAATCCTTGAACAATGTATTATATGACGGACAATGTCAAATGCATCTAATAAGCTAATAACATGATTTAATATCTAGCTAAACTTCAAAACTGCATGAGCTGGAAATCCAATCCAAATGTGCTCCTATGCGCCAGAGTCCCGTACCTTACTTATTCCCTGCATACAAACCAAAATGTGACTATCACATTATGCATCAAGGAATTATGGAACAGGAGTTTTGTGGTTTTTAGATATACCTGAGCTTTCAAAAGTTTTTGACCTTGGAGCGTCTTCCAATCTTTCCGTGACTGTATCCGATTCTGTGGATTCCCAGCTTAAGACATATCCAGACGATCTGGATCGTTTCTTGCTGCGTCTTCCCATT
The DNA here is from genome assembly GCA_023525715.1 of Cichorium intybus. NCBI lineage: Eukaryota > Viridiplantae > Streptophyta > Magnoliopsida > Asterales > Asteraceae > Cichorium > Cichorium intybus. The sequence continues at coordinate 97,480,479 of CM042010.1, read as the reverse complement.
GGACTTAATCCAGAAGTAGCTGAACCATTGGAGCTATGGCTATCCAAGAGTGACTCGTATAAAGTCAACAGTGGACGCATTTCCATTAAGTTCTTTTTCTGGTCTTCCTTTCTATACGTTTGAATGAACAAATCGTACTTACTGGTCAGTGAAGCGAGTAGAGTGTTAATACTCGACTCCTGACTCATGGAATAACCAAGTTTGTGCAACTCGCCTATGTACGCTTCAATCTGAAGAACATGCGAATCGACGCTACTTCCTTCTTTTAACCTACACTCTGCAAGTCTTTTGAAGATTCTAGCTCGTTCCTCTTCAACCGGTTTTTGGAACCTTTCCTCAACCGATTGCATTAACTCATATGGCCCCAAGGATTCAAAATCCTTACGAAACTCGGGGTCAATGGTCAACAACATTAGGTCACAAATCTTTTCGGATTCATCAACTAACAAGTTATGCTTATTATAAAGGCTCTTTATGATGACTTGTTCCGGTGGAACCAGGATCGGATACTCGGTGAGATGAAGCTTGCCCGCAATGACGAGAACCATTCTCCAATTACGAAGCCATTCCTTACAGTTAAGGCCAGTCAGCCTTTCCATATTTAGCAGGTGCTTTCTGATGCTCTCAGAAATGGGTGAGGGAGGAGAATAGACACTTGATTCAAACATCTACAATAACCAGAATTTTATTAGTTTAACTTATCCTTTTAAATAATTACACAATATATTATTTATTAAGGCTAGGACCCAAAATGCCCCAACTATGGTGTGAAGAGGGATGTCGTAATTACAACATAATGGTCATTAAGGTAGATAATACACTTATCAATTTCATCTTATGAAATTCCTAGATCTGTTCAGACACATTGAACTATTCAATGGCATGTTTAGTCTCGGATGTGCCCCACTGTTTGTGACTGGGATGCCGAGGATCACAAACTGGGTGTGAATAACCATGCAAATTCGCTCGGTACTCTCGAAGTCAATTGTCATCTCTAATTAACGTGCCGGTTAACCACACACTCTCCGTTAATAATGACAAAACCGAGAAACCCATTGCAAGTCTTTGCGGACCCCAATTGGCGTGCCGGTAAACCACACACGCTCCACCAACGTTCCACAAAGTGCATTGTGCAATTCCATGGATTAGCACCAATTCGCATTTTTATCCTGAAGTAACTAGATTGGGTTTTGTTCAAGGTTCTAGTACTTTCAATTATAGCATTATACTTTTAAGAGGCTTAGCGGTTCTATCAAACCCGTTCGGCTAACGACACTTGACTGACCAGGAGAGCGGTGGGTAAGAGTAGATACCCATTAGACAGCCATTTTATAGGCAGTCGCCTTATACCCTCTTTATAGGACAGTTTTGTGAATGAGGCCTACTAGCGGTAAGACTAACCAATTTTCTTATATATAAATATTAACTTTTAATCATAAATATATAAGATATATTTTAATCTTATTAAAATATTTTAGAATTAATTTAATTATAATGTTCGCAATTTTTTAAGGAATTTTTGAAAATTTAAATTAATTGTTTAAGCAATTTAATTGGTCTTTTAATTAAACAATTTAATTAAACTAATTAAATCAAATATAGGCATCACAAAATTAATCAAATTAATTACCTATATTTATCCCTAGATTTCGAGATTTACAAGATATGGATAAAGGATTCTAGTTATTTAATTAATCAGCAATTACCAAAAATAACAATCCTAATATGGGCAGCAAATCAAGCAAATCAAGGGGGGGATAAAGGGGTGGCGGCTAGGGTTAGGAAACCCTAGCCTAGGCCACGAAATTTAAGCCACCCAAGGGTTTATTTTCGAAAAACCTTTGAACAAACAAGCAGTTTATATCAATTCATAAGAAAACAAGCCTATGCTCTGATACCACTGAAGGGTTTTCTAGCAAACAATGAACAAATAATTTCTTATGGTTCACATGCAACCCTAGAAAGATCTATGTTTTCTTCTATGAAGATAATAAACTAAAACCTAAAGGCCAACAATATTTTCTAAAGATCAAAACTGAGAAAACCAACCTTTTGATCTTATTCTTGAAGCTAGCAGCACAAGTGTCCTGCCTCAAATGAAAGTCACACCTAAAGCAATGGAGAAGATAGTCCAGCAGAGTAATCTCAGTGAGAGTTGGCGCAGGATTAGGGTTCCTAGGGGTTCCCTATTTATAGAACTCAGGTGGTACAGCTTGAAACCCTAGAGCCCATCTTTGGTAAGCCTTTTACCAATTAGGCAAGGCTTTCTCTAAACCCTAATTAGGGTTTCGAGATTTATGGTGCCCACACCATAAACTCGCCGCCTTCCACCCCTGTACACTGGCCAGTCAATATTCAACTATTGAATAATTATAGAACCGGTCCCTGTACTTTTAATTAATTAATTTAATCACTGAATTAAATCTAATTAATTCTAGATTAAATCTTAATTAATTATTATAGTTTCTAATTAATATATTAACACTTAAATATATTAATAAACCATTTAATTAATTCTATTGATTTATTACACAATTAATAAATCAACCTTTTACTCTACTGAACTCTATCCTAACCTCCAGCTATGAGGGAAACCAAAATGGACTTCGCTTCAATTAACAAGATAAATATAAATATAAAGTCATGGCTTAGACACCTAATCCAACAGAAAAATCTTAGTTAAAACATCCCCAAAGTTTGGCATTAAAACGAGGACCCAAGGCTCGATCCGTAAAGCTAAAAACTCCAAAAATGATGAAAATATGGAAAACCCTCTGACTCGGGTCGTTCTCCCTGACACGGGTCGTATCAGCACCCAACAGATTGCACAGACCCATTTACACGGGTCGTGTTCTGCAACACGGGTCGTAACGGCACGCTGTAGCTTCATTTTTGGTCCTTTTCAATCCCTTTTGACCCAATTCAACCCAAGACTAAATATATATGAAAATACACATCTAAGAAATCATTTCCAAGTTTTCAACCCCCAATCCATGTGTTCATGAGTTAAACCAAAGGAAACCACAATTCAAGTTCTTATCTCTTAACAGTGGTTAATGAACTAGGTTCCAAGTCAATCATTACACTTAATACCATTAAGTCCCAAATAAGTTCTTAACCAAGGTCATCCCTTAAGGGAGTCATTCCCACACAACTCTAAAGAAGATAGCCTCATGGAATTTCTAATTCTAATCATTGGTCCAAATGGTTAAAACCTATGGAATACCCAATTCCAATCCATCAATTGATAATTACAAGTGGAGATTCCTTCTTCCATTCCATGGAATCATTAGGAATGATGTTTACTCCATTATTACTTCCCAATTGGTGCAAATGATTTATTCATCCATTAAACAAAAAGATCCAGTCATCAAATACATGGATAAAACCCATTCCAACACCCAATTCCCATATTCTAGTGATTCAAGGTTCAAGATTACACATCAAGGGTTGGAATCCTTAGGGAATCATTAGAAATGAATCCCCTCATCCAAAATCACCATATTCATCCATCAATTTCTAGATTCCTCAACTATTCATCAAATCCCCAAATTATAGGGTTCATAACACCCAAATTAATCAAGTAATTGGATCTAGAGCATCCATGGATTGGATGTTGATAAAAAATATGAACTAGAATAATAAAGTAGAATTTGGGGTCCTAGAATTTCCTCCCCCAAATTACCAATTTCGGACTTGCACCAAACCCCACCTAAAAACGGGTTTACAAGATAGAATAGGAAGGGTTTATACCTTAGATTGCTAGGAAACTTCAAGGGTTCGCAAGAATCATCAAAACCGAGCTCCAATCTCTCAAGAACTAAAGAAAATCGCCATCTTCCTCTCTCTAATTTCGTGATTTTGCTGAAATGCGGGAAAACCCCCATCAAAACCTCACATACTTTAAGATGTGGCAAGAAGGGTCCCTAGAGTTTGGTCTTAAATCACCCAACACCCATAAAGTCAATTCTTCTAACTAGAAGTTTCTAATTTAACACTTATGCCCCAAATATAATTATTTATTTCATTTGAGTCATTCTCTAGGTCAACACTAACCCTTAGTTTTCCAATTTGACACAAACGGCCCGTTTCACGAATTTTTTTACAATTTAGGTCCTTAATATTAATTCAAGAAATTATTTGACATAATTTAAAATCCACATCAACTCCTTTATAATATCTTCTAATTTTATAAATCCATCACTAGTCAAATCTACTTAGGATAAGTTTGACCAACTTGACACTTTTAGTCCTTATGACAAAATTTCTCACATTTGGTTACAAATTTATTTTAAAACTATATTTGGCTCATTTAACCACAATATAAAAATATAACCACATATTAAATTTATTTATTCATTTGTTTCTTTATTTACAAATTAAGTTTTATTTGTTAGTTTAAGCCCAAAACTCCTAGGCCCAAAACACGGATGTTACAATTATCTACCCCTTAAAATGATTTCGTCCCCGGAATCACCGATAAGGAATTAAGTACCAATTTTTCAAACAAAATCTCAAAAGTTGCCCCTACTTAAATTTAAAATATTATAAAACTTGAAGTGCCATAAATTCCACTTTGTAAAACTGCTTTACTTCAAAGAATTACTTGTCTCGATTTTCGTTTCAATAATTGCTCTTCTTTAAAACATGAAAATATCAAACTTGAAATCTTTTTCAACTCGACCCCTTGTTTTTTCAAAAGATTTGAACACTCAACTTTGCGGTTAATGTTTTGGGGAAACCATTCTTTATCGAATCATTAACAAAATTCCAAAGAGATCATCAATCCCGGGAATTTAATAACGATTCATGATGGCCCCTTTGTCATTTATTTCTATAAAGGTCTTGCATTTTGTAAGATATACGCATCCAAAATTGTTTATATAAATTTTCTCAAAATTTTAACAATAATTTTGAAAAGATTGGCCTTACGTCATTCTTAAGTTCTTATTAGGGTAGGTTATTCACTACTTCACAAACCTCAAGGTGATTAACGGTTTAATCCTATGGCCTCTAGCTTCATCATGCATCCTTGTCTCATTGACAACGCCTAGTAATATCATATATTTTAGTCGTTGTTGAGCCTTATTCTTAGTGAAATTATATCACATATCTACTGGTATTACTCACTTTTCGTGCCAGCACTTGTTTGGAAAGAAATAATGAAAACAGGGACTAAAAGCGTGCAATTTGGAAGAAGTTTGAAGATCAAGGCAAAATCAGAAAATACGTACGCGCGCCACGGAAATCATCAAGGCGCGACGCGGTGATGAGGCGGTGGAACACATTCAAATTCCGAAGAAACGGGGATAAACCCCTAAGCGCGACGCGGGATCCATAAATGCGCGGCGCGATCTCGAGATTTTTGCAACTATAAATAGAGGCTTTTAGGTCGAAAAAACTAGCGAAGACCTGGTGTAGAATCGACCCCCAAGGCTCTTTGACTCCGAGATTCAGCTTCAAGAACCATCTTTTGGTATTTCTATGTTTTTACCTTTAATTTTTATTTAGTTCAATAGTTAGTGATAGTGGCTAGTATCTTTGGGAGTGACAACCATTGATATTTAGTTCTAGTTTCTGTTTTTGGACCTTTTGGTTACTGTTTTGTACCATTGGATCTGAGTTTTAAGTTAATGAATCATTTGGTTACAAGTTGTTGAAAAATGTTTTTGTATGTAACCATAATTGAAATAAGACGGACTGTTTTTATATTATCTAACAAATATTATCAGTTTATTTCAGGTTGCGTGGATTCGAGATTAAACGACAAAATAAGAAAATAATTTAAAAAAAAGATTGGAGTTAAATTTATCATTTATTAAACTTGATTATTGAGGAATAGTTATTTTAATTATTTTCTAAATAATTGATTTTGATAAAAGATGCAATTTAATAGAAAAAGAGTTTTAAAGCCAAAACAAAGTAAAATATAAAAGAAAATTAAATTAAATCTATTTAAAATGAATTTTTGGAAATATATTTTCTAAATAATTTATTTTATTAGACTTAATTAATTTTATAAATTAAAAATGATTTTTCCTAATTTATTTGAATTTATTTTGGATTTTAAATCATTTTAAAACTAAATAAAACAAAAGAAATCGGACCAGGCTAACTATTTGGCCCAGCCCAACAGATCCAGCCCAATATTCGGCCCACTCCAGCGACCCACCCAGCTTCGCCTGCTCCGGATCCGCCTTCTCCGATCCACGAACCGAACCGGCAACCCGGCGCACTCACATGTGACACGCGGACTTTACCCGCCCCAGATCTGACCCACTACCGAACCGTCCGACCATTTATACTCACATCAGGATTCGCGCGTCGACCCGTTTCCAAACCCGACCCAGGACCTGCGAATTCTGATGAAAATGTTACATTTCAGCCCCTAAACTTCCGAAATTCATCCAAAAATCACCCAAAACCCATTTTACACCCTTTATAACCATTTTTTACACCATTTCTTCATTTAACACTTAAACATTAAACCAAAAACTCTCCCAAAAACCTCTCCAACTTCCACCATCTTATTTACAACTTCCAAACACTCTTCAAAAACACCAAGAACACCAAGAACACCAAGATCAAAACCAAGAACACCAAGAACACCAAGAACACCTAGAGACACAGTCTATTAGAAATCCAGTCCAACCCTAAGCCAGTTCAGTCAATTTATTTGACGAACCTACTTGATAGACCAGTCGTTCCATCAGTCCAGTTACAAACCAGTTCAGTCAATTCATTTGACGAACCTACTTGATATACATATTTATATAATTATAGTTATTTATATTATTCATCGTTCTATGTATTTTAATTATAGTCATTTACATTATTTATCGCTTTAAGTCATTTAATTACTTTAATTTATATTATTTATCGTTTTATGTCATTTAAATACAGTTATTTATATTATTTATAGCTTTCAAGTTTATTTATATTCCGCAACTCTTATTATTTATTCCGCATATTATATTTAATATATATTTCTGTCACACGGTAAACGGTGCGAACCTTTATTTGTGGTGATCAGTTATTTTATTTTTCATCACAAGTAATTGCTTCTTTTCGGTATTTATGCTTGTTATTGGATTGTGCATGTTTGTTTTATGTTCTGATGCTTGAATGACCTTGATTGGACTGATTTCCCTTGCTGATTTCAGTGACCAACTATGGTTAGATTGTTGGTTTGAACTTAGCCAGTGACTGTTCATTTGGACTTTAGTTATTGGTTCAGTTTGTGCTTGATTTGTGTTTGATGTTGAATTGCCTTTGTTTGCTTCTGAATTAGAGATGCACTTCTGATTTCAGCAAGTGACTAGGTTTGGTTAGTAGTTTAGTTTAGTTTAGGCTCTTTGGGATTGATAGTCAAAAGCTAGGAACTAGGTCCTCTGAGTGTAGCTGTGACACTGTAGTTGGTAATCTGTCACCTGTCTCGACCACGTAACTCCTGTGGGTCGACCCTGACTTCCACCGTGCTAAGTGAGAGTGAGCTTATTTTCTTATTTTTGACCGCATGACGACCGCTACGATGTCAAATTTTGGCGCCGTTGCCGGGGAGTTGTGAGCTTGAGATTATGTGATTTGTAGGACTTGCTAGTTAGTTTCTTTTTAGTTGGTTAGTAAATTTTGATTTTTGCTTTTTTTATTTTTCGGGCGTGTTGCATTAGTGCATGCGTACCCATAGGGGTGAGCAATTATCCCCTTTGCCTTTTGACTTAGAGATTGAGCGAACTGCGCGCAAGATCCGTGCAAGTAGGCGTTTGAATACAATGAGTTTTAGTACTGTCAGTAGTAGTATGGTAAGTCTTTCCCAGGAACCCTCTGGTGAGGCAACGGGGATGTCTTTCATTCCCCCGGTTTTAGAATTTCACATTGGGAGCACGAGTGCTATTGGTGGTGCAGCTTCAGCCCCTACACCTATACCTTCATGCACTCCGCCGTCGATTCCACCATTTCAACCTTTATCCCAACCTCAATCCACAAACCCATTTACATCTGCCATGTCTTGGGGAGCGCCGACCCATGATGGCACCCCAGTATCTAGATAGCAGACACCTATTTCCCAACCCATTTCTCAACCAGCACCAGTACTTTTTAAACCTCAAACCACATTCCAACCTATACCACCGCAACATCTATACCAACAACCACCTCAACAGCAGTACCAGTATCAAAAGGCTGAGGAGAGATATGATGAAGAAGATGAAGGATGGGTTCCACCAGCACCATGGAACCATGGTCGGGGACCTCAAAGAAGAGCACAGCACTATCAACCACCACAAGGCCCGCAGAGATACAATAATAATCACTTTTACGGTAATCCTGCTCAACCTTTGTATTTTGCACAACCGAGGGGGCAATCGGTTGCATGACTCTTCCAGCCACGGGAGTACGATGATTCGTCGCCCATTTACATTCCTGAGGATATAGAATATCAAGTAGAAATTAGGCCTCGGTTGTTAGGGATACTATCGGAATTTAGGGGGTACAAACAGGATGACCCATACAATCACTTGTATGAGTTTATAGCCATAGCCAATGCTAATACCCCTAGGAATACTATTAAGAACCTTTTTAGACTAAGATTGTTCCCATTCACTCTTAAGGACAAATCCAAATATTGGTTTACATCCTTACCCTCGAATAGCATCACTACATGGGATCAACTCAAAGCTAAGTTCTTACAAGAATTTTATCCGGCAAGCAAGACGACAGAAATCAGGAGGGCTATTCAGGATTTCCAGCAGAAGACTGGAGAAGCTTTCCATGAAGCATGGGACCGTCTGAAAGAGCTGATGAGGTCATGCCATCATCACGATATTCCCAAGTGGCAACTGGTCAAGGTATTCTTTGAAGGAGCAAGTGAGACAAACCAAGCTATGTTTAACGCGTCATCTAGTGGCACTATTATGATGCAAGACCCGGAGGAGGCATGGCAGTTTTTGGAGCAGCTAAGTAATGGCTCCAAGGAAAATTTTTCTACAAGGAAGACAGTAGGAACTGCCGTAGCAATAGGAGCCGATGCCGACTGGAAAAAGGATGTGAAGAAGGAGATAAGTGAGCTCAATAGGAATTTCGATAGGCTTGTGTCTACTCTGCAGAATGGAGCTCAGAGTCAGCCACAAGGAAGTCAAGGAGGACCAAAGACTCAAGAAGAAAATCAAGTCTATGGTTAGGGTCAAGGACAGTATGGCAATGGACGACCCTATAGACCATAGAACCAAGGTCAGCAGAATTTCAATAACCAGAGGCAGAACAACCACCAAGGGCAATCATCCAACCTGCCCAGGCAGCATCAATCGACGAATGGCAATACCAATGGAAATGGTAGCAGCAACAATAGGGGGCCCAATAATTCCATCAACAATGCCCCAGGGACGCAGGAGGATCTGGTCGCGAAAATGTATGAAATGTTCAATACAACACAGCAGCAATCGCAGGCCAATGCGAAAGCCATCGTCAATATGGAAAGGCAAATTGCCCAAATTGAAAGGTTTTCCGCAACCATGAACTAAAAAACTAAGTTCACATGCAACCTAGAAAAGATCTATGTTTTCTTTCTTTGAACATGTAACTAATTCCTAAAGGCCAAACAAAAATTAACTAAAAGAATAAATCAGAAAAACTAACCTTTAGTTTTAATCTTGAAGCTAAGCAGCACAAGTGTCCTGCCTCAAATGAGATCACACCCAGGGAGCCAGAGGAAGGTCACGAAAATTCCAGAGAGAATAATAGAATGAGCACTAATAATGAGGCCTAGGGTTCCCTATTTATAGGGAAACAAGAAACCCTAGCCGTCAGCCATTTTCCGGATTATACGTACGCGCGTCGCGGCCTTTATATTGGCGCGCCGCGCGCCGCAATTCAACTATTGAATTCGTACGAATATGTACGCGCGTCGCGGCCTTTACATTGGCGCGCCGCAATTCAACTATTGAATTTGTACGACTTTAATCCTTGACTTCCTGATTAATCTAATTAATGCCACAGAAATTAATCCAATCAATTCCTGATTAATTATTAATCAATCAATATAGTTTCTAATTAATATATTACCACTTTAATATATTAACAAACCATATCTTTTATTTCTATTGATTTATTAATCTCATAATAAACCAACCTTTCTCTCTACCGAACTTTCTACCAAACCTCCAGCTATGAGGGCAACCCAAATGGACTTTGCTTCTATTAATTAGGTAAATACAAATTATAAGTCATGGCTTAGACACCTAATCCAACAGTCTCCCACTTGGATAAGTCTATGACTATAATTACCAATTTAACCTCTAATTAATCAGCAAACTGTAGCTTCCTAGAACCTGCTGCTGAACTCTGACCTAGTCAGTTCTGTCCATAGATAAGTGATCAGATGATCCTTCGTCCAACAAGATATTTTCAGACATGAGACATGGATTGAGATCAATCTCTGTCTGACACACTTTTTCCCGATTTCCGATTTTGCTTATGACTTTTAGACTTCTAATTGAACGAATCAATTCAGTCCTGGCTGGCCAGCGCTTCAGTCAACTTCAAAATCATCGAGTGGCAAACAGATATCTGTTTCCCGTCTGGGTCAAGGGATGAATAAGCTTCGACTAATATGTCATATCATTTACCCGACAAATCTCTCACAACAGCACGTTTTATAACACCGAGTTACCGATGCGTTTTCGTACTATCAATGAACAACCGCCTTGCAAATTATAACTCATATCTCTCCACTTTAAGACCATAAGATATTATCGTCTCAACATTGCTCGTGATATAATCCATGAAGCAATCCATTGAGCGCGGGTTTATCCAATACTCAAATCTCCATTTCCAAGTACTCATGAACGTTGCAGCAATCTTATTGCTATGTATAACTCCCTAGACAATCTACAAACCAATTCATGACAGTCTTCCTTCATACTTACTCCCTAAGAGTATGAACGAGTGTGGATATTTGAATAATCCAATTATTCAGGAAGTAAACATGCAAAAGCGAAACATAAAATCTGACTGGCAGCTACTCCTGCTTATTACCAAGTCTCCACGAGGTAATCACCAAGTCGGATTTATCATAACTATTATCGGTTTCTTATTCTCTTTTAAACTTTAAATTCAAGCCTTTTATATCTATGTCTATGACCTTTTCACTCTTTCTATGTATCCAAGTGTCTAACACTTATACACTTTATTGCAGATGATCCTATCGGATACTCTTCCGATGATATCTCAATTTGTCATTCTGACATTCTCTCTCACAACTCCATTCTGGTGATGTGTACCGTGACTGCCCATGGTTCTCGGGTCTTTAGTCTACATGACTACACCCTAAGACAATTTCGAGGTGTCATGATGTGCCGGTGAACCACACGCGCTCCATCAGAAACCAACTAAATTCTTTAACCATGAAGTCCTACAGCACCACGTTCTGGTGTAAACAATTACCGATTTGAAAACCCTTTCAAATCAATAACCCTAATCATTTCCCAATGATTTCTCACGTCTGTTTAAAAATCCATTCAGTATTCTCAGCCAGGCAATATCCTGAATCCAACTTACAATGCTCTAAGCATTAAGTCATCAGGATATGTTCATAACACTTCTGATTGGTCCAAGAGGCTCGTGGAACCTGATGTAATCTCATTCCAAACCCTTCGGAATCCTAAGATTACCAATAATCCTTGTGTCATGATTTCCGGAAACCATTTCCTTTCGGGGACTCTTTCTTATGCATCTTGAATCCCATCAAGATCATATTCTCAACGGCTAAGTCAATACTGTCAGTCTCATCTATCTGATAGATGTCTATGAACTACGTGAGTATGCTGCACCTCTTTTGTTTCTTTCATGCCAATTCATTACACTTTGCAATGACATGAAACTCCTTTCCTTGGGTTATGCATCTTGAATCTCATCAAGATCACATTGGCAGAATTCTGATCTATCTAATAGATATCCATAACCACCTGAGTATGTTGTATCTCTTAAAGTCTTTCATAGCGAACCGTTTCTTAACACCAAGTCATTACACTTTGTAATGATAAGAGACGTTTCCTAGAACCAGTATGTAACCCACATACAATGATAGCAGATAACAACGATACTCCCACTGGCTTTGACACCGTTATATGACTCTTTCGGACTATTCACAAAATCCAGAACTTATGGCACATTTTGCGAAACCGAAATCCAAACCTTTCCGACATATTAAAGGAAATCTTTTAGGTTATTCACAAAATCCAAACCTTTTGGCCTATTTTGAGAATCTGAATATCCTTTCTTGCGAGATACCCATGGGACGAATCCTGGGGCCATGTACCTTTTGTAATGGCATGCTCTATGTGAGTCCCTATTAGTGTGCCGGTAAACCACACACGCTCCACTAACGACTCACACTATGCCACGCAGAATCCTCTCGGATTTCATCTTCTATTGAGAGTGCATCTCACAGAATCAATTGCTTGACTCCAAGTGATGACTCATTCAACCAGATGTTCTGTAAGTACATTTCTATGTTCCCTTCTTTTGATGATTCAATTACTCCCACTGGTTCCTAGACCAGTTGTAAAGATCAATCAAATTGTCACATAGACTGTGTCTCGCGGTAAGGTTCTCTTATTTGGCAGCAACCGGGCTCACCAATGCTTCTAGCAGTCAGATTACTTATACATACCATCTTTTGTGTTTTACCACTACTCGGTATATCACCCAAATCATAACTCCTTATGACAGTGACAATAACTACTGGTCAAGCGAAGAAAGGGTATGTCATGTTTAACAGGAATCTAATTCCTGGTCAAGTCCCAGTGGTGACTAAAGGTTCTTTCACTTGGCTAAGCCCTGAACTCATTCAGAATTATTCTTACTCCCACTGTTTCCTTAGAACTTGAGTTCTTTCTAAAAGTACTCTTCTTTCAAAGGATAACCGGAGTGGCCAATGAAACGACATTGCTGATCAGTTTCAGGCTTGTCATGAGATTCAGATGAATGCTACATGACCCTGGACTTTCTATGTACTAGTGGGACGATCCCAGCTTTACATTTCAGACAGTGTCAACATAACCTACTTAGTCTAAGATGTGGTCGGAATATGGCTTCTGCGGTCTGACTGGTTGAATATTCAATTCATTGAAATATTAGTCGGAAATATATCCAGTGTATCTTATACACCGATGATCAAAACTATTTCGATCAATGCTCCATCATCTTCCCTAAGACACATTATAACCATTAGTGTTCTTGGAAGAGGATAAACCGTGAAACATTTTCTCAGTCTATGTAGTCATTCAGGTTCTGTTGATCTTATACTTCCTTTGAAATCCTTGAACACTTTAAGGTTCCAATCAATCAATTATTCCAATAAGCGAAGCCATATTTGTCAAACTATTTGGCAAATATTTTGAAGCATAACTAATCGCGTTCTGTTCGAATAATTGAGCAATACACAGTAACTTATGTGTCTGTCGCTCAAAATCTTAATGTCTTTACATCTCCATGTAAATTTATGACTTTGTTAATATTGTTCAAGACATGCAATCATCACCTGACTCCAAGTCAACTGATTCCAAAATCCTATCCATTGGATCTTTGGGTGATTCCTTTATTGCCACAATTAATTTTATTAAGCACTCAATTCATCATGTGACTCTAAATCAAATGATTCCAAAGTCCTGTCCAACTGGACCTTTGGTTGAAGTGATTCTCATAAAATTCACTTTAACAATCATAAAGAACACAATTTTATAAGTCCAATCCCATTGGATGTATCAACATTCAAGTTATTACCATTTATGCCATTACCACATTCACACAACATTTCGAGGATAATTAAAACAATCAAAACAAAATCAACATTTTATTAAAACACAAAAAAATCCTCGAACAATGTACTATGCGAATCCATGTCGTATGTGTCTATAAACTAATAACAAGAACAAATATCTAGCTTAACTCAAAAAACCGCACGAGCTCCAGATCCAATCCGAATATGCTCCTGTGCGACACCATCCCGCATCCTCCAGAGTTCGTGCATACAGAGCAAATGTGTGAAACACATCCTGTATCAAGGAAATGAGGATCAGGTGTTCTGAATTCTAAGATATTTATGAGTTTGCCAAACGGTTTGGCTTTGGAGCATTTTTCCAATCTTTCCGTGACTGTGTCCCATCTTATGGATTCCCAGTTTGAAACATCGAACAATCGGTCCAGACGATCTGGATCATTTCTTGATGCACCTTAATACTGGACTCAATCCTGAAGCAGCTGAATTAATGGAACTATGCTTCTCCATGAACGACTCATACAGAGTCGACATTGAATGCACTTCCACGATTGTCTTATCCGGCTACCCTTTCTGTTCATCTGGATGAACAGATCAGCGAGTTGAGCTAATGCTTAACTCCCGATCACAAAGGGAAACCAGTTTTATACTGTTCGCCTATGTATCCCTCAATCTCGGGAACATGCAAACTGGTGCTACTTCCTTCTAGCTTGCAACTTCAAGCTCTTTGAAGATCCTAGTTCGTTCCCTTTATTCAACCAGTTCACGGAACCTTTCCTGAACTAGCTGTGCTAACTTATCAGACCCCAGGAATTCTAAATCCCTGCGGAACTCGGGGTTAATGATCAATAGCATAAGGCAACGAACTTCCTTGGACTCAATAGTCAAGGAGTCATGCTCATCACAAGCTGCTGTGTGATGCCATGTTTGGGAGCGGACACTCAGTCGGATATGGTTCGCCAACAAAACTAAGAACTATTCTCTAATTGCAAAACCATATCTCATATTTCAGGCCAGTCAGCCTTACCATACTAAACAGGTGCTTTCTGAAGCTCTCAGAAATGGGTGAAGGAGGAGAAGGAGGAGAATGACATTTTCTTTAGACATATATAAAATTTGAATTTATTCGTTTAAATAATCCTTTTAAATAATTACCCAATATATATTATTTAACAAGGCTAGGATCCAAAATACCCCAACTATGCTGTGAAGAGGGATGTCGTAGTCACAACACAGTGGTCATTAAGGTAGATAACTATTATCAATTTCAGTCTTATGAAATTCCTAGATCTGTGAGATTCATTGAACTGTTCAATGGCATGTTTAATCTCGGATATGCCCCACCGTTTGTGATTGGGATGCCGAGAATCACAAACCGGGTGTGAATAACCATGCAAATTAGCTTGGTACTCTCGGGGTCCATTATCATCTCAAATTGATGTGCCGGTTAACCACACACGCTCCATCAACAATGATAACACCCGAGAAACCCATTGCCACTCTTTATGAACCCCCATTGGCGTGCCGGTAAACCACACACGCTCCACCAACGTTTCATAAAGTACAATGTGCAACTTCATGGATTAGCATCAAATTCACATTTTTCCTAAAGTAACTAGATTGGGAATTCTTGTACGGGTTCTAGTACTTTGATCATTATACTTTTAATGATTAAGCGGTCCTATCAAAACTGTTTGGCTAACGACCCTCCACTGATCAGGCGAGCGGTGGGTGAGAGTAAACACCCATTGGACCGCCATTTTATAGTCAGTCTCCTTATACCCACTTTATAGACCAGCTTCGTGAATGAGGCCTACTAATGATTTGACTAACCAATTTATCTTATACATATAGTATTAACTTTTAATAATATATATAAGATGTATTTTAAACCTTTTAAAATATTCCTGGTTTATCTTTTAATTTCCTGAAATTTAACTATTAAACTTCAAATTAAATTAAACCTTTAATTTGATTTAATTTATCTTTTAATTAAACTATTAATTAAATTAATTAAATCTTGATATTTTAAACCTTTTAAAATATTTTAGGATCTATCCTTTAATTTTCGAAATTTAACCATTAAATTAAAATTAAATTAAATCCCTTGAATTATCTTTTAATTAAACAATTAATTAAATTAATTCAAATGTAGATAGGTTTTTCCAAATTAATCAAATCAATTTAAACCTATCTTAAACCCCTAATTATCGAATTCAAACAAACTGGGTTTAAGGTTATCCATTTAATTAACCAATTAAAGTTACCAAAAATAGAAAACCTCCTAAAACCCTAACCATGAAAATCGAAAAAGAAGGGGGGAAGGGGCTAGGGTTTCAAAAACCCTAAACCCCAAAATCGAAATCAGGCCCAAAGGATTTATAAACATTAACCCTAATTTTAGGAAAACTATTACAGCCATTCAATAAGAAAACAACCAAACGCTCTGATACCACTGAAAGGTTTTCCGCAACCATGAACTAAAAAACTAAGTTCACATGCAACCTAGAAAAGATCTATGTTTTCTTTCTTTGAACATGTAACTAATTCCTAAAGGCCAAACAAAAATTAACTAAAAGAATAAATCAGAAAAACTAACCTTTAGTTTTAATCTTGAAGCTAAGCAGCACAAGTGTCCTGCCTCAAATGAGATCACACCCAGGGAGCCAGAGGAAGGTCATGAAAATTCCAGAGAGAATAATAGAATGAGCACTAATAATGAGGCCTAGGGTTCCCTATTTATAGGGAAACAAGAAACCCTAGCCGTCAGCCATTTTCCGGATTATACGTACGCGCGTCGCGGCCTTTACATTGGCGCGCCGCGCGCCGCAATTCAACTATTGAATTCGTACGAATATGTACGCGCGTCGCGGCCTTTACATTGGCGCACCGCGCGCCGCAATTCAACTATTGAATTTGTACGACTTTAATCATTGACTTCCTGATTAATCTAATTAATGCCACAGAAATTAATCTAATCAATTCCTGATTAATTATTAATCAATCAATATAGTTTCTAATTAATATATTAACACTTTAATATATTAACAAACCATATCTTTTATTTCTATTGATTTATTAATCTCATAATAAACCAACCTTTCTCTCTACCAAACCTCCAGCTATGAGGGCAACCCAAATGGACTTTGCTTCTATTAATTAGGTAAATACAAATTATAAGTCATGGCTTAGACACCTAATCCAACACAAATGGCTGAAGACCAATGGAAAAGAAATAATGGGAAGCTGCCAAGTACCACAGAAGTCAATCTGACCCATGGTCAGCGGGCCGGAAAGGAACATGTCAACACTGTCGATGCTGAACGGAGGAAAGTCACTCTGGAATATCTGCTAGAATCTGGAAATGAGGCACACAGTAAAGAATAAGAAGTTAAGGAAGGGGTAGAAATTGAAAAGGAAAATAGGAAAGACGAGGAATTAAAGGAAATTCTTGTTGAGAAGGAATCTCAACCAATGGAGAATAAGGATGGCCAGGAGGAACAGCAGCCGATCATAGCTGGGATCAAACAAAGAAAGAAGGAAAAGAAGGGGAAGACAAAGCAAGAAGCATCTAAATCGACAGGGCTATCGATGAACCAACCGCTGTGGGATGAACTTAAGAACGCTCCCGAGGATACAAGAATTCTTCGGGAGATGTATGAGAAAAACAGAAAAAGTAATATTCCCACACCTGGCACGGTGAGGTTGACTATTAAAGCGAGTGAGGCACTGTTGGGGACACTGCCCAAGAAAGAAAAGGATCCTGGATCACCACTGATCACTGCTACTGTAGGAGATGTGGGCATTCGGAACACCTTGCTAGATTTGGGAGCAAGTGTGAATGAGCTACCGGGATACTTGTATGATAAGTACAAGAATGAGGAATTAGAGCCAGCAAAAACTGTGTTACAGCTGGCTGATCAGTCAACTAGAGTATCCCGAGGTAAGCTTACTAATGTCATAGTAAAGGTTGGGGATTTCTTTTACCCAATGGACTTTTTAGTCATGGAGTATGAGAGTCAGGAGGATGCGCCTGCATTGATATTAGGACTCCCGTTCTTGGCTACAGCTGTTGGACATGATGGAGATGTTGGAAGCAAGGCACCAACAGTACGAGAAGGATGCGAGGGAAAGAGAAGCAAAGGTCTTTCAGCTCCTGGAAGCCCAGCAACAATGGAATAGCGAGGTTAGTGCAAGGATGACTGAGCTCACTTCGTTGATGACAATGATGGCCTATAATTTTGCACCAAATCACAAGGAGATGCCATCAGAAATTCAAGACGAATAGGAGAAGGAACATCACATCTGGCTGAAGACGTTAAACTTAGCGCTTGTTGGGAGGCAACCCATCTTTTCATAGGTCCGATACTGTATTCTTAGGGTAATTAGGAAATTATATAATCGTCATTTGCAGGTATTATTGGTCCAAGGCAAGTGTGGGATTGTTTTGAAGAAATTTGGATTTTGGATGACCGCGTCACGGTCAGGCAGATTGCGCGCTGCGGGATCGTAAACCAACCGGATGCGCAGGGGTTGATTTGGGAGTACGCGCGCCGCGGTTAGCTCATATCCGCGCCGCGGGAATTTATCGGTCAGAATCCTTCGATATTAAGGTAAGCCGCGACACTATTCACACACACCATGCCTCGGAGCTCTGATCATCGAAAATTTCTCGTGTTTTTTCTTGCTCAATTCATTCCTACTACCAAGGTACGTCGTTCTAACTAGCTTTTTCGTGTTAAAACTAGTGATTAGGCAGTGATTTGGTTGATTTCTCCAAAAACTCAAAAACTTAGAAATCGTCAATGCTGACTCGTAGGGTATTTATTTTGCCAAATAATGACCCTAGATGAGTTAGTCGGCACTTAGGCTACCTTGTAGTGTATTTGGATTGAGTTTAAACGGGTTAAATCGTGATTTTGAACTTTGAATTGGAAACAGCCGCTCGCCGCGCCGTGCCCTGGTTCTAGGGCCGCGCCGCGGTGCGGTGGAGAAGAAAAGGACTTAATTTGCAAAAAAATTTCATTTTGTGCAGATGTCGTTCAGATTAGACCACCAGTTTCTTCAATTCCCCGCTGAGCTAGACAGTTCAGTGGAGTACATTTCAAAGAGGGATGCCCTCATCGGTCGCCGGGTTCTCGAGGCGACGATCATCGATCGGGACATCCTGCGAGACGTCGGGCTTTGGGGCGAGATCGAACCATTTTTGCACCGCACATGGGTTAATGGAGAGGCCAGGTTCACATGCCGTGGCTGGGACAGCCTCATGGCCACCGGGGAGGACACAATATATATCGAGCTTCTGTTGGAGTTCCTATCTACTGTTTGTTTTGCACCGGGTTCTCAGGAGGCCCGTTCCAGGCTCGTACGGTTTAGATTGGGGGTGTGCACAGGGAGTGCAACCTCCGGGAGTTTGGGAGGCGCAC
Source organism: Cichorium intybus (assembly GCA_023525715.1). NCBI lineage: Eukaryota > Viridiplantae > Streptophyta > Magnoliopsida > Asterales > Asteraceae > Cichorium > Cichorium intybus. The sequence continues at coordinate 97,461,279 of CM042010.1, read as the reverse complement.
TGGTATATACACAGAGGCGGATCTACAGCATCGCCACTTCACGCAATTCCTTGCGGCATGTATTCAGGGGCAACCCGAGAGGGCTGCCAATATGGAGGTTTGGACACCGCTGTCCAATGTATTCTACGAGGCAGGGACATCCAAAGATAGTCATCTTCGCGACCCACTTCATCGACTCATGTACCGGATCGTCTCCACCTCCATCATGCATCGGGAGGGGGCGAGAAGGTGTCCGGCAAGGACATGACGTATCTCTGGGTCCTCCTTGACCCCTCCAGGTTCCTTCACCTCCTGTTCGCCCTAGCCGTCACCCAGTCCACCCATGCGACGGGTGCATTCGCCAACAGTCCCCTGGGCCGTGGGTATTTCATCACCCGCTTGGCCCGCTCGTACCGGATTCTTACTGCTCCGGTTGTGGCATCCTTGACCGCTCTACCTCCAGTTCGTACCACAGCCTGAGCCCTGGAGAAGATGGGGCTGATTGAGCAGCAGCGCCCGGGCCAGTTTGTGAGGGTGGCGACTGAGGCACCCCAGGACCCCCTGCCAACATACGCTCAGCCGGGTAGGAGACGTCAGAAGCCGGCGGCACCAGCAGATCCAGCGCCACCACAGCCACAGCAGGAGGAGGTGACAGAGATGAGGCAACTGCAGGATCGAGTCGCCAGGATGGAGGACCAGCTGGAGTGGATCGGGAAGGTACTTTTGGAGTAAGCCACACAGCAGCGACAGCGCCCCCGACCATTCCTAGCCCGAGCACATGATCATGATGCTGGTTCTTCCAAGCCACCAGGTGGCGATTGATGTATTTTCTTTTTCTTTTTGGATATATGTATTGTACTTATGACACTACTATCTTTCAGTTATTTATATTTTATTTGTGTATATTCTGGTTGCATTTGATGTTTTTGTTGAGTCATGCATGTTATACCAAAAATTGGGAGGAGTTGTTCCAAGCAAGTGTGGGGTCACCGTGCCCCCTCTACTTGCTTTGACTACCGGCGTGTTCACTGTTGCGCTACAACTCCAGAACGCGAAATCGAGGACCTTTTTGTTCGTATTTTCCGTCCAAAGGGGTAACTCTTTCTCCCTTGTTTTGAATCTAATTTTGTACAACGGGGACGTTGTACGATTTTAAGTGTGGGATGTGGACGATCGAAAGAGTAGTTTTTTGAAATTTTTGCAGAAATGACTGATTTTCAAAATTTTAGCAACTTTTTCAAAATTTTTATTAGATTATAATTTTGAAATGAATAGTTTGTGATTGTTTATAGCATTAGTATTTTTCGAGAAATACTATGTAGTTGTGATCATATTATTAGTTGAGTCAAATAAGTTGAGTTTTAGGAGTTAGAAGATTGGACTGTTTTAGGATTGGAATTTAGGAAGGAACTGTCAATCAGTGGCCTTTGTTGTTCGAGTCGGTAGGTCTAAAATGGGTGGGCCTTATGCACCTTGCCACCTAAGATCGTCTGGTCTGGGATGGTATTTTCGAAAGCTCACTACACGGACAACAACGAAAGTCATTGACAATTCTTTAATGGCCTTTAGAATCTGAATGAGTATGTACACTTCGTTGTGGACAGAAAATTTGTAATCAAGGGTTCTCTAGAAAGCCATGAATTCCAAAGAACATTCCGATTATGTTTTCACGAACTATTTCATTCTAACTCATAAGGCAATAAGCTTTGAAGCTGAACACAGTAAAAAATTGTTTGAATCTTAGTTGAAATCTATTAAAAACTCTCTTGCTTGAGGACAAGCAAGGCACAAGTGTGGGGTGTTTTACAATGCCTAGTAATATCATATATTTTAGTCGTTGTTGAGCCCTATTCTTAGTGAAATTATATCACATATCTACTGGTATTACTCACTTTTCGTGCCAGCACTTGTTTGGAAAGAAATAATGAAAACAGGGACTAAAAGCGTGCAATTTGGAAGAAGTTTGAAGATCAAGGCAAAATCAGAAAATACGTACGCGCGCCGCGGAAATCATCAAGGCGCGATGCGGTGATGAGGCGGTGGAACACATTCAAATTCTGAAGAAACGGGGATAAACCCCTAAGCACGACGCGGGATCCATAAATGCGCGGCGCGGTCTCGAGATTTTTGCAACTATAAATAGAGGCTTTTAGGTCGAAAAAACTAGCGAAGACCTGGTGTAGAATCGACCCCCAAGGCTCTTTGACTCCGAGATTCAGCTTCAAGAACCATCTTTTGGTATTTCTATGTTTTTATCTTTAATTTTCATTTAGTTCAATAGTTAGTGATAGTGGCTAGTATCTTTGGGAGTGACAACCATTGATATTTAGTTCTAGTTTCTGTTTTTGGACCTTTTGGTTACTGTTTTGTACCATTGGATCTGAGTTTTAAGTTAATGAATCATTTGGTTACAAGTAATTGCTTCTTTTCGGTATTTATGCTTGTTATTGGATTGTGCATGTTTGTTTTATGTTTGGATGCTTGAATGACCATGATTGGACTGATTTCCCTTGCTGATTTCAGTGACCAACTAAGGTTAGATTGTTGGTTTGAACTTAGCCAGTGACTGTTCATTTGGACTTTAGTTATTGGTTCAGTTTGTGCTTGATTTGTGTTTGATGTTGAATTGCCTTTGTTTGCTTCTGAATTAGAGATGCACTTCTGATTTTAGCAAGTGACTAGGTTTGGTTAGTAGTTTAGTTTAGTTTAGGCTTTTTTGGATTGATAGTCAAAAGCTAGGAACTAGGTCCTCTGACTGTAGCTGTGACACTGCAGTTGGTAATCTGTCACCTGTCTCGACCACGTAACTCCTGTGGATCGACCCTGAGTTCCACTGTGCTAAGTGAGAGTGAGGTTATTTTCTTATTTTTGACCGCATGACGACCGCTACGATGTCACTCATCACCCTAACATGAATTAGTAAATCACTATTCCCATAAGGTTCCATTAGTCACTAAGCCATCGCTAACTACTAACGATGCCTACTAATATCAAGTATTTTAGTCGTCATTAGGCCCTATTTTGAGTGAAACTATATCGTATAAATTGTGGTATTACTCACTTTTCGTGTCTAGTGCTTGTGTGTGAAAAAAGATATAAACAGGGGCTAAAGGCGTACAAAATGAAGAAGTTTTGGATAAAGTTCACTTTCAGTCGAAAAGACATACACGCCGCGGCATGAGTGCACGCGCGTCGCGGAAAGTCAAGGATCTGATGATGACTTGAAATTCAAAGATCGAGAAACGAGGATATGGATAAGGGCGCGACGCAGATTTTGCCCTTGCGCACCGCGATTAACTCGATTTTGCAACTATAAATAGACGCATCTAGGTCGAGTTTCGAGAGCGAAGAACAAACCCAAAGGTTGAACCTAGGCTTCTTCGACTCGTGGTTTCTGAATTCAGTAGTCATAAGTTGGTATTTTCATGTTTTTCATTTATTTTTAATATTTTATAGTTTAAATTATCGCTTGATTCCATCGATTCGGGATTGTAGAATCTGTTGAGACGAGTTTGATTTGGATTATTTTCGAAGTCAGAACCTTGAGACTTCTGGTTTTGGTTTTTATTCAATACAATCATTCGGTTAAGGTTATTTTGCGTGTTTTCGATATTTGTTTACGTTTATTTGTTTGTTGGATGGTTTTGGATAGTTAATTGCTTGTTGGTTTGGAGTTTGGAATTGTTTATTTTGGTTAATGCTAGCTTTAGTTTTCGGTATTTCATTTTATTGGTTTTCAGGAAGTGTAAGGAATGCCGCCAACTATAGCGTGACACTATAGTTTGGTTTATTCTGAAACTATATTTTAACCACTTGACTCCCACAGATCGACCATTGCTGCTACTATACTAGTGTGCGTGTAAGGTTTAATTTTCTATATTTGACCGCATAACGACCTAGGCGTGTCAAATTTTGGCGTCGTTGCCGGGGAGTTGTGCGCTTAAACTAGAGTGTCAGTGGTTTTGTTTTCTGATTTTGGTTTTTGATTTTGGTTATTTAGTTGATTTAGTAATTTGGTTTTTGGTTTTGACGGTCGTTTGCACTTATGCATGCGTACGCGTTGAGGTGAACAAGCATCACCTCTTTTGTTTGATTCTGATATTGAACGAACCGTACGCAGAACTCGTGTGCGTAGGCGCTTGATCAATATGAGTCCAGATAATGTTACAGTCGAGGACATTACCAATGAGCCAACGGGCGAGGTAATGGGGGAAGCATCATTTATACCCCCGGTTTCATCAGAATTTCATATAGGTTCTACTAATGCTAATGGTTGTGCAGTTTCAGCCCCTGCACCCATTCCATCATGCACTCAGACTACTGTTCCACCTTAGAGTCAACCAATTACCAACCCTATTGGGAACCCTGCTTCTGCTGTGTTGACTTGGGGAGTACCGACCCGAGATGGTACCCCACATCCACGTCAGCCAGTACAAGTTTCCCAACCGCAACCACAACACCAACCACCCATTTATAAACCTCAACCACCTTTTCAACCCATACCACAACCACAACCAAAACCTCAAATACAAAAGCCTTAGCCGCAACAATATCAATACCAAGATGGATATACAGGCTATGATGACGAGGATGAAGGATGGATGTCGAACAATCCTGTTCAGCGGAATCAATAATGGAATCAAGGTCAGGGACCTCCGAGACGACAGCAATATCAACAGCAACAGGAAGGGCAAAAATATTATAACAACGAGTTATATAATGATGGTAATTTCGTTCCTCCCTTGTACTTTGCTCAACCGATCGGGCAGTTGGTTGCATCGCACTTCCAACCGCGGGAGTATGATGATGCATCGCCCATTTACTTTCCAGATAATGCTGATAGTCAGGTAGAAATTAGACCTCGGTTATTAGGAGTTTTACCTGAGTTTAGAGGATACAAGCACGACGATCCATATAATCATTTGTATGAGTTTTTGGCTATAGCAAATGCTAATATTCCTAGGAACACCAATATGAACATTTTTAGGTTAAGGCTATTTCCTTTTACTCTAAAAGATAAGGCTAAGTATTAGTTCACGTCCCTGCAACCAAATAGTATCACAACATGGGAACAACTTATGGCGAAATTCCTATAAGAGTTTTATCCTGCCAGCAAGACTACAAAAATCAGAAGAGTCATACAGGATTTTCAGCAAAAGCCTAGAGAGGCATTTCACGATGCATTTGAAAGATTAAAGGAGCTGATGCGATCCTGTCCACACCACGAGTTTCCACAATGGCAACTTGTTAAATTCTTTTTCGACAGTGTAGATGCAACCAACCAAGCCATGATCAATGCTTCATCTAATGAGACGATCATGATGCAAGATCCAGACGACGCCTGGAGATTTCTGGAGCAATTGAGCCATGGCTTGAAAGCAAGTGGACCTATAAGGGATAGGAAAGCATTTGTAGCAAGCATGGAAGTTGAGAATAAATGGAAAAAGGAGGAATGTTATCAGGTTGACATTACAGATGAATTGGTTCAACAATATACGCCTGAAGTGTTACAACAAGAAGTGATAGAATTTCCTGAAGAAGAAGATGCTAAGCAGAAAGACCATCTGGAAGAAGGAAAGGAAAAGGGATTGAAATACGAAGAATGCTCGCAAGTTGAGAAGTTACCAACAGAAATTCCCAAGACGCTGAAACCATCGTTACAAGAACCACCAACACTGGAGTTGAAGCCATTTCCAGCTCACCTCAAGTATAAATTCTTAGGAGAGAATGACAGTTTTTCGGTAATCTTATCAGCCGACTTAACAGTGGAACAAGAGAAAGCATTGTTGGAGGTTTTATCTAAGCATAAGGAAGCCATTGGATGGACAATTGCGGACCTGAAAGGAATTAGTCCTACGACATGCATGCATCGTAATATCATTGAAGAATGGACTAAACCCGCAAGAGACACTCAACGCAGGCTGAACCCGAACCTGAAGGAAGTAGTGAAGAACGAGGTATGAAAGTGGCTAGATGCAGGAATCATCTATCCAATTTCAGACAGTGAGTGGGTTAGCTCGACGCAAACGGTGCCGAAAAAGTCTGGTATCACCGTGGTGGATACCAAGGATGGCGACAAGGTATCTACAAGGCCTGTGACAGGTTGAAGGTTATGCATCGATTATAGGAAGCTCAATGCGGCGACCTCCAAATATCACTTTCCATTGCCATTCATTAATCCGATAGTGGAGAAGCTAGCAGGAGAGAAATATTATTGATTCTTAGACGGATATTCAGGCTATAATCAAATTGCAATCCACCTAGAAGATCAAGCGAAAACAACGTTCACTTGTCCTTATGTCACTTTCACATTTAGATGGATGCCATTTGGCTTGTGTAACGCACCAGCCACGTTTCAAAGATGTATGATGGAAATCTTCTCAGATATGATAGGAGAAGCTCTTGAGATTTTCATGGATGATTTTTCAATTTTTGGTTCGTCTTTTGAGGCCTGTTTGAGTCACCTGGAAAAGGTTCTGGACCGATGTGTGGAGTCTAACTTGGTGTTGAGTTGGGAAAAGAGTCATTTCATGGTTAGAGAAGGTATTGTCTTAGGACATGCGGTTTCTGAAAGAGGGTTTGAAGTGGACCGAGCAAAAGTCAAAGTAATTTCTACATTGCTGCCTCCAACATCAGAAAAGGGAGTTAGATCATTTTAGGACATGCTGGATGTTATCGGAGATTCATTAAGGACTTTAGTACAATTCCCAAACCGCTCTGTGGTCTTTTATTAAAGTGTAACACCCGGTTCCTCATACAAAGTACACCCAAAAGTTTTCGAACAATTATACATCAAATGGGTATACTTGTACTCAAGCCACGAAAACAAGATGTTATCAACATGTATAATTACACAAAAGGTACTTACAATTTGACCAGGCATTACAAATCAATCTAATACAACAAAAAAGACAGGCTCTAAACTTGTCAATCCCTCTTTATCACATGCCTTCCCCTATCACTGCTACAGATACCTGCAAAACAACATACAACTCAAGTTTAAGCTTATAAAAAAAGCTTAGTGAGTAATCTCAATCACACTCCACGAATCTCTCTCAATATACTTTCTCATCATTCTCCTTTGCTAATCTCATTAGAAAATATTCACCTTCTCTTAACTCTGAAACCTGCAAACATATTAGCTTTACAAACACCAGCTAATTATTAGTGTCATTAAGTCCATAATAAGTATCACAAATGATATTACTCATAAACTCAATCACACACACTCGCATATACTCATCTCACAATCAATTATACTCAATTATAACAACCATCGTGGTTGTAGCAATCAAACTCAAAGACTCTTTAACTCACTCACTCTAGCATATACTCTGCTCTTATACTCACATATAGACGGTAACTCGTCTCTTGTTATCCATAGATAACAAAACCACTCTAACTCTAAGCTACCGCAATATCAACATAACACACTACACACATATAGATACAACTGACTCGCCTAAGTCGTCGTGCGGTCAAAAATAGTAAAAATACCTAACACACACTAGTATAGCGGTAGTCAGGGTCGATCCGCAGGAGTTTGGTGGTTAGGACAAGACGACAGTATACCAACTGTAGTGTCACTCTACAGTCAGCGGTATTGTTTCTACTTTCCCAAAAACCAATAAAAGAAAAATACCAAACAAGTGCCAAAACCAAATCAAGCATGAACTAAACTAACTCAAATCAAGTTCTAGACTAAAGTTCCTTACTGAAATCAGAAACTAAATTCAGAATCCAGAAGCAAACAATCAATCCAGTACAATCAAACACATCCAATCATTAATAACATCAAACCGAATGATTAACTTTTATAAATCCAAAAACCAAACATCAAACAATATCCAAACACTCAAATATCAGATCTAAACTATCAACTATTCTACTGAAATCAGAAATTATGAATCCAAACAAACATTGATTACTCGATGGAAATCCCAATTGTGGAATACCTCGATACCAAGTTGATAAAACAACAGAAAAACTAAATTACTAACCAAAATATTGATTCCCACTGAAAAACTGACGAAATAATGCCTTCGGATCCCTCCTTCGCGTCCCGGGATGCTCTAAAAGTCAGACGGGACACCGCTATTTATAGTTGTGCGAAATTAGGGTTGCCGCGTCGCGGCCAAGCCTTTCCCGCGCCGCGCGTGTTGCCTTTTCCCGACTTTTCGGAGTTTAAAAGTCAAAAACGGAGATTTTATCTTTTTTTGACATTAGCGTCGCTAATGTGGAAATTAGGGTCGCTAATATTGCTTCTAGAAGATTCCTGGCGCGTGTTTGAAATTTGAATCTGCAGATTTTCCCTCCAGAGAACATTAGCGACGCTAACCTTAAAAGTTAGCGACGCTAATGTTCCAGGCTTCTATTTCTTGTCCGTTTTGCTCCGTAACTTCTCCAGAATTGCACTAAAACCCCTGCATTTACACTAAAAACATTTCCAAGCATTTTGGCACAAAAGTAAATTATATTAGCCAATTAATAAAGATAAATTAACTAAAACACGGCTAAACAACGCCTCAAATACTTGATATTACTAGGCGTTGTCAACATATATATATATATATATATATATATATATATATATATATATATATATATATATATATATATATATATATATATATATATATATATATATATATATAAACAAGGTATAACTCTTACTCAAGTATTCGAAAGTACTCACCAGATACCGACTTAGTACGTGGAACCCCCAAATCCGTGGTTCTACTCAGTCAACCATACAAACACGACAATAATCTCACAAATAACTCTAAAGGTATCCACTAGCAACATATATAACAATATATAGCTTAATCACAAAATCAAAGTTTAGGGTTTCAAAACCCCTAAACCGAGAAATTACTCACCTCAACGAATTAGGAATCAAGAACGCGTTTACGGGTTAGATCCGCATCACTCTATGCTTCCATATGCATCTCTAGGCTTAATTTCACTCAAAATCGCCTTATTTTGCTCTCAAAATCGCCTTATTTTGCTCGCAAAATCGTAAAGGGTCCATTTTTCTCGATTGAGAGTTTGCTGTCTATTTATATGGTCTACAGGCGTAACCCGACCCAGGTTAAGGAACACGACCCGGGTTCCTTTTATGACTTTTATTTCCGTTCGTTCAGTAGGTACAACACGACCCGGGTTAAAAAACACGACCCGTGTTGATTCCTTTTGGCATTTTTCAAACTCAAACTTCTCCCAAAAGGTCCTCTAACTGCACTAACACATATAACAACTTAACTAATCTTAATTAAACCAAGATTAGTACATAAGAGGGATTCCAACCTCTTCTCACTCATCAACAACTCAAAAGTCGAAGGAAATCACAAGGATCACCATACCTTTACGCTAAGCAAACTCATAGCTAGAATCACACCGACTATAAGGTAATAACTCTACTTACCTTACAAAGTATCTCAATTTAAAAATGGGTCTTATAAGTTCTCTCCTCCTTCAAAAGATTTCGTGCTCGGAATCTCTTAGATTAGGCACGGTCTATACAACTATCTCATCACCGCAATCATACATCACATACAATAGTGATATAATCCTCTCGTCAGCTCATATGACATTTATATATCATTACATTTAGAAACTTTCTCACTCGACTTCTCTTTTCGCAAAATCTTAACGCTCGCCATTATTCTCGTAAGATGATCTCTATAACCACATTGGTTGTTACCATTTCCACGTGGACAACCACTCACTCTTTCAGGGCACTCCCTTTGTTATAGCTTTGTCGATACAAAGGTATCGCACCTCACTCCTCAGGTGATACTCCAATCACTATCATCACTTACACACACATATATCTATGGCTCACATCGAGCCATATTCTCAGCGAACCATCCACTCTTTCTATAACACTAATCTCAATAGCTATTTGAGATTCAACTTCCGTTTCCAATCTCCTTGAAATGGTTTACTCTAACTCAATAAGGAAAACGGTCTCACTGATTGTAGGCTCACATTCTCTCTCAATTTACTCCTCCAATCACAACATGTCAATTATTGATTCCTCGTTAACACAGCTCATAAATACTAGGATAAAAATCCAGAAATAACAAAATATCAGAAACTATCTCGAGTTTCACTCACGCCTCCTCTGAATTTGTTATTTAATTCTCAACACTTTGGTCATACAAGACTTGTTTTAGTTGTCTCATCACCACAACCGATTTCAACTTCTCCGAAAGCTCATTTATCTCTGCTCCCACTTCAGCACACATATTAGGTTTTCCACCCAATATCCACCTAACAATCCTCTACCAATTGGCTCCTATTTATCTCAATTCAACAACATACCTCTCGATGTACTCACTTATTACATCCTCACTTATGTGGACAATCCACATCACGCTCTCATTCAATCGATAATCATAGCAAACTTAACAATTTATTATCAAATAAATTCTCAACACAATCACATATATTTCTCCCGATACATCATTAGTAAGTATTATCCCCTCACCATTTCTCCATCATTCTCATCTAAATATCTAATTCATCATAATGACACAAAATAAATCATACATACATACGGCTCGCCGTAATCTCTACACACAACTCGCAAAGAATTAATAATGTTCAACACCGCAATCTCTACGATGAGATCATATCTCATCACTCGACTAACTCATTAATCTCAAGAAAATAACTCAACATTATTACAACAAAATCTACTATCCATCGTCTCATACGAATAAGTAGTTTTGTTATCTCGATATTCACACATTTCTCTTATTAACAGTAATCGATTTGATTGCTAAGGAACGAATCCTATCAATCACAATCACAATTACTTTATAGTCTTTTTAACTCATTACATAATTATACAACTTTATCTCGTTCAACACTCAAGTATATCTCACATATTCTCAGATTAATATGTTAACACATATTTATAATTCAATATCATCCTCAGCATCGTTTAAACACAACTCACACATACTCAAAAATAGTACAGTCCTAATACTTCATATCATCATCATACAGTGTATGTATGTCAACACATAAGCACGAAACTGCAACATCACTCCAGCTCTGCTTATGGTACCCCGTACCGTCCTCATGTCTCGTCACTCACCCTATCTTACAGTACCCCGTACTGTCCTCCAAACTCACTACTCAACACTATCTCACGGTACCTCGTACTGTTCGTCGACCGCATTGCACAACACTCTCTTACGGTACCTCGTACCGTTCTCTGTTCTAACCAGTCAATGCTATGTCACGGTATCTCATACCATTCTCTGATCAAATCATGGTACCTCGTACCATTCTCTGATTTCAATCCATCTCCTCTCTGACTCTAGAGGGTCTCCCTAACGGTCTCGAGCCATTTAGACTCACCGTCACTTTTCTTTTTGTTTGAGTCACAAATGTCCACAGTACTCTAACCACAAGATGCTCGTTATGTGGTTTCTCAGAAATATGTGGTCTGAACCTCAACTACTCAATATGTGACCCCACATAATATGTGGTCTCAATCACATTTACTCGTTATGTAACCCCACAAAATATGTGGTCTCAACCACTTTGCTCGATATGTTGCCCCACAAAATATGTGGTCTCAACCACTTTTCTCGATATGTGGCCTCACAAAATATGTGGTCTCAATCACATATATTAGGCAATTAACTCAATCTCTAGGTCAATAAGGCATATATGAACCACTCTATGTTCTCTCACTTATAACCACAAGGTACTCTTTATGTGGTTACTCAAATATCATCTAATATCTCTGTCACAATTATCTGATTATGCGACAATTTCAAGTCAGAAAAACTCAATACTCAACATACCTATTCACAATCATGTATAATATGCATTCAACCACACACTCACCGTCTTTCTTAACTCATACTCTTTTAGCTATCTCAGCCATTCGTTTTTATCAATCATAAGTAGTAGTTATGTGGTCCCACAGAATATGTGGTCTCAACCACAAAGTACTCATACACAGAAATGTCGTCACATCTGTGAAACATCAAGCAATATATATATATACAATATCATAATTTATATATTTTCCACTATGTATATACTCAATATACACACTTCTCCATGGTTGCTAAGTATTCGCCAAGCAACCACTTATAATCTCAATTATACATAATCACAAAGCACTTGTTATGTGATATGTAAACCTTACCTCAAGTGAACACGAGATTATCATCTTGATGCTGGTTACTACACTTTATAATCTCACTTCTCTAACACATGTAATTTCAATTGATCTTTTATGTATCCATACATTTTACACATATTCTGCTACATGTATTATCAAAAATTAAACACATGTAGCTCGATACAACTAACATTTTATGTAAAATTACTTACATACCTCATAGCAACAAAATCTTGTCTTCTCATTAGCTGAAACTTGCATACTTCGGATCTCAACTCTTGAGTGTACTCGGCTATACTCACATGTCTCAACACTTAGCTCATGCTGAGCTTATGCTCATACTCTTTCTCAATATCTGTTGGAATTTCGCCTCAACCATGATCTCATCTCATCTTCAACTGGAATCTCGCCATCAGCTAAGATCTCATTTCAATTAATATCTCTTCTCATATTCTGCTGACCTATCATTATCAACTGAAATTCTCGTCACCTCATTATTTGATATCTCATATCAACCAAAATCTCGTCTCATCATCTGCTGTAGGTCCAACCGACTGTGACCAATTTCTCAACTCATCCTTCATCTGAATCCATATCTGTATTTACACACAGAAAACAACAAATAATAATATAAGAGAATAGTTATACTCAACTCATACACTAACATCTGCAGCCGTATCTTTTCAAGCATGTGATAGGGTATCTCTCTCCACGGTTAGGACTCTATACTCAAAGACCTAGTTCACTTAAACCATGCTCTGATACCAACTTGTAACACCTGATTCCTTATACAGAGTACACCAAATTTTTTTCGAACAATTACAAAAAAGGTCCTTACAATTTGACTAGGCATTACAAATAAATCTAATCCAACAAAAAGGACAGGCTCTAAACTTATCCATCTCTATTTATCACATGCCTTCCCTATCACTGCTACAGATACCTGCAAAACAACATACAACTCAAGTGTAAGCTTATAAAAAAAGCTTAGTGAGTAATCTCAATCACACTCCACGAATCTCGCTCAGTATACTTTCTCATCATTCTGCTTTGCTAATCTCATTAGCAAATATTCACCTTCTCTTAACTCTGAAACCTACAAACATATTAGCTTTACAAACACCAACTAATTATTAGTGTCATCGACTCAATAATAAGTATCACAACTAATACTACTCATAAACTCAATCACACACACTCGCATATACTCATCTCACAATCAATTATACTCAATTATAACAACTATCATGGTTGTAGCAATCAAACTCAAAGACTCTTTAACTCACTCACTATAGCATATACTCTGCTCTTATACTCAAATATAGACTATAACTCGTCTCTTATTATCCACGGATAACAGAACCACTCTAACTCTAAGCTACCGCAATATCAACATAACACACATATAGGTACAACATATATATATATATATATATATATATATATATATATATATATATATATATATATATATATATATATATATATATATATATATATATATATATATATATATATATATATATATATAGATAAGCGATCGGGTGAGGACTCTTCTTAAAGTGAGGACTCGTGAGGACACCTTAAAAAAATTGAAAAAAAATAAATAAAAAATATAAATAATAAAATGGATCATAGTACTATATTTGAGAAAAAAAAAATTTGGAAAAAAACTTTTGGATCATTATTTTTTTTTATAATGAAACAATGATCCACAAAATAAAATTTTTTGTGGATCATTTCTGTTTCTCAATGATCCAAATTTTTTTTTCCAAATTTTTTTAGATCATGATATAGTACTATTCTCTATTTTATGATTTGTATTTTTTTTATATTTTTTTTCAATTTTTTTGAGGTGTCCTTACGAGTCCTTACCGAAAAAAGAGTCCTCACCGGAACGGGACCCTATATATATATATATATATATATATATATATATAGGGTCCGGTTCCGGTGAGGACTCTTTTTTCGGTAAGGACTCGCAAGGACACCTTACAAAATTGAAAAAAAAATACAAATCATAAAATCGAGAATAGTACTATATCATTATCAAAAAAAATTGAAAAAAAATTTGCATCATTGCAAAACGTAATGATGCAATTTTTCTGTTTTTATTTTGGATCATTATTTCATTATAAAAAAATAATGATCCAAAAGCTTCTTTTTGAATCTTTTTTTTCTCCGATATAGTACTATGATCCATTTTATTATTTATATTTATTATATTTTTTTAAGGTGTCCTCGTAAGTCCTCACTTTAAGAAGAGTCCTCACCCGATCCTGATTCTATATATATATATATATATATATATATATATATATATATATATATATATATATATATATATATATATATATATATATATATATATATATATATATATATATATATATATATATATATATATATATATATATATATATATATATATATATATATATATATATATATATATATATATATATATATTATTTATATTATTTATATTTTTTTAAGGTGTCCTCGTAAGTCCTCACTTTAAGAAGAGTACTCACCCGATCCTGATTCTATATATATATATATATATATATATATATATATATATATATATATATATATATATATATATATATATATATATATATATATATATATATATATATACACACACACACACAACAGGGTATAACTCTTACTCAAGTATTCGAAAGTACTCACCTGATATCGACTTAGTATATGGAACTCCCAATTTACGCGTACCGGGCTCCTGTTCGCTAGACTTGGTTATATCACCGTAATCTAAATCAATTCTCCAACATTCACAATCATCTCAATAACATCTATCTCAAAGATGTATAAATCAAAAGAGGAAAAAGGTGTATAAACGGTAAATATCAACTCTATATTTACCGAAACCCCCAAATCCACGGTTCTACTCATTCAACCATAAAAACTCGACAATAATCTCACAAATAACTCTAAAGGCATCCACTAACAATCTAATAGCAACATATATAACAATATATAGCTAAATCACAAAATCAAAGGTTAGGGTTTCAAAACCCCTAAACTGAGAAATTACTCACCTCGACGAATTAGGAATCAAGAATGCGTTTACAGGGTTAGATCCGCATCACTTTATGCTTCCATATGCATTTCCAGGCTTAATTTCACTCAAAATCACGTTATTTTGCTCTCAAAATCGAAAAGGGTCCGTTTTTCTTCGAATGAGGGTTTGCTGTCTATTTATATGGTCTCCATGCATAACCCGTCCCGGGTTAAGGAACACGACCCAGGTTCCTTTTACTACTTTTATTTCCATTCGTTCAGTAGGTACAACACGACCCGGGTTAAAGAACACAACTCGTGTTGATTCCTTTTGGCATTTTTCAAACTCAAACTTCTCCCAAAAGGTTATCTAACCGCATTAACACATATAACAACTTAACTAATATTAATTAAACCAAGATTAGTACATAAGAGGGATTCCAACCTCTTTTCACTCATCAACAACTCAAAACTCGAAGGAAATCACAAGGATCGTCACACCTTAACGATAAGCAAACTCATAGCTAGAATCACACCGACTATAAGGTAATAACTCTACTTACCTTATAAAGTATCTTGTTGTGTTTTCAAACATACATATAAAACACCCAGAAACGGCACCAAGAAACTTGATGTGTTACGAGCATATATATGATTTTCGAAAATGATTTTAACATTAGTTTTACATTTTTAAACAGGGAAATACCATGTATGAATAGAACAACACAATAGGCAAGTGTACCTAGTCGATTGTAGTATAGTAATGGTAAATCCGGGTTGTCGGACCCAAGGGAAAACGGACATTTTTAAGTTAAGAAAATCAATTATCAATTAATAATTATTCAAGCAAACACTCAGAGGCGAGTTTTAATGAAAACTCGTAAAACTTTGATTATAAAATAAATGACGAAATAATAAATGATCATAACAAAAATAACAAGGGAAACTTTCGTCTAGGATCTGTTGATTCATATAAACCTATGTTGACTAGTTTTGATTATGTGCAATGAGTTAAAATAGGTTGCATTAAGTGGTAGGATCGTATGGTCAATTCACCAATTCTATGACTACTAAGTTAAAATAGCACAATGGTCATGCAACTAAATAACTTATAATCATCAAGTATTAATACAATCTAGCATGCAAACATAGCCCATATCCTAATGGTCATAGTGATATGTTCATACAATCAATGGTCATGAGTTGCAATTAAATGTGATATAAGTCTTATTTCACTAATCAAGTTTATAACTTAGATAACTTCCCTAGTTAAATGGTCAATAACTAGTCCCATGATATATAGTTGTCAATTACACATCACAATGGTTCATATAATCAATACGTTTAAATGGCCATTTAAACTTAATCATATGAAGATGGCTATCAAGAATACAAACTTTAACCACATTCAATATGTATAGCATGCAAGTTATATATCCTAACCGATGTTAAACTCGAATCAAGAACTAGATCAACACATATTATTTAATGAATCAACATCACCTAGGAAAAAGCTACGGAAAATATAAATTACAAAACATAAAAGTAAACATTAATACTTAGATTTGAATAAACCATCTAGTTATGTTTGATATGCTATTAGTGCAATGGATATTGAACGTTAAATATCGATTTCTAAAGTGATTAGATGTTTTGGTCCAACTACCTAATCCTATGATTATAAGGTCATTAATGGCAATGGTCATGCGATTATGTATTCCAAATAATCATGTATTGGTTCGTATCATACAAGGTTCATTCGAGCTTTTGATCTCAATAGTCATGACAATCAAATTAGTTTGTACAGATTGGCCCTCTAGTACAAACTTTGCATATACATACAAGATTCTACCTTCGTGACTTAACCCTAGGATTTGGTCCATCACTAGTCATATCTGCCTAATGGTCATAGCACAGTTATGATAAAAGTCATATAGTCAGATTGGTCCTCTAGACTAAAATAACTCAGCAATAAGTCCAAAAGAAAGGTTCTTTAACATATCTGATAGTCAAATGAATTATGCGAGATAAAATATAAAACGTTCAATATCCGATAAATAACAATCAAATCATAACCAGATAGTAATCAAATCTAAGTAATAAATAATGCAGATAACATAATCTGAAGAATACGGCCTAGGAAATCATAGAAGAATGCTAAACATATATAAAGCAAACCGAATGAAGTCCCGGCCGAACATTCTTCAAGCTCTCGATTCCATATGTTTCGAACCATCTCCCCCTCGATTCTACAAGCCTTTTGGCAGATGCAGGAAGCAAAATTCTGAATTTGGTGTTGTGGAGGTGCAGAGATGTCTTGTGGTCTGATTTGATTCCTCAAAGAAGAGCAGAAGGGCTTGTATTTATAGCTGGAACAGGCGTTGGGCGCAGTGCGCCCAAAGGGAGGCACAGTGCGCCTAAGTGGATCTCAGCACGTTGCTATCTTTATCGCTGGAAGAAGCACGTGGGTCTGCAGCTTTAATGTCGGATATGAGGCGCGGTGCGCCCAAAAGTAGGCGGGGTACGCCCTTGCACATGCATGGCATGTCCGTTGAATCATTGGATGAACGCACGCTTGATTATTTTACTCAAAAGTCGGACAAAAAGCGATTTCCGGAATCTTCATGGGCGCAGTGTGCCTAGATATGGGCGCGGTGCGCCCAAGCGGCTGGCAGTTTTGCACTTTGTTTCTTTTTAAGCTCAAATGTTCGTGTAATCCGTTCCTTAGCTCAAAACGCGTCTTTTTAGCTTCAAAACGAATATTTAAGCATATTAGGTATCTTTAGTTCATAACATGTATGAAACTAAACTAAAATCACACTGATATCGTGCGGAAAATATGTATAATTTACGCGATATCAAAATACCCCACACTTGAACTTTGCTTGTCCTCAAGCAAACTACAATTTATAACCAAGCCAAAAATTTGATATCCAAACAACTTTTCATACGCTCCCACAGATCTAGCGTTTATTACCGATGTTAAGAATAATGAATTAAGAATAAACATAGTAGATTATACCTAGTCCTATGTACATATTTTTAACTTTCCAAAATCTTAAATAAACTCTCTTTCTATAAACTACAAGTCTTTAGGTTGATAAATACTCATTTTTACATAACATCGAATACACCCATAAAAGATTCTTCTACCTCAAGACTTTTTGTCGAATTTCCCATATTTAGAATAAAAATCATGCTGGACTAAATTTATCAAGTTAAGTTATTATTTCCATTTTTTTTGTACCTTTGAAACTCGTGACTTTCTATGGAACTCTTGATTACAAATTTTCGACTCAAGACTGTACAGAGTCTACTAATTCAAATTACAAAGGCCACTAAGGAAATTCCATGACTTTCGATGACACCCGTGTAGCGAGCTTTCGACAATATTATCCCAAACCAGTTGGTTTTAGGTAATAAGGAGTAGAAATGCCCATAGGCCCCATTTTATTTCTACTTGCTCGAATGCCAAAGGCCACTGATTGAATTTTCCTTCCTGAGTCTCAATCTTATGGTATAACATTACTTGACTTCTGCTTTTTAACACATCAGATTTCTTGAGAATTTTTCTCATTTTAAGTTCATTTATCGAGGCTTATTTTCCTCAATTTAGTAACAGCATATAATTCGTGCATTTTTGCAAGTAGGGAAACTGACTCAATCTGTTTTGGCAAAAACTCAATTTTTAACAACTGATAAATTTTCAACGGGTCTATTTCATTATTTATGCAAAACATTTTGTAACTACCATCCTAAAAACTTGTCCTCTACAAAACTAGACTTTAGATAAAACAATGAAAAACAAAAATACACACATAAAATTAAATGTAACCTACAAATTTATTTTCAAAACATTTTTCTTAAACAATTATCTTTAGGTAGCGTTCAAAATTGGAAAAGATGTTCAAGATAAAAATTTTAAATTGGCTCAGTTAATCATTGCAGTATGACGTTCTAACCCTACACTTATATTATACAATAATTCTATTATATATATAATTCAAAACAGTAAAGGGAGCAAAATAGAACAGACTCCCCTTGGGTACCGGTTGACGTCATATATGAGGCTCTCTTTCCACATAAAAGAATTCATTGAACATGTTGCCAACATTGAATCTTAGCAAATCTGCATATGCATCACTCGGACAAAAATTATTCACACACAAATAAACACACAAAAATTAAATCACAAAAGTAAAAGTAATAACAACGAAAGAAAAATATCACTCATTTTGTGGTCCCTGAAGTTTCAAATCCGTGGCTACTGGTTTGCGGGTGTAGTGCGGCTGTGCGACTTTTGACCGTCGTCAATATCGTTGCCCCCACTGTAAAGAAGCGTCCCCCTTCTCAGTAGTAGCTGATTTTTAGCCATGTTACATTATGTACGACCAGTATCTGCCTCGGGTGTTTACGCGTCATGCACGTTTCCGTGTCGCGTAATTTTTGAAGTTGTCTTTTTTTTTTTCTCAATGCAATCCAGATTGTCGACGCGTCGCGTCCGGATGGCATACACGTCGCATTGCGTGAGCAGAAAAGACTTCAATGTTTTGTTACTTCATTTTTCCCGAAATATTCACCCCATACTTAAAATATGCTTAAGGTGTGCAAATATTTATTTTATGATTAGTGATATGTCAATCAAAGCAATAAAAATACATAACACACAAAAACAAATGTACAATCACACAAATATTAACTAATAATTTAATTTTCTATACAAAAAAATAAATCCGAATTCCCCGGCAACGGCGCCAAAAACTTGTTGTATTTTCAAACATACATATAAAACACCCAGAAACGGCACCAAGAAACTTGATGTGTTACGAGCATATATATGATTTTCGAAAATGATTTTCACATTAGTTTTACATTTTTAAACAGGGAAATACCATGTATGAATAGAACAACACAATAGGCAAGTGTACCTAGTCGATTGTAGTATAGTAATGGTAAATCCGGGTTGTCGGACCCAAGGGAAAACGGACATTTTTAAATTAAGAAAATTAATTATCAATTAATAATTATTCAAGCAAACACTCAGAGGCGAGTTTTAATGAAAACTCGTAAAACTTTGATTATAAAATAAATGACGAAATAATAAATGATCATAACAAAAATAACAAGGGAAACTTTCGTCTAGGATCTGTTGATTCATATAAACTTATGTTGACTAGTTTTGATTATGTGTAATGAGTTAAAATAGGTTGCATTAAGTGGTAGGATCGTATGGTCAAGTCACCAATTCTATGACTGCTAAGTTAAAATAGCACAATGGTCATGCAACTAAATAACATATAATCATCAAGTATTAATACAATCTAGCATGCAAACATAGCCCGTATCCTAATGGTCATAGTGATATGTTCATACAATCAATGGTCATGAGTTGCAACTAAATGTGATATAAGTCTTATTTCACTAATCAAGTTTATAACTTAGATAACTTCCCTAGTTAAATGGTCAATAACTAGTCCCATGATATATAGTTGTCAATTACACATCACAATGGTTCATATAATCAATACGTTTAAATGGCCATTTAAACACTTAATCATATGAAGATGGCTATCAAGAATATAAACTTTAACCACATTCAATATGTATAGCATGCAAGTTATATATCCTAACCGATGTTAAACTCGAATCAAGAACTAGATCAACACATATTATTTAATGAATCAACATCTCCTAGGAAAAATCAACGGAAAATATAAATTACAAAACATAAAAGTAAACATTAATACTTAGATTTGAATAAACCATCTAGTTATGTTTGATATGCTATTAGTGCAATGGATATTGAACGTTAAATATCGATTTCTAAAGTGATTAGATGTTTTGGTCCAACTACCTAATCCTATGATTATAAGGTCATTAATGGCAATGGTCATGCGATTATGTATTCCAAATAATCATGTATTGGTTCGTATCATACAAGGTTCATTCGAGCTTTTGATATCAATGGTCATGACAAGCAAATTGGTTTGTACAGATTGGCCCTCTAGTACAAACTTTGCATATACATACAAGATTCTACCTTCGTGACTTAACCCTAGGATTTGGTCCATCACTAGTCATATCTGCCTAATGGTCATAGCACAGTTATGATAAAAGTCATATAGTCAGATTGGTCCTCTAGACTAAAATAACTCAGCAATAAGTCCAAAAGGAAGGTTCTTTAACATATCTGATAGTCAAATGAATTATGCGAGATAAAATATAAAACGTTCAATATCCGATAAATAACAATCAAATCATAACCATATAGTAATCAAATCTAAGTAATAAATAATGGAGATAACATAATCTGAAGAATACGGCCTAGGAAATCATAGAAGAATGCTAAACATATATAAAGCAAACCGAATGAAGTCTCGGCCGAACATTCTTCAAGATCTCGATTCCATATGTTTCGAACCGTCTCCCCCTCGATTCTACAAGCCTTCTGGCAGATGCAGGAAGCAAAATGCCGAATTTGGTGTTGTGGAGGTGCAGAGATGTCTTGTAGTCTGATTTGATTCCTCAAAGAAGAGCAGAAGGGCTTGTATTTATAGCTGGAACAGGCGTTGGGCGCAGTGCGCCCAAAGGGAGGCGCAGTGCGCCTAAGTGGATCTCAGCACGTTGCTATCTTTATCGCTGGAAGAAGCACGTGGGTCTGCAGCTTTAATGTCAGATCTGAGGCGCGGTGCGCCCAAAAGTAGGCGGGGTGCGCCCTTGCACATGCATGGCATGTCCGTTGAATCATTGGATGAACGCACGCTTGATTATTTTACTCAAAAGTCGGACGAAAAGCGATTTCCGGAATCTTCATGGGCGCAGTGCGCCTAGATATGGGCGCAGTGCGCCCAAGCGGCTGGCAGTTTTGCACTTTGTTTCTTTTTAAGCTCAAATGTTCGTGTAATCCATTCCTTAGCTCAAAACGCGTCTTTTTAGCTTCAAAACGAATATTTAAGCATATTAGGTATCTTTAGTTCATAACATGTATGAAACTAAACTAAAATCACACTGATATCGTGCGGAAAATATGTATAATTTACGCGATATCATATCTCAATTTAAAAATAGGTCTAACATAAAGGACGAACCATTTGTTTTTGATGAGGAATGTGTCAAAGCATTCAACATTTTAAAAAACAAGCTGGTTGAAGCGCCCATTCTGAAGCCGCCATATTGGACTAAACCTTTTGAAATCATGTGTGACGTGAGTGATTATGCTGCTGGTGTAGTATTAGGGCAATGAATCGATAAGAAACCAGTGGTCATATGATATGCAAGTAAAACCTTTTCCGAAGCTCAATTAAATTACACAACGACAGAAAAAGAGTTACTGGATGTGGTTTTCGCCTTGGACAAGTTTAGATCATATATTTGGGGATCGAAAGTTGTGGTCTATACCGATCATAGTGCAGTTCGACATTTGCTAGTAAAAAAGAAGTCAAAGCCGAGATTGATATGATGGATCCTCTTACTTCAAGAGTTCGATGTGGAGATAAAGGACAAGAAAGGAACGGAAAATGTGGTAGCTGATCATTTATCAAGGTTACCAACAGAAGGAATGGAAGTGGGAATACAGGACACCTTCCCTGATGAGCAATTGCTGGAAGTAAATGTCGCACCTTGGTATGCAAATTATGTCAACTTCTTGGCAACTGGAGCAATGCCTACATTGGATGAAGCAAAGACAGAAGCAATTCCGTACATATGCAAGGAGATTTATATGGGACGATCCCTACCTTTTTATGGTAGGGGAAGATCAAATAATATGCCGTTGTGATCCTGATAGTAAAATTCCTGAAGTGTTGGATCACTGCCATGCATCTGCTTGTGGGGGACATTTCAGTGCAAAGAAGACTGGGTATAAGATTTTAGAATCAGGATTATATTGGCCGAAAAATTTCAAGGATGCATACAAGATAGCAAAGGAATGCATAAATTGTCAACAATTGGATAACATCTCGAAGCAAGATCAGATGTCATTGAATCCTATCCGTCTGTTGATTGTGATTCCCGCGGTTCTGTTCAACACGCCTACCACAACCTCGAGGGATGTTGTGGATATTGATGATGGCATTATGTCAGTCCGCCGCTCGCCATTCCCAGTCCTCCGCCATGAGCCACCGACATTAGAGAAGATGTTGAAGAAACGGTCTCGCGCATCGGACAGACTCCTGGCACGCACTGCCCCCGCGAATCCCGATCTTCGTTACTTGGCAAACGAGATGAAATCTATCCACCAAACCATGAAGTCGCAGTGGTTCGAGTATAACGCGCTTTCGGTGGAAATCTAGGAAACTATCTGCTACTCTTAAAATATTCAAAATCAGGTGTTATGGATAGCGGATTGCACGACAAAATACATGGATGACTTTAAGTGTAACCTGCCATGAGATCAACTTGTGTTGATCGAAGATGAAGAAGAAGAAGACCCTAAAGAGGAGGAAGAAGTGGAGCCAAATGAAAGGGATGATGAAGATACGACTCATAATTGAGGTACCAACAAGATCCACTGAGGGGTTGTTTCACGCAAGTGTGGGGTCATTGTACCCCTACACTTGCCATTTACCGGCGTGTTCACAGTTGTGCCACAACTCCGGACAATCGAATCATGATGTATGAATTTAATCCTGTGACAATTGGTTCCAACAAGCAGTCTACCGTTCTAAACAGGGGTAACTCTTTCTCCCTTGTTTTGAAATATTTTTTTGTATAACGGTGACGTTGTACAGTTTTAAGTGTGGGGTTGGGATGGTCGAAAGAGTAATTTTTTGAATTTTTGCGAAAATAGTCTTATTTTTTAAAAAAAATTCAAAATTTTTAAGAAATAGTAATTTTGAAACGAATAGCTTTTGAGTATTATAGCATTGATATTTTTCAAGAGCTACTATTTAGTTGTAATCATGCTATGGTTTAGTCAAATAATTTGAGTTTTTAGGAGTTAGAAAAACTTTAGATTTGGAATATTTTAGGATTGGAATTTAGGAAGGAAATGTCAATCAGTGGCCTTTGTTGTTCGAGCCGGTAGGTCCGAAAAGGGTGGCCCTAAAAGGGCATTTATGTACCTTACTACCTAAGATCGTATGGTCTGGGATAGTATTTTCGAAAGCTCGTTACACGGACAACATCGAAAGTCATGGATATTTCCTTAGCGGCCTTTAGAATCTTAATGAGTAAGTTTACATTTTGCATACTGAAAAATTGTAGTCAAGGGTTCTTTAGAAACTCGTGAATTCCAAAGGTTATTCTAGTCATGTTTTCTTAAAAATCATTTTCAATCTAACTCCTGGGTACAATAAACTTTGAAACTGAAAGCATTCAAAAATGTTTGAGTGTTAATTATAATTTGTTAAAAACTCACTTGCTTGGGGACAAGCAAGGCACAAGTGTGGGGTGTTTGACGACGCCTAGTAATATCAAGTATTTTAGTCGTCGTTAAGCCTTATTCTGAGTGAAATTATATCGTATAAACTGTGGTATTACTCAATTTTCGTGTCTAGTGCTTGTGTGTGAAAAACGATATAAACAGGGTCTAAAGGCGTATAAAATGAAGAAGTTTTGGATAAAGTTCACTTTCATTCAAAAAGACATGCGCGCAGCGACATGAGGAGCACGCGCGTCGCGGAAAGTCAAGGATCAGATGACGACTTGAAATTCAAAGAGCGAGAAACGGGGATATGGATAAGGGCGTGACATGGATTTTGCCCTTGGACACCGCGATTAGCTCGATTTTGCAACTATAAATAGAGGCATCTAGGTCGAGTTTCGAGAGCGAAGAACAGACCCAAAGGTTGAACCTAGGCTTCTTCGACTCGTGGTTTCGGAATTCAGTAGTCATAAGTTGGTATTTTCATGTTTTTCATTTATTTTTAGTATTTTATAGTTTTAGTTTGATAGGTTTTATGCAAAACAATAAAACTTAAACCCTAAGTTCACATGCAACCTAATTGGATCTATGTTTTCACAATTTGAACATATAACTAAATACCTAAGGCCAATCGGAAATTTCTAAAAAGAATTAAGAGAAAAATACTATGTTGAGTCATTAATTATATTGAGTCAATTGCGCATGCAATAATCAAGCCTTTTTGTTAGCCTGTACTTATGGGTGGGCCTGTGCATTCCATAATTAGTTTTAGTATATAAGGCATGCACGTACCCTAATTAGGGTTAACTTTTGGTAATTCTTATTTCACGGCACTCATACAGAATAGTTCTCTCTGAATTGTTCTTGAGTTGCATAGTAATCATTCGACATCAGTTCTACATATTGTGTGTTCTTGTTTATTATTCTTATTCCGCATTATTGAATCTAGATCCTACTTTTGTGTTTCAACAATTGGTATCAGAGCAGGAGATTGTGTTCTTCATACATATCTCTTCTGTCGAGTTTTTAAGTTTTCGTTCATAGATCTATCTCTGGTTATCTTCATCGTCTTAATCGATTTTGGATATCAGATCCTGATCTCTTGTTTAAACTTTTTCTCGGTTCATATATACACATCTGATTCATACTTTAACAAGATCACATGGCTCACGAAGATCAATACACTCAGTCCTTCAACTTGTCCAGCAGCATTGGTTCTACCACCAGAATCCCGATTCTTTTCACAAACGATTATGAGGTCCGGGCACTGCATTTTCAAGACTATGTTGTTGGTATCGAAGAACATGGATCAACAATCTGGCAGGCGATCACTATTGAAACTTTCGCTCATACTGACACGAGGAGGATTATCAAAACCCTAAGGGAATATAATGATCTTCTTGTTGCACATGACAACATTCCTCAAGATGAGAAAGAAAAAATTATGTGCAACATCAAAGCTTTCAGAATCATTCGGTTTGCTCTTCAATCTGATACTCTTTGCTTGGTCAGTTCGTGTGAGACTGCGAAGGAAATCTGGGATAGATTACAGGAGCTATATTTAGGGGATGCCGATCTTGAGCATTCTGTCCAAACCACTCTCCTTTCCAAATTCGGATCCTTCGAGCAAACTCCAAACGAAACTCTAATTCAAGTCTTAAATCGTTACAATCATCTTCTTAGCAGGCTGCTGAAGTACAAAATTGCCTGAACCGTTATTGAGCAAAAAGTTACATTTCTAGATGGTCTCCGATCTGAATGGAAGTCTATTGTCTCAACAATTAAGGCACATGAGCAGTTCAAAACATACACCTTGGCGAAAGTGATGGGTATTCTCAAGTTGCATGAGAAAGAGATTACTTTCGAAATAAAAACAACTACAAGTCTGGGCTCTCTTGCTCTTGTTGCAAAGGGAAAAAAGGCTACTGATGATGGCTCGGAATCTGATCTTTCCAACGGAGAGCTGACTAGGGAGGACAAAGCTCGTATGGTGTCCAATCCAAAGAAATTTTTCAAGAAAAAATTCTCTAAATTCAAGAACAGAAGTCGACAGGGAAGTTTCAGCTCTGAAAAGCCAAAAGAGGATACTCAAAGAAAGCCAAAGACTGATGACGAAAAGAAGCGTGTAGGTGACTCAGGTTATGACTGCCACTACAAAAGCAAGAACCATTTCATTAAAGACTGCTTGCTCCGAAAGCAGACAGAGAAGAAGGAACAGGTGAAAGACGAAGCACATTACGCAAAGAAAATTGCAGATCTGAAGAAAGATGATGCTTCAACAGTCAAATCAGCTTTTGTGATGCAAAAGGATAGCGAGTATGGTGCCGTTGAGGTTTGGTCAACGGATTCTGATGATGAAGAGGTGAGGAGGCCAACGCGTGGTCGATGTCTGATGGTGAAGGGTGATAGCTCCGAACTCCGAGGGTACTCCACTGATGGGTGTCAAACATCAGCGAGCTGTTTCGCAGCAAAGCCCGTTTCGGAACAGGTTGAAGAATGCAATGCTGTCGTAAACAAGGTACAATCTATTCTCAATTCTTTAAATATTTGCTCTTCTAGTTATGATAAAGAATTAGATGATCTAAGGTTCACTATCTCTAGTTTTAGTGATAGTTTTAAACAAACACGACTTAGCAATTCTAACCTAAATGATCAATTGAGCAGGATATAGCTTAAGAATGAGGAGAGGAGGATGAAAATCGATGTGTCGGAGTCAGAGTTAATTAGAGTTAGGGATAATGTTATCTATGTTCAGAGAGACAATTTATTAGTTATCAAACAACGTAATATTTTTTGTTTAAGTGTGAAACATCTTTACAATAATATCACACAGTTGCATCTTGATTTTGATATAGGCAGGGGTTTACACAAAATGATTTTGCCCTTTCTTGAATTGAAAGAGGATGAAATCGATGCTGAATGTTACAGGTGTGAAACCATTGTTTCATCTGATGATGTTTCAGAAGCATATCGTATTGGACTTGACAAAATTGAAAATTATATTCAGTCCAAAGAACATAAAAGCATGGTTAAAGAATATTTGTCAGAAAATGATAAAGAAGAAATTAAGACTGCCACCTTAAAGAAATTTCAATCGTTAAGCTCAAAACTGAATTCCGAAAATACTCTCAACACTGAGAATATTTCCGACTTTGATGAAAGCGAAATGAGTGAAATATCAGTTGAGGACGAAGTTGACTGTTCTGTTTTTGTGAACGATCAAACTGAAACTAAGAAAAATCTTATTTCTGAATATTCAGTTGCTTTTGCAAGAATTGTTGAAAATAAGGGATCACGTGTCTTAAATGAACAAGCAACAGTTTTCCCAAAAATTCAAACTGTTCCGAATCAAGTTTTTGTTAAACAAGGACTGAACTCTAAAGATGTAACAAAACTCAAAGTCCTTGTTGATAACGATAACTCCGATGGTTGTGATGCCATCTTTTGGTCAGAACTAATTGACAATTCAGATGAAACCAAAGGTCTTTCCGAAATGACCTCCTGGAAGTCACGAGGCAAGTATATATCAGGATCTCTGAATCGCAAAGACTCATTTTTGCAGCCAGGAACAAGTGGCACTAAACCTTTTCAAAATTCTATCTCTAATGCTTTCAAACCTATACCAACAAAATATTCAACTTCAGTATCTCGCATTTATAAGTCTCCCGAAGAGCTTATTGAAAAAAGGAAACACATGAATGCAAGATACAAAAAGAATTTGAAGGAAAGAAAACAATTTTGGAGAAATAAAAACACTTTCAATCCTACTTTAAATTCCATTCAAAAGGTTGGTACCAAACACATTCCGAAACCTCAACCATGTTCACCCATAAAACAAACCTTTCCGAAACCTCCCAACTTCGTTAAAAAGGTTGAAATCTCTAAAACATCCGAAACCACAAATAAAAATTCTTTCAAACCTACTCTTAAATCTAATGATTTAAAAGGAAAAGCCAAACTCTGTCCTGAACCTCTTCAGAAGCCAATTCTCAGAGAAACCAAATTATCACATGTTCAAAAGAATGTTACCTTAGGACCCAAACATTCCTTCCATTCGGTAATATCTTGAAAAGGTTTGCATAGTCATTTAACTCCGATTCCAAAATCCAATACTTTTTTTCATACAAAATCGCGCTTTGCTATAGAAGCTTCGCAAAATACCAAAACAAAAGTATTTCTCTTCGAAAATGTGAAAAATCAACCCTCCAAAAAGCAATCATTTTGGGTTGACAAATCTAACATATTTTCTATTTCCAAGAAATTCTCACAAGGACCCACATTGGTTTTGGTTCCTAAATCTCTCTAATTTTTGCAGGTGATTCGTGACGAACAGTATGATCCAGAATGGTACATAGATAGTGGCTGTTCGCGTCACATGACGGGGAGAAGGGAAGAACTGCAGGAATATCGATCGTTACGAAATGGAGGAAGAATACGCTATGGCAACAATGCAACTTGAGAAATCAAAGGCTATGGCATGATCACTAATAGCGAACTCTCAATTCGGAAAATGGCTTATGTGGAAGGTCTTCAGCATAATCTAATAAGTGTTTCGTAATTGGTCGTTGGAACTGGGCTCAAAGTATCATTTGACGAAGAAGGTTCGAAACTGATAGAAAAGAAGACTAAGAAGATTGTTTAGAAGTCAAAGCGAAAGGGTGAAATGTTCCCTCTGGATATGAAGCCTATCTTAGGAAAACCCGCCATCTGCTTACTTACCAGAGCTGCAAATGATGATAGCTGGTTATGGCACAGATGCCTGTCTCACATGAATTTCAAAGACATAAATAAGCTCGTACTTGGTGACCTAGTGTGAGGGTTACCGCTACTCAAGTATGACAAAGATCGCCTGTGTGATGCTTGTGAACTCGGAAAACAAAGCGGAAAGAGTCACTCAACAATAATCAACACAAAGATCATCGAACATCTTGAACTTTTGCATATCGATCTTTGTGGTCCATCTGCAATCGAAAGTGTAGCTCACAACAAGTACATTTTGGTTGTAGTGGATGATTTGTCTCGGTTCACATGGGTATTCTTTCTTAAACAAAAATCTGAAGTAGCCAACAACATGATTAATTTCATCAAGCAAGTAGAAGTACTTCTCCGAAAGCAAGTTCGGATGATTAGAAGCGACAATGGCACGAAGTTCAAGAATCAGACTCTTGACGATTTTCTTGTTTGCAAAGGAATTTCTCACAACTTTTCAGCTCCTTATACTCCTCAACAAAATGGAGTAGTGGAAAGACGCAATCGCTCTTTATGTGAAGCTGCTCACACCATGATCTCTTTTGTGAAACTTCCTTTGTATTTCTGGGCCGACGCCATCGCAACAGCTTGCTTTATGCAGAACCGCTCAACAATAAACAAAATATTTCTTCTTACTCCTTACGAAATTCTCAACAAGAGGAAACCGAACGTGAAATTCTTTCATGTTTTTGGATCAAAGTGCTTCATTTTCAACTCGAAGGAGAAAAGAGTTAAATGGGATGAGAAAGCTGATAAAGGAATTTTTCTGGGTTATTCCTTAACTTCCAAAGCCTATCGCGTTCTTAACAAAAGATCTCGGAAGATGAAACTTACTATGTCACCTTCGATGACAAGTACAATTCCAGAGCACAACATCCTGGAAAGCAATCGCAATAAATCTTTCCTGAGTCAAATCAAACAACGATTCCTCTCATGAATCTTTATGAGGAATTCATGAATTAGTTCGATGAGCCTGAAACTGCAAAATCAGCAGAAAAACATGCGACAGATAATCAAAGCGATGAACTTCTAAAGATTGTAGACAATGCACTTAATGAATTCGAAAGTACTCCAGAAGTATCATCTGTTCCGATTCCAAATTCGGACAACCCAACACTGACTCCAGATATTCCGATTCCGATTTCTATTGAAAATCAACCTCCAACACATAATTCAGGTTCTCTACCCAGGGGGAGGGACCATCCACTTCAGCAGAGGAGCCTATTCCTGTTTTCGAGGGGGAGCACGTCCGTATCACGAATAACGAATCTCATGCAATCTTCCAGGGGAGAATGAGAATGAAAATAATGCTGAAGACATTCATTCGGAGGCACAATCGAAAACAGAAGAAATTTTCGCAGAAATCAATCCTGAGTATGATCCAAACTATCCTCCAATGTTAAAATGGACGAAAGATTATCCACAATCTCAGATTATCGGAGAAACATCAGCTGGTGTTTTAATTAGAGCTCAACTGAAAGCGAATCAAACTACATTATTTTCAAAAATGGAATTTTGCATGTTCAATTCGTTTATTTCAAAGATAGAACCTAAAACGGTCAAAGTCGCACTCGATCACGCTGATTGGGTCCAAACTATGCTAGATGAGCTGAATGAGTTTGAGCGAAACAAGGTTTGGAGATTAGTTCAGACTCCCGATAAAACATATGTTCTCGGAATGAAGTGGGTATTCCGAAACAAACTTGACAAATAAGGTAATGTCATTCGTAACAAATCTCGATTGGTAGTCAAAGGTTATTGCCAAGAAGAAGGAATCGACTACGAAGAAACCTTCGCACCTGTTGCAAGATTGGAATCTGTTCGAATCTTTCTTGCATATACGGCACACAAGGGATTTGACGTCTATCAAAGGGATGTTAAGTGTGCATTTCTGAATGGAGAACTAGATGAGACTGTCTATGTCGAACAACTGCCAGGTTTTGTAAGCAACAAGCATCCAAATCACTGTTACGTTCTGGATAAGGTAGTCTATGGTCTGAAGCAAGCACCAAGAGCATGGTATGAAACATTGACTCGCTTCCTCAAGCAGTCCAAATTGAAGCAAGGCTCTGTCGATCCGACCTTCTTTCGGAAAAAGGAAGGAAATCATCTCATGATTGTTCAAATTTATGTTGATGATATCATTTTCGGATCTACTCATCCAAGCTTAACAGCTGAGTTCCGAAAACTGATGGAAACAAAGTTTGAAATGAGTTCTATGGGAGAAATTAACTTCTTCTTAGGTCTCAACATTAGAAAAAGTTCAGAAGGAATCTTTATCAATCAATAAGCTTACACCAAGTCACTCCTAGAGAAATTTGGAATGTTGGGAGATTCAAAAGTCAAAGTTCCGATGGCATTCGGAACTAAGCTTACTCAGTGTCTGGAGAAACCTGCAGCAGACATTACTCTTTATCGTCAAATGATAGGTTCACTTCTTTACCTTACTTCTAGTCGACCTGACATTATGTTTTCTGTA
The DNA here is from genome assembly GCA_023525715.1 of Cichorium intybus. NCBI lineage: Eukaryota > Viridiplantae > Streptophyta > Magnoliopsida > Asterales > Asteraceae > Cichorium > Cichorium intybus. The sequence goes on along the minus strand of CM042010.1, from coordinate 97,429,530 downwards.
TGTTATTGTGCTAGATATCAGGCTAATCCCAGAGAGCCACATCTCACTACTGTGAAAAATATATTCCGATATCTGAAGAGGACAACTTCACTTGGACTATGGTATCCTTCAGGATCTGGATTCTACGTACAAGCATTTTCAGATGCATATCTTGGTGGATGTGGACTAGATCGGAAAAGCACCTCAGGAGGATGTCAACTTTCAGATGGCAAGCTCGTGAGCTGGCAATCTAGAAAACAGACATGTGTTTCATTATCCACAGCTGAAGCTGAGTATATTGCTGCTGCATCCTGTACCTCTCAAATCATTTGGATTCAAAACCAACCGAGGGATTATGGAATAAGCATGAAACGTATTCCACTTTACTGTGATTCCAAAAGTGCGATTCGGATCTGCCACAATCCAGTGTAACATTCGAAGACCAAGCATATTGCACTCAGATACCATTTCATAAAGGATCATGTTGAAGATGGTAACATTGAAATCCATTTTGTTCGCTCAGCAGATCAACTAGCAGACATTTTTACCAAGGCCTTACCTGAACTCACATTCAATCGAATATTACAAGGTCTTGGAATGATGGAAGCTGAATCCGTCCCGAAATCTATCTAAAGTTCCGATTGTTTCCGAATTTTGGAATGTCTCGGAAACGCAACTGAATCAATGGATTCGGAATGGATGTATCCTTTTGTATACTTAGTTTTCTTTAACTTTTTTCTTTTTCTTTTATAATTTTTACTCATTATTCTATTTTCGCTTATTAAAAACAACAAAAATATGCTTTAATTTTCAAAAAAAAATTTCACATATAAAGTTCCCAAAAAGGTTTTTTTTTATATCGTCTGTTTGTTTTATTTGTGTTTTTGTTTTGTCTTTGTTTTGTTTTGGCTATGTTTTTTTTCCAGAAAGAGAACCAAAAAGGCAAAAGAAGACAAGACTTTAATATTACTGAAGGAAGGAAGTACATGATATCAAAAGAAGAAATTACATCATCTTCCTACAGTTTATAGTAGTGCCACATGGGAGGATCACCAAGATGGAAAGCCTGGTGGATTCGCACCTCGCTCTTATCCACAAAGATTCGGGCTCCATCAGCCAGACCCACATGAAACTGATTGTGGGGAGTTGTGCGAGTGATCACTGCTGGCCACCACCCCCGCCTGTGCCAGACCTCTACTAGGTCGAACTGTTTATACTCCACCAAGATTTTCGGTGGGACAGGCTGCAGGTAGGGATAACTTGTGTGAACCGTCAATGGACCACCATTCTTGCCATCATTGAGTGTGGTCATCTTCACCTCGTATCGATGATTCCACACTCCCATGATCACACCACCGTAAATGCCACCGACGTACTCTCCCTCCTGCATTTTGACTTCAACCTTGTCGAAGCGATTGTAGGGACGAAGAGCCATGTGTCTAATCTTCTGATGGTATTTCTTCTCTGGTGTGTATCTTCGCTCCTAACGAATGATTCCTTTTATAGGCAGGAAAAATACCGGTTCATCTTCCCAATTATAAATATTAAATTTCTTTTTGGAGTAATGATGAATTCTGCGGCCATAATTGCACTTCATTAAGGCAGAGACGGCCGATTGGAAACCTGATTGGACGTTTCCCTCTTATTCGTCTGAGCAATTAATGGGTTCCTAATGATGACTGATTTCTACGTCAGCAATTTACAGCGCAATTCTCATGCCATAATTTTTTTTTCATTTTTTAATTTTAATAGAACTCAATATATTGTTTTTTTTTGCTCCGAATGAAACTTTTTGAATTGATGGAACACTTCTTACCCAATTTTCTAAGTACCAAATATTAAATTTGATGATTATTGAAATAGAAACCGATTTCAATATATGATTTCAACAACTCTAGTCAAAAATCGCAAGTCATTTTTACCATGATGCGCTGTGAGACTCACCAACTTTTCTTGACCATTCTATCAATTCTCCATACAACTCATTTTCATATAACTGTAACCCTTATGAAGGTTTTCAGCATTACCACTGAAAACTGATGGTTACACAAGATCTGTGTTAATGATTTCAGAATTGTTCTCACCACTTTTGTGAATGAAACCCATTAATCCGATCACCTTCTTGGAATTAACGAATTCAGTTGCGAACTCTCAAGATTTTTCTTTTTGCGTGATCTTAATGAAATTTACCTGACCCAGGTTATTTCTACCCAGAAGATCCAGTTTTTTTTTTTTTTTTTTTTTTTTTTTTTGAGATTTCCACAATTACCAAAGTCAGATTAAACATATCTCACCTTACTTGTTTTTAATGGCTATACTGGTCAAACAAGTACTTTCTTCCGATTTCGGACATTTTTCACGTTTCGGAATCTGAATGAAGCTTAACCAACCCAAAGAGAACCTCAATCTTAAAAGATGCCTTTCAATGATTCTTAACAATCATGTGATCGTAATTCAACAGGAAACCACACAAGCACTTCTGGATCTCTCTTGATTCCGAAGGAAGAGATCGTTGCCCGGGATCCATCTGCTTTCATGTCATTGCGACATCACAGATTTCCAATAAACTTACATTGATTTATTTCTTTTCATTTGGCACACTCTTGCACAAAAATCACTCTTGATTTTTCTAACTCTGGTTTCTTAGTGACAAGGTTTCTTTTTGATGCCTTGGACGATAAGGCTTATCAGGCGCGCACATTTAAATTGTGGCTGACGTCATCAACGCGTGTTAGTTATAACGTCACCTTATTTTAAGCGGTTCCTCGCTTTTCACGGTCCTGACAGGGTGACTATTGGAGGCTACTCATGATGATAAAGCGATATTTGGGGAAACTGAATCGATTTCCTCGGGATTCTCTCTCTCCGTTTGAATTTATAAAGATACAAAAAGAATTCTTGAAGACTTCTTTCTCTTCTCCGCACATTTTTCTCTCAAGAATTCTCATCTTCTCTAAGGTGCAAAATCTCTCTCAAGCTTTTATCAATGGCCGGTTCTTCTTCCGCCAACGACAACACCTCGTCAACCTTGATGCTGAAGATCAAAGCCAACCAGAACATGGTTATTAATTTGAACTCTGCACACTACAGCGAAGCTATTCGCCCTATGATCGAGTGTTTGAAACACTCGAGGATCTCAAAGGCCTTGACTGAATTTGCATCAGTCCCCATTGCTCTTCTCTCTGCTGCCTACTCCATTGCTTTTTGCAACAAGGCGGAAGAGATTGTAACTTTTGAAGTTGGATCTGTGAAGACCAAAATTTTAAAATCTCGATTTGACAAACTTTTAGGGTTTACAGATGCTGAAGATATGGTTGATCCTGAGTCTCTTCAACCTGTCACACTTCCACGGTTGCTCTATCAGCTGGGTTACAAAGGAGACATTACGCAACTGTCTAAGTTCACAAAGAAAAGCTTGCCTCCGTAGTGGAATGCTCTATTTACAATTCTCTTCAAAAGTTTTTCTGAACGAACAACAGGCACTGACAGTGCAAGTAAGATTTTTTACTCCTTCTTTTACGGTCTCTACTACGACATCAACCTTGATTATAGCTCTATTCCGTGGAGTCAATTTGTCGAAAGTGTCAACTACAGGCATCGACACACTGAGATCTCCTCTGCTCGTTTTTGGTCGATTGTTGTGAATCATGCAATCACGAAACATGATATTCATATCATGACATACTCGGTCATGGCTGCCATTCCAATTCTTCCCATAGTCACATTTGTCACCACTAAGGCCGACGATTTCGAATTCATAGGATCTATTCCACTTTCATTGACCAAAGAGGGTTCTGAATGATGTACAGTGCGTTATTGAATACTGCAAGCAAACACCATCTGGTGTTCGTTCTCTTGATCAGAAACATCAGGAAGCCTTTGACAGGGTTGAAAATCCGAAAAAGGTAGTCAAACGCAAGGGAAGGAGTGCTGCTTCCGACACCAAAAGCCTGCCATAAGAACTAGAAGGCTTCGCAAATTTGTCATGCAACACCATTTGGAAGAAGAACATTCTGATGACCAACACATTATGAATCCTTTGGAGGATGACCTGGATGGCAATGATGAAGGAGAAACCATCGCAAACACCACTCAACCTCCACCATCTCCACCCCCTAACCCTACTCCGAAAACAACCCCACATTCTAGTCCCAAATCACCACCACCCAAATCACCACCTTAGAAATCTCCATCTCACAACTCTCCACCTCATAACTCTCCACCTCGCAAATCTCCACCACCAGAACGAACCACCAACCCCTCACCAAAATTTCAAGACCCTAATTCTGAAGAAGGAGAAGAAGAAGAAGACGTCCTGATTTACGACGATCAGGATGATATGGCTAATTACATTGAATATCCTTTCAATATACATTTTAATACTTCTAATGAGAATGCTCCGATGACGAAGGGGCAATTTAAAGAACTTTCAGGCAAGTTGGATCAATTACTACAAGCCAACAAGGGTCCCTCTACTTCCGACTCGCAATCCCAGTTGGAGGTCCATAATGCTCATGTCGAGACGTTAATAACTGAAAACGTCAAAATCACGAAAGAGTTCTCAACCCTGATAGAGAAATCGGAAAAACACATGGAAGACACTACCACAAAAATTGGTAGGCTGGAAACCGACGTCCTCAAGTTCATGCAAGACTTCCGAGACTCCCATGAGTCCAACAACACTCGGATGCAAAAAGTTATCACCGGTATTGCTGAATCTCTAAAGACGGAAAAAGAGGCTTTTGCCACTCTTCGTTCCGACTTGAAGAAAGATAATTCCGAACTGGCTTCTTCTCTTAAAGCCAAGGCAGAGCAGTTACAAGAGGATCTAGCCATGGAGAATGAAGTCATTGATCTTTTGGCTTCCAAAACTACAAAGATTCAAGTGCTAAAGGCAGATCTCAAACACACAACAGCAGTTCTGTCATCTGCTGTTTTTGCAAACTCAGGCTATTCGGAGTTTTGTTAACAATATCGATGTCTTCATTCGTCGAGCACTTGAAGAAGATGATCCGATCCTCACCCCCTTCGTTCGTGGTCATATTACGAACAAGCTACATCCTGTTCTCTTTTTACTAAGCAAAATAAAGGGTGTTTCGGAAGACATAGCCATTCCGAAACAAGGGGAGACAAGAATACAGAGGAGGAATCTGATCCGCTCAAAGAGAAAGAGAAAGAGTCTGACAAACTCAAGAGGAAGAACAAAGAAAAGGAATCTGACCAGGGAACGGAAACTCCAGGTGACAACTTAGATACCTCGAACGCTTCCAAAGAAAATCAGGAAGACGGTTCGAAGGGTCCCACAGAAAATCCCATCCAAAGAGCATGATTTTCCAGGGTCACCAATGTGAAGGAACCAAGGGCTGAAAAGTCTGCTGATGATATTCAGAAACCAAAATCTGATTGGTTTCAAAAGATGAATATTGGTGACTCATCTGCCGGTCCTTCGAAACAAAAGACAAAGAAGATCGGTGAAGATGACGAAGAAGATGAGACTGAGCTTTCGGAAGCAGCTAAGTTGGCCAAAGCTGAAAGAGAAAAAGAGGTTGATGACATTCTAAGAATCAATCGAGAGCTTGAAGCGAAGGAAGCAGCGGAAAGAGACGTTGCACTTCTGATCGAATCAAGGATGTTGCACTTTCCAGGTTGGGATTATGAAACGATGAAGAAGGAAGCCATTACTGAGCCGATTCAGAACTGGTTGTAACCTGTTTGCTCGTATGACACTGAAAATCAAGTGGATTCGCAATTTGATTTTCCTATGACTGCAAGAGTATTTCTTATTCGATGCTATTATGAACTCATAGGGAATACTCAGCCTAGTGCGGTCGTCACTGACATGATCTTTAACTTTTACCTGGCCAATTCGAAACCTCAACATCTTTCTTGGAGTTTGAAGAGGATTGTCAAGCTCACTCCGAGAATGCCTCGAGTGATCTCCCCATTCCGAAATGCTATATTTCTGGCTTGTAGATGAACTGATCAGGAGAAGGAAGAATTTACAATGGCTGATCTTCCGTTCATGAATCCATTCGATTGGGTTTCGTTATTCAACATTTTGTCAAGGGCAGAAGATCATGTAATTCTTGCTGAACATGTCAAGAAACTGCTCATGGGTTACATCCTTGAGGTTGCAAAGCTAGATGTTGAAGTTGCTGCAGCTCTGGATTCCAGACCTGAGTGCACAGTTGAGAAACCTACTGCCGATCTGAAGAAACGTCGTGACGGAAGAATTGGCATGAAAGAATGGAATGTGGCTTATCCCTCTAAGGAAGGCAAGGACTCTGTCAAGAGAATGTTCTTTCTGAGAGACAAACATCTATATTAGACTCCAGCACTAAAGAAGATTCTTGATCTTATCAACAAGACTCCAAGCAACACTGCAAATGATAGAGATGCTTCAATGACATGTTGACTTGGTACATGGCGTTCCGAAAGAGAATCTTGCTTCTAATTCCGAGGGTGTTTGAGAAAGTGCAAGACGTTCAGAAACCAGAAGTTGACGAATGAAGCTTCACAATTTGACTCAAAGGGGGAGATTGTTGAGTCATTAATTAGATTGAGTCAACTGTGCATGCAATAATCAAGCCTTTTTGTTAGCGTGTACTTAAGGGTGGGCCTGTCCATTCCATAATTAGTTTTAGTATATAAGGCATGCACATACCCTAATTAGGGTTAACTTTTGGTAATTCTTATTTCACAGAACTCATACAGAATAGTTCTTTATGAATTGTTCTTGAGTTACATATTAATCATTCGACATCGGTTCTACATATTGTGTGTTCTTGTTTATTATTCTTATTCCGCATTATTGAATCTAGATCCTACTTCTGTGTTTCAACATACTAACCTTTAGTTTAATTCTTAAAAGCTTAGCACCACAAATGTCGTGCCTCAAATGGAATCACACGCACTAGCTAGAAGTCAAAATCCAGAGAGAGTAGGAATGGCACAGAGAAATAGGGTTCCAGTGGTCCCTATTTATAGCTTCCAGGTGGTTACCAGATAAACCTTAAAGATAAACCTTTTTTAAATTCAAATCGAGATAAACCCTTTATCATTTAATTCAAACTCTATTTATCTTATATATATATATATATATATATATATATATATATATATATATATATATATATATATATATATATATATATATATATATATATATATATATATATATATATATATATATATATATATATATATATATATATATATATATATATATATATATATATATATATATATATATATATGGTCGAGATCATGAGAGAACCTAAAAAAACCTAGGAACCTAGGAACTTTTTTTCTACACAATATTTTAAAAAAAAAATTGCATCCAATTTTTTTATTTAAAGCGTCTAAGAGATTTCTAAACCCTAAACCCTAAACCCTAAACCCTAAACCCTAAACCTAAACCTTAAACCCTAAACCTAAACCGTAAACCGTAAACCCATATGAAAAAAAATAAAAAAAAATGATTTTTTTGCATCCAAATTTTTATTTAAAGTGTCTAAGAGATTTCTAAACCCTAAACCCTAAAACTAAACCCTAAACCATAAACCCTAAACCCTAAACCCTATACCCTATACCCTATACCTAAACCCTAAACCCTAAACCCTAAACCCAAAACCCAAATGAAAAAAAATTAAAAAAATGATATTTTTTGAATTTTTTTTTTTTTTTGATATCTTCTAGATGCATCATAACAAAAATTTTGGTATATTTTTTTTTGAAAAATATTGTGTAGAAAAAAAGTTCATAAAATGGGTTCTTAGGTTCCTAGGCTTTTTTAGGTTCTCAATTGAACTTTACCCTATATATATATATATATATATATATATATATATATATATATATATATATATATATATATATATATATATATATATATATATATATATATATATATATATATATATATATATATATATATATATATATATATATCAAAATCTAGGATTATCTAATCCTTAATTTCGCCAACCACCCAGCTGCCAAAACTATCACTACTCAACTATTGAATAATTACAATTCAGCCACTGCACTTTTAATTAATTCAATTAATCACTAAATTAATTCCAATTAATTCCAAATTAATTTCTAATTAATTAATATTGTTTCTAATTAATATATTATCGACATAATATATTAATAAACTATTTATTTTATTTCTATTGATTTATTAATCACATAATAAATCAATCTCTCTCTCTTTTGTTTATTCTGTCAAACCTCCAGCTATGAGGGCAACCCAAATGGACTTTGCTACTATCAATCAGGTAAATACAAATTATTAGTCATGGCTTAGACACCTAATCCAACAGTCTCCCACTTGGATAAGTCTATGACTATAATTTCCAGTTTACCTTCTAATTGATCAGCAAATTGTAGCTTCCAAAAAGCCATTGCTGAACTCTGACCCAGTCAGTTCTGTCCATAGATAAGTGATCAAATGATCCTCCGTTCTACAATATATCATTCGGATTAGAGACATGTATTAGAATCAATCTCAGTCCGATACTATGTTTCACGTTACCTGATTTGTGATGATACAGGACTTCTAATTGAACACAACAATTCAGTCCTCGCTAGGCCTAGCATTATAAGTCAATCACCAAATCACCGAGGGGCCCACATATATCGCTTTTTTACGTTAGGGTAAAGAGAACGAATAAACTTTGACTCATATGCTTGTGTCTTTTAGTCATCAAATCGAGCACAACAATACGTTTTATAACATCAAGTTACCGATGTGCTTACACATTATCAATGCACAACCGACTTGCAAATTTCAACTCATATGTCTCCGCTTCAAGACCATAAGATATTATCGTCTCAGAATTACTCGTGATGAGATCCATGAAGTAATTCTCTGAGCGTGGGTTTATTCAATACTCAAATCTCTATTTTTAAGTACTCATGGATGTTGTAGCAATGATGTTGCTATGCCTAACTCCTTAGACAGTCTACAATCCAATTCATGACAGTCTTAATTCACTACTTACTTCCGAAAGTATGAGCGACTGTAGACTTTTGAATAATCATATTATTTGGGAAGTAAAACATGCAATGGTGAAACATAAAGATTTGACTGGCAGCTACTCTTGCTTATTACCAAGTCTCCACGAGGTAATCACCATTTCGGATCTGTCACAATACTATTATGCGTTTCTTGTATTCTTTTAAACTTTTAATTCAAGTTTTATATCTATGTCCATATATTCCCTAAATGACCTTTCACTCTTTCTATGTATCCAAAATGTCTATATTGATACACTTCATTGTAGATGATCCAATCGGATACTCTTCCGATGATATCTCAATATGTCATTCTGTCTTTCTCTCTCAACTCCATTCCTGAAACGGTGATGTGTATTGTGACTTATCATGGTTCTCGGGATCTTAAGTCTACATGACTGCACCCTAAGACTATTTCAAGGTGTCATGATGTGCTGGTGAACCACACGCGCTCCATCAGAAAACCAATGAAACTCTTTAACCACGAAGTCCTTTAGCACCACGTCCCGATGTCAGTAATTACATATTTGAAACTCCTTTCAAATTATTACTATCACGTTCACCCCAATAACTTCCCAATGATATCTCACGTGTGTTCAAATAAAACATCCAGTATTATCAGCTAGATTGTATCTTGAATCCAACTTACTGTGCTCCAAGCATCAAGTCATCAGGATAAGTTCATGACACTTGTGATCGATCCAAGAAGCTCGTGGAATTCGATATATTCTATTCTGAACCCTTTAAGAACCCGTAGATTACTTGTAATCCTTGTGTCATGACTTTTTAGAAACTCTTTCCTTTTAGAGACATGAATCTTGAATCTTATCTAGATCATAGAAATACTGGCAGGGTCTATACCGGTGTTTTCATCTATCTAATGGATGCTTGCAACTACGTGAATATTTTATATCTCTTTTAGATCATGGCAGGTCATTACACTTTGTAATGTCGAGAAACTCCTTTATTGAAGTCATGCATCTTGAACCTTATGAAGATCATGCTTACATTTGCAGGATTGACACAAATGATGTCATCTATCTGATAGATGCTTGTGACCACCTTAGTATGTTGTATCTGTTCTAGACTTTTTACAGTGAATCATCTCTTAATGCTAACTCATCACACTCTGTAATGATAAGAGACGTTTCCTAGAATGGAATGTAACTGGCATACATTAATAAACAGATCACAACGACACTCCTACTGGCTTTGACACGGTAATAGGGCTCTTTTGGACTATCACAAAATCCAAACCCTTTGGCATATTTTGAGATTCCAAAATCCAAGCCGTCTAACATGATCATAGGATTCTTTTAGGCTATTCACAAAATCCAAACATTTGGTACATTTTGAGAATCCAAATATCCTTCCTTACGAGGTCCCCATAAGATGAATCTCGGGGCCATATACCTTGTTTGGATATACTGGCATGCTCTTTATGAGTCCCTATTAGTGTGTCGGTAAACCACACACGCTCCACTAACGACTCACAAAGTGCAGTTATATCAAACATTATCCTTTCGTATTTCATCTTCTATTGAGAGCGTTTCTTTCGAAGCCAATTGCTTGACTCTGAGTATCGCCTCAACCAGATGTGCTCTAAGAATAAGTACATTTCTATCTATGTCGCTTTCTTTTGATGATTCAATTACTCCCACTGGTTGTTAGACTAGGTGTAAGATCAGTCAAATTTTCACATAGACTGAGTCTCGCCCTTAGGTTCTCTTATTTGGTAGCAATTGGGCTCACCAATGCTTTCAAGTAGTAGGATTGCTTATCCATACGAACTTAATGTTTTACCACTAATCGATATGTCACCCAGATCATAACACCTCATGACAGTGACCAATACTACTGGTCAGGCAAAGAGAAGAGTATGTCAAGTTTAACAGGAATCTGATTCCTGGTCAATGCCCATTGATGACTAGAGGTTCTTTCACTTGGCTAATCTCTGACCTCCTTTAGGATTATTCTTACTCCCACTATTTCCTTAGAATATGAGCTCTTTCTAAAAGGGCCCTTCTTTCAAAGTACAGGTGGGATAGCCAATGAAACGACACTGCTGATCAGTATCTGGCATGGTATGAGGTTCGGACGAACGCTACATGACCCTGGACGTTCCATGTACATGTAGGTACGAACCCTACTTTACATTTCAGACGGTGTCAGTGCAACCTACTTAGTCTAAGATGTGGTCTGCATATGCTTTTACGGTCTGACTGGTTGAATATTCAATTTATCGAAAAACTAATTGGAAGTGAATCTTATACATCAATGATCGAACTATTTCGACCAATGCTCGATCATCTTCCTTAAGACACATTATAACCATTAATGTTCTTGGAAGCTGATGAACTGTGAAACATTTTCTCAGTTTATGTCGTTACTCAGGTTCTGTTGATCTTATACTTTCTCTGAAGTCCTTGAATAGTTCAAGGTTTCAATCAATCGCTTATTCTGATAAGCGAAGCCATATTTGTCATACTAATTGACAAATATTATAAAGTATAACCAATTGTGTTTGTTTGAAGATTAGAGCAATTCACAATAACCAATGTGTCCGTTGCTGATAATCTTAATATCTTTTACATCTCCATGCAAATTTATGACTTTGTTAATTTGTTCAAGATATGTATTCATCACCTGACTCTAAGTCAACTGATTCCAAAATCCTATGCATTGGATCTTTGGGTGATTAATTTCTTGCAACAATTAATCTTATTAAGAACTCACATGTGACTCTAAGTCAAATGATTCCAAAGTCCTGTCCAACTGGAATAGGTTGAAGTGATTCGTATAAAATTTACTTTAACAATCATAGAAGACACAATTCATGAAATCAACATTCAAGTTATTATTATTTTGGCCATCAACACTTTCGAGGATAATTAAAACAACCATGTTTTAAAAGAAAATATTTTATTAAACAGAATTATCCTTAGAACAATGTACTATGTGAAACAATGTCATATGTATCTATAAACATAATCAAATATCTAGCTAAACTCCAAAACTACACGAGCTCCAGATCCAATCTGAATACGCTCCTATGCAACAATATCCTGCATCCTATTAAGTCCCCACATACAGTGCAAATGTGAGAATCACATCCTGTATCACAGAAATGAGGATCAGGAGTTCCGAGTTTTAAGATATGCCTGAGTTGCCAAACTGTTCGGCTTTGGAGCATATTTCCAATTTTTTGTGACTGTGTCCCACCCTGTGGATTCCCAGTTGAGACTTTGAAGAACCGGTCCAGACGATCTGGATCATTTCTTGATGCGCCTTATTATTAGACTCAATCCCAAAGCAGCCGAATCAATGGAACTATGCTTCTCCATGAACGATTCATATAGAGTCATCATTGAATGCATTCCCATGATAGTCTTATCCTGGTTACCCTTTTTATACGTCTGGATGAACAGATCGTACTGGCTAGTCAGCGAGTCGAGCTAATGTTCAACTCCCGATTAATATGGTGACCAAGTTTATACAGTTCGCCTATGTGAAGAGGGATGTCGTAATCACACCATAATGGTCATTAAGGTATATATACATTTATCAATTTCAGTCTTATGAAATTCCTAGATCTGTGAGATTCATTGAACTGTTGAATGGCATGTTTAATCTCGGACTATGCTCTTCCATTTGCGACTGGGATGCCGAGGATTACAAACAAGATGTGAATAACCATGCAAATGTGCTTGGTAACCTCAATGTCATTTATCATCGCAAATTGATGTGTCGGTTAACCACACATATGAGAAACCCATTACCACTATTTATGAGCCCGTATTAGTGTGCCGGTTAACCACACACGCTCCACTAATGTCTCATAAAGTGTAATATGCAATTTCATGGATTAGCATATCTTTCACATTTTCTAAAGTAACTAGATTCGGGAATTTTATAAAACAGGTTCTAGTACTTTGATTAATAACATTATACTTTTAATGAGATTAAGATTGTCCAATCAAATCCATTCTGCTAACGACCCTCCACTAATCAAGGGAGCGGTGGGTGAGAGTGAACACCCATTCAACCGCCATTTTATAGGCAGTTTCCTTATACCCCCTTATAGATCAGCTTCGTGAATGAGGCATACTAGCGATTTGACTGACTGGTTCTTATACATATAAATATTAACTTTTAATAATAATATATATAAGATGTGTTTTAAACCTTTTAAAATATTTTGGTTTTTCTGTTTAAAATTTTGAAATTAAACTTTTAATTTAAATTTAAATTTAAACCTTAATTGATTTAATATTCATCTTTTAATTAACAATTAATTAAATAAATTAAATCAGATAGGGATCAACAAATTAATCAAAATAATTTAATGCTATCCTTTAACCCACTAATTTCGAAAAACACATAAGAGTTTAAGGTTATCCATTTATTAAATAATCACAATTACCAAAAATAGAAAAAACCTTCTAAAACCCTAATATAGATTTCGCAAAAATAGAGGGGAGGGGATAGGGTTTCGAAAACCCTAAACCCTAAAATCAATCCTGACCTTATTAGGGTTTAGATTAAATAAACCCTAAAATCTAGGTATAACTATTATAGCAATTCAAACAGAAAACAACCAAAAGCTCTGATACCACTGATAGGTTTTATACAAAACAACAAAACTTAAACCCTAAGTTCATATGCAACCTAATTGGATTTATGTTTTCACAATTTGAACATATAACTAAATACCTAAGGCCAATAGAAAATTGCTAAAAAGAATTAAGAGAAAAATACTAACCTTTAGTTTAATTCTTGAAAGCTTAGCACCACAAATGTCGTGCCTCAAATGGAATCACACCCACTAACTAGAAGTCGAAATCCAGAAAGAGTAGGAGAGGTAAAAATGGCGCGGAGAAATAGGGTTCCAGTGGTCCCTATTTATAGCTTCCAGGTGGTTACCAGATAAACGTTAAAGATAAACCTTTTTTGAATTCAAATCGAGATAAACATTTTATCATTTAATTCAAACTCTATTTATCTTTATATATATATATATATATATATATATATATATATATATATATATATATATATATATATATATATATATATATATATATATATATATATATATATATATATATATATATATATATATATATATATATATCGAAATCTAGTATTATCTAATCCTTAATTTCGCCAACCACTCAGCTGTCAAAACTGTCACTACTCGATTATTGAGTAATTACAATTCAGCCCCTGCACTTTTAATTAATTCAATTAATCACCAAATTAATTCCAATTAATTCCAGATTAATTTCTAATTAATTAATATTGTTTCTAATTAATATATCATCGACATAATATATTAATAAACTATTTATTTTATTTCTATTGATTTATTAATCACATAATAAATCAATCTCTCTCTCTTCTGGTTATTCTGTCAAACCTCCAGCTATGAGGGCAACCCAAATAGACTTTGCTACTATCAATCAGGTAAATACAAATTATTAGTCATGGCTTAGACACTTAATCCAACATAGTTATCACTTGATTCTATCGATTCTAGATTGTAGAATATGTTGGGATGAGTTTGATTTGGATTATTTTCGAAGTCAGAACCTTAAGACTTCTGGTTTTGGTTTTTATTCAATACAACCATTCGGTTAAGGTTATTTTGCGTGTTTTCGGTATTGGTTTATGTTTATTTGCTTGTTGGATGGTTTTGGATTGTTAATTGCTTCTGGATTCTGGAATATACTTCTGGAATCAGAAAGTAAGTTTGGTTTAGAGTTTGGAGTTGTTTAGTTTGGTTAATGCTAGCTTTAGTTTTCGGTATTTCATTTTATCGGTTTTCGGGAAGTGTAAGGAACGCCGCCAACTATAGTGTGACACTATAGTTTGGTTTATTATGACACTATATTTTAACCACTTGACTCCTACGGATTGACCCTTGCTGCTACTATACTAGTGTGCATGTAAGGTTTAATTTTCTATTTTTCATCGCATAACGACCTAGGCGTGTCAACTACCAAAGAACCTAATGATATAAGTCCTTCTTTTGTCTTACATTAAGGTTTCTCTAGTTCAGACATTAAGGCGCAAACCATGCTACTCTTACATACACTTAGTCTTCTAGAGCTATGACGTGCACGCAGAGGTCGTCATGCGGTCAAAAATAAGAAATAACCTAACATTCACTAGTACAGTGGAGTCAGGGTCGATCCACAGGGGCTACGTGGTTAGCCTAGATGAGAGATTACCAACTGATAGTGTCACGGCTATAGTCGGAGGAACTAATTTCTATCTTCCTATCTCAAAACAATATTCAAAAAACGCAAGCCAAGCTTAGCTATGCTCAAATGACCTAGTTACTTTCTGAATTCAGAAGTACATCTCTGGATCAGAAGCAATTGAAGGCATTCAACCTAGCAAAACCAAGCAAAGCATAAACTACCGCTAGTTAAAGTCCTATTGACCAGTTACTAGCCAAGGTTTAGTGCTTAACCCTAACCTAATTAGCTACTGTTTTCAGCAAAGGAAAAACAGTCCCAACCAAGTCCAAAACACAATCCAATCACAAACAAACAATCGAACACAAACTAACATCCAAAATACCGAAAAACCAATATTAACATTAACCGAATGATTGCATTCACCAAAACCAATATCCAAACATCAATTCAGTAACTAAATACTACTAAAAACAGAACTCTAAGCCTGAGATCAATGGTTGTCACACCCAAAGACTCAACTCAAAGCTTACAAATGTTTAACTAAAAATGAAATAAAATCTAAAACATGAAAATACCAAATATGAGCTTGCTGAAATGAATCCTCGAGTCAAAGAGCTTCTAGGTCGATGTTTACACCCGGTCTTTGCTAGGGTTTTCGGCTGGAAATGCCTCTATTTATAGTTGCAAATTTCCCGTGACCGCGCCGCGCAAAATGGAAATCCGCGGCGCGCGTACTTATCCGTTCCCCGTTTTTTCGTCATTCAAAATGTATTCCACCGCCTTACTCCCGCGTCGCGCTGAAGAGAATTCCGCGGCGCGCGTACGTGTTTCTCTTGATTTTGCATTCTTTCCATACTTTTTCCTTTTGTACATCTTTAGTCCCTGTTTTTACTCTTTTTCTCCAGACAAGTCCTGGCACGAAAAGTGAGAATACCCATGCATATTTGATATAATTTTACCAAGAACAGGGCTCAACAACGCCTAAAATACTTGATATCACTAGGCGTTGTCAAACACCCCACACTTGTGCCTTGCTTGTCCCCAAGCAAGAGAGTTTTTAACAAATTATAATAGAGAATCGAACAATTTTTGACTGTGTTTAGTTTCAAAGTTTATTGTCCCCCGAGTTAGAGTGGAATAGTTCGTGAAAACATAATTGAGTTGTTCTTTGGAATTCATGACTTTCTAGAGAACCCTTGATTACAAACTTTCTGTCCACAATGAAGTGTACTTACTCGTTCAGATTCTAAAGGTCATTAAAGAATTGTCCATGGCTTTCGATGTTGTCCGTGTAGCGAGCTTTCAGAAATACCATCCCAGACCAGACGATCTTAGGTGGTAAGGTGCGTAAGGCCACCCATTTTAGACCTACCGGCTCGAACAACAAAGGCCACAGATTGACTTTTCCTTCCTAAATTCCAATCCTAAAACAGCTCAATCTTCTAAACTCGTAAAACTCAACTTATTTGACAAACTAATAGCATGATCACAATTAAATAGTATTTCTTGAAAAATACTAGTGCTATCACAATCACAAACCATTCATTTCAAAATTGCAATTCATTAAAATTTTTGAAAAAAGTTGCTAAAAATTGAAAAATTGATCATTTCTGCAAAAGATTTCAAAAATTCTCTTTCTTTTGACCGTCCACACCCCACACTTAAAACCGTACAACGTCCCCGTTGTACAAAATTAATTCAAAATAAGGGAGAAAGAGTTACCCCTTTTTAGACGGTAGACTGCTTGGTGCTCAATATCACAGGTATAATGCGTACAATCGGATCCCTGATTCATATGCTGGAGTTGTAGCGCTACAGTAAGACACGCCGGTGGTCAAGACAAGTGGAAGGGGCACGGTGACCCCACACTTGTCTGAGACAACTCCTTCTCACTTTTTGGTATATCATGCATCACTTAACAAATAAATTAAAAACACACATGACAGAAAGAAATCATGAACGAACAATTATACAAATAGAAGTGTCATAAATTTATACATATATCCTAAAAAATATAAAAAAAGAAAGAAAAAAAAAGTACATCAATCACTACCCGGTGGCCTGGAGGGTCCAGCCTCGTGATCGTGGGACCTGGCTGGGAATGGTCGGGGGCGTCTACCCTGTGCTGATGCAAGCTGTATAAGTACCTCCCCGATCCACTCGAGCTGGTCCTCGATCCGCGTGACTCTGGCCTCCAACCGGCGGAGGGCTGATGAGTCATCCTGCTGTGGCTGCGGCTGTGCCGGCTCTGGTGCTGCTGGCTCTGGTCTCCGGCGTCTCCTGCCGGGCTGGGCATATGCAGGCTGGGGTGCCTGAGGAAGCTCGGCCGGTGGCCGGATGTACTGCCCTGGTCGCTGCTGCTGAATGAGCAGCATCCTCTCCAATGTGCGTGCTGTGGTGCGCGATGGAGGTAGAGCAGTCAAGGAAACTGCCACGGGGGCAGTAAGAATGCCATAAGAGCGGGCCAGGCGGGTGATGAAGTACCCCTGGCTAGTGGACTGCTGGAGGAGGCGCCGGTCGCGTGGGTGGAGAGAGCAATCGCAAGGGCGTAGGGGAGATGGAGGAATCGGGACGGGTCGAGGAGAACCCACAAAAATGTCATGTCATCGCCCGACACCTTCTCGCCCCCCTCCCGATGCATGATGGAAGTGGAGACAATCCGGTGCATGAGGCGGTGAAGTGGATCACGTAGGTGGCTCTCCCTCGAGGTCCCTGCCCCGTACATAATGTTGGACAACGGTGTCCAAACCTCCATGTTGGGAAGGCGCTCAGGCTCCCCCTGGATACATGACCCGAAGAACCGGGTGAAGTAACGGTGCTGGAGGTCCTGCTCAGTGTAGATGCCTGTGCGCCTCCCGAACTCCCGGAGGTTGCACTCCCTGTGCACACCTCCCAAACGAAAACGCACCAGTCTGGAGCGTGGGTCCCCTGCCCGCGGTGCGAACTGGATGGTGGAGATAAACTCCAGTAGCAACTCTGTGTAGTCCACGTCCTCGTCTGTGGCCATAATCCGGTCCCAGCCACGGCACGTGAATGATGCCTCCTCGTGGGTCCAGGTGCGATGCAGAAACAGCTCAATCGCATCCCAAAGTCCTGCATCCCTCAGGATGTCTCGGTCTATAACCGTCGCCTCAAGAACCCGGCGACTGGTCAGTGCATCCCGTCGTGAAGTGTACTCCACTGAACTGTCAAGTCCCGCAGGAAACTGAAGGAAGGCGTGGTCTAATCTGAACATTGTCTGCAAAAAGAAAATACAGCCACAAAACAAAATTTTTGCAAAATTAGTCCTTTTTCTTCCCCACCGCACCGCGGCGCGGCCCAAGAGCCAGGGCGCGGCGCGGCGTACGGCTGTTTTGAAAACCCGGGATCAAATCCCCATTTTAACCTGCTAAAACTCAATCCAATCATACCACAAGGTAGCCTAAGTGCCGACCTGCTCATCTAGGGTGTCCATTTGGCAAAACAAACGCCCGATGGGCTAGCATTAGCGATTCTAAGTTTTTGAACTTTTTGAATAAAAACCCTAAAATTAACTACCTAATAACTAGTTTAAACAGCTAATCCATAGTTAAAAGAGCATACCTTGGTAGTAGAAACACAATGAGCAAGAAAAAATACGAGAAATTTTTGATCACCAGAGCTCCGAGTCGTGTGGTTTGAATTGTGAGCCGCGGCTCACCGTATAAAGGCGAAAACCGTCTGATCGTTTTCCGCGGCGCGCATTTCCCATTTCCGCGACGCGCGTGTCGCCAAATCAACCCCTGCGCATCGGGTTGAGTTCCGAACCCGCGTCGCGCAATTCAAAAATCCGCGGCGCGGTCTTGAAGATCTCAAAACTTTTCACACGACCCCACACTTGCTTCAGACCACTAATGCCTGCAAAAGATTGATGTATTTTCTAAATTAATCCTAAGAAATATAAAACCTACCTATGACACGATGGGTTGCCTCCCAACAAGCTCTAAGTTTAACGTCTTCAGCCAGACGTGGTGCTCCTAAGCTGACCCTTCTTCTTCTTGACCTCTTGATGACATTTGCTGGTATTCTGGCATGAAATTATTAGCCATCATTGTCATGAGGGTTGTGAGTTGGGTCATCCGATCACTCACACCGCTGATCCATTGTTGTTGAGATTTCAATAGCTCGAAAACATTCGCCTCCCGTTTTCTGGATTCTCTTTCATATTGCTGATGCCTTGCTTCCATCATTTCTATCATCTCCAGCAGCTGTTCCTTGTCGATGGCAGATAACGGGTGATCCTTAGTTTCCCTTAAGATTTCCTCTTTTCCTCCCTCTCCCGTACGTGTCCATATCTTTTCTTTGCTTCTGATTCCTGGTTCCATCAATGTTTTCCTGTCTGCTGGTTTGCCATTTCCCTCTGAAGGTAATGATATCGGGTTCCCAAACATATTCAATCTTCTTTTCCTGGTCCCGAAGAAAATATCCATATCTCCAGTCTTGCAATCGATCACTGACCCAGCGGTAGCTAAAAATGGATGCCCCAAGATAAGCGCAGGCGCATCGTCTGGACTTTCATATTCCATGACCAGAAAATCTACAGGGTAGAAAAAGTCCCCAACTTTGACTATGACATTTGTCAACTTCCCCTAGATATCTTGGTAGATTGATCAGCCAACTGTAGTACAACTTCTGCTGGCTCAATTTCTTCGTTCTTGTACTTGTCATACAGGTACCCTGGCAAGATGTTAACACTTGCTCCCAAATCTAAAAGAGTGTTTCGAATAACCACGTCTCCTACAGTTGTAGTGATCAATGGTGATCCGGGGTCTTTTTCCTTTCTGGGCAGTGTACCCAACAATGCTTCGCTGGCTCTCACAGTCAATCTCACCGTTTTTGGCGTGGGTGCTTTGTGTTTCTCATTCTGTTCACACATCTCTTGCAGAATCTTGGTGTCCTCGGGAGCATCCTTAAGCTCATCCCATAGGGGCTGATTCATTAAGGGTCCCGTCGGTCTGGATGCTTCCTGCTTCTTCTTCTCTTTCTTATTTTTCTTCTTTTGTTTGATCCCTGCTATCGTTGGTTGTTCTTCCTTTTGGACCTTTTTGTCTATTCCTGGTTGAGTGCCATTCTCAACCGGAACTTCTCCTTTTTTGCTTTCCACACTTCCTAAAGCTTTTCCTGCTTCCCCTGGTTTCATTTCATTCCCTACCTCGAACAAATCCTCCAGAGTGACCTTTCGCCATCCTGATTCGACAGTATTGACTTGTTCCTTCCCTGGGCGTTGATGATGCGTAGGGTTGACTTCAGTGGCACTTGGCAGCTTGCCATTATCTCTCTTTTGCTGATCTGCAGCCATTTGGCCTATTTGTCTTTCCATATTTGCGATAGCTTTTGCATTCGCTTGAGATTGTTGTTGAGTTGCAGTGACCATGTCATACATTTTTGATATCATCTCTTCTTGAATCCCTGGGGCATTGTTGGCAGCATTGGTGGGCCCCCTGTTGTTGTTGTTTCCGTTATTTGCAGGCTGCTGGTTTCTAGGCTCACTATTTGATTGATTCTGATAATTGTTCTGCCTGAAATTTTGTTGCTGTCCTTGGTTGTATGGCCTGTAGGGTCGTCCATTATTATGTTGGCCTTGACCCTGGCCGTAAACTTGATTAGCTTCCTGCATCTTAGATCCTCCTTGACCTTCTTGTGATGAATTTGGCAGTCCATTCTGTAATGTTGCCATAAGCCTATCAAACTTTCTATTCAATTCACTGATTTCCTTTTTCACTTCTTTTTTCCAGTCAGCATCAACTCCTACTGCTGCCTCCGTACTTGTAGTCTTCCTGGTGGAGAAATTTGCTTTTGAACCATTACTCAACTGCTCCAAAAACTGCCAGGATTCTTCTGGATCCTGCCACATAAATGTCCCACTGGAGGAGGCATTTATCATGGCCTGGTGCGTTTCACTAACTCCCTCAAAGAATAACTTGACCAACTGCCATCTGGGAATCTCGTGATGCGGACAAGATCGCAGTAGCTCCTTTAATCTGTCGAAGGCTTCATGAAAAGCTTCTCCAGGTTTTTGCTGGAAATCCTGGATGACCCTCCTGACTTCAGTTGTCTTGCTCGCTGGGTAAAATTCCTGAAGGAACTTTGCCTTGAGCTGATCCCACGTAGTAATACTGTTCGATGGCAACGATGTGAACCAATACTTGGCTTTGTCCTTAAGGGTAAACGGGAACAGTCTAAGCCTAAAAATATTTCTATTTGTGTTTCTGGGATTATTAGCATTAGCGATCGCTAAGAATTCATATAAATGGTTATAGGGATCATCCTGCTTATATCCTCTGAATTCTGGTAATATTCCTAATAACTGAGGTCTAATCTCTACTTGCGAATCTATGTTATCAGGAATATAGATTGGCGACGAATCATCATATTCCCGCGGTTGGAAATGTGATGCAACCGATTGCCGTCTCGGTTGTGCAAAATGTAAAGGTTGGGCGGGGTTACTGTAAAGATGCTCATTGTACTCCCGCTGACCTGGTGGGTGGTATTGTGGTGCTCGCCTGGGAGGTCCCCGACCTCGATTCCATTGTGGTTGGGATGCTGGTGGCATCCATCCTTCATCTTCGTCGTCATACACTTCCTCAGTCTCTGGGTAATGATGTTGTGGTTGAGGCGGTTGTTGGAAATGTATAGGTTGTGTTGGTTGGTATGTGGGTTGAGGTTTAAAGAGAACATGTTGTGGTTGGGATGTTGGTGTATGCTGTCTAGGAGTTGGTGTGCCATCTCGGGTCGGCTCTCCCCAAGTCATAGCAGATGTAAATGGATTGGTGGATTGGGGTTGTGAAGCGGGTGTAAATGCTGGGATGGAAGGAGGAGTGCATGATGGTATGGGTGCAGGGGCTGAAACTGCACCACCAGAAGCACTCGTGCTTCCAAACTGAAATTCTGAAAGCGGAGGGATAGAAAACCTCCCAGTTGCCTCACCTGATGGATCCTGGGCAACACTAACCGGACTACTACTAACTTGACTGAAATTCATGATGTTCAAACGCCTACAGGCACGGAGTTTGCGCGCAGTACGCTCAATCTCAAAATCAAATTGCAATGGGGATGGTTGCTCTCCCTTGCGGGTACGCATGCACTAGTGCAACACGCCCACAAAAACTCAAACTTACCCAAAATGAAATTGAAATTTCAAAAAGCACGAAACAAGTTCCTACTACTCACCTATTCTAAGCTCACAGCTCCCCGGCAACGGCGCCAAAATTTGACGTGCACGCAGAGGTCGTCATGCGGTCAAAAATAAGAAATAACCTAACATTCACTAGTACAGTGGAGTCAGGGTTGATCCACAGGAGCTACGTGGTTAGCCTAGATGAGAGATTACCAACTGATAGTGTCACGGCTATAGTCGGAGGAACTAATTTCTATCTTCCTATCTCAAAACAATATTCAAAAAACGCAAGCCAAGCTTAGCTATGCTCAAATGACCTAGTTACTTTCTGAATTCAGAAGTACATCTCTGGATCAGAAGCAATTGAAGGCATTCAACCTAGCAAAACCAAGCAAAGCATAAACTACCGCTAGTTAAAGTCCTATTGACCAGTTACTAGCCAAGGTTTAGTGCTTAACCCTAACCTAATTAGCTACTGTTTTCAGCAAAGGAAAAACAGTCCCAACCAAGTCCAAAACACAATCCAATCACAAACAAACAATCGAACACAAACTAACATCCAAAATACCGAAAAACCAATATTAACATTAACCGAATGATTGCATTCACCAAAACCAATATCCAAACATCAATTCAGTAACTAAATACTACTAAAAACAGAACTCTAAGCCTGAGATCAATGGTTGTCACACCCAAAGACTCAACTCAAAGCTTACAAATGTTTAACTAAAAATGAAATAAAATCTAAAACATGAAAATACCAAATATGAGCTTGCTGAAATGAATCCTCGAGTCAAAGAGCTTCTAGGTCGATGTTTACACCCGGTCTTTGCTAGGGTTTTTGGCTGGAAATGCCTCTATTTATAGTTGCAAATTTCCCGTGACCGCGCCGCGCAAAATGGAAATCCGCGGCGCGCGTACTTATCCGTTCCCCGTTTTTTCGTCATTCAAAATGTATTCCACCGCCTTACTCCCGCGTCGCGCAGAAGAGAATTCCGCGGCGCGCGTACGTGTTTCTCTTGATTTTGCATTCTTTCCATACTTTTTCCTTTTGTACATCTTTAGTCCCTGTTTTTACTCTTTTTCTCCAGACAACTCCTGGCACGAAAAGTGAGAATACCCATGCATATTTGATATAATTTTACCAAGAACAGGGCTCAACAACGCCTAAAATACTTGATATCACTAGGCGTTGTCAAGCTAAGGCAAGGTCACCGGCTTGAACACCAAAAAGATGTCGGATGGGTCTCAAAAGAAGGTAATGGTAAGGAAGAAAGTTTTAAGGGTCACGACAAAGAATTTCTTCAGCAGGTCCAACTCTTCACCTACCATTCACTTCACTAACACCATGCTCGTCATGCTCCTTTCTTGCCCAAGGTTGACACCACAATTCCACAAGTCTTCTAACACCCCTTCAACCCTTAATCAACTCCTCATGGTCAAACCACCTTGTAAATCACACTACTCCTCGAGCTTCCTCCAATAAAAGTTGTCGCTTTCTTCGCCTTCTACCATCCTTAGCAGTTGCCATTCACACGAAGTTGTTCCTCATGTCGCCATGCACTCTCGATCCCTCAAGGTTGCACTTCATTTTCACATAATAATCTTCGCCCATGAATCCTATTGCCAAAAATATTCCTTATCCAAACCGAATCCATTAATTAAATGGTTAAAATCTTAATCACAAGGAAGCATTTACCACTAAGTCCTAAAGTCCAACTACTTAAGAGGTCAAACATCCTTAAAAGCATCATAGTTTAAGTCCAAGCACTACTCCTAGTACCTAGTTTCACTTAAACTCATGCTCTGATACCAAATTGAAACACCCTCGCTTAAGGATTTTTCATAAAATACACTTTTAGAACCCATATATTATCATCATTATTCAAAAATCTCCTTTTGGTAAAAACTTTAAATCTCAAAAGCTTCAAAAGAGTCTCTTTACGTTTAAACATCATTTTAAAACACACGAGATTTCGTTAAAAACTTGTTTCAGAGTTGAAGTTGTGGAAAATCATTTGGTCCCACTTAGATAAAACGTCTTGTTTTTTAAGACTGTGAGGTTGTTATTTAATTCAAATACCATTACACAGTTTAAAATGAAACCACACAACCTGTGGTCTTCTAAAACATCCAACTCCTCTAAAGTCCTGAAAACTCCTCAAACTGAGTACACATCAAACTAATTTAGGCAATTGAAATGCCTAGTGAGCTTACCCGAGGTTGACCCATTTCGAGTGGGCAGTGAACTACCACACTCGGGACAACCCCCAAAAATAGATTTAATTACACACACTTCAAAAGTTGTTTAACTCATCATATCAAAAGTTACACAAAGCATTAGTACGTTATAAAGGTTTACTAAAAAATGGATAGTTATGGAATGCGATGCAATGCATGATGCAACTATCACAACCCATATCCATCTTATAAAAGTCCAACTCACCACAATGGCACTTACCTAAGTTCACAAATGACACGCACAAAGCATATCACTCGATCACCGTATAGGTTAAACTAGAACTAGTGGCCATCACACTAGCCCCATGGAGGTTAGCAACTCCCTCATGGGGTCCCTATTGTCGGGAACAACGTCTCCTCACCCTTTTTATTTTAGAGAAGGGAAAAACTCAAAACGTCTTCATAACGTCTCCTACATCCTTTTTAATTGAGGAAAGGACAAAACTCAATACGTCTTCATAACGTCTCCTCATCCTTTTTAATTGAGAAATAGGATGCTCAAAACATCTTTCAAAACAACATCATAATCTTTATTTGAAAACATCTTTAAAAGGACTCATTTCATGCAATGCACACATAGAACTAATACATCAAGTAGCAAACAAAAGCATGCATGAAAATAATAGATAACACACACAAAAGATAGTAATTGAGATGTGTACTCCCAGTAAACTCACTCAAGGTCAACTGACGAGTCAACACTAACTCCACACACGGGTTTGATTCATTTGAAGGCGCTCCTAGACATCCTTTCATCTATCACATCCTCTTAGTTGAGTGCTAGC
Organism: Cichorium intybus; assembly: GCA_023525715.1. Classification (NCBI taxonomy): domain Eukaryota; kingdom Viridiplantae; phylum Streptophyta; class Magnoliopsida; order Asterales; family Asteraceae; genus Cichorium; species Cichorium intybus. The sequence continues at coordinate 97,404,163 of CM042010.1, read as the reverse complement.
TCAAGTCCTTAGTCTCACCTCCAAGTCATTACAACATATCTCCTTCCTATAATACAAGAACAGAAGGTGTCATACTCGATTCATCTAAAAGCCGTACTATACTTACGTCTTTATAACTAAGAAAATAACGCGCCATGGCGTCAAGGCATGAGGTAGCCGTCCCGAAAACGTCCAAGGCGTCTTTGCTAGGCGTGGCGCGAGCCATGGCATGCCATGACGTGAGTTTTTACAGTTTGAAGCCTGTTTTTTCTTCTTTGTCTTGCATTTCTTGATTGGACATAAAACATTTGGGTTTTTGGAAACATTTTGTTATTAATTATTGATTAAACACTTCTAAAAACCTAATATTTATTATATAAATCCATATTTATATATAATATAATTATATATTCATATAAAATTGCTACCTGATATCACGCCTTGAAAAACGTCATGACTCGCCATGACTCGTAAAACTTGAGGCTTGACATTGCCGCCACGTCACGCCTCACGCCATTTACAACCTTGTGTTATAGTAGTTCGTTTTAATTTTATGCTTCTATTTAGCATAAGTTGGAAAAAGTTATATGCCTATAATCAATATCATATATTAGATTTTGACAACAATCAAGCGCTCCTATCAACTCTAATTAAAACCTACAAATCTTATTTTAGCAAAGATCAACTTACTTCATCTTCAAATAAGAAAAGAATAATATTCAGATGATGACTTTGGATGAAGTTGTACACCTCATTAAGAGACCTAGACTTCCTTGAAATCTTGAATTATCTGATACGTTGATAGATCTTCCTCACCTTAGGCGTTTATAAAAAAAAAAAAAAAACTCAAAAGAGGTCATGTCATATCTTAATAATCTATTTTCTCCATATTTGACAATGAATCTCTCAATGATTGCGTTGTTTGTTACACAAGAGGAAAGATTCCATTAGAGTCTATACTTGGGTAAAAGGTTTGAATATGATCGACCCTAGAGAAAACAATATACCCTTTTGTCGATGCAACCGTTTAACATTGAAACACCCTTGTTTATCAGAAACATACTTGTTCCCAAGAGAGATGTAATTGTATACTATGCCTGGTCGTTTCTTCTAGACTAGATCAATGCATTCATATTTCTAAACCACTTATCAACTCTTAGTCCTGATAAAGATTTCCGAAAATTAAATTGATCTGTAGCATTCAATTTTAGATCTTTTGAGTAGATAAAGGAATCTTAATTTCTTAATCTGATTCTAAGAATCCGTAACTAGAATTCATAGTGGTATTCTGATGTACTTCTGTACATCAAATGTACTACCCCAACACTTTGTGTCTTAGCAATTTGGGAATGTATTACCAAGTGGTTCTTAGTTTCATAGAAGAAGAAAGTCTTAAGAAAGAACGTGAAGAATCTGAAAATCGCATATGAAAAGAACATGAAGAGTCTAAAAAATATCTCTAGGAAAATGTAAATGAACTTTCGAGGAAATTCGTGTTACGTGGTTGAGGAAGCAACTTATCCGAAAACTCACTCGACTCTTTCGAGTACGTTTATGTTTCTAAAATTCTGTATTGGAATTTTCTAAATTTATGTTTATTGTTGTAGTTGATACATAGATCCGATTTGTTCTTCATAATTAGAACTCTAAGCATTAAAGAAAAATTATGGATATTCTATGAATCTATAACTTTTTTTTTTTTAAATAACATTGAATTAATGACGACTCAAAGCCACCCATCGCTAAACTCTTAAATAGTACACCCATTGCTAACATCTTATGTTACTAATCCATCGCTACAATTACCGGTTACAAATCCGTTGCAAACTTTTTCATCGCTAAAATTCTCTGCCATTAGATAACAAGTATGTTCCTATTTGATTGGTTAAATTGGTTAAACTCTGGTTTCAGAGATGATGGGAAATCAATGAATCAGATCAGTGATATGGTCGTTGATGAGGAAACATTTGCCGTTATAACAATGACCATTTTACGGTAAATGGGGCGACGTTTAAGGGTAAATGGGGCGACGAATGTCACTAATAACATAAAATGTCGTTGATATTGCTATTAGTGGCGACATGTTGTCGCTAAAGCCTTTTCGATGACTCGTTGTTCTCAAAAGTCGCCTTTATTGGTGTCGGCACTAATACCATCGTCCCTATTACCTTCTTGTCGCCGCTAATGATGTCGTCCTTAATAACGCCATCAATATTGGGATGTCGCCATTAATATTGTCGTCCCTGTTTCCTTCGGTCGCTCCTATTGAATATTGACGTCGCCAAAAATACTTTTTTTAATATTTATTTATTATAAATACATTAATTCTTTAACAAACAACTTAATGAATGCAAAAAATACACAAAAATACGTATATGATCATTTTTTATTATAGTAAGATTATAATATTATTATGTGAAAGAAAAAAAAAGGAAGAATGAAAAATATCATATTTTTTTATTACGATATGGTATGAAACAATATTTAATACACAACGAGTAACTGGTGTTTTGCTATTTAAGTTTTAATAATCAATTGTGGAAAGTTTTTAAATGTAGCAATGGGTCCCTAGTGTGGTAGTGGTAGTGGTTTTGGAAAAAATATACAATTTTAGTATCGATAATAATAGAAACGATTCAATTTAATAAAGGAACATTATCAACCAAATAATTGAACAAAATTCCACTACGCAATATTTTTTTGCTATTTAAAGAAACCGTAACCCTTACATTTAGGCATTCACTTTGAGATAAAAATGGCTGCAGAAATTAACAGAGAGAAAGTTGATTCAAAAGAAGAAGTAGAAGCAGCCGTAAAAGAAGTATGGAAATATGTTCTTGGTTTCACTCCAATGGCAGTGATTAAGTGTGCTATTGAGCTCGGGATACCCGACATCCTTGAGAAACATGAAACCCCGATGACACTCGCCGAGCTTGCATCGGAGCTCGGGTGCTCTTTGCCATCATTGTATCGGATCATGCGGTTCTTGATCCAGTATAAGATATTTCAAGAAAAACCCATATCAGAAACATCCGTTGGATACGCTCAAACCCCTGTGTCCCGGCTTCTAACGAAGCACGGAAAGCATAGTATGGCTGATCTTGTGCTTTTGGAGAGCAGTCCAATCATGTTAGCACCATGGCACAAGCTAAGTGCTAGGGTTTTGGACAACCAAAACCTGCCTTTCGGGGCAGCTCACGGTGATGATCTATGGGGATTCACAGCCGTAAATCCCGCTCATAGTAAGCTTATTGACAATGCAATGGCGTGTGATGCTCGTATCCAAGTGGAGGCCATAATCGAGGGTTGTCCGGAAGTGTTTGAGGGGCTGAAGACGCTGGTGGATGTTGGTGGTGGTGATGGGACAGCTCTACGGTTGATTGTAGATGGTTGTCCATGGATCAAAGGGACTAATTTTGATCTGCCTCATGTGGTGTCGGTGGCTCCTGTATATAAAGGTGTAGAACATGTTGGCGGTAGCATGTTTGATCATGTTCCAAAAGCTGATGCTGCTTATGTGATGGTTAGTCAATTTTATAAAGTGTGATCAAATTTTCTTTGTCGGTGCATAAATATTTTTTTAGAAAAAACATTGGAGAATGACGAAACATTTTGGGAGCTGGAAGAAAATAATAAATGAACATAAACTTCTAGACAGCATTAATTAATCCTGCTTCCCTTATTTTCCCATTTAAGTCGGTTTTATGTTTGCATGGAATATTACACCTGATGTCTCATATATTGTACTACATCATTAAAAACAGCGGTCAAGAAGTTTCCTAGGATTTCCCTTCTCAAACCGCTAGACTCCTTTGAATCAGAAAACTCATAGTATATAATTTATCAGATAAAATCATGTCCTTGTCAAGTCCATTAATAAAAAAATCATCATTGTAGTTAAACATGCATATGTACTAATCACTAATTAGTGTATGGCAATGACAAAAAGTTGATTATGAATAGATTCCTTAGAAAGTTTCTAACTTAATGATCAATGTTTCAATATTGTAGAACGTATTGCATGACTGGGGAGACGAAGAATGCATAGACATACTAAGAAAATGTCGAGAGGCTATTCCTCAAGATACAGGGAAAGTGATCATCATAGAGGCGATTGTAGGATGTGAAGAAAATGACGAGTTTAAAGACATGGTATTGATGCTTGACATGGTGATGATGGCTCATACAAGTAAGGGAAAAGAACGAACTTTGGAAGAATGGTCTTACGTGTTTAATGAGGCTGGATTCACTCGTTACACCTTAAAACACATCAGAACCTATAAATGGCTTATCGAAGTTTATCCCTGAATCTTGGGTCTTTTAATCTTAGCAAACGTGTTGTACTTGAGACGGGCATATTTGTTTTGTGTGCTTGTAATAATGTATTGGTTTGCAATAAAAGTGTAATTTATTATGGGTAGTGCTAAAAAACCTGACTACCAGTCGACGTGCAGGGGAATGGGCTGTCTGCAAGAAAAAGGGGAGGTGATTGGTGATTTTCACATTTTGGTTAACTTCAAATTATTATAACCTCAACATCTTGTCTCAAAAAATAATTAAAAAATATTTTGGCATTCTGGTTAACCTTCTGCGAGATAAAAATCAAACAGATAACGTTACAGCTCTTGGGCACTGTCTTCTATCCTTATAAAATACCTAAAATGTCAAGAAATTAATCAAAACAGAACATTTGATCCCTTATAGATAATATCATTTGAAAATTTCCTTATAGATTATATCAACGAACGCATGCTCTCGTCCTGCTAATCTGAATCATTATACGAAGAAGGTCCCTTTAAGGGTTGGTATTTACCTGCAGCTGCAAGTAGCAAATTACAAATCCAAGATGAAATCTGTAATGGCATGTGTATTGTTAGTTATTTAACTTTATTCAAGTGAGAAACTGGAAAGTGAAACTTGTAAATTTGTTTAACAATTATCAAGATTATTTAAGTGAGAATTTGGAAAATCAAACTTGTATAGACATACCTTTGTTCCCATGCTGCATGTGTCAATTCCCGAAATCAGCAACAAAAATCTAGAACAGAGGAAAACATTACTTAATATACAAAAGGTAAAAGAACTTACGATTCTTCCAAATCAATAATCTTTGTTCTTCTCCTTAACAAACATGTAAATCAATGAATATGATTAGAGGCAACAACAAAGAATTAATTAATTGTGGAACAAAATTTCAAACAATTACCCTTTATAACCATCGAGGCCCCTTTTCATCCTACAACAATCAAAACCAAGAAAAATGTCACTCACCAAAAAAGAAATTCTTGAAAAGTAGAAGCAATAAAAAGCGTACCTTGAACATTTGCTCATTTCATTGCAAGAGCCAGGGGAGTATTGTAACGGAGTGACACCACCATATCACACAGCCCAATTTTGCTGCAACTTTGGATATTTGTGAATCCGAGGGTAAAATCAGCAACCAGTAAGCATTAAAGCCATGGACAAAGTAAGGGCTACCATTCAACATGAAATTGACTCCTTTTCTCGCATGTCTTGTGTATCTGTGTGCGTTGATCTCTGTTGCTTCCTCCAGAAAATCGAGGGAGAAAGGTAAGTGAAGCAACCTCGCCAAAAATATATAAAATCAAAGCTCCCTTTCCATCATCTTTAATCAAGACCAGATAAGCAATAATGAACTGGAAATCGGTGCACAACCAATTAGTGATTCATCCGAGTCAATAGCGAAACCTGATGTGTGACTTCTCCCTTCCTGATTTCTATGTGCGTATACGTCAAGAAAAAAAGAGGAATCAAATATATATATTTTGTGTGTTTCCTAAGGAATCAAATAACACACACACCGATTAGGTGTCTGTGTGTGCGTGATCAGTAATTTCATATGGAGAGGAAGATACGAAACAGAGAGGCATCAAAAATCAAATTGTCAAATGGGAGCAACAAAAACTCAGGCGGAGGAAGCCGACGAGCAGAGCCACCGCCGGCGGTGACGGATGGAGTGCATTTGCAGATGCAGGTGGGGCCATGGCGGCTAGGGTTTAAGGAGTTACGGTAATGATAAAAGCTAGACACACACTGGCGGCGGATTGCAGCAAGCGGCGATGACGACACCTTGGAGAGAATATGGAATGGTGGGTGAGGAATCACCGGTGGCTGATTGCAGTAGAGGGAGACAATAGAGGGAGACACGATTGATTGTGAGATGGGATGGAGGAGGAAACCGAGGTTTTACTGATATAAGATGGAACGGTGGTGATGTAAGATGTGTTAAGATATACAATCGAAGGGCTGAAAAGAGTAACACGTTGGCATTCCGGCTTACAAGCTGGCAATCCAATGTGATTGTGTGTTTCTTTACCCGGCTGTCTTTAATAGTGCATAACAAAATTATAACATAGGTATGATAAGTTGTGTATTGTGTATTACAACTTGTACAGTCTTAAAAATTAAGACAATTGTGCATAAGGCGGTTGTAATTTATATATGGTTTATAGTATAGTATAGTATATATATATATATATATATATATATATATATATATATATATATATATATATATATATATATATATATATATATATATATATATATATATATAGGGATATGATCAAATATATCCATACAAGTATTGTGTAACCTTGAAACTCAATCTGGACCACTCATTTAAAACACATTCTTTTAAAAATGTACAAAATTTAGTTCATTCTGTTAAGAATGGTTAGAACTCATTATGTCAAAAACTTATTCTGTTAAGAATGTGTTTTTTTCATTGTTACGAGAATGAAATCTAATGGCCAGGATTTGGTTACAAGGTAACACAATAATTGTCATTCTTATTATAACCTAGCCCTATATATATATATATATATATATATATATATATATATATATATATATATATATATATATATATATATATATATATATATATATATATATATATACTAGGTTAGAAACCCGTGTAATACACGGGATGATTAAAAAATGTAAAGAAAATGTTAAATAAGAACATCTAAACATCAAGCATTGTAAGACCCGTTTATTACACGTGATGATACAAACCAACAAAAAGGTAAGTCACAAAATTAACCAATAAAAAGTCCCTTTTTACTGGATGGTTTTTGGTTTTAACCCACATAAAATGGAGGAGACTAAAAAGCAAACACTTGGTGTCCAATTTCAGAATTCGCCCTTCATGAACTTGCTAGTGTCAGTTGATTTAATATCCAACTCAAGCAAGCTGTCCCTATTAGGAAGGTTTGACATGTTCAATGTGGATGCCATTTGTGTTACCTTTTTTTTTTTCTCAATTTTCCAGGCATATCTCTACTTCTGTTCATATCTTTTCACCAAGAGTTGGCTACAAATTAAACCTAGAGAACGGTTGAGATCATATACCAGAAGGAGGGACTCAATTCTCGTTGATAGAAAAACAAATGTGATTTAATAAATAGAATTTATTAATAAAACTCTAACAAAGAGATATACCTCCACTATTAGGCATCATACCTATTTCATTATCAGTGATGTCATATGCTTATCAAAGGTTAAGTCAATATCATCTTCAAAGTATGTTGCTTATTCTTACATAAAAAAACAGAGTTTGATTCTGAAGAGGGTTTGACGTCAAATTGTTTGCTTTCTCGAGGGTCTTTTAATTTATTATAAACAGAGAAGTAGAAATATGATAAATTGACTCTTAAATTTGGAAAAATAACCCTTTCTATATCCTAAAAAAACATAAATTGAGTAAAAAAATCATAAAGTCAATATCTAAATAAACCTAATAAAAAGAGTAAAATAGATGTTTTGGTCTTACCACGAGTAATGCATCAAGTTTCTTTAATGCTAGAATGTTGATATAAATACCCGTTCTCGGCCGGCTAGACAACACATGGAAATTTATTCCAATAATACACTTAAATTTTATAGCAAATGCTCAAAAAAAAAAAAAAAAAAAAAAAAAAAAAAAAAAAAAAAAAAAACTCAATGTAAACATAATTAATACCTCCATGGTTTTCCATTATTTAAAGTATGTGATGAAGGAATGGGTTCTACAATGTAATCACAAACATCACATACCCAATATTAAGAACCACGTCAAATTCGTGGTAAAAATACAAATTTCAACAAACATTAATGGAGATTACTGGATCACTGGTATATACAACGTTCATCATATCCCAATTAAGAAGCTCTTTACCATATTAATCAAATCGAATTCCCAAGAAAACATAATTTATTTCAACACCATCATTATTATGATTATGATCTACAACCTCAAATTTCATTTTGGTAAGTCAATTGAAAGACTGCAAAATACTACACAGAATAGTGAAATACTAAACAACTTCATGTAACTCATCATGTTCAAAGACTTCATGTTATAAAACTCAAAATAAACAGAAAACCAGAAAAGTAATAAAAAAACCCATCAATATTTGAAGTGGGTATGCACCAAAAGTTCAAGAAGTAAGAAATTGAACAATATTTTTTCGTGAATATGAAAGGAGAAGAAATGATTGTTTTCTTTACCATATCGTGTTCATTAATGTGAATAAGACCAAAAGAGTAGGACATATCATGATTTAATCAAAAAATTAAACAAACTGAGATTGAGTACATTGATTACGAACCTGAATAAGAACAATGTGTAACATATTTAGAACTACAAAAAAATTATACATTAATAATTAGCAATGTTAAATAAATTATTCTAGGAATCTAAAAGCTGAAAAACTACATTTATACCTTATTTTAACTGCAAGAATAAGATCAAGCATGTATGCAATCAAATGAAATGATTCCACCGAACATTCCATTGCTTTCCATGAACTTCTGCCATATTTGGACAAATAACAATAGCACGTGAATAATCTTGAATTTCCAATTTCCTTAAAAGTATTTCAATAATTCACAAGCCCATCAGCAACCATAGGATCAATTCATCGAACTTCGTTGATACGAAAATTCACAGAAAATTAGAATTTGCAGGAAATAAATGTTTTCACTTACCTTCAGTTTTAGTAGCATGTTGTTATTGCTGTTCAGATTTCCCGTTGTTCGAACATATGCTCAATAGTCGATAAATTTCAATGACAGCAGCAATTCAAAGGAGAAAAAAATTATAAAGTTTTTAAGGAGATGGCTAGGGTGGTTGTGGAGGTGGCACGAGGCTAGTAGAAGTGTGTTAGGGTTACCGAGAGATATGGAGAAAAAGAGAAAAAGTCTTTGTTGATTTAAAGAGAGGACGAATCATAGGAGTTTAAAGTTTTTAAATTTATTAGATGATTTGAAAAAGTCTTTATTGATTTTTTGGGATATAATCATATTTACTTTGAGCGGGAAACAAATCAAAGGATGATTTAGAACATGACACGTGGCAAAAGTTATTTTTATTTATTAGGTATATATATATATATATATATATATATATATATATATATATATATATATATATATATATATATATATATATATATATATATATATATATATATATATATATATATATATATATATATTAACTGTGTAAGACAGAGAAAGTGACTTACATTGTTAGAAACTCATACAACTAAAAAGTCAAGTGAGACGGTGTTCCTATGTGGAGTTTTTTTACCCACGTTGGATACCGTACACCACGGATTGACCACTATGGTTGGTGCCCCCCCCCCCCCCCCCCCGGCGCGCGCGTGCATTCTACATAAGCGGCGTCCTTGGGCGTCCAACCTTTAACGCGTGAAGACTTCCTCCTTTTCAAAAATATAGCCATTGGAAATATTAAAAAAAAAACAGTTTTTTTTAAATATTATATATATATATATATATATATATATATATATATATATATATATATATATATATATATATATATATATATATATATATATATATATATATATATATATATATACAAAACTACATATCAAATACACATATAAATCTCTCACACACACACACATACAAACTATATATATATATATATATATATATATATATATATATATATATATATATATATATATATATATATATATATATATATATATATATATATATATATATATATATATACACACACACACACACACACATATCAAACAGACATATAAATCACACACAATACATACAAAACTACATTTTCTCTCAATACATATATATATATATATATATATATATATATATATATATATATATATATATATATATATATATATATATATATATATATATATATATATATATATATATATATATATATATATATATATTCATATGGATCACGATTCGGATTCAGATGACTCGGGTGGTTCTTCGATGGTATTCGCGACAATGATGGAAGTCGCAGATATTATTACCAACAAAGCCGAAAGTTCAGAAAAAAGGTGACGACCAAAGGTGAAAAATAGAAACCGCGAAGAATGACACAAAAAATTTGTTCAAGACTATTTTGTCGACGATTGCGTGTATAAAGACACGGATTTCAAAACCCAGTTCCGCTTGATCCGAGCAATATTTCTACGGATCGCGCATGATTTGGAAGCCAACTACGAACTTTTTCAATTGTGATACGATGGACGAGGCAAACGGAGTTTCATGCCATACCAAAAATGTGGAGCGGCTCTTCGTCTTATGATTTATGGCTACTCTTTTGACACCGTGGAGGAATACTTACGGAAATGTTTCTACGGATCGTGCAGGATTAGGAAATGCTTTTTATTTTAATTTATTTAGGAAATATTTATTGTTTTAATTTTTTTTAATTTAATGAAATGTCTTTTTATTTTTATTTTAATATTATGGGTTTTAATTAATATAATGTTTTTATTTTAATTTAATTTAATGTTTATTTTATTTATTATTTTTATTTTTTGAAAAACATGATGTGTTTATTGACAGCCAATGACATTCGAAGGTTATTACGATTCCCCGCGATTTTCTTGTTTAGTTTAAGAATTGTCAATTTTTCTCTATTGGGGTTTTCGTTGTAGATTAACAACGGATATTAATAAACTCTCGACCCCAATTCCCAATTCCCTTTTCCATCCAAGAGACCGTATGTTCTTGTTCTCCGTTGATTCCTTCTACAATTTATTTTCGATTATGCTTTTCCTCCAAAGCAATGCCATGGGATTTTGAGTTTTATTCGAATTAATAATCCCCATTTTTACTTTCAAACAATCCTAACCAATTTTTTTTCTGAATCTGATGTTAAAAAACTCGAACAGGAAGCTCGAAGGAAATCGACCTGATTCTTTTCTGTTGTTTTTCTGATGCAGTAATCGATCGCTTCCTTTCAGGTCCCACGGTTTCCATTTTTTCCTTTGCATTCTTCTTCTGAATGTTATGCGCTTCAAAGTTTTCTTTTCTATTTAACCTGCTTATTATTTGAAATTTTATTGTGCCGAAAAAGTTTAAATAATTAACAAACTGTAAGTAACCATTTTCGCTAACTTATCTTCCAGATGCTTTTTTGTTTCAGATTGCTAAACATTAAATCTCACATGGATGTTTTTCAGGTGAGAGATGATCTTACCAGCTTTACTGACATCTGCCGGTTTCAATATCGTAATTTGCGTGGGGTTTTTCTCGCTATATTCGATATTGAGAAAGCAACCGGTCAATCTAAAAGTTTACTTTGGCCAGAGGCTTGCACAACTAAAGCCAGGACAAAAGAATTTATACTTTGTCCAGAGGCTTGTTCCATCTGCAGGCTGGTTAGTCAAGGCATGGGAAGCATCAGATGACGACATCTATCGTTGTGGGGGTATCGATGGCCTGGTTTTTATCAAGATAATTGTTTTTTGGTCAGAAACCAATAAATAGTTAAAAACACCATATCTTTTTGCAATGTCTTCAAAATTAAATTATACCAATGAAATTGTTGTTTTTGGTGGTGCAGCATACGGATTTTTTCCATTGCTTCAGTTCTTTGCATATTTATCGTGCTTCCAGTGAATTTATTTGGGCAAGCGATAGAAGAGAGGGATGCAGAAGCACAGATGGACATGTTCACTATTAGAAATGTTCGTGCTGGTTCAAGAGGGTAGGGTTTATCAATGTGTGTGCGTATAAATAAAAAAGGAAAGATATATTTTGGCCATTTTTTGGTTTAACCTATCTAACTCAGTTTCCTCAATAAAAGCCACCAGAGTTTGACCATCTTTTGACGGTCTATAGCAGGTTAAAATTGTCACAATACAAGGACAAAGTGGCCATTGACGACACTGAAATAGAGTGGTTAAACCACGAAAATACCCAAAATATAGTGGCTTTTATGTATATTTCCGTGTATAATATATTGTTTTTAACTTATTATTATTTTGTGCAGGCTATGGGCTCATTTCTTCGCACTCTATGTTGTATCGATTTGCGCTTATGTTCTTCTATACATTGTAAGGATGCAGAATTAAACTACATGAAATATCAAAGAAAACCCCAATGGGAAATAAATGGGAAATGCCTTTTTGTAATAATATATATATGTAGGAGTTCAAGAGTGTAGCACGGTTGAGGCTGGAGCAAGTCATACGATTTCCAACAAAGCCAAGTCATTTCACAGTTCTTGTTCGTGGTATTCCATGGTGTCCTGGAGAAGCATATAGTGAAACTGTTAGCAAGCACTTTGGGAGTTATTATGAATCAAGTTACCTGTCACACCAGATGGTTTATCGATCTGGTACAATTCAGAGGTTGATGGTAAGAATTTTCACACAAGCTGTGTTTGGTGCACATAAGCTAGCGTATTGCAATGTAAACCACTGAAGTAGCTTATACGCTACCTTTTGAAAAAGCTATTTGAGATAGCTTATTGATAAGATCTAGCTTTTTCCACAAGTTTTCGAAATATACCTGTATACGTTAGTTTTTAATTATGTATTTAAATGTCCGCTTTTTGTCATTTTATATTTGCTATCTAGCGTATTAGATAGTTTTTACCAAACACTATTACTATATAAGCTAGCTACTAGCTTTTCAGCTAGTCTGCCAAACACAGCCCAAAATGCAGTAATTTTTATTTTTATTTCAAGGACAGGTAGAGTTGTGAACATGTAGGTTGTTGACGTAGATGGATGCAGAAAGTTTGTATAACGCCATGAAGGATACAACTACCACTGAAGAGGGAGCGGGGACGGAGACAGAGACAGAGGCGGTGGCGGCAGCAGCAGCGGAGGCGGCGGCAGCAGCAGCGGAGGCGGCGGCGGCGGCGACAGCAGCAGCAGCACGTACAAACTCCCCTAAAAAGCATAAATATGAATCAGGAATTGATATAAAGAAACATAAGAATCCTCATAAAGTGGATGGGAAAGAGGTCAGAACTTTTGCATTTATAGTCAACCTATCTCATGCTTTTTAATGCTTTAATTATTTATTTTCATTTTCTTTTACTACTTGTTAGTCGTACTGGAAACTAAAATATTCTGTTAGGGTGCAATACAATACTGGACTTGACTTGACTCGACAAGCTTTGTAGGGCTTTTTTTTTTAATGATAAAGATTAGAGGGCATTCTTGTCTTTTGCATAGAAGAGAGATCGTGAGGGAGTCCCCGTCCCACCTTTTTGGATGGGACAAAAGAAAAGTTCTCATTTAACTTGAAAATTGGCGAAACGGTTTTAATTACATGGTAAAGCTTTCAAACCTTACAATGTTTTCACAAAAGAACTAATTTTATAATGTAATAAAAAGCAATGGTGGTAGGAAGCTATAATAGACAAAAAAGAATGAAAGGAGATTGCTATTTCTTGGACTATAACTGTAAAAATAAATTAACAAGGAAACAAAAAAATAATCCAACAAAGGAACACAGACATTTGAATGCTTAGACACTTTTTGCCATAATCTATACTTAATAAATTAAATGTAGGTTGCTAGTTGCAAATCCAGATCATGGTTCTTATCAACAGTTTGAAAATGTGAAAATGGCCATTGGTCAAAAGAAAATACCAAAAAGATTATGCTTGATCTTAGATAATATAATATCAAGGTTCACGGTATCATGATTAAGCAGTTTAGGCCACATAGAATTGTCTGAAAGTTTTTAATGTGTGATATATTGAAACTCTGAAGAGCTATAGGAGAACGTACCTCACAGGTAGAAAAATAAGAGATATGTTGCTTGGGTTAAATTCAAGATATAGCAATGCACTTTCATTTATTAGTTTATTATAGCATCCTGCATTCGTTTTTTCTTAATACGGCATTGTATTTTGAAGGAAAACTACACAACTGTTACTGTTATAATTGGGTGGAATTTTCAAAGTCTAATTTCCTAGTAAGAACAAATTTGAAAATACAATGCGATAGGTGTGAGATTTTTCCAGGTACGTTATTTGTGTTAAAAATGGTTGATAATAGGATGCTGTAAAACATAATTAAATGGAAGTAGGTTGCTATCTCCTGCATTTAGCTCTATATTTCGCTAAAAATTAAATGTACATACTCCCTACCCATTATAATTTTAAAATTTCAGATCTAGATAGTATATCATCCAAGATAAATTCATGTGTGAGAATTCTCTCTTATTATTCTGAGAAAAAGGTCTTTAAATAAGCCTACAAGAAAAAACTAACCACAACAAAATGACTGTAAAGAGGAAACTAATTGCTTGGATATCGGGAAATTGGTTTGACCTACAATCAAGAACTCAATCAATTAAAGGAATATTTCTCAACAGTCTTGTGCTGACTTATCAGTGTAAAATCATTCTTTAACAAGTAGGATGCCATAATACACAAATGAATGAAAGTGCACCGTTATTTCTTGCATCTGTCAACGTTTCCTTTAGTAGAATTTTTATTTTTTCCTTTTTATTAATAGTATACACTTTGTGATTATCTTGCTTTTACGTTTGCATGTAGTGACAGCGTTGGTCTTCATTTTAATACAGGTATAATTGGATAGGTAGATTTTTCAAAGGACAATGATATAATATAATAAAATGAAAGTAGAATGCTATCATAAACAAATCAATGAAAGTACATTGCCATTTTGTGTGTTGAATGATTTCCCATCTTAATGCAGGAGTGTGCAGCTGCGTTTGTGTTTTTCAGGACGCGGTATGCGGCCATGGTGGCTTCAAACACCATCCAATCATACGATCCAATGTTATGGGTCATAGACTTTGCTCCTGAACCGCATGATGTTTATTGGGAAAACCTTTGTATACCTTATAGATTGCTTTGGATCCGTAAAACATCGGTGTTTATGGGTACCATTATCTTCAGTGTTTGGTTTCTTTTGCCTACAACATTGGTTCAAGGTCTTGTCAATCTTGATCAGCTTGAAGACACATTTCCATTTCTTAGAGGGTTATCAGAAACGTGCGTAAGCTTCCATGAAAATAGTTGAATTTACAATGCTATGATTGGGTAGATTTTTCGATATACAAAGCTTTAATCAAAGTACATTGCTATTCTCTAGTATTTAGCTCAAAAAGGAAGTATATTAATACAATTTATTATTGTGCTAAACGCAAGGGATTGCAATGCATTTTCATTTATTTGTGTGCTATAGCATCCTACTTTTATGTATTTCTATCACAAAATTTTTAAATTAAATTATTTTTCTTTTCAAAAATCTACTCATTTATAACAATTTTCTTACAGTTTTTTTTCGTATTATGATATTATACTTCGAACAAGCTACCTAATTATAGCATTGAAAATTGCTTACTATTAAAATGGCATTGCTATGACCGGGTAGATTCTTTAATTATATTTGTAATAGAAAGCAATGGAAGCAGGATGCTCTAATAAACAAAATCAATGGAAGTACTTTGCTATTATTACACATCAACCAACAACAATTATGATAATACAATTATGCTTGTCAATAGAAATAATCATTATGTAATTTGTATTTAGATAAATTGATATTCCCAAATTAACTTTTCATGTTCCAAAGATGGTAAATAGTTATATTGTTAATTTTTTATTGAAATATATCTACTTCACCAAGCGATTTCTTATGCAGGACATAAGAGTATAAGGTAGGTTGTACTACATTTGACGTGCATTGCACTCAGACCGAACTCATGTCAATGAGACAACAATTGCAGTTTTTTGTCCTCACCATACTTGTTATTGAAACAATGGCTAAATGCAAGACATATCGATGTACTTTCAATTATTTGTTTATTATCTTTCATTTCTTCCTATTACAGCACGCGCTTCTTAAATCTACCCAAACATAGCAATGGTTTATTAGATTTTGTAAAGTTAATGTTTCATAAAGAAAATGTGGAAGTACGACGTTGTAATCGAAAGAAAAAAAAAAAGCAAGATGCTATAATAGACATATAAATGGAAGTATGTTGCTATATCTTGCATTTAGGTCTTCAAAATATCCCTAGAAAGCTTAGTCGGTCCATCCAGTATGATCCCACGTAACAAACGCAACATATTTGTCTTTTAAGGCATGTTATATCTTTAAAATAAAACAACCATAGAAAAAGATTTAGGTATGCAACTAGTAAATACATTTAATTTTAATGATAGGAAATAACAACATACTTTACTTTTTAACAATATGGTTTATGAATGTTGCAGGAGGTATGCAAACATTGTTTCGGGGTATCTACCAAGTTTGGTGCTGACCTGTTTTGTATTAATCGTGCCACCTATAATGCTCATGTTTGCTACACTTGAAGGAACTGTCTCTCGTAGTTCAAGGAAAAAGAGTGCTTGTTGCAAATGTATTGTTTTCTTTTTTTGGAATATTTTCTTCTATAACCTTTTCACTGGTACTTGGTGGGATCGAATGGGTAAACTCACTGTTACTGGTCTAAAAGACATGGCTACCATGCTTGGCAATTTAATTCCCGGGCAGGTAACATTTCTTTCCAATCTGTTTTCTCCATGATATATTTACCTGTTAGAGCAAATTGTAGGAAATAGCAATGTACTTTACTCTTTTTACCAATATAGGCAATGCATTTTACTTTTGATCCGTAACAGCAATGTTCTTACAATTCGTTACCCATAACTGCAAACCACTTGCAACTTTTTAGAAATATGTATCGTGAAAGTAGTGAAATATACATTATTACTACCCGAAATAGAAATTTAGCTACATTTCTTTTCATATAACAACGACGTATTTAAAGTTTCCTACTCATAATAGCGTGTACTCGATTTCTTTACGGATAGTAGCAATATGTAACATGAATATCGTAATAATTTCACAAGTTTCAAATTATATATGGCTATTATCTATGTTAAAATGAATGTACGTTGCTATCATGGACAAAACATCATATGTACATTGCTATTATGGGTAAAAAACTAAAGTATGTTGCTAAAATGGATAAAAAAACAAAGAACATTTCTCATATTTGGTAGCATAGTCGATAGTTATTCCCTACGATTGTTAGATGAATTTTTATTCACTCCGAGTTCTTCACTTATCTATTATAAAGATTTCATTTTCTCCCTAGCAGTATTCCTGAATATTTGTAAGTGTCCTTTGTGTTTTATGCAAGAAATAACAATGTAGATTCATTGATGTGTTTATTAAAGCATCTTACTTTCTTATCTTTCTATTACATCATTATACTTTGAAAACTCCACCCAAACCAAGTATGGGGGTGTGTTTATTACTTTTATTACATTACCTTGCCAATTTGGTTATACTAGCCATTCCATTCCATCCAGCTAAACAGTCAAAGAGACCTAAATCTCAAGGTTGATATTTTCTTTGTCAAGTTAACTAGCAATATACAGTCTCTTATGATATTTTTTGTTTCATTCTTTTTGTAGGCACCCTTCTTTATGACATACATAATGACAACAGGTTGGGCAAGTCTGGCATATGAATTGATGCAACCATTAGTCCTTATAATTAACTGGATCTATCAGTTTATTCTATTGAAGAAAGAAGGCTATGGTGACCTCTTCACATTCCCATACCACACTGAAGTCCCAAGGGCCCTTCTGTTCGGACTCCTTGGCTTCACATTTTGCATTTTGGCACCCTTGATATTACCTTTCCTACTTGTTTACTACTTCTTCGCCTATTTTGTATACAGAAATCAGGTTCGCATTTCATTTCCACCATGGACTTTGGGTTAATATTAGGGTATTCATGTATTTTGCACATATTTTAGGTGGGAAAACAAATAACAGTTTTTGTCCCACCCACAGATGTGGGACAATGACTCTTGTTTGTGCAAGAGATGTGAATGGCCTCTTCACCTTTAGCGTATATATGAGGCTGAGAAGGGCATTAACGTCTATTCCACAAAGCTGAGTCATTGTCCCACTTTTTCAGTGGGACAAAAGTTGTAGTTTTTGTCTGACTTAGGTCCTTTGATACACATCAAATATAATACAATTTGTTCTTTCATGGCAAGTAATGAATGAACATAGGAAGGATAGATAACAAGTATGACATTGTACTATTTTCCAAGTACGACAACTCCAAGCATTAAATTCAAGATAGTTAAATTCAAGATAGTTATGTTTTAGATTAAGTTCAACAACCACAAAATATAGAGTTGAAACTTATTAATGTTAAGGGTAGAAAATAAGACTAAATGGAAGAAATAGCAATGTGTGTTCGCTTATTTGTATTTTATAGCATCGTAATTTCACCTTCTTCTGTTGTAACATTGTACGTTCAGTTTTTTTCTCATTAAGGCATTGTACTTTGAAAAATCTATGCTGTTTAGGAAACTTATATTTTGAATAATGTAATTATCTATAGCAATGAAAATTGCTTTATAATGAATGATATTGCTATAACTGAGTAGATATTTCAAAGTACATCGTTGTTAAAGTAGGATGTTATAATAAACAAATAAGTGAAAGTACATCGTTATTTCTTGCATTTAACCATGGAAAATATAGTAACATTTTTAAAAATGAAATGACAAAGCATAGTTTGCCTCAATGTTTGCTATTAAGCTTGATGGATCTATAAGAAAGATGTAAAAACGTATGAAGGGGGAAAACATGGTTTGCCTCAATTATTCGACGATGTTCTTTATGCCAGAAATAGCAACGTAATTTTAGTGATTTGTTTAGTATAGCATGGCACTTTCATTTCTTCCTATCACAACGTCGTACTTTGAAAAATCTATCCAATTTTAGGAATGCCATGCAAATATAAAACAGTTTTCCCTTCTAAATTATCTGGTGTTTTTTGAAAGTATAATGTCCTAATAAGAAATACGTTGAAAGTATAATGCTATAATGATGTAGATTTTCTAATGTACCATGCCTTCAATTTAGAAAAAATTGAAAGGACAATGCGATATTAGAAAGAAATGAAAGTAGGATGATATAATACACAAATCAAATGAAAGTTTGCCGTTTCTTGCATTTAGCCCTTTAGATTAAGCCTAACTACTATAAAATATAGATTCAAAACTTATCGACTTTATGTTCTACTTGAAACGATCAAGAGTATGTGGTTTTTGATGTTTGCAGCTCCTGAACGTGTATATTACCAGATACAATACAAATGGAAGTTACTGGCCAATTGCACATAATGCTGCAATCTTCTCATTAATAGTGATGCAAGGAGTTGCTTCAATTATCTTTGGAATGAAAAATTTTGTCCGTGCATCAACCCTTGCCTTCCTACTCATCGTCTTCACTGTCCTTTTCAACTTGTATTGCCGCCATAAGTTTTTACCACTTTTCAGTAACAAAGCTGTACAGGTAGTGAGGGCAAAACAGTCATTTCCCTCTCTCTCTCTCTCTCTCTCTCTCTCTCTCTCTCTCTCTCTCCTTAATGTGTGGTTTGTCTGCAGGATCTTATCGAGATGGATCGACATGATGAACATTCTGGAAATGTTGACGAGATTCTTTCGCGATTAGTATCGTCTTATTATCAGTTTGGAGGATTTTCTGGTAATCATCCAACTGATCTACTTGCAGCTGAGTACAAAACTTTTAACTCAACCGAGGGTAATCACAAGATGTAAACGTGAGACCAAGTTTAGATTAGTTGTTGAAGATAATTTTATGTAAAAAGAATAAAAGATAACTTTCTTTGTCATTCATTCAAATCGACTCAAGTTGTATATTGTGTATAACCTAGATGGGGGAATTTCGATATTTACAAAACAAAAAAGTGTTACATACATGAAAAGTTTGACAACAGTGCATAGTAGTTTGGTAGGTTGTATGATGCAATGACATCAGCAATACTTGATAGGTTAACGGAACTTTTAAACTTTCAAAAAATGTTAAGCGATATATATATAAATAACAGTAACAACAAATAAGCAATAATTCTTAAATTTGTAGTCACATCAATGTAAAATTTGAAACAATAAATTGACCAAGAAATGTTTTCATTCAACATCTTAAGAAATGCAGGAATCGGACCTGGGAGGTGTATTTTATAGGGCATGTAAAGTAACAAGGTCAGCTGCCAAGCGTATGTGTTGAACTAAGGCAGACTATCACTATGTATATAAACAATTAGCAAGGTGTTCCTGTTCATGCCTTGCTAATTGCTAGGGATATATAATATAAGATATTGAAAGATTTGTTTGACTTTACTCCCTTATCTAATTTCTTTTCGAGTTGTGTTACTAATGTGCTAGCATGAGGCCGAAGGAAGAGACTCAATGATGTGAAATAAGGTGTTCCGCAAAATTTTGTAGAAGAAGTAGTGAACTCGAAAAGAACTATAAGGTTGCTCACTTGAAACAAAAGTACAAGATAAAAGAACCAGTGCACTAGTCTCTAAATAAAATAATCCACTAAGATTAAAGATCTTAAAAGGAAATGAAGAATTTAGAAAATAGAGATAACTTCATTTATTTTTACATACTCTATTCTTATATTCTAGAGCATCCAAGGAAACCGAAATACAAATTCTAGAAAACAACATAAGGTGGAAAAATTGATGATTTGTTGTGCTAGAACATAAGTTTTTGGTGACAACAAAAAGAAGTACGATTTGCAGTATGATATGCTTTTATAGGAAATATCAAAACCTTTTTAAAACTTTTGAGTGTGTCCCGTCCAGATAAAGCTTAAATATGTATGAAACTTTTGCATCATTATCCAATACAACTAATTTATTAAATGTACTACAATTACACATATATTAAACATGCACATGTCTGGTTATTGGAAGCATATAAGATAGGAACTCACCTTAGTAAGGCATGAGATCTCGAATGTTGAAGGTGCTGGAAACAATGAATTCTTTTTGAAGTTACATTTTGTAAACATTTTCTCCAATGCTAGCGAAATCTCTCTTTTTTCTTTGTTGGATGGATACTAGATCACATAAAGAAAATTTAGGTCGCTTAAGGTTTTTGTTTTCTTTGGCCTTTTACATCTCATTCGCTTTCTCAATTATAGCATTGACTTAATCATGTAACTTTTTGATCTCCTTTGCCTTAGTTTCAACTTTAGTGCATGGTTATCTGTAAGGAGTGGAAGAGGAATATGTGGTGGCATCCGAGCTGGCAGGGTAATGGTACCGGGAACACCGCATTGCTTACGTGGCATAGGGTGGGCAATGACACTCCCATGCCGTTTCTCTCTTGCTTGTGACCATCGGAAAGGGTAAAAAAAACTATTTTTTTTCTTTTTTAACTTTTACAATTTTACTCTATATACATACATACAAACAACCATTTTTAAAGTGCTCAATTCTAGCTATCTTCTCTTAAAATTTCTTCCAACAACCCTCAAAACAACCAAAATGCTACAAACCTTTTCAGATACGATCCATCTTCGCCACCACCTTAATTATCGGTCACAGCTTGAAACCCCGATTATAAAAAAATTAATAAAATTATCATTCAATATGATTTTTTTTCTTTTTTTACCTATTAATTGTAATATCTGTAATCATTGATGAATAAAACATAACTTTAATCAGAAATTAATACGGCTGCAATCATAAATGAATAAAAAACATTTTACAGAAAAAAAATACAATACTTCATAAATGTGTATATATCTATTCATAAATGAATAACACAACAAAGAAAACAATACAATGTCATAATTAGGTATTCTCTTTATAATCATAAATTAATACAACACGACACAAAGAAAATGTCCTCGATAATTTTCTAGGTTTGCTTGTGTTTGCTCCTTCTTGGGCGTATGCCACTTTTGTGCAATCTGGAAAATTTTGAGACCAAGTTCCTAATGTGGCCCAACCTGATACAACTGTTCATATAAGAATCAATCAATAACATATATAATCATTAATGAATACAACTGAAAGTTATACATCTATACATATAATCATCGATAAATATCACACATAATCATTAATAAATACATTAATAATCATTAATGAATACAACTGAAAGTTATACATCTATACATATAATCATCGATAAATAGGTTTGCTTGTGTTTGCTCCTTCTTGGGCGTATGCCACTTTTGTGCAATCTGGAAAATTTTGAGACCAAGTTCCTAATGTGGCCCAACCTGATACAACTGTCCATATAAGAATCAATCAATAACATATATAATCATTAATGAATACAACTGAAAGTTATACATCTATACATATAATCATCGATAAATATCACACATAATCATTAATAAATACATTTGAACATCATACATCTGCACATGTAACACGTATAATCAATAATGAATACAATTGAACATCATACTCTGCACATGTAACACATACAATCATTAATGAATACAACATAATCATTAATGAATACAGTTGAACATTATAAACCAGCACATGTAACACATGTAAGCTAAAGGATTCATGAATGAATTTAACAGAAAACATATAATATACAAGCATATTTCTATATTCATTAATCAAAATGCGTGTAAGGAAAAGAATTCATCAGTGAATATGCATGTAAGGAAAACGATTCATCAATGAATTTAACAGAAAACATATTATATAAGGAAAAGGAAGCATACTATAAACCCCAAATTCATCAGTAATTAACTAAAACCCCAAATTCATCAGTGAATAACCATATTATAAACCCGAAATTCATTTAATCATCAATGAATAAGCATATTATAATGTTGGTTATATGCACATCGTCATAACAAGTTGGTAATATTACTATAAATAGTAGGGGCCTTTTGGGTTACACGCAAGAGACGATTTAGCCAGAAGAGATCGAAAAATAAACTTGAGGGGTTAAGTTTATTAATATACCAAAGTAAAGGTTTATTAATTAGAAACTAATAAGGATAAAGAACTAAAGTGAAATTATCAACAGTTTGAATTTCAAATAGTCATTATCCACAAGGGAGGGGATAAGGATGAGTAGCACTATAAATACAACCCTAGATCTGAGTTGTACATCATCCGAAAACCCTAAAATTCGTCACCCTCCTCCCCCTACTCGGTATACGGCTGCTTTCTTCATAAACCCTAAGTATTACGTGCTAAAACTTCAAGCAAATGTATATACTACATCAACGGGTGCTGAATCGTCGTCTTGGGTGCAATTACATTATAGGAGTTCTAATTTGGGCTCTCGTCATCCTAACAAGGTCAGATCTGATCCTAAAAGGTATTTCTTGAACCCTCTTAATTTTACAGTTACAAAAGTGTGCGTGATTCTATGATCCTGGTTGAATACGATTTTAGTTTTTTGTTTCCGATGCGTTTGTTTTATGCTATCGTATTCCAACCGTGGTCCTTGAATTGTCGTGTCGCGGTCTTCTATACAGTTACGATCAATAGGGTTTTGCCGCGTCGCGTTTCCTAGTGTGTCGCGTCGCGTTGTACCTGTCATGATCGTGTTGTGTTCGTAATCCACGACGCTTCAGTCTGCTTACCGTATCACGGCGGTCGTAATGTCTTTTCTGAAACCGTGATTGTTGATATGCAAAATGGTGAATTTTAGTATTATATGATTGTTTAGATTAATGATTGACATAGAATGCTTGCATGCTTAATAAGATTAATAGCTAAACACAAAGTTTAAAATGCTTCAAAATTTATTGGATAATTGTTTAAATTAATTATTAACACTGCATCCTTGCGTGTTTAATAGAATTAATTGTTAAACAGAAATTTGAAAATGCCTAAAAATTTAAATGATATATATATATATATATATATATATATATATATATATATATATATATATATATATATATATATATATATATATATATATATATATATATATATATATATATATATATATATTAGAATTGTATCTATATGTATAACTTAAATTGAAATAAAAACATTGGTAAGACCATGACTAGGCACACCCACTCTAAATGTGTTTAGAAGGTTTAAGGATGTCTCTTTGATTCCTAATGAGGTCGGTTTTTAAATAACATTCATTGCTTATCACCCTCACCTCCTGCCGCATTTTTTTGTGTGGAGTTACCGAAAGGGTTTGATAGGGCAATGTTTCCAATTAAGAAGTATTATTATTTACTAAAAATGTTGTTTAAGTAAATACATAATAAACAAGTAAAATTGTTAAAAGTTAACAGAATTTTTCAAAAGTAAAATCGGCTTTTCGAACCGGATTTTAAAAGTTTAAAAGACCATTTTACCAAAAGAAAGTTAAAATGTATTAACTTAACGAAACGAAATCCTGTTTTATGAAAATCTCATGCTACCCACGAAGAACCACACATTTAATCGGGCCCTTCTAGTGTGGGAAGTGTCATAGCCAACGCGTTGGATTGGACTCGGACAAAATGATGTGATACTCGCGATAACTCATGAATCATGGGTCGGGTGTCACGTGGGTCCGTTGTGGTCGATTTACCATCCAAACTCGTGATCCGCGGCATACCCGTCACGGGAGAGAGGATGTGTATGATGGGATTAAACATGCCATTGATCAGATTCAATGAATCCCAAAAGATCTAGAAGCTTCATAGAGATTGGAGTTGGAAAAGAGTATTGCCTACCTAAATAACTTCTGGGGTGACTACGACATACTTCTTCACCACCAAAAGCGAAATATGGATTCTAGCCTTAAGTAAAATAATTTTATGGTTAATTAATTTATTAAGGGTTAATCAAACTAACTAAACTCTATTTTAGATGTCAACCAAAGAAAGTTTGAAGGTTACAAGTTTTTTTTACGGCGTGGTTCCTCAATCAAAGTAAGTTCAATGGCATAGATTATGTGTGTTGGTTACAGAACTTGAGAAGAGTACTCAATTTCGAGGGAAACATTATATGATTGAGGAACGAATTCCTAAGGATTATCTAGCCAGATCCACTAGTGCTGAAATAGACGGTCATCTTAGACGTCTAAGTGATTCGAATAAGGTTGCTTGTCTCATGTTAGATACTATGATTCCCGAGCTTCAAAGAATATTGTGGGGTCTTGGTACTTTTGACATAAATAATGGCTTAAGGACAGGATCCAAGAGCAGGTTAAACGAGAAAGATTTGAAGTCATGAAAGCATTATTGGGATATAGGTTGTAAAAGGGACAGAGTGACAATACCCATATGTTTAACATAAGAGGGTACTTTGACCCAATGTGGAGGTTGGGATTTCCAATAAATTTGGAGTTAGTCATGGACATTGTCCTTAACTCGCTGACGAGTTCTTATGATCAGTTCATTCTTGGACTTCATTATATAGAACTTAAGGACCCTTCGAGAAAATGATAAAGGATGTCATGCACCTGAGTTTTATGAATTACATGTTGACAAAGGTGATGAATGTCTGGTGGATCATTGTGACCCTACAAACTATCGAAAGTCGTGGCAGGCCCTTTGGGTTGCCTTAAGGAAATAGATGATGGAGAGCGAGATGAAATCCATGTATGATAACCAAGTTTGGAATTTGGTTGATCAAACACCCGGCCTTAAAACAGTTGGGTGTAAATGGGTCTTCAAGAAGAAGACATACATGGATAAAGAATACACACATGAGAGCCAGAGTGGTGACGAAGTGTTATACTCGTATTCAAAGCTTGATTATGAGGAAACCCTCTCATCAGTGGCAATAATCATGTCTGTTTGGATATTGTATGCCATAACATAGGTCGGTGATTACAAAATATGGCAAATGGATGTAAAAATCGCTTTCCTTAACTGAAAACATTAAGAGGATGTGTGTATGACACAACCAATGGGTTTTATACAGTCCAAATATCCGAATAAGAGTGTGTAAGCTTGAAAAGTCTATTGATGGACTTGAACAAGCGTCTTGCAAATGGAATTTTGTCTCGATGAGAAAGCCAAAAGAGTTTGGCTGTTTGAGAAACAAAAGTAAACCATATACATGTCGGAGCTAGTAGGAGCATTGAAGTCTACCATATGTTGTACACAGATAGCAAAGTTCTCATGTAAATGTCCCTATCTCGAGAAATATGAAATAATTGAGAATTGCTATGCTAGAATGACACAGGAGAGACTTAGTGCATATGAAGCATCATGATTTATGGAGATAGACTTTCATAGGGATCTGAGAAACAAAAGTGAACCATATACATGTCAGTGCTAGTGGGAGAATTGAGATCTAGCCTATGTTGTACATATATAGAAAAGTTCTCATATAGACGTCCCTGTATCGAGAAATATGAAATAAATGAGAATTTCTATGCTACAAATGACACGGGAGTGACCTATTGCACATGAAGCATCATGATCTATGGGGATAGAACTGAGTGCTTCATAGGGATAAGTTAGAGTACATAAATAATCAAGATCTAAAGATACAAGACTCCTATAAGGGATTCATGTTCTGTATTAAGGTTTAGGACTGAGTCAAACTCAAAGTCCTAGTTCCACTAAGATTATGGATGAGATGAGTTGAGTCGTGTATGCACTTGCATATAGATCAATCGCATAATGTACGAGACCTAATGTATCATACGCCTTGAGCATGATGAGCTGACATTAGGCTAATCCTGGAATAAGTCAAATGGATGAAATTCAAGAAGTATCTTAAATGTTTAAGATGTTCTTGATCCATTATAGTACGGAAGAACACAGTGTAAAGAACAACATTGATACTAGCTTCCAAACTAATAGAGACGGTTCCAGTACGTAGTCAGGATCCGGGTTCTTAGCGAAAGAGACATCTCAGTCTATATAGAGTTATATCGATAACGCAAGATAGCTAATCTGATCACTAAGTCTATAGAGTTATATCCGATGAGGCAAGATAGCTAATCTAATCACTAAGTCAATGTCTCGGACTAAGCAAGATCGTTCATGCTAAGTCCATTTGTATTAGATATACAAATGAATTGGCTTTGAGTGAGGTTAGTGTGGTTTTATTAGTGTTGGGAACTTAAGCAATGTAAAACTCTATCTAGTTTGAAGATTATTATGTAGAGAACATAATATATGCATAAAGGCAGTTATTTCATTAGTTTATCATTGTGTTCCAATTTTGCATGTTTTATTAACTTCCTGAATAATTTAATTCTTATTCAAAATGTCCACAGTCGGTCATACTTTTGGGAGTAAGTATTGATTAAAGGCTGGCATGAGGAATTGGTGTATTGTCCATAAAGATGGACATAACATAGATATGCGCTAATTCTCATGTGTACTTAATACGGATTAAGTATTGGAGTAACATGTACTTAGAGATTACTTCATGGAATCTATCACGAGTAATTCTAAGATGGTAATATCTTATATTCTTCAAGCGGAGATGCATTGATTCTTAGTCCTGCAGTCTGTTATGGCTTGGTTTTCTCCAACATTGTCTGTAACTGGCAGCCATACAGGGAATGTCTAGATATGACATGATGAGTAGGCAAGATCCGTGTAGTCAAATTTTATTTATTCCTTCTGCCCTAACAGGAGAAGCGATATCCGTGGGCCCCTCGATGATTTGGTGTTGACAGCAAGTGTACGGCCGTACCAAGACTGAATTGATATAGAATCAACAGTGGAGTTTGTTGTAGTCATCACAAATCTCTATCGGGAAATATAATCTTGAATGTTTGAGACTGACAGAATTCCATGTCAGACGTTCATATGAATATCTTGTAGAACAAATGAATATTTGATCACTTACCTAAGGGCTGTTTCATTACATGAATACGACACTTGCCTAGGATGGCATACACCTTACTAGGTTAGGGAATATTAGACCATACAGTTGTTATAACAAGCACAAGTGGGAGTTTGTTGGTTATATGCCCATTGTTATAACAAGTTGGTAATATTACTATAAATAGTAAGGTCCTTTTGGGTTACACGCAAGAGACGATTTAGCCAGAAGAGATCGAAAAATAAACTTGAGGGGTTAAGTTTATTAATATATCAAAGTAAAGGTTTATTAATTAGAAACTAATAAAGATAAAGGACTAAAGTGAAATTATCAACAGTTTGAATTTCAAATAGTCATTATCCACAAGGGAGGGGATAAGGATGAGTAGCACTATAAATACAACCCTAGATCTGAGTTGTACATCATCCGAAAACCCTAAAATTCGTCACCCTCCTCCCACCCTCGGTATACGGCCTATTTATTCATAAACCCTAAGTATTACGTCCTAAAACTTCAAGCAAAGGTATATACTACATCAACGGGTGCTAAATTGTTGTCTTGGGTGCGATTACATTAGAGGAGTTCTACTTTGGGCTCTGTCATCCTAACAAGGTCAGATCTGATCCTAAAAGGTATTTCTTGAACCCTCTTGATTTTTACATTTACAAAAGTGTGCGTGATTCTCTGATACTGGTTGAATACGATTTTAGTTTTTTGTTTCCACTGCGTTTATTTTATGCTATCGTATACCAACATATAAAACCTAAATTCATCAGTGAATAAGCATACTATAAACCCCAAGTTCATCAGTGATTAACTCTTTGGTGGTTATCGAGGCCAACAAAAATAAACCTTACTTTTAATACACAAATTTGCACATAGCGGTAAAGGATCGTATCCACGGAGATTGGTTCAATTTGTAAAACAATGCGATCAATTCAAAACGAGATATATTTTTAAACAAAATAAAATAAAAAGGGGGGTTTGATTGTTTAAGTTGAAATATGAAAACAAGAGTAAGTAAACAAAATTTTGTGAAGTGAATCAAATATGGAGAAACTATCAATATTGGGATTTCATCACAATTCCAACTAGTTGGTTTATCATCAAGATTTATGGTGCAAGGTATTTAATTCAATCTAGTTTGGCTATAGCATCTCAAAAGCTTGAAACACCTAGATTCTTCTTAATTGTATGGAAATTAGAAAAGTTCTTAATAACCGTCTTAATCAAAGTCAAAAGTCAAATAAGCATTCAACTCAAGTAAAATGACTAGCAATATAGATTTAAGAATCACCAAAGTCAAAGGAAATCAAAAAGCTTATATTTCTCCTTGAAGAACACAACTCCATGATTTTAAAAATAAATATATGTATCCACAAAAATCATTTGTCACTAGCTTGTTTTAGAAATCGATTACGTAATTAGAAAAACAAATGACAATAATCATTCAAGCATTCAAACTCATGAATAAGAACACAAGAACAACCTAGAATTTTAAACAAGTTGCATTCTTAAATTAAGAACTAAATACTCATAAATCTTTCAAACCCTAGCTAGTTGTTCATGGATTACACCCAATATTGATATTAAAAGTCTAGCCAAGCATGGCTAGAACAAACAAGATAAGTAGAAATGTACCAAACATCAAATGTAGCAAGATAATACAAACCCAAGTGAAGAAAATGATGAATGAAGCTTCAAGAAATCTTCTCCCAAGCTCCTCCTCTTGCTCCCCATGAAATCCTCTGGTCTAAGATGTAAAAGATGATCCAAAACCTTTTCCATATGCCCCATATAGCTAAAACACATGTGAAATGACAAAACAGTCCCTCTGCACGTTTTACGCAGGTTGCGCAAAAGTGCAAAAAGCCCTATTTGTGCCTGATCCGGTCCAACTCGCAAAAAGCCCTTTTGTCACCTTTCTTCTTTGGGATGAACCCGATTTTTGACCTCTTTTGACCACATTTTGGGCTAGGTAAACCCAATAGAGCCCATGTCTTCTTTCTTGGTCCAATAGCTTGCTCCAAATCCAAGCCCGATAGAAAATCCGAGTCTCTGAAAATTCCGTGCTCCAAAATATCGTCCCGTTTCGTACGCTATAATCTCCCAGTTGGCTCATCCCGCTCCCGATAGTCTTCAATAAAATCTACATTTAAACATAAAAAGACTAGAAAATATCCCCAAATGATAAAAATATAAAAATACAAAATATGCATGCGAATTATACTAAAAATGAAATAAAACGTGTTAAATAAATTATAAAAAGAAGAAATAAAAACGAAGTGTCACTCTTTACATGGATGGTGGCAAACATTATCTTTGTGAACTTATCCAAGCAAACTTGATTACCTTAATTAGTTCTTCCGTTCTCTTGATAATCGATAGTCATTGGCTACGGAAGTTAATTTGTGTTGCAACATGGAGAGATCGGTCAACACTTGATCATTAACTTGCAAGAATTATCTACCCGATTAGCTAGATTTCTTCTAACTAAAGCAAACATATAGTGCATGGCTGAACTCCAAATATTTGGCAATATGCTATAATTACTTATATATAAAGGGATTCATTTACCTCAGATTGGATGAAGTGAAGTAACCATTCGTTTACTTTAGTCGAAGTGCATGTTATAACATTAAAACGTTCATCAAATATTTAGGAATCCAAACATCTGAAATGCTCCCATGGCACATCTCAGTTTATTCTAATATCGTCATTTGAGATTTGAATGACATTGTATATTGCTTATAATGAAAAAAAAAAAATACTCAATGAATTATTTAGTTGTTTTCATAGATGAAGCTTAAAATTTTTTAAAAAAATTACAGCATTTTCAAAAGTTAAATATTGACTCTAAAATCTAATGACTAAACAAATATTAACGAGTCATCGCCTTTATCCATTTTTAATGTAAAAGGAAGGAGAGGATTACGACCAGTTGACATATATTGATATTGTTTTACAAATGCCAAATATAATCATTTACGTTGCATTTAAAATCAAATTCCTTTGAGCATTATATTTCTGAAACAAAAATTGATTGACTTCATATCCTAGACAATCTTGAACCAAACCAATATTATATGGAATAACATAGATCCCAAATGAATTTAACGATGTGGATGAGTCGACGAATCACACGTTTTGGGAGTGCATCTTAGCAAAAGTTGTTTAGGTGGAAATCTTCAATTGGTGACAGGTGTCATATCTTATTTCCCTTTCTATAATGACAAGAACCCATGCCACAAGAATACTTCCAATGTGGTACTTTCAACTTTCTCCTATACTTGTTGAAGGAAGTCACGTGTAACACCCCAAAATTTGTATTTTTTTTTTATAATAGCGCTAAAAGTACATTAGCTCTAAAAGTGCATAAATGTTAAAAGCATATTAGCATGATCATTAACATAGTTTTCAGAAAGTTTTTATATTGCTATGGTTTCAATACGTTCATGACATGAATACCAAAATAGGGTTTAACAAAAACATCAAGTTTGCAAGTTCACAACCATGGGCGTTACAATATCATATCAAATACACCATAGCAAGCAAGGAGAGGATTAACCATAAACAAAAGCTGGAGATTATATAGTGTTCCACTTCATGTAATCTCCCAAAAGCATTCTAACATAGCAGTCTTGACATCTTAAACTTTCGAACTCGAACCCGAGATACATGGCATTAAAACAAAAATACGAAAGACGAAACGTCTCGTGAGCTACATGGGTTTTAGACTCATAGAAACTTTTTGAAACTTAAACAATATATTCAAGTCAATACGAATCATACAAAATAGATGCACATGCAATGCATATTCTCACATTAATGCAAAACTCGCAGATTTTCCTACCTGCGCCTTGGGTCAGAAACCCGGTCACATTTGTGACGTAAGCTCGCGGTTATATACCGCGCCTAGAGGTCTATAAAGACCAAAGCTCGTCAAAACAGGAGAACGTATCATCCCATAATGACGCCTAGAAGACTTCTACTTCGCGACAGGAGGTACCATCCCAGTAGAGTCTTAATGTCCCGTTACGGGGACGTGTCCGGACCTTACTTGACTCATATGCATTCACACTCCGTGCATGCTCAAAATACTGCTTTTCTTTTGTATAAAATAATAGTACAATGTCATGAGATGCATGTGTGATAATACAAAGGATATAAATATTACTAGTTTGACTCTTCATAAGTTTTTCATAAATTCTTATTATATTTATCACGATTTTTTAAAGAAAAGCATATCAAGGCATATAACGCATCTTAGAAAATTCTCATATAATTGCATAATTAAAATTTCAAAAACCATAAACATTTTTCTTATTAAAGCCATGTATCCCGTGATGGGAAAAATCCTCATGTACTCACCTTGGTAGCTGGTTCGTCTAGCTACGCCACTCCACTAGCTCTTGCCTTATTTGCCCCCGAGCACTCGCTAACGTCTATATCGATAATATAGGAAATTAGTAATATATTCAAATGTTAACATACTTCATATGTTAAATGAGTCTCGTTCCTATAACCCTTATCAAAAGAGTTTAAGATTTATGTTATTCTAAAATATTTCAATTTTAGTCTTTCGACAATTTAAGCGTTCTTTATAAGTATACTATTTCAACATTTCTAAATCAAAGGCTACAACGCATGAATACACTAACTTTTTAGCTTTTAACATGGTGTGTTCTTCACACATTTTTGATCCAAGGAATCACAATTCCATCTTGTCGATTCCATTCCATTGTCCCAATTCCAATGTTTAATACTAACTTGCACCAAGTTTTATTGTATCAAGTGTTAACGAAAAATCCAGCCCAAAACAGATTATCTCCACCATAAACTTAATTATCAAAGTCATAATATCAACGGTTCTTCATCCAATTCAACTTTTCTCAAACATGCATTCATAAATCCAACTCAAATGTTCAAAACTTAAGTATGATGTGTGTTTTTGAACTCATGACAGCAACAGAAACCAAAATCCATGTTAAATTTCGACATGCATGTACCAATTTCGGGTTTAAGAGCTAGGGTTTTTAAGAATCACGTATACCTTCTTCAATTTCTGTCCAAACTTAAGAAACTTCTGAAATTGGTGAGGTATTAGTGTGGATTTGAACAAATGAAAAGCTTCCTAGCCCTCCCCCTTGCTACAGCCGGCCACCGCCGCCGGATTTCACCAGAAAAGAGCCGGCGACACCGGCTTCTTCTTCTTTGACGGCTGTTGCTGCTGTGCAGCTGCTTCTCTTCACCCACCTGCTCAGAAAACGCAGCTCACCTCGCCTCCTTCATCTCTCTCGATCGAAGTCGTGCACACAGTGAGGAGGTGTGCGTGTGTGTTTGTTTTTGCTCACGTCTCCCGATCTCTCTTCTTCTCTGTTTTTTCTGATTTGGCGTAAGTGAAGGAGAAGGAGTGTCTTGGGAATACGCATCACGTGAGGACCAGAAATAAAAGGCTGATGGGTTTTTAAATCTGAAATGACAAGTTTACCCCTCCACTTTCCATACTTAGGAAAAAATTTCGTCTTTGGTCCCTTATTTTCTTGATTTTCTTTTACTCAGAACTCGCTCATTTGGTATCCAAATGTTACATACTTTATACCTCTAGAAAGCGGAGAATGAGCTCTACAATTTTCATCTACTGACCTTCATCTGTATCTTGATGGATTGTCTGTTATTAACCCTTGAAAAGGACTCCTTGGTCATTTTTGTCACTTTTGGGTCATTTTAAAACTTTCATAACTCCTTTGTTATAACTCCAAATGGCCCGATTCTTTTTCTTATATTTTTGTTATTTCAAATACTACCAACGTTACCTTGATGACCTTTTCCTAATTCCTTTTAGATTTTGAGATATTAGTTTTTTTTAAGGATTACTAAATAAAAATTTCACTTTAGGTCCTTTATGCGATTTCATTTCTACTCAGGCTCAAATGTTATCATTATTTTACTAAAGTTACTTTCTTATTACTATAAATTTATTATGATACTTTTATGCACATATAAAATGTTAGATTTTGTGAAAGACTAAGTTCATGAAATTCAAGAAAGTTTCTAGTTGTCACAATTATCTCCCCCATAAGCGGATTCCGTCCTCGGAATCAAATTGTAGTCCACATGATTGGGGTATCTCCTCATCATTTCGTCTTTCGTTTCCCAAGTGAGATTGGCACCAAGAGAATGCTTCCACTTGACCAAAACTAAGTCAATTTCCTTATTCCTTAACTTCTTGGTCTTGAGTTCCAAAATAGCTTCAGGTTCTTCTACAAACCTCTTTTTCTTATCAACCTTCAATTCTTTCCAAGGAATCGTCAATTCCTCCTTTCCAAAGTACTTCTTCAAGTAACTCACATGAAAAGTATCGTGAATACCTTGAAGCTCTTGTGGTAGTTCTAATTTGAAAGCTTGTGTACCAACAACCTTTGAGATTTTAAAAGGGCCAACATATCTTGGACTCAACTTGCCCTTTTTACCGAACCTCATCACCCCTTTCCAGGGTGAAACTTTCAGCATCACCAAATCTCCTACATTTAAGTCATAAGGTCTTTGCTTTAAGCTCGCGTAGCTTCTTTGTCGGTCTTGAGCCGCTTTCATATTCGCTTGTATGACCTTGATCTTTTCATTAGTGACTGCAACAATGTCGGGACCTGTAAGGTTATTATCTCCTGCTTCAAGCCAACAAAGGGGAGTTCTACACTTCCTTCCATACAATGCCTCAAAAGGTGGCATTCCAATGCTCGAGTGATGGCTATTATTGTATGGGAATTCAACTAAGGGTAGATGATCATCCCATCTCCCGCCAAAATCAATCACGCATGCACGAAGCATGTCTTCCAATGTTTGGATAGTTCTTTCGCTTTGACCATCAGTTTGGGGGTGATAAGCTGTACTCAGGTGTAGTTTTGACCCTAACGCTTCTTGCAGTGCCTGCCAAAACCTTGCGGTGAACCTAGCATCTCGATCTGACACTATAGTCAATGGCACCCCATGAAGTCTCACCACTTCATCCACATAGATCTTAGCAAGCTCTTTTAAAGGAGTGGTCTCCTTAATGGCCAGGAAGAGTGCACTTTTGGTTAATCTGTCAACAATGACCCATATAACATCATGTCCTTTGCTTGTTCTTGGCAATCCCATAACAAAAACCATAGTAACATCATCCCATTTCCCAGCTGGGATCTGAAGTGATTGTATCTTTCCGTATGGTACTTGGTGCTCCGCCTTAACTTGAGCACAAGTGGAACATTTAGAGATATACTTCACTATTCTTGGCTTCATCCCATGCCACCAGAATTGTCTTCTTAAGTCACGATACATCTTAGTTCCTCCTGGATGGATGGAATACTTGGATTTATGGGAATCATCTAAGACTACCTTTCGTATTCCTCCATGCTTGGGGACCCAAATTCGTCCCTTGTGGGTTTTCAACCCTTGATTGTTCGATTCAAACTCAATCTTCTTTCCAAGCTTCTCTTTCTTGACGTTTTCTTCTTTCATGGCCTCATCTTGGACCTCCTTAATCTTTTGAATTAGACTTGACACCACTTCGATTCTCATAGATCTTCCTTTAATAGTTCTTTCGCAAACTTTTCTACTTAAAGCATCAGCTACCACATTGGCCTTCCCTTCGTGGTACAAGATTTCACAGTCGTAATGATTAATGAGTTCAATCCACCGACTTTGCCTCATATTTAACACTTTTTGCGTAAAAATATATTGAAGGCTTTTATGATTAGTGTACAACTTGCATTTGGTCCCATAAAGATAATGCCTCCAGATCTTAAGAGCAAAAACGATTGCAGCTAACTCTAAGTCATGAGTGGTGTAACTGGTTTCCGCATCCTTCAACTGTCTTGAGGCATAAGCAATGACCTTGCCTCGTTGCATCAGTACACAACCAAGGCCTTTAGCGGATGCATCACTATATACTACAAAATCATCCATACCTTCGGGTAGGGACAACAAAGGGGATTCACATAATTTCTTCTTCAAAGTTTCAAAGGCTTCTTGCTACTTCTTTTCCCATACAAACTTCACTTCTTTCCTCGTTAGTTGGGTCAACGGCACCACGATTTTGGAGAAATCTTGGATAAACCGTTGATAATAACCAGCTAGCCCGAGGAAGCTCCTAGCCTTAGTGGGAGTTTTTGGGGGTTCCTATTTCATAACTGCCTCAATTTTTGTAGGGGTCAACTTTGACACCTTCTCGAGAAACAACATGACCCAAGAATTGCACTTCACGCAACCAAAATTCACATTTTGAAAATTTGGCATACAACTTTTCATTCTTCAAAGTTTGCAGAATCTCGCGTAAATGCGTCTCGTGCTCCTTCGTAATTTTTGAGTAGACCAAAATGTCATCAATAAAAACGATGACGAACTTATCAAGGAAATGTTTACAAACTCTGTTCATCAGGTCCATGAAAACTGCTGGAGCATTCGTGAGATCGAAAGGCATCACAAGAAACTCATAATGACCATATCGGGTTCGAAAGGCAGTTTTCTCGATATCTTCATCCCTCATGCGTACTTGGTGGTATCCAGAACGAAGGTCAACTTTTGAGAAATAATCAGCTCCTTGGAGTTGATCAAACAAGTCATCTATACGCGGTAAGGGGTACCGGTTTTTGATAGTTACTTTGTTAAGCTCTCTATAGTCAATACACATGCGCATTGACCCATCTTTCTTTTTGACAAATAAGACAAGTGCGCCCCACGGGGATGAACTAGGACGAATGAATCCCGTGTCGAAAAGTTCCTGAAGTTGAGCCATAAGCTCTTGCATTTCAGTAGGGGCCAAACGATAAGGAGCTCGAGCAATATGGTTTGCTCCTGATACAAGATCGATTCGAAACTCGACTTGTCGGACGGGTGGTAGACCGGGTAAATCATCGGGAAAAACTTCAGGAAATTCCTGAACCACCTTCACATCTTCTATTTTCTGCTTTTCTTTCTTGCCATCCATCACATAGGCAATAAAGGAATTGCATCCTTTAAGAAGGCATCGTCGAGCTTTGGTTGCAGTAATTAAACTTTGCATATTATTATGGCGTTCACCGTATACATACACTTTGTCACCATCGGGTGCTTTGATTACTACCATGCGCTTGCCACAGAGTATCTCAGCATCATACATTCCCAGCAAATTCATTCCTAATACTATGTCGAATCCCTTGATCCCAATCGGTAACAAGTTAGACTTAAATACCTTCCCATTAATTTCGGCAAGACATTTTTCGTATACATGCCTCACCGTCACAAACTCTCCATTGGCAATCTCTATGATATATGTCACATCTAAGGGCTTGAGTGGTATGCTAAAATGCTTACAAAATTCATGCGACACGAAGGAATAATTGGCTCCTGAATCAAAGAGTACATGTGC
Source organism: Cichorium intybus (assembly GCA_023525715.1). Taxonomy (NCBI): domain Eukaryota; kingdom Viridiplantae; phylum Streptophyta; class Magnoliopsida; order Asterales; family Asteraceae; genus Cichorium; species Cichorium intybus. The sequence continues at coordinate 97,366,906 of CM042010.1, read as the reverse complement.
AGGTAAGGAGTTTACGAGTAGTGTACCTGCAACCACATCATGCGTTTCCTTGGCTTCCTCCAACGTCATCTGAAAAGCCCTTCCTTTCCCTTTTGTCGGTTCTGCTTTCTTATTCTCCGTTGACATCAAAGTTTCATTTCTCTTCTTCGGACAGTTGGCACTGTAATGCCCTTTCTCTTGGCAAGAAAAACACTCCACCTCTTTAAGATCCTTCGCCTTGCAGTCTTTAGCTATATGGCTAACTCGCCCACATTTGTAATCGTGCTTTCGTCCACACATTTGGCAATCTTTAGGATTGCCTTTCTTTGTGCTACCCGATGAATACTTCCCCTTTTTGTTTGAGCCAAAATGACTGCTTTGCTTTCGTTTCTCACCAAAGGCCTATCTCTCCTGAGTTCGCTTTAAAATCATATCTTCAACACTCTAGGCTGCAAGAATTGCCTCATCAAGGGTATTCGCCTTCCTCACTTCCACCATATACTCAGCATGGAGACCGTGAAGGTAGCGATTAATATGACCTCGCTAAGTAGGGAGAGTTTCCTGAAGAAATGGCAGCATATCTGTGTAGTCGTCAATAGTGGTATTGTCCTTGCGGAGTGCAAAGAATTCATCAACAAGCTTTTCTATGTTTCAAGTCGAACAGTACTTTGTCTTTAGCCGCCCAACAAACTCTTCCCACGATAAGGGAGGACTGTTATCATTCTCGAATGCACGACTGATCGCATTCCACCAAGTTAAGGCATCACCTTTCAACATTTGAGAAGCAAATAGTACCTTCTGCTCCTCATCACAACGACAAATCTTTAGAATTTGCTCCATTTCGTTAATCCAACGCATTGTCACTTTAGGGTCATGAACACCCTCATACTCCTTAGGTCTGCACGTCATGAATTCTTTGAAAGTACATTCCCTCTTTGGTTGAGCAATTTGAGTACTACCTTGGGTAGATTTTTGAGATGGCGGTTCGTTATCGGGAGTCTTACTCCGTGCAGAGGTTTTAGTACGATATTGGGAACGGGTTCCCAAACGTTCATCAAGTATTTGATGTAGTGCCATTTTGTTCTTTTCTTGCATGTCATTAAAGCTTTTGTATTGCTTCCATTGTGACCGGAGCGGGATCGGGGTTACCCCCAACATCGCCACCCGTATCGGCTTGAAGTCGCCGATGCACATTGGGAGGCCCCCGGTTAGCCCCCTGATCGTCGTTACGTGAGCCTTGACCACTTCTCGTACGCATCTTTTCTATAAAATTTTTACAATACTTTAATATATATATATATATATATATATATATATATATATATATATATATATATATATATATATATATATATATATATATATATATATATATATATATATATATATATATATATATATATATATATATATATATATATATATATATATTCTTAACTTAGCTATTATAAGCAATTAGCATGGCATCAACCAAAAATCAGGTATCTACACAATTCAAGTGTCCTATAAATTCTTATTCGCTTAAGACATGCAATGCTACTTTCCTAATCCTACAGAGTTTAAGCCTAGGAGTAGAATGATCCAATCCTAATTCGCTTAAACTATAGCTCTGATACCAACTTGTAACGCCCCAAAATTTGTCTTTTTTTTATAATAGCGCTAAAAGCACATTAGCTCTAAAAGTGCATAAACGTTAAAAGCATATTAGCGTGATCATTAACATAGTTTTCAGAAAGTTTTTATATTGCTATGGTTTCAATAGGTTCATGTCTATAAGTCCAAATGGCTCGATTCTTGAAAATGACTCCTTGGTCATTTTTGTCACTTTTGGGCCATTTTAAAACTTTCATAACTCCTTTGTTATAACTCCAAATGGCCCGATTCTTTTTCCTATATTTTTGTTATTTCAAATACTACCAAAGTTACCTTGATGACCTTTTCCTAATTCCTTTTAGATTTTGAGATATTAGTTTTTTTAAGGATTACTAAATAAAAATTTCACTTTAGGTCCTTTATGCGATTTCATTTCTACTCGGGCTCAAATGTTATCATTATTTTACTAAAGTTACTTTCATATTACTATAAAGTTATTATGATACTTTTATGCACATATAAAATATTAGATTTTGTGAACGACTAAGTTCATGAAATTCAAGAAAGTTTCTAGTTGTCACACCATGTACCCTTTCTAGCTTTAGCTTTCAACCGAATATGCACATTTTACCATGACTTTGTTCTTGTAAACCGAATAAACTAAATTTTATATTAGCAAACGTCAAATGCAAACACACAAATATCATCTTTCTCTTTCCGTCTGGATGGCAATTTTGTATAAAACATAACATATGAAGAAAGATGAATAAAGTATGAAACCGTACCTTCTAATCCTAACATCGTGAAACAAGATGTAAATTTCTTGAAGCAGCGATGGTTCTCAATTGAAGGTACATCTTGAAGCAGCGATGGAGAGGCAAAAGCAATCCAAAGTACATCCTCTAAAACCTCGATCCATGTTCTTGTTGTATGAAACAAAGGTGATTGAGGCCGATTTCTTGAAGCAATGATGGAGACGCGAGGCTTCAAGGTCTAGACGGACACATATAGATAGAGAGAGAAAGATATTTCTAAAATTAAAAAACGAAAATAAGGAAAAATAAATTAAATAAATTAACAAAATACCTATAATACCCTTACCAGACTTTTATATTTGCATAAAGATGAATGTAGAAGAAAGTATGAAAGCGTACCTTCTAATCCTAACATCGTGAAACAGGATGTAGATTTCTTGAAGCAGCAATGGTTCTCAATTGAAGGTACATCTTGAAGCAGTGATAGAGAGGCTGAAGCAATCCAAAGTACATTCTTCGAAACCTCGATCCATGTTCTTATTGTAGCAAACAAAGGTGATTGAGGCCAATTTCTTGAAGCAACGATGGAGACGCGAGGCTGCTAGGTCTAGACGTACACATATAGATAGAGAGAGAAAGATAATCCCAAAATTAAAAAACGAAAATTAAGAAACAATTAATTAAATAAATTTAAAAAATACCTATAATACCCTTACCTAATTTTTATATTTGCATAAAGATGAATGTAGAAGAAAGTATAAAAGCGTACCTTCTAATCCTAACATCGTGAAACAAGATGTAGATTTCTTGAAGCAGCCATGGTTCTCAATTGAAGGTAAATCTTGAAGCAACGATGGAGAGGGGGAAGTAATCCAAAGTACATTCTCTAAAACCTAGATCCATGTTCTTGTTGTAGGAAACAAAGGTGATTGAGGCCGATTTCATGAAGCAACAATGGAGACGCGAGGCTGCTAGGTCTAGACGTACACATATAGACAGAGAGAGACGGATAATTCAAAAATTAAAAAACAAAAATTAAGGAACAATTATTTAAATAAATTAACAAAATACCTATGATACCCTTACCAGACTTTTATATTTGCATAACGATACCTTAAAATTTTAATATTTACATAAATGACACAATCATATTAACCCTTAATCTTATAATTTAGATTGGTTGAGATCTGTCCTCACGTTCTCAACCGCGTTCTAAAGCTTTTAGTGGTTCTCAAATGAACCTCTCTCTCTCTCTCTCTCTCTCTCTCTTCCTCTCTCTCTCTCTCTCTCTCTCTATATATATATATATATATATATATATATATATATATATATATATATATATATATATATATATATATATATATATATATATATATATATATATATATATATATACTAGTTGTAAGGCCCGTGTATTACACGGGTTGATTAAAAGAAAATGTTAAATAAAAACATCTAAACATCGAGCATTATACTAACTTAAAGTAAATAGCATATTATCTTAAAAAAACAAAAACATACAAAATTGAGAATATAGAAATGTAATAGAAATATATAAAAGTAGAATGCTATAATACACAAATAAATTGAAGTACATTGCTATATCTTGCAATTAGTGCTTAAAAAATCTCAATTTACCATTGGAAATATACAAAAATACCTAACATATATTCACAATTGCAATTTGATTTTTGAAATCATAAGGCAAAATTTGGGGTTGAACATTTAATTGACAGTTTCGTATTAATAAAAGCGTAATTAGGGGAGATAAAATTGTAACGGCGAATTGTAAACGATCATTATAGAGTAGTAATGAACAAAGTATTTTATTTTTTTAAGAAATTCAAAATTATGAGAAAATGACATGTGTCCAAATGAATGAGGAGATGACATGTGGCTTTGAGTTACTTATTTATTAGGATAGGATTCTAGATTAAATCTTCTTTATATGCTGAATCAAAATCTTATAAATAATTTCATTTAACATGCTTAATTAAACATTTTATATATGTAATTGAAACAGTTGATTCATTAATTCTCAAAGAATGAGTATATACATTCTAATAAACAAATAAATCAAAAACATTATTATATAAAGACATACGTACATTTGTAGCATAAATGGTTATTCAATCAAAGTTTTATTTAACATTTAATATCGCAGATTACATTAGAAAGAAGTGATACGTAATAACTGCATTATTGGGGAATACATAAGTATTCTTGAAGAATGAGGACCCATTATTGAAGTTCCTCAACCACTTGGTAGTTGTAGTAGACTTTGCACCTTATGTTTCACACACATTGCCAAATGCCCGTCTTCTGTTGTTGAATATTCTATAGATAGTAAATAGTCATTTTTCCTAAAAATGACATACATAAACTACATTCATACTCAATTGATAGAATAACCATCTACATATTATCCTTCATTAAAAAGTAACACTATCTTCCCCAAACCCCTTCCACTTTAATTTATGTTGAATTCACCTTTTTTCTTGAAATATACATATCTTCAACTTGGATCTACAAAGTAGTTTGTTTTAAATGACATAACAGAGCCTAAATAGAAAGGATGGATGAGGAAGGAAACTATAGTAAGTAACTTAGGATAATATTTTCATACAATAAAGTTATATCGAGAATCGATTGGATGGATGCAAAGTAATTTTCATGTAAAATTTACTTTATCAGCAATTCAACCAAAGTTATCAAGAACAGAAGAGAGGACGTCGTTGAAGGGCAAGAATCACAAGGTATAAACTGTGCTACAACTACCGAAACTGGAGGTTGTGAAGACTCTAATAGTAAATCGATGACATAATGATATTATCTACCGATTAGGGGAATAAAATAGAATAAGGGATGTGAGATAATGAATACAAAAGGATCCTATTTATAAAATCCAATCCAAACCGTGACAAAATAAAATAAACTATGAATTTAGATGCGTGTAGTGTTGGCATGTATTCAAATAAATAATATGGAATCAAAATATTATCAATACAAATTCAAATCAATTATTCCTTTATATGCGCAACATATATGATCGAGTAAATCATACCTTTAAACATAATTTATTTTCAATGATTTTATGTAAATTATTTTATACTAATATATATATATATATATATATATATATATATATATATATATATATATATATATATATATATATATATATATATATATATATATATATATATATATATATATATATATATATAATTGTATAATACCAAGAAATATGAAATAAACTATCGATATCTTATTCAACTATATTTATTCCTAACATAACTACACACTTCTATATAATTGTAAGTAAATAAGGGTGTATAAAATTTTATAACATCGGAATAGATATATTCTATATGTTGCTTACACTTTTATATATGAAGGTTCTTTGAGAATATATAATTGATTTATTAATTCTCTAAGAATGATGTATTAATTCTCAAAGAATGATAAGTATGTAACATTAGAGCTTTTGTTAATTCTTTAAAAATGAATTTATTAATGTTCATTCTCATTTAGTAATATTAAAAAAGTACAACCTCAGTTAAAAAAATACTAAAACAACTATTGCAAAAAAAAAAATAATAATAATACTACACTTGTTTGTCATTATCCGGGCAATTCCTCTGATCATGGTTCACCATTTGTTTGCATGTATTACACATTCTTTTACGTATTTCAGTTTCTTTAACTATCATTTCTCGTTTACTTTTCAATCCTTTTCCATGGCTGCCACAACCTTTATTAATGATATTAGAAGGATTTTCAATTTCTGCATCATTAGGAAGTGTAACACCTAGGACCTTCTCATATTCAACTTTCTTATTGAGAACTTCTTGATGTGATATACATCGCAATATTTAGCTTTCAGTTTAGTTTTCTCTTCAAGGTACTCCTGAAGCTTGAAAGAATAATACTCAATAAAGAAACACAATGATCAACTCTTGAGAAAATATTAATCACTATTTTGTCAACATGTTCATCGCTCAGAGATTTATTGAACCGCCTCCTCAATAATTATGCAGTAATTATATCTATACACAAATGCCTTACTATATGACGATCATGTATTTCTTCATAACCACAGTACTTCATAACATAATAATTGTGACTACATAGCAACCCAACTTGTTCAAATTGCATACAAGTACATGATAACGATTGTTCCTGTTTTTTATGATTAACCTAATAAAAATGTAATTGTATAAAAACAAATCTACACTATAATAAGAAATTAAAATACCATAATATTTAAAAACTTATAAGTAAAACTTACCTTGAATTTAGTATCCTTATATAGACTAGGGTTAATAACATAAAAACCACTATAGTTTTGCCAAAATTCTGGTTTAACCACTATATTTCTTTTTGTTCCAAAAAAATCACTCATACTTTCAAAGAATTCCATAGTGATCACTATTCATTTTATTTTATAACTTTTAAGGTTTATTGTCATCGAAGTATTATGTGAAAAGTTTTATATTGACATTTGAAGCAAATTTGGAACTCCGTCTATATGTGAATTTTGTCTTTGTAAGTGCAACTCTTCGGCCACATTGTGAGTACGTATAGTATTCAGGTGAATCCACTAAATTTTTGATGCAACGAGGGTGATAAGTGTTCCTAGTTGGCGACATACAATCATGACTTTTATTTCTTATAGTGGCCGCAATGGATATTTTTGAAAATATGAGTGGTTTTTATGAATTATTTTTGAAAGTATGAGTGGTTTTATAGAACATAAAAAACTATAGTGCTGAAACCGGATTTTAGCCAAATTATAGTGGTTTTATGTTATTAGCCCTATAGACTATCATAATGATATTCTTTAGCCTTTGTTTGCTCACCGGGATTTAGAATATTCCTTGGCTAACATTCTTCTTTTTCTCCAACACAACAAAGTTCTCAACATCTTCACCAAAAATGAAATTCTTAATCAAACATGTCTTTTCAGATTGACAAAGTTCTTTTTACACTTGATATGATATTCTTCGTGTGTATACTTTTAAAGCATGTGGTTCACAAGGAAGATATGTCAACATAGAAGGATAAGTTGATGCAGTATTAAAATCAGAAACATTTTGATTATGCCTCTGTCTTTCCATTGTAGAATCAAATGTCATCATAAAATTTATAAGATAAGATCTAGTATGTGTACTGTTTTGAAAAGACCAATTTTGACTCTCAGACAATGTTGTTGTTCTCATTAATCCACACATAGGAACATTCTTAAAGAATGCTAGGATCCAATAACTATGCATAAACTTATTATTTGAAAGATTAAAATCATTGATCAAAGCCTTCCATCCAGCTTCAAATTTTAAACAATCAATTCTAGAATTCCATATCAATCCATTAAAGCGTTCCTTAAATTTTGAATTATTGAACACTTCTATTGATAGCTATACAAAAAAATACAATTACAAACAATACAAAAAAATTTATTATGAATCTGGGATGATCTAATTAGTTAAAAAAAATTGAGAAGTTTACCTTCAATGGAAACTTTGTCGTTATGTACCACATACATAATCGATGATACTAGGATCTTGATCTAGATAATACTATTGTAGGATGTTTCAGGAAAGTTTTGATAAAAGATGTGAGTGACCATATATAAAAGAATCAGTATCTTCTCTGCTAAGCAATCCAACACTAAATGTGACACACTTTTTATGTTTATCTATTCCAGTGAATGGAATAAATGCCATATGATATCTGTAAATAAACGTCATTAGTATATTCTCCAAAAATGAATACAGTGAATGGAACAAATGTCATGTGATATCTGTAAATAAACGTCATTAGTATATTCTCCAAAAATGAACAACAATTTTTGTTTAATTTAATTCCTAACCAATAATTTTTGTTTAATTTAATTCCTAACTTGTTCGTATTGAATGTTTCATTAAGTGAAACTACATCCTCAAACTCCTTATAATTAACATTATGCTATCTGATCAGCCCAAAACATTGCATTAAGTTACTTGTCCTCAACCCTATGGTCAAAAGAAAAGTTTGGAGCACATTTGGCCCCATCCTTCATGAAATTAACAATCAAATAAGAATCACTCCCACCAATACAATAATTAAGATTACGAATATAATTCTAATAGTCAATCACCAAACCACCATGAGTTGAATAACCACCTTGGATGCCACTCATTAATCTATGTGCCTTTGTTGAACTAACATTCTACTCGGACATATTATAAATGAAACTCTTTTACTTAAAATCGATTTGTCTATTATTATGAGACAAGTGCATGTTTGACTTACTAAAAAGCATATGATTATGTCTCTCGACAAAATCAAACACAACATAACTTTCTATACTTGGTATAATCTTAAATACAATATGGGCCTTGCATTCTGTCCTATGTAACTCTTTTCTTCTTTTTGTTTTTTTGAATTATACATCAATAGTATCAACATTCCCAGTATTAGGTTTACCTTCTCTATTACATAATAAACATCGAGTAGTCAAAACACCACATGTTCTCTTTTTAATTGTACCTTGCCTGATATCAAATTCCACTTGTAATGCATAATTTTTGTGCATTTGAACAACAACATTATATGAAGGAAATTCATCCCCTATTTTGGGTGTTATATCTTCATTAGTTTTCGGTAACCAATATGGTGTACCTAATAACGTGCTTTAATATTACATATTTTACGCGTTATTGGATAACGTTTTAGTTGTTTTATTGTTATTAAAAGACTAATATCACTCACTTTTAATGCAAAGGGTCTTTGTGTACTTTTAGCTAAAATGCAAGGTTTTTAATGCAAAATTAGAGAAGTTGAAGATGAAAAACGAGGAAATGAAAAAAGAGGAGGTCGCGGTGCGGGGAGTTACCGGTTGCAGTGCTGGATTTGGGATAAAAATGTCATCCGTAGTGACTTGAATTTTAAAATGAGAAGAAACGGGGATAAGGCAAGACTCGCGACGCCGATACCGATGGTTAGAGCGCGGGGTGTCAGATTTCTCAACTATAAATTGAGGCATCTAGGTCAAATTTTGGGAGCAAAGAATGATCCATCGAGTGAATCTCTGGCATCTTTGACTCAATTTTCGTAGCTTTTCAGTTTCATACTTCTAGTTGGTTAGATTTACTTTATTTGCAACACTTCTTGGTTTTGTAATCTCTTGTGCAACAAGTATTCTGCTTCCAGGATTTTCTTGAATCACAGAGATCTGTTTTTCTGATTGAGAGTAATCATTAGAATCTCATTTCAGTTTTGATTTAAGAACAATTGTTACTTTGATAGTTTAATGAAAGATTTGATTTTTGGCAATATTGGTGTTTGATTTAGTGTTTATGCTTAGGTCTAGATTTCGTTGATGGTTTATAGTTGTTTGAGTTTGTTTGGATCAAAAGGTGTAGTAATAAATACCTTTTATAGAGTGACACTATAGTACGGTCTTGTTATCGACACAAAGTACCAACCATGAACTTGGTTCGACCCTTACTTACCCTAACTATTGGATAATAATGTTTTATTTTTGACTTTTGACTGCATCAACAACTGTGACGTGTCAAATTTTGGCGCCGCTACCGGGGAGTTGTGCGCATGACACTTCGTGTCGGTCAAAGTTTTAGTTTTTCTGTTTTATTGTTTTCTTGATCGCGTGCACTCTATGCATGCCTACACGTCGAGGTGAGCAATCGTCACCTCTACTTTTTGATCCTAAAATTGAAAGGATTGCGAGAAAGAATCGAGTTTGATTGAGGACGTTACTGATGAGCCTCAGGGCGAGGTAATAGGGTGCAACCAACCAACTGTTAAGTAACGAGGTGTAACCAGCTGTTAGGTAACAGGGTGTAACCAGCTGTTTCCCTGGTTCCAGTTAACACGAATAGAGCCTCAGTAAGTGGTAGTGGTGGTAACAATGCAAGGCTATCCTAGCACCACATGTTCAACCAGTGGTAAGACCGCCACCTAATCCCCGTGGACCCAATGGAGGGACCGGGCTGACTTGGGGAGTACAGAATCGCAATGGCGTTCTGCATCAACACTAACTGCAACAGCAACCGTCACAACAACAAGTACCGCAAAAACGGAGCCAAGCCCTTCTCAAAGACTTGGAATATGAAGAAGAAGATGATGGTTGGATGCCCAATTAGTGGAATCAAGGTCGAGGACCTCGCCGAAACTAGAATCAAAACCGGTAGGGACAATAGTATTACAATAAACGACTTATACAATGATGAAAATTTCATTCCTTCCCTTTATTCAAAAAACGATCGGGAAAACGGTTGTGTCACATTTCCAACCCTCGAGAATACGATGACGTATCGCCTATTTTATTCCCTGGGGGAATGAACATCAGGTCGAAATTCGACCTCAACTGTTGGGCGTTCTGGCCGAGTTTAAGGGTTATAAGCAAGATGACCCTTACAATCATTTTTATGAATTCTTGGCAATTGCTAATGCGAACATCCCACGGGGTGCTAATCGTGATTGCATTAGGCTGCACTTATTTCCATTCATGCTGAAAGATAATTCGAAGTACTGGAGATTTTTAGAGCAACTCAACAATGGTTCCAAGACCAATTACTCTGTGAAGAAAAGAGACACTTGTCTTACTACTACAACCATTGCCGGCGGGTAACCACCATCTCCGGCGAGATCCATGCGGGGCCGGTCAACATCGCATCTGCACATCGTATCTGTTTCCGGCGTTTCTCGGAGGCGACGATCGGTGCCGACAACCCCTCCGACTACGAATCTGCTTCCGACAAACCCTCTGACCATCGTGTCTGTTTCCATTTCTCCTTCTTTCTCTCTCAATCTGTCTATCTTTCTGTTTCTCACTCTCATTCACGGTGGATTGTGCCGGTGGTGGGAGGTTGGTTGTGCTGGTGGTAGGTCGTCGGTGATGGGTGGTGGGTTGTGCTGATGGTTGGACGTCGGTGGTGGGTGTTGGGTAATTTACTCGTTAGTAGAAAGTTTAAATCACACTGTTTATTATGAATAGAGAAATTTTATGAAGTGACAGTTGATCTTGTTGGAATACGATAACATAAATACAAGGCAGCGGAAACAGAAATCAAATCGTATTCAACCAGGATCACAGAATCATGCACACTTTTGTAACTGTAATATCAAGGGGGTTCAAGACATACCTTTTAAATCTCAGATCTGATTTTGTCAGGATGACGAGAGCCCAAAGTAGAACTCCTCTAATGTAATCGCACCCAAGACAACGATCCAGCACCCGTTGATGTGGTATATACCTTTGCTTGAAGTTTTAGCACGTAATACTTAGGGTTTTGAAAGAAATCGGCCGTATACCGAGGGGTGGGAGGAGAGTGACGAAAATTAGGGTTTTGGCAGCCCTTACAACTCAGATCTAGGGTTGTATTTATAGTGCTCCTCATCCTTATCCCCTCCTTTGTGGATATTTCACTTTAGTCCTTTATCCTTATTAAGTTTCTAATTAATATACCTTTACTTTGGTATATTAATAAACTTAACCATTAAGTTTCTAATTAATATACCTTTACTTTGGTATATTAATAAACTTAACCCCTCAAGTTTATTTTCGATCTCTTTTAGCTAAATCGTCTCTTGCGTGTAACCCAAAAGGACCCTACTATTTATAATAATATTACCAACTTGTTATAACGATGGGCATATAACCAACAGTCTCCCACTTGCACTTGTTATAACAACTGTATGGTCTAATATTCCTTAACCTAGTAAGGTGTATGTCATCCTAGACAAATGTCGTGTTCATCTAATGAAACAGCCCTTAGGCAAGTGATCAAATATTACTTTGTTCTACAAGACATCCATATGAACGTCTGACATGGAATTCTGTCAGTCTCAAACATTCAAGATTATGTTTCCCGATAGAGATTTGTGATGACCACAACAAAGTGCACTTACTGATTCTATATCAATTCAGTTCGAGTACGGCCGTACATTTGCTGTCAACACCAAATCATCGAGGGCCCCACGGATATCGCTTCTCCTGTTAGGGCAGAAGGAACAAATAAACTTTGACTACACGGATCTCGCCCACTCATCATGTCATATCTAGACATTCCCTGTATGGCTGCCAGTTACGGACAACGTTGGAGAAAACCAAGACATAACAGACTGCAGGACTAAGAATCAATGCATCTCCGCTTGAAGAATATAAGATATTACCATCTTAGAATTACTCGTGACATATTCCATGAAGTAATCTCTAAGTACAGGTTACTCCAATACTTAATCCCTATTAAGTACACATGAGAATTAGCGCATCTCTATGCTATGTCCATCTCTATGGACAATTTACTAATTCCTCATGTCAACCTTGAATCAATACTTACTCCCAAAAGTATGACCGACTGTGGACGTTTTGAATAATAAAATAATTATTCAGAAAGTCAATAAAACATGCAAAATTGGAACACAATGATAAACTAATGAAATGACTGCCTTCATGCATATATTAAGTTCTCCACATAATAATCTTCAAAACAAATAGAGTTTCACATTGCTTGAGTTCCAAACACAAATCAAACTAAATTAAATACACTTAAACCAACTCATTTGCAAATCTAATGCCCATCGACCTAGTATGAGAATCATGCTTGGCCTGAGATAATGGTTTAGTGAATGGATCAGCAAGATTATCTTCTGATGTAAATCTATTAATCGTGATGTCTCCTTCTTCAACGAGCCTCCAGATATAATGGTACTTCCGGTGTATATGCCTTGTGCACTTGTGAGCTCTGGGTTCTTTCGCCAAGGCGACTGCACCCTCATTGTCACAGAAGATCTCAACTGGACCATCAATGCTAGGAACAACATCGAGATCCCTGATGAACTTCTTCATCCACATGGCTTCCTTAGCAGCTTCATTAACTGCAATATACTCAGCCTCCGTTGTCGAATCAGCTACTGTTTCTTGCTTGGTACTCTTCCAAGTTACTGCCCCACCATTCAGTAAGAACACGAATCCTGACTACGAACAGGAGTCGTCTCTGTCGGTTTGGAAGCTAGCATCACTATAACCACTTACAGTGAGTTCTTCCATGCCCCTATAGACCAAGAACACTTCCTTCGTCCTCCGAAGATACTTAAGAATGTTCTTGACTGCGGTCCAATGATTTTCACCAGGATTGGCCTGATAACGACTCGTCATACTCAAGGCATAAAAGACTTCAGGCCTTGTACATAACCTGGCATACATGATCGATCCCATTACTGAAGCATATGGGATTCGACTCATTCTTTCTCGTTCATCACTAGAACTAGGACATTGGTCTCTACTCAATGTCATACCACGTTGCATAGGCACGAATCCTTTCTTGGAATCCTGCATCTTGAACCTTTTCAAGATTTTGTCTATGTATGTACTCTGGCTTAAACCAATGAGTCGCCTAGATCTATCTCTATAGATCTTTATACCAAGTATGTATGCCGCTTCTCCCAAGTCTTTCATAGCGAAACAATCCCCAAGCCAAGTTTTAACACTTTGCAACATTGGGACATTGTTTCCTATGAGTAGTATGTCATCAACATACAGCACAAGGAAGACAACAGCACTCCCACTAGCTCTGACATATACACATGGCTCATCTTCACTTCTCGAAAATCCAAACTCTTTCATTTTCTCATCGAAGCAGAGATTCCAGCTGCGAGATGCTTGTTTCAGTTCATAAATCGACTTCACAAGTTTGCACACTCTATTGGGATATTTGGACTGTACAAAACCCTCTGGTTGTGTCATATATACATCCTCTGAAAGTTTTCCGTTAAGGAAAGCGGTTTTTACATCCATTTGCCATATTTCGTAGTCATAAAATGCTGCGATGGCAAACAATATCCTGATAGATTTAATCATTGCCACTGGTGAAAAAGTTTCCTCATAATCAATCCTTTGGGTTTGAGTATAACCCTTTGCCACCAGTCTGGCTTTATATGTGTGTACCTTTCCATCCATGTCTGTCTTCTTCTTGAAGACCCATTTACACCCAACTGTTTTAAGGCCAGGTGTTTGATCAACCAGGTTCCAAACTTGGTTATCATACATGGATTTCATCTCGCTCTCCATGGCCTCCTTCCATTTGGCAGCATCTGGGCCTGCCATTGCTTCCTGATAGCTGGTAGGTTCATCGTCATCTACCATTGACTCATCACCTTCAGTAATATGTAAACCATAAAATTCAGGTGCATGACGTACTCTATCAGATCTCCGGACAGGAGGTGGAGGTATGTCAGATTCCCCAGCTGTACTTGGCTGAGGCTCAACAGGTTTTTCAACCTCTGATTGAGAGCTAGTGCCAACATCAGGTCCTTTATTGGTTGGTTCTTGAATCTACTCAAGATCAATTTGGCTCCCACTGGCCTCTTGGTGTATCAGCTCCCTCTCTCGGAAGACTGCCCTTCGTGCAACAATCACCTTGTTTTCAAAAGGTTTGTAAAACAAATACCCAAAAGAACTAGCAGGATAACCAATAAAGTAACACCTCTCTGATCTAGGTTCTAGTTTGTCGATGGCTTCACGACGGACGTAAGCCTCACAACCCCAGACTTTCAAATGCGCTAATGAGGGTTTAGTCCCATTCTATATTTCAGAGGGTGTCTTGCTGACCTTCTTAGTTGGTACAAGGTTCAGGACTTTTACTGCAGTCTCCAAGGCATAGCCCCAGAAACTGATTGGAAGCATAGCACGACTCATCATGGACCGAACCATATCAAGTAATGTTCGGTTCCTCCTCTCAGCTACACCATTATGTTGTGGTGTTCCGGGAGGAGTCAGCTGTGAAACAATTCCACAGTTCCCTAGATGATCGTAGAATTCTTGACTAAGATATTCTCTACCCCTGTCGGATCGGAGGATCTTAATCCTTTTGCCCCTTTGATTCTCTACTTCGTTCTGAAACCTTTTGAACACCTCGAAGGTTTCAGACTTATGTTTAATCAAATAAACATACCCATATCTGCTGAAGTCATCAGTAAATGTGACGAAGTACCTTTCTCCATGTCTTGTGGCTGATCTGAACGGTCCACACACATCACTGTGTATGAGGTCCAACAGATCCTTGCCTCTTTCAAAGTTCCCTGTGAATGGCGCTTTTGTCATCTTGCCTAATAAACAAGACTCACATACATCATCAGACTTAAGGTCGAATGATTCCAAAATCCCATCCTCTTGGAGTTTGGCGATACGTTTCTTGTTTATATGGCCAAGTCGACAATGCCATAGACATGATTTATCCAATACACTTTTGGATGTATCTGAATCAACATTTAAGATTAAGCTATTATTTCTTCTAATGCTCACGATAGTTTCATAAATACCATTTGTAGGACTTGCTTTAAAGTAAAGACAATCATTTTTGAAAACTAAAATATTTCCATTATCAAAACCAAAATCAAAACAGTCTCAATACAAAGCACTAAAAGAAATAATGTTTTTAGCCATTTCTGGCGAATAGCAACAATCTAATAAATTAATAGAAAATCCAGTAGAAAGCACGAGCTCGTAATCCCCAATCCTCTTGACAGCAGCCGTATGTCTGTTGCCCATGATCAGGTCAAGCTCCCCATGCCTTAACTTCTTACTTCTTCTTAGTCCCTGCACATCAGAGCAAATGTGAGTACCACATCTTGTGTCTAGGACCCATGAATTAGTAGTAGAAGTATTATGGAGTTCTATCATGTATATACCTGAGGTACTAGACACTTTGGGCTTGATCTTCTTGATCTCCTCCAGGTATTTAGGGCAGGTTCGCTTCCGGTGTCCCTTTTCTCCGCAGTGGAAAAAAACGGCCTCATCAGGGTTTGGTGTCGACACTATCATAGAACCAGCCTTGCCTTTGTTGCTAGGGTTGGAGTTGGGGTTACCTACTTGACCCTTCCCTTTGCCTTTAGGCTTCTTGGCTTTCCTTTTCTTGATTGCCCCTTCCCTGATTGCCAATACCGGAGCCGTGGAGCTGGAGTTCTTAGATTTAGACATATTTGCCTCGGCGGTTTTTAGCATGCCGTGTAACTCCATTATGGTCTTTTCCAATCCATTCATATTAAAATTCAGTGTGAACTGACTGAATGTACTGCTCAGCGAGTGGAGGATGATATCCGTAACCAATTGCTGAGCGATCGAAAATCCAAGTCGCTCCAATCTGTCAACGTACGCTTTCATCTTAAGCATGTGTGCACTAACAGCGGTTCCCTCCTGCTGCTTGCAATCTAGTAGGGAGATCATAGTGTCATATCGTTCCTGTCTAGCCTGCTCTTGGAACATTTCCTTGAGCTGGTCGGCCATGTCGAACGCCCCAGCGGTCTCGAAACTCTTTTGGAGTTCCAGAACCATGGTCGCCAACATGAGACAAGCAACCTCATCTGACTGATCTTTATGCTTTTGCCAAGCATCCCTAACAGCTCTAGTTGCATCATCAGCTGGAGCCTCAGGAAGAGCTGTGTCCAGGACCCATTCTTTCTTATCATACCGGAGGGCGATCCGAACGGAACGCATCCAGTCCAAGTAGTTGGATCCGGTCAGCTTATCCTTAGAGAGGAGTTGCATTAGTGAGATATTTGTAGCCGAATTCGAATTTGCATTTGTGTTTGGAGCCATCTATATGAAAAGTAGATTTTAATTAGTTTGATTAATCCTTAAAAATTAATTACCCAAAACAATAATTTTACTTAAGGCTAGAATACATATTTCACTTCTGGTGGTGAAGAGGTATGCCGTAGTCACCCCCAAAAGTTATTTTGGTAGGCAATACTCTTTGCCAACTTCAATATCTATGAAGCTTCTAGATCTTTCGGGATTCATTGAATCTAATCAATGACATGTTTAGTCCCATCATGCTCATCCTCTCTCCCGTGACGGGTATGCCGCAGATCACGGGTTTGGATGGTAAATTGACCACGAAGGACCCACGTGACACCCGACCCATGATTCATGAGTTATCGCGAGTATCACATCATTTTGGCCGAGTCCAATCCGACGCGTTGGCTATAGCACTTCCCACGCCGGAAGGGCTCGGTTAAATGTGTGGTTCGTTGCGGGTAGCATGAGATTTACATTTTCATAAAACGGGATTTTGTTTCGTTTTTTGTTAAAACATTTTAACCTTTTAATTGGCATAAGGGTCAATTTAAACTTTTAAAACCAGTTTGAAATTGCCAATTTGACTTTTGAAAAATTCTATTAACTTTTAACAAATTTTTCTTACTTGTGTATTTTCAGTAATACTTTTATCTTGAAACACTGTCATATCAAACCCTTTCGGTAACTCCACTCAATAAAATGTGACAGGCGGTGAGGGTGGTAAGCAGTGAATGCTGTTTAAAAACCGACCTCATTAGGAATCAAAAAGACCTCCTTAAACCTTCTACACATTTAGAGTAGGTGAGCCTAGTCACGGTCTGACCAATGATTTTATTTTAAGTTATACATATAGATACAATTCTAATATATATCATTTAAAATTTTAAGTATTCTTTGAAAATTATGTTTAACTATTAATTCTATTAAACACGCAAGGATGCAGTGTTAATAATTAATTTAAACAATCATCCATTAAATTTTGAAGCATTTTAAACTTTGTGTTTAGCTATTAATCCTATCGAGCATGCAAGCATTCTATGTCAATCATTAATCTAAACAATCATACAATACTAAAATCACCATTTTATAACAAGAAATTTGATTTCAGAAAACAAAACGTCACGACCGTCGCGACACGAAACACGAGAAAACGCGATGTTGTAATCAAAAGAAAACGATCATGACAAGAACGACGCGGCACGGAACACTAGGAAACGCGACGTGGCAAAAACCCTAATGATCGTAACTTTAGAAAAACCCGCGACACGATAATTCAAGTATCGCGGCGCGGACGTCGAACAGATTCGATAAATCAGAAAAAAAACGATTTTTAACAATTTTAATCGAATCAAAACAATATAAAATCATGATAAACCTGGCTCTGATACCACTGTTGGAATACGATAACATAAATACAATGCAGCGGAAACAAAAATCAAATCGTATTCAACCAGGATCATAGAATCATGCACACTTTTGTAACTGTAATATCAAGGGGGTTCAAGACATACCTTTTAAATCTCAGATCTGATTTTGTTAGGATGACGAGAGCCTAAAGTAGAACTCCTCTAATGTAATCGCACCCAAGACAACGATCCAGCACCCGTTGATGTAGTATATACATTTGCTTGAAGTTTTAGCACGTAATACTTAGGGTTTTGAAAGAAATCGGCCGTATACCGAGGGGTGGGAGGAGAGTGACGAAAATTAGGGTTTTGGCAACCCTTACAACTCAGATCTAGGGTTGTATTTATAGTGCTCCTCATCCTTATCCCTTCTTTTGTGGATATTTCACTTTAGTCCTTTATCTTTATTAAGTTTCTAATTAATATACCTTTACTTTGGTATATTAATAAACTTAACCATTAAGTTTCTAATTAATATACCTTTACTTTGGTATATTAATAAACTTAACCCCTCAAGTTTATTTTCGATCTCTTTTAGCTAAATCGACTCTTGCGTGTAACCCAAAAGGACCCTACTATTTATAATAATATTACCAACTTGTTATAACGATGGGCATATAACCAACAGATCTATTATGAAAAGTAACAGAGGTTTACCGGTTTACTAGGCGCGACAGCTTTTTACCAGAAAAATAATAAATAATAAAAAATAGGGTCTAAACAGTAGAACCCAATATATAATCTGTATTTCTTTTTCTTGATTGTGACTTGTCTTTTGTAGAGTAGGCTGTAAATTAACGTGTAGGTTGAAATTGCTGTTCATGTGTCTTGTAATTTCATAACCCATTTTCTAATTTTGCTGTATTCCTTTTATTTGTTATTCAAATAAACAATAAAAAGAACCCTTTACTTCATAATAACTTTTCAGTTGCAACTTTGACATCCGAACATTTTTCATATGTAGCTAATTTCTTGACACTTTTAGGAACCCAAACCATCTTCAAATCTTTTGAACCAAATTTCTCATCAACACCATTCATGAAAAATGAAGAAGGACCATCAGATTTCCGTGATCTTTTAGTGGGTACTAAAAAATCTTCATATCTTTCATTATACCAACCCGAATTCACCAAATAATTTCTTCTTTGAACACAAGTTTCTGAAAATTTTCTTTTAACCACAACAAATTTTTCAAGCTTTTTCACTTCTGATTTTGGAGAAACAACATCATAACATTTCTCTTTGGGAACCCACATCATTTTCGTTTTTGACTTTTTCTTCTTCTTTTTCTTCTTTTTGAACTTATGAACACAAGATCTTAAACAAGAACTTTGTTCATCTTTGTGAAGCATATCAGAAACCTTCAGATTTGATAGCTTCGATTTTCAACTAAAATGGGTTTTCTATAAGGTTTCATACCTTGAAACATGTCATTTTAAACCAAAGAACCAACAGATTCGGATTTCGTTCTCTTTGAAGATTTTGCAACAAATAACACTTTCACCAAACACTCTTCTTTTAAATCCAACTCCCCCTTAACCTTTGCATCTTTCTTTTCAGGTTGGGGAACAAGTATAAATCCGAAGTGTTCATCAGATTTTCCAAAAACATGAAGATGAAGAACATCATCTTCAAAGTCTTGAGGAACAAGAAGGCCATTTGCATCTTCAACAAGAGAAACAAACTTTTCTACTGATTTTCGATTTTCTAACCCATGTTTACTGTCGATTTCTCTTAAAACCTTTAACATTTCTGAGAACAAATGTTTGTGTAAATCATGTTTCAAGTGATGAAAAACAAGTCTTCCATATGTATCTTTCTCTCCATCAGAAATGAGAGTTTCATTTGTAATTTTCTGATTTTCTTAACACAAGACCCACAAATTGTTCAAATGTTACTCTATATTTGAGATTATCAACACAAACTATCCATATTTTCAAATTTGTGGCTTCCATTTTCGTTCTAAACATCAAACAATAACCAGATCTGGAGTAAAACTAGAGGGAGAAAATGGATCTAAAGTGGGGTTTTAGAGAGAGAAAGTAGATCTGATATGATTTCTAGTGAGAGAAACATATCTGAACGAATTTTCAATGATAAAAACGAGATCTAAACCAATATTGATGAACATAAACAGATCAAAGATGAAGAACTGAGCAAAATATTGATTCCATATCAGAAAAACTCACAAAAACTGAAGATCCAGATCTGAAATTTGAATTCTGATTTATGATGTGGCGGGTTGTCAAATCAAGAACCGATCCTTGAAATAATCTGTTAAATCTTCAAGGTAATGCTCTGATACCAATTGTTAAGTGATCATTTGACAAAATGCGGAATAAGAACACCAATCGAGAATCCAATGAGCCGAATGATTGTATTCAACAATGGGGGTTTTACAATATGTGTTTTACAATGTGTTTGTTTCTCTCTCTAAGATATCACTAGGCTCCCTCTAGAATCATTAACTATAAAATAATGAATAAAACACTATTTATAGTCTAATAGTTAATAAGCCCATAAACATAAGCGGACCTTCCTAATGCCACCATGTCATAAACATGTAGAACTTTGCACCCAACAGTGATGAGGCATATGACAACACATCCACTTACAAGGCTAAAATGAAAGAATATCATGATGCAAAGTTGAAAGTGAAAACATTCGAGATATGGAAAAAGTTATGGTTGTTCAACTCAAGGCTAAAGATGTTTCCAGGCAAGCTAAAAAGTAAGTGGATGGGGCCTTACGAGATAGTGAATGTCACAATACTTGGTGCGGTAGAAATAAAAGATAACAAAGGGGGACCTCATTTCATGGTTAATGGACATCGCTTGAAGCCATATATCATATCTAAGACATTCAAGGACTTACAAGTAGAGAAGGCTGAATTCCTTCAAGAATAGCCAACATACGTGACATGAGGGTAACAGGTAAACGTCTGAAGACGTTAAACTTATCGCTTGTCGGGAGGCAACCCGAATGTTGTAGATTTCATTTCATTCTAAGAGTATTTTTAACATTTTTTTATTTAGACTAGTTTAGAATGTAGGCAAAAGAGGTATAGTCGGATTCGAGTGTGGGGTGAAGCATGTGGATATACGGGGATGGAAAATGCATGGACTGAAGCTCGCATCACGATCCACCAATGCCGGCGCCGTGATAATAATGAGGAACGATAATGAGATAAGTACCATTTGCAGTTTATGCCGCGGACTAATTTAAATTCGAGATCAGATAGCGATAACGATGACGATGACGATGAGCCGAGTCTCATCTGTAAGATCCAACTATATAAATGAATCAACTATATAAATGAATCAGACCTTCGAATCGAAGACTTGTGATAGGGGAATGCATGTGATTGAGAGATTGACGACTTAGAGCCGGTTCTTTAGTAGCAGGCTTTGTATTTTGATAATTGTAATGCTCGGCTTGATCCGTGTGCAGTTTTGCATGTGTTATATTTTTATAACACATTGTATTCCGTGTTTTAAATACTAGTATACCCATTTGTGTTGTGTTATAGTTTTAAAAATTTTGGGTATACATTGTATAGAAAACCGAGTGTTACAAGTTGGTATCAGACTAGTGGTTTAAGGGAACTAGGTCCTTGAGTGTAGGGTCCTAGACTTGAATCGGGAAGAGAGCCCCTATCATGTATTAATATTATTTGTAAACAAATATATGTATCTTGCTATTATGCATAGATAAATGTAATCAGGTTCCTATTATTGGTTAAAATTAATTACATGTTACGAGTTTCGGTTACATATATACTTTTATTTTACGCAAATAAATGTAGGTACATAATTTTACAATTTACATGTTACAGGTTCCCATTACAACTACACTTCTAGCGGTAAACAAATATAAATATGTTGGTATTATGGGTCATCAATTTTTTTATAGGAATGTATTTTATTTTATTTTTAACTTATATTTACTCATACATAATAACCACATATTGCATTTCTCAGCCCGTATGAGCTATACTTTATTCGTTACATATTAATATTATGTTTAAAACAAACTTAAGTACCCATAAAGAATTGCAAATACGGTACTATTATGTGTAAAATATATAAGTACATTGATATTATAAAAATAAATTACACTTTACAAATTTTGGTAACATTAACGTGTAAAAAAAAAAATGTAAGTATACTACACTTATATGTCAATAAATAATAACGATGGTCTTACCGTATGTATATATATATATATATTTTACTGAAAATTGTACCAAAATAAGTAATGTAATAATGTTTTAATACGTACCCATAATTAATAACACCTTATATTATTACCCATAATAGCAACATATTACATTTTTTTCTTACCGTATAACATATTAACAAATTCACCTTTAAAAACACCAAGACAACAAAAACACTTATCACTTGAAATTTACCATTGAACATA
This sequence comes from Cichorium intybus, assembly GCA_023525715.1. Taxonomy (NCBI): domain Eukaryota; kingdom Viridiplantae; phylum Streptophyta; class Magnoliopsida; order Asterales; family Asteraceae; genus Cichorium; species Cichorium intybus. The sequence continues at coordinate 97,344,161 of CM042010.1, read as the reverse complement.
AGATGGTCTGTAGAGTACAAGTACCAAGAAATAAAAGCCATTGGACTTAAACATGGCCACTCACAGAACATTAATAAATGTGTGAGTTCACTCACTGAGTCGACTCATCCATCCTCTCTTTCTTCTACATATGTCTGTTCCACAAGGATTTAAAACATCGTTAACTAAAAAAGAATGCATATAACTACAATAAAACATATGAATGAAAATATAAAGTGATAACAAGAAAGAATGCATATAATGTGTCAAATAAATAAAAAGTGCAAAAAGAAAATGAAAATTTATAACTCACCAAACGAGATTGTCCCAGTGAAGAAACCCGCCATGGCCTCTAGCATTTGTGAACTTGTAAGTTGGACCAGAAACTATATAAAAAACAATAATTCAATTAATGTTTTATTTAAAGAATCTAAAATATAATTATTTTTTTTTTTACCTTCATAACCCGCAAAAACTGGATCTTCCGACAGCAGAAGTGGTGTATCTAAGTCGATAAACCTATTCAAGAAAATAAAAAAATAAAAAAAAATTGTTCAAGAATTTCAATTAAAGAAAGTGCTAATACAAAAAATAGCAAATTTATTTTCTTCTAATACAACATTGGACTTTAAATTTATTTCTTATTAAGAAAATCTATCCAATTACAGTATTCTACTACAAGTTTTCTTTCTTATTAGGACATTATACTTCGAAAAATCTACCTTGTTTTGTATTCAGATTAAATTCTTATAATTAGGTAAATTTCAAACTACAATATTGTAATAAAAATAAACAAAAGTAGGATACTATAACAAACAAAATCAATAAAATATTTCGTCATTTCTCACATTTTAACCTTAAAAGAAAACACAAAGCTTGTATAAACATAGTTTCACTAATTTATTCCTACCCACAACATCGTACTTCTAACTTATTTATTATTAAGACGTACAAAAAAAAAATCAACCCAATTACAACATTGTGCTTTCAATTTTTTTATTAGGACATTATACTTCGAAAATCTACATAATTATAGCAGTGAAAATTTAATGTTGAGAAGATTTCCAAAGTATAATGTTGTAATAACAAGAAATAAAATTAGGATGCTATAATAAACAAATCGTTAAAAGTACGTTCCAATTTTACATTTTTACCCCTCGAAGTAAAAAAAAGAAGTTATAAAAAAATAGTTTGACTTACTTAAAGCCGCCAAGACCGGCGGCAAGATGACCAGCAAAGCCCATGGCAAGTCTAGTCTCCACCATACCACCGATCATCAAATCGAGTCCGGAAGCTTTTGCTAAATCTATAATCTCAAGAGCACCAAGGACACCTACTTTTGCTAATTTAATATTAATAACATCTGCCAGCTGGCGTTTTATTATTTTCTTAACGTCTGCTAAACTTCTACAACTTTCGTCAGCAGCCACGGAGACACCGTATTTGGTTTTGGCAACTTGAGTGACGTGGCCGAGACCTTCCCAATCGTCTCTGTGAACCGGTTGCTCAAAAAGAATCGGAGTCACCTCCATTTCTGCAATGGCATGATCGTAAATATATTTGAATCAAGATTTTTAATGCTGACAGGACAGGACTATGTTTGGTATAGGACAAAAAAAGTAATTTTTTGTGGAACAGGACAGGACAGGACAGGACAGGACACGTATAGGACAAAAAATGTAATTTTTTGTGCAACGTGAAAAGTGGGGCGGGGGCTTGTTCTTGACCTCTCGTCTGTGAAAAAGACGAAAATGCCCTTTTCATCCTCATTACTGGAACTAGCCGTAAAAAGCTTAGTGGCATGTCATGTGCATATTGTATACCATAAAAAAGAATAGTAGTATTTTGTGGAGGATAAAAATAGAAAAAAAAAGTGTAAATTTACATATGAATAAATTGAGATTACGAATCCTAATTTTTTAATGATTTGGTTTGTTGAGTGGGGCAAATGGGAGAGTGTGGGTCCCACCGAGTGGTTACCACTTTTGGGTTTTGTGTGACACCCACTGGCCACTAGTGATTACTTTTATAATTTTAATTGTCATACATGTCTAAATGATCCACAAATTACATATTTTAAAGTCACAATTTGTAAGTGTTTAGGAAAATCGATAACGATTATAATTTATTTCAAATCAAAATAATCATATTTGGGTGGTCATGTAGGAATTATTGCAAGATAACTAATTATAAGATAAATGTAAAATTACATAACTACCCTCAGCTTCAAGCAACTAATATCTGATTCTATGATTCTTTAACTCACAATAATAAATTTGAAACTGCAAATTGAAAGGAAAACTTTACCATGTAACTTTTCAAGAACTTGAACAGCTTCAGAAGAGGTGTAGCCTTCATTAGCATCCAAAATAAATAGACAATGAGGGTGGGCCCCACGTATGGCTTGAAGCACTTCAATATCTGTATTTAGATTTTTTCCAACTTTAAGCTTCAAAGTCTTGAACCCTTGTTTATAATACTTTGAAGCCAATTCACCAGCTTCTTTTGGTGAAACAATCGGTATCTACAATAAGACATTACTTTAATTAATGTTTATCTGATTGTACTTTTAATTCTTTTTCTTATTAATTGTAAGAATCCATCTAATTATAGCAATAAAATTGCTTTGTATTTGCATAAAATTGTTATAATTCGACAGATTTTCAAGGAAAGTCGTTCTTTTTGTATTAAATTTAAAAGACCCGTATATAGCTTAACAAATGAACCATTAAGTAAAAAAGAAACAGCATTGTACTTTCAGTTTTTTTCCTATTAACTTAAAAAAAATAACAAATAAATGAAAGTAAGTCGCTATTTCTTGCATTTAACAAGGGCAAATTCGTAAAAAGTTGGGACTTAACAGGGAAGTCTCCATTCTTGACTTTCACTATTAAATCGTTTTTTCCCACATTAAGTTATAAAAAACCCCCCACATACAGCTTACCAAATTAAGTAAAAGAAACAACAAAATGCGTAAAAATTAAATAATTGGGATAAAAAACTGAACCGTTATATCTGTGGTTATTGTATTTGAAACTCCACCAAAGAATCTCCATAATGGTGTTCCGATACTGGTAGCAACCGCATCAATCACCGCCATCTCCACCCCCGCTCTAACCTTTAACATTATCAGAACAAAATCATGGAAGGAAATATAATTGAACGCAAATCTGTAAATGTTTGGATTTAATGGAAAACCGATTCTTTCTGTATTTAGTAAAAAAGAAAAACCCATGTATAGTTCACTACATTACGCTATGAATAGGTAAATAACTTTTGATTTATTTTGGAAAAATGGGTTTAATGAAAGATTGGATAAAGAAATTGAAACATTTTGTGAAAATGAACAGTGGTAGGAAGTATGAGAAGTGAAATTAAACAACTTACGGATGCAAAATCATGTCCAGGAAGAAGTTGACCGATTTCTCGCAACACATCGCCCAAACTCATGGCTTCACTTTTCTTCAAAAACTCACAAGCTTCCCCGGCTTTCTTCAGAGCCGTGATCTGATCCTCCGCCGTGACAAATGGCAGAATCGGAGCCTCCCCCCACCCAACACAGCCGTTATTCAACTCCACACGAATCGCCACGTTCTCGACCCCCTCAAGCCTCGACGTCGCAATCGTAAAAGGGGCAATTAATGGGACGTTTAATTTCCTGCCTTCTGCTCGATGAATGTCCACAGTGAAACTCTCCATCAAAGTTTTAAAACCCAAATTGGATTTGGTTGCCGCGGCGGCGGCAGTGGGGTGCATCATTGCCACCGACGTACCCCCGCCGACTCCGGCGCTTTTGTATAGTTTTGGGGAAAACAGTGAGAAAGCAATGGAACCCATTAGATGATAAGAACAAGGTTTGGGTGTGACTGTATGATTTGGGAAAATATGATTCGGTCTTTTGGAAATTATAACATATGCGAGAGAAAGGTGCTGCTTCCTCCATTGTTTATTCTCAACAAACCTCGCCTGTTTTGTTTAATAGTGGAATTTTGTAGGGATTTGTGGGGACTGAATCAGCTTGGTGTTTTGTATATTGTTGGATTCTTGTAGGTTTGTATGGTTCCTCGTCATCTCTGAAAACACCTTTTTAACGTTGCAAACGGCAAAGTGAGACTTTTAGGATACTTCTTAAATGCTTTCAATGTGGTGTGGATGCATATGTAATTATCCCTTTTTTTTTTAATTTGAACTTAAATGAAAACAAACATATCATTAGTTAAAATAAAAAAATTACATTAGTAGTAAATTACATCTCATGTGCATCTATTGTATCGTGATATGTGCTCGATTATGATGGTTTGTTTTTGTTGGTCTAGTAAATTACATCATTAAAAAAACAAAAATATATACTAGAGAATATAAAATGTACAAAGTTCCTTTTTCTTTTATTTTTCATATCACCTCCATAACTGTTTCGTATGTATCCCCGCAAGACAACTCATGTAAGCGAAAAATAATTGCAGTTTAATTAGGGTAGTGTTATAATCATTTCATTTTGTATCCCCTAATACTTATCAAATCAAAGATTTTAGTTAAATTAGTTGAGTGATGCTATCGGAACCCCCAAAATGCATTTTACACACACAGAATTACTATGTATACCTCTCATGAATATGAATGTGTCTGTTGGGGGTACATATAGTATCACCCAATTAGTTTTTTAACCAATGCATCTCCCTTGATTTGATTAACTGATTTGTTTTATCTTAATTTTGGTTTTTGTTGTCTTTTACTTTATTATTATTATTATTATTATTATTATTATTATTAAATTATATTTATTATTATTAGCTTTTATAAAATTATAATCGTTCATGTTTATTAATAATCTAATGCTTCCTTTTTTGTCGTTCGAATTTATTCATTCGTTTATAAACCAAGTGGTTGTATGTAAAATTTATTCTTTATAAAATCCTTCGGGTTTATATCGTTTGTAAGTAATCGAAATTCACATTATTATTAGCCGGAAACCGTCATTCTTGACGATGCCTAAGGTGGTCCAGGTGGTTCGTACGTTTTGAACGAGTGAGGCGGGTTGAGGCGTTTAGATGTGATTCGGTACCTGAGGCGTGCATTTTTTATTTTAAGTCCAATTTTGACCATTTTTATTGACTTTATGACTTTTTTGACTTATTTTAATTATTTTTTCAATTTATGTTATAATAAAAAAAGAAAACCATAAACAATATTTTTCACCCAAATTAGAAAACGTGTTTTGAGTCTTGTGACCTAATTCCACTTTCTCCACTCTCGACTCCCGCTTTGAGTCGCTGGCTGCTACTCAATCGATAGTCTCACCTTCGCTATCGTCTTCTTCAATCGTTGCTGCTATCTTCTTCAAGCTTGCTTCTGGTCACTTCTAAGGTAACTTTTGTACTCTGAAACTTCGATTTTTCTTCAAGCTTGCTGTTGTCCGATTTTGTCTTTATTATCTGATTTCTTGCCGATTTTTTCTCTTTATTCTCTGATTTCTATCCGAGTTTCTTGTGACTAAATGATACAATGTGTTTCTCTTTATTCTCTGATTTTTTTCTTTGTAAGATTGTAATTGTATACAATGTGTTTGTGTTACTGTGGTTTGTGGGTGTTAAAATTGAAACACAGACTCAATAAGGTTTTGTATAATTTTTGCTTTAACGGTTTAACCAATTACTATTAGTGGTTTGTGGTCTGTGGGTGTTAAATTGAAACACAGACTCACTTTTTTTCCTCATTATGTTGGTTGCCAATGTGTCATAGACTCGGTGAGCTCTCTGACTCGCTGTATAATTTTTTCAAGTTCTGTCATCTTTGTGTTGGTTATCTAAGCCCTCTATATAAATTAGAATCTGTTTTTTTACACAGTTATTTAAGATGGCTAGTAAAGGCACAATGAATGATCCTACTTGGAAGTATGGTGAAGAACATGAAGTCCCGGAAGAGGGTGGGAAAAAAGGCTACAAATATATAAAGTGTAACTTTTGTAGTAAAATAATTAATTGGGGGGGAGGGAGGTGAAGAGAATGAAGGAGCTGTTGGATTAGGTGTCTAAGCCATGACTAATAATTAGTATTTATCTAATTAATAGTAGCATAGTCCATTTGGGTTGCCCTCACAGCTGGAGGTTTGGTAGAAAATTCGATAGAGAGAAAGATTGATTTATTATATGATTAATAAATCAATAGAATTAAATATATGGTTTATTAATATATTAAAGTGATAATATATTAATTAGAAACTATATTAATTAATTAGAAATTCATCTGGAATTAATTGGATTTAATTTGGTGATTAATTTAATTAATTAAAGGCGTAGGGACTGAAACTGTAATTATTCAATAGTTGAGTAAGTGGCAGTGTGACAGTGACCAGTAGTTGGCGAAATTAAGGAAGTGATTATCCTTAATTTCGAAATTGATAAATAAAGATAAACAGGAGTTTGAATTATAAGATAAAAGGTTTATCTTATTTGAATTCAAATAGGTTTATCTCTAAGGCTTATCAACTGGTCATCTGGAAACTATAAATAGGGGTCCTTGGGCACCTAAAGTCTGCGTCTTTTTTCCTCTGTGTCCTCTCTGGAATTTTCGATCGTCTCTCCTCCTAGCTTGGGTGTGACTTTCATTTGAGGCAGGATAATTTTGCTGCTTTGCTTCCAAGAAACTTGAGGTTGGTTTTCTATTTTAATCTTGAGTTATTTTTATTGGCCTCTAGGAGCTTGTTATATGTTCAATAATAGAAAACATAGAACCTCATAGGTTGCATGTGAACTTAGGTTATTTAGTTCATGGTTTGTAGAAAACCTTTCAGTGGTATCAGAGCCTGTTCTTGTTTTCTTGTTGAATAGTTATAACTGTTTAGGGTTTAAAGCTTATAAACCCTAATTTTTATATGGATCGATTTCTTAGATTAGGGTTTTGGAAACCCTAATCCTCCCCTAGTTATTTTCGAAAAAGCCTTTTAGGGTTTTAGGAGGTTTTCTATTTTTGGTAACTTTAATTGTTTAATTAAATGGATAACCTTAAACCCAAATTGTTTGAATTCGAAATTTAAGGGTTTAAGATAGGTTTAAAATTAATTTGATTAATTTGGTAATACCTATCTACATTTGAATTAATTTAATTAATTGTTAATTATAAGATAATTCAAAGGATTTAATTAATTTTTTAAATTTACGAAAATTAAGGATTAAATCCGGAAAAATATTTTAAATGTTTAAAATATTAAGATTTAATTACTATTGTTAATTGTTAATTAAAATATAATTAAAAGGATTTAATTAATTTTAAATTTGCGAAAAAATTAAAGATGAATCCGGAAAAATATTTTAAATGTTTAAAATATTAAGATTTAATTATTTTAATTAATTTTTAATTAAAGGATAATTAAATCGAATTTTTTAAAGGTTTAATTTAATTTTAAATTTAATAGTTAAATTGGTAAAATTAAAAGATGAACCTGGAATATTTTAAAGAGTTTTAAAATACATTTTATATATGTTATTAATTGTTAATACTATATGTATAAGATAAAATTGGTCAGTCAATTCAATAATAGGCCTCATTGACGAAGCAGATCTATAAAGTGGGTATAAGGAGGCTGCCTATAAAATGGCGGTCTAATGGATGAATACTCTCGCCCACCGCTCGCCTGATCAGTAGAGGGTCGTTAGCCGAATAGTTTTGATAGGACCGCTTAATCATTAAAAGTATAATGATCAAAGTACTAGAACCATTTACAAAAATCCCAATCTAGTTACTTTAGGAAAAATGTGAATTTGATGCTAACTCATGAAATTGCACATTGCACTTTATGAAACGTTGGTGGAGCGTGTGTGGTTTACCGGCACACAAATGGGGGTTCATAAAGAGTGGCAATGGGTGTCTCGGGTGTTATCATTGTTGATGGAGAGTGTGTGATTTACCGGCACATCAATTTGAGATGGTAATGGACCCCGAGAGTACCGAGCAAATTTGCATGGTTATTCACACTCGGATTGTGATCCTTGGCATCCCAGTCACAAACGGTAGGGCATATCCGAGATTAAACATGCTATTGAACAATTCAATAAATCTCAAAAGAAACTAGGAATTCCATTTATAATAAGATTATATTTTCTGCGGTGGAATTGGCTGAATCGTCATTCGCCTACCTATATAAAATTTGCAAATAGATTACGGCATCCCTATTCTAGTTTGTAAATTGTTATAGTTGGATCCTAGCCTTATTTTATATTGGGTTATTATAAGGACCGACAAGTATCTAATTAAACTTACCTTCTTTTATATATGTCTTCTGTTGATCAATCCGTTCCCTACTCAAACTCCAGTGTTCCCTCAATCCTCTCATTATGTTCCAAGGTTCAACTGAACGAGACAAACTACAATGACTGGATTAGAAATATCAAGATGGCTCTGAGGTACGAGAACAAAGAGTATGTTCTCGAGACCGAGCTTGTCGATATTGACCCTGAAACTGCTACTCCCGAGGAACTTGCCTCGTACCAAAAACATTCTGATGATGCGACCAAAGTGGCCTGTATCATGATCGCCATAATGAACCCCGAATTGCAAAGGATATACGAAGACTACTGGCCCTTTGAGATGCACAAGGAGCTTGTGGAAAAGTTTCGCAAGCAATAGCGCATCGAGAGGTACGAGGTGGTCAAGGACTTCACGAACAGCAAACCTAAAGAAGGAGAGTCCATCTGCACTCATGTGCAAAGAATGCAAGGTTACGTTGAGCGGCTCAGGAAGCTTGCGATGCCTGTAAACGAGGAGTTGGCCGCTGACATTGTGCTTAACTCCTTGCCAAGTTCTTATGACCAGTTCAGGCTGGCTTACCATTTGAACAAACAATCAGGCTAACCTGACTGAATTGCATCGTATGCTTCGGACTGCTGAGGACGGAATGAAGGGTAAAAGTGTACCCTCGGTTAATCAGCCCGTCTTAGCCATTAGAAGTGGCAAAGGAAAGAAAAGGAAGGGCCCTCCTAAGCAAAATTGGAGGGAAAAGGTTCAGGTCGGGTCGTCCAGCAATGGCTCGAGAACCAAGTCTTCCCACATTCCTTGTGTGGCCAACCCCGATGAAGCCAACTGTTTTTATTGCAAAGAGAAGGGCCATTGGAAGAGAAGCTGCCGTAAATACTTGCAGGATGTCAAGGATGGGAAAGTAAAGCCATCGACAGCAGGTATATACACTATCTCTAAAAACTCGCCATCTTCCAGTTCTTGGATCCTTGATACAGGATGTGGTTTTCACATTTGTTCTGATTTGCAAGGCCTAAAGGAAAGCAGGGAGGTCGAGCACGATAGACTGAACCTGATCATAGGCAATAGGAGATCGTCCCGTGTTACCAAGATCGACGTTTATAGTTTAGTGCTTAGTAGTGATGTTAGCTTAGAGTTATTTAATTGTTGCTATTCGCCAGAAATGGCAAGAAACATTATTTCATTTCACGCATTGTTCAGACAAGGATTTCAATTTTCTTTTGATAATAAAATTGTTCGATTTCTGTTTTCAAAAATGGTATTTTGATCTTTACTGCTTATCCTTGTGATGGTGTGTATGAAACTGTTGAATGTGTTGACAATTTAGGACATAGTGTAAATTATATTGATTGATTATACTAGTGGTGTAGAAAAGGCATGTCTGTAGCATAGTCGGCTTGGGCACATCAGCAAGAAACGCATCGCCCAACTCCAAAAGGATGGAGTGTTGGAATCATTCGTATGCGAATCTTGTCTGTTGGGCAAGATGACTAAATCACCTTTCAAAGGGTCTTTTGAAAGAGGTGAGGGTCTGCTGGACATCATTCACATAGATGTGTGTGGTCCATTCAGATCAACCACAAAGGATGGCACGCGGTTCTACGTAACCTTTACTGACGATTTTAGTAGATACGGTTATATCTACTTAATCAAGCATAAGTCAGACACCTTTGAAAAGTTCAAAGAGTTTAAGAACGAGGTAGAGAATCAATTAGGCAGGAAGATAAAGATGCTCAGGTCCGACAGAGGCGGAGAGTATCTAAGTATCGAGTTCCTAGACTATTTAAAGGAATGCGGAATAGTTTCGCAGTTGACACCTCCCAGGACACCACAGTTGAACGGTGTTGCGGAGAGGCGCAACCGAACCCTGTTGGACATGGTTCGTTCCATGATGAGTCGAGCTTCACTTCTCATTCACTTCTGGGGGTATGCCTTAGAGACTACCGCCCATATCCTCAATCTTGTCCCTACTAAGAAGGTTGCTAAAACACCTCATGAAATGTGGATGGGGAAAGTTCCCTCGTTGGCACATATCAAAGTCTAGGGTTGTGAGGCTTTCGTTAGACGAGAGACTTAAGACAAACTCGCAGAAAGAAACGAAAGGTGTTTCTTCCTTGGTTATCCCAAACAGTCCTTTGGATATCTATTCTGCAAACCAAGCGAGGACGTGGTCTTTGTAGCTAGACAAGCAGCCTTTCGAGAGAGAGAGAGCTCATATTCAAAGAGGACAGTGGGAGTACCATTGATCTTGAAGAAATTCAAGAGTCATCAGATGACACAACCTTAGGAGAAATTAGCAACCAACATGAGGAAGAAGTTCCTGTTGGTCCGACTGATGTATCCTTACCTCTTAGGCGCTCCGGTAGGGTTAGCATGCCACCCGAGTTTTATGGTTTCCATATAACTTCGGATAGGGACACGTTTGTCAGTGATAGGACACTGATAAATTTGGATGAACCAGCTAACTACCAAGAAGCAGTGGCGGGCCCTGAGTCTGCCAAGTGGAAAGAGGCAATGGATAGCGAGATCAAGTCCATGTATGACAATCAAGTTTGTAACTTGGTTGACAACGTATCGGGTCGAAAGATAGTCGGGTGTAAGTGGGTCTTCAAGAAGAAGACCGACATGGACGGAAAGGTACACACTTTCAAGGCAAGAGTGGTTGCGAAGGGCTTTACTCAAACCCTAGGGGTTGACTATGACGAGACCTTCTCACCAGTAGCCAATATAAAGTCTATTAGGATAATGCTGGCCATAGCTGCATTTCATGACTATGAAATTTGGCAGATAGACGTCAAAACCGCTTTCCTTAATGGGAAGTTGACTGAGGATGTTTACATGAATCAGCCAGAGGGTTTTGTCGATGCAAAGTATCCCAATAAGGTGTGTAAGCTTGAGAGATCAATCTACGGATTGAAGCAAGCTTCTCGCAGCTGGAATCTTTATTTCCATGAGAAAGTCAAAGAATTTGGCTTCTCTAGGAGCGAGGATGAGTCCTGCGTATATGTCAAGGCTAGTAGGAGTATAGTCACCTTTCTGGTGCTGTATGTCGATGACATACTGCTAATGGGAAACGATATTCCAACATTGCAAGATGTCAAGGGTTGGCTTGGGAAATGTTTAGCCATGAAGGACCTAGGAGAGGCTGCCTATATTCTCGGGATAAGAATATTGAGAGATAGGAAGAAGAGACTAATTGGACTTAGTCAGGGTATATACTTGGAAAATGTACTAAAGAGGTTTAGTATGGAAAATTCCAAGAAGGGAGAGCTGCCTATCCAAAGTAATGCAAAATTGAGTAAGACTCAAAGTCCGAGTACAGACAAGGAAATAGCTGAAATGAGTCGGGTACCTTACGCTTCGGCTGTAGGATCGATCATGTATGCTATGACATGTACTCGCCCTGACGTAGCTTTTGCTTTAAGCATGGTCAGTCGGTACCAGGGAAACCCTGGAAGGGCACATTGGATAGCTGTCAAAAATATACTCAAGTATCTGCGAAGGACAAAGAACATGGTGTTAGTCCTTGGTGGCAGTGATACCTTGAGAGTTGAAGGATATAAAGATGCCAGCTTCCAGACGGATAGAGACAATGGTCGGTCTTGTTGGATTAGGTGTCTAAGCCATGACTTATAATTGTATTTATCTTATGAATAAAAGCAAAGTCCATTTGGGTTGCCCTCATAGATTGAGGATAGATATATAGTTCAGTAGAGAGAATAGTTGATTTATTAATTGTATAATAAATCAATAGAAAATATATATATGGTTTATTAATATATTTAAGTGTTAATATATTAATTAGAAACCATAATAATTAATTAAGATTTAATCTAGAATTAATTGGATTTAATTTAGAGATTAAATTAATTAATTAAAAGGTGTAGGGACTGGTTTTGCATTTATTCAATAGTTGAATAACTGGCCAGGTAAAACCAGGGACCAAAATGGCGCCACCCTGGAGGCTCCTCCAGGGTTTGGCGAAACCCTAATTAGGGTTTTGGTAAGCCTGGTCCAAGTGGTCAAAAGCCTTGTCCAGTTGGAGGCTCCTTAGGGTTTCAGGTGTAACCCTAGGAGGCTATAAAAGGAACCCCCTGGCACCTCATTATTCACGCCATCTCTCTCTCTGTGTTACTCTGCTGGACTGATTCTTCCATCACTTGGGTGTGACTTGCATTTGAGATAGGATACTTTTGCTGCTTCTTGAAGGATCATAAGATCAAAGGTTGGTTTTACTAATTCATCTTTAGAATTGAACTGTATCCTTTATGTTTTTAGTTCGAATCTTCATAGAAGAAAACATAGATCAATATTAGGATTGCATGTGAACCATAGGAATTTTTGTGTTCATTGTTTGCATAGAAACCCTTTAGTGGTATCAGAGCTAGCTTGTTTTCTTGTGAATTGATTTGAACTGTATGCTTATTTTTGCCTTGAGTGTTTTGCGATGAACACCTCATGGAGAGAGGCCAAAATCGATGAACACCCCTTGGTCCCCCTTGATTGCTTGATTTGCTGCCATAATTATGTGTTGTTATTTTTGGTAACAAGATCAATTAAAATAACTTGAACTCTTTTGTTTTGGCTTGTAATTTTCGAGAATCACATGGACCAATACAGATAAATTAATTTGATTAATTTGGTAATCTGTAACCTAGATTTAATTAGTTTAATTAATTGATTAATTAAAAGACCAATTAAATCAGTTTAAAGAATTAATTAAAATTTTCAAAAAATTAGTAATAATTTGCGAAAATTAAGATAAAATTAATTCTAAAATATTTTAATGAGATTAAAATATATCTTATATATATTTATGATTAAAAGTTAATTTAATATATATAATAAAATTGGTTAGTCTACCGCTAGTAAGCCTCATTCACAAAACTGTCCTATAAATAGGGTATAAGGCGACTGACTATAAAATGTTAGTCTAATAGGTATCTACTCTTACCCACCGCTCTCCTGGTCAGTCGAGTGTCGTTAGCCGAACGGGTATGATAGAACCGCTAAGCCTCTTAAAAGTATAATGCTATAATTGAAAGTACTAGAACCCTAAAACAAATCCCAATCTAGTTACTTTAAGTTAAAAATGTGAATTGGTGCTAATCCAGGAAATTGCACATTGCACCTTGTGGAACGTTGGTGGAGCGTGTGTGGTTTACCAGCACGCCAACTGGGGTCCGCAATGTGTTGCGATGGGTTTCTTGATTTTGTCATTATTAATGGAGCGTGTGTGGTTTACCGGCACGTTAATTAGAGATGACAATTGACTTCAAGAGTACCAAGCAATTTGCATGGTTATTCACACCCGGTTTGTGATCCTCGGTATCCCAGTCACAAACAGCGAGGCATTCCCGAGATTAAAACATGCTATCGAACAGTTCGGTAAATCTCAAAGAAACTAGGAATTCCATTATAATATGATTATGTTTCCGCGGTGGAATTGGCTGAATCGTCATTCGCATACCTTATAAAATTTACAATATTGATTACGGCATCCCTTTTTGGTATTGTAGATTGTTATTGTAGGGTCCTAGCCTTGTATTTATTCTTGGATGAATATGAGGATTATTATTATTATTATATCTAATTAAAACTACATTCTTCTTATTCAGATGTCTTCTGACCAATCCGTTCCCCACTCAAATCCCGGTAGTGTCACCTCGATTCTGTCATTATGCTCAAAGGTGACGTTAGACGGCACCAACTATAATGACTGGATCCGCAACATCAAAATGGCTCTAAGGTTTGAACATAAAGAGTATGTTCTAGAAACCGTGCTTGTTGATGTGGACACTGAAACCGCTACTCCCGAAGAAATCGCTGCGTACACTAAACACTCTGATGATGCAACCTAAGTGGCTTGCATCATGATCGCTACTATGAACCCTGAACTGCAGCGTATCTATGAGGACTATTGGCCTTACGAGATGCACAAAGAGCTCGCAGAAAGGTTCCGCAAGTAAGAGCGCATCGAAAGGCGTGAGGTTGTAAAAGCTTTCACTAACAGCAAGCCCAAGGAGGGCGAGTCCATCTGTGCACATGTGCAGAGGATGCATGGTTACGTGGAAAGGCTTAGAAAGCTGGAAATGCCGGTTCATGAGGATTTAGCAGTTGACATTGTGCTAAACTCCTTGCCTAGTTCTTATGACCAGTTCACAATTGCGTATCATTTGAACAACAACCAGGCAAATCTAGCTGAGTTACACCGCATGCTTCGTACGGCTGAGGACGGGATGAAGGGAAAAGCTGTGCTCCCTATCAACCCGCCTGTCCTGGCTATTGGCTCCGGAAAGGGAAAGAAACGGAAAGGCCCTCCTAAGCAGAACTGGAGGGAAAAGACTCATGTCGGGTCATCTAGCGGTGCCCCGAAAGGTAAGTCTTCCGGAATTCCACATGTTCGGAACCCCAAAGAGGCCGACTGCTTTTACTGCAAGCAGAAGGGTCATTGGAAGAGGAGCTGCCCAACGTATCTGCAGGATGTCAAGGACGGTAAAGTGAAACCGTCACAGGCAGGTACGTATTCTATATCTAATAACTCATCTTTTTCCCGTTCATGGGTCCTTGATACAGGATGTGGTTTTCACATCTGTTCTGATTTGCAGGGCCTAGAGGAAAGTAGGGAGCTAGAGCATGGCAGACTGAACCTGGTCATGGGCAATAGGCGAACGTCACCTGTTACCAAGATCGGTGTTTATGGACTGATGCTGAGTAGTGGAGTTAGATTAGATTTAAATAATTGTTGCTATGTGCCTGATATGGCGAAGAACATAATTTCATTTCATGCATTGTTCAGACAAGGTTTTTACTATGAGTTTAATAAATTGAATGGTTCAATTTCGGTTTTCAAAAATGATGTTTTTATATTTAATGCTATGCCTTGTGATGGAGTGTATGAATCTATTATGTGTGTTGACAATTATGGTAAAAATGTTTTAACTATTGATGCTTCAAGCGGTATAGAAAAGGCATGTCTGTGGCATTGTCGCCTTGGCCATATAAACAAGAAACGCATCGCCTAACTCCAAAAGGATGGAGTGTTGGAATCATTCGACCTCGGGTCGGATGATGTATGCGAATCTTGCTTACTTGGCAAGATGACAAAATCACCATTCAAAGGTTACTTTGAAAGAGGTGAAGGTCTGTTGGATATCATACACACAGATGTGTGTGGTCCCTTCAGAACAACCACTAAAGATGGCACGCGGTTCTATGTGACCTTCACCGACGATTTTAGTAGATATGGGTATGTCTACTTAATCAAGAAGAAGTCGGATACCTTTGAAAAGTTCAAAGAGTTTAAGAATGAAGCAGAAAATCAATTGGGCAGAAAGATAAAGATGCTTAGATCCGACAGAGGCGGTGAGTATCTTAGTATCGAGTTTCTCGATTACCTCAAGGAATGTGGAATTGTTTCACAGTTGTCGCCTCCAAGAACACCTCAGCTGAATGGTGTTGCTGAAAGGCGAAACCGAACCTTGTTGGACATGGTTCGTTCCATGATGAGTCGAGCCTCACTTCCAATCCATTTCTGGGGGTATGCCTTAGAGACTGACGCCCATATCCTAAACCTTAATCCAACCAAGAAGGTTGCGAAAACACCGCACGAGATGTGGACGGGGAAAGTTCCCTTGTTGGCACACATCAAAGTCTGGGGGCTGTGAAGCATTCGTGAGACGAGATACTTCAGATAAGCTCGCAGAAAGAAGTGAAAGGTGTTTCTTCATCGGATACCCGAAACAGTCTTTTGGATACTTGTTCTACAGACCGAGCGAGGACGTGGTCTTTGTAGCAAGACGGGGGTTCTTTCGAGAGAGAGAACTCATATCCAAAGAGGATAGTGGGAGTACGATCGATCTCGAAGAAATTCAGGAGACGCCCGATAAACAACCTTGGAAGAAACTAGCAACCAACATAAGGAAGAAGTTCCTGTTGGACCCACCGACATTTCGTTGCCCCTTAGGCGTTCAGGTAGAGTTAGCATGCCGCCCGAGTTCTATGGTTTCCATATTACTTCGGATGGAGACACGTTAGTCAGTGATCATACATTGACTAATTTGGATGAGCCAGCTAACTACCGTGAAGCAGTGGCAGGCCCCGAGTCTGCAAAATGGAAAGAGGCAATGGACAGCGAGATAAAGTCCATGTATGACAATCAAGTTTGGAACTTGGTTGACAATGTACTGGGTCGAAAGACAGTCGGATGCAAGTGGATCTTCAAAAAGAAGACCGACATGGATGGAAAAGTGCATACTTATAAAGCTCGGCTGGTTGCGAAGGGATTCACTCAAACCCCGAGAGTTGACTATGATGAAACCTTCTCACCAGTAGCCAAGATTAAGTCAATCAGGATAATGCTTGCCATAGCTGCGTTTGATGATTATGAAATCTGGCAGATAGATGTCAAAACCGCTTTCCTTAACGGGAAACTGACTGAAGATGTTTACATGAGTCAGCCAGAAGGTTTTGTAGACACAAAGCAACCTGATAAAGTATGTAAGCTTGAAAGATCAATCTACGGGTTGAAGCAAGCATCTCGCAGTTGGAATCTTTGCTTCCATGAGAAAGTCAAAGAGTTTGGCTTCTCTAGAAGTTAAGATGAGTCCTGTGTATATGTCATGGCTAGTGGGAGTATAGTCACTTTCCTGGTGCTGTATGTTGATGACATACTGCTCATCGGAAACGACATTCCGACCTTGCAGAATGTTAAGGCTTGGCTCGGGAAGTGTTTCGCCATGAAAGACCTAGGGGAAGCTGCTTATATTCTCGGGATAAGAATACTTAGAGATAGAAAGAGAAAATTGATAGGTCTAAGCCAGTGTACATATTTGGAAAAGGTGTTAAAGAGGTTTAACATGGAAAGTTCCAAAAGGGGATAGTTACCAATCCTATGTGGTGTCAAATTGAGTAAGACTCAAAGTCCGAGTACCGATGAGGAAATAGTTGAAATGAGTCGGGTACCTGACACGCCTAGGTCGTCGTGCGGTCAAAAATAAAGAAAACCTAACACACACTAGTACAGTGGTAGTCAGGGTCGATCCGCAGGAGCGTCGTGGTTAGACTAAATGACAGATTACCAACTAGTAGTGTCACGCTACAGTCGGAGGATCTAGTTTCTAAATGCTAAACTACCCAAAAGTAATAAACAAACAAAGTCCAGCCAAGCATAAGCTAAGCTCAACTCAACCTAACCTAGTCACTTTCTGAAATCAGAAGTGCATCTCTGAATCAGAAGCAAACAAAGGCATCCAAACCAAACAAGGCATAACCTAACTAATAACTAAGGTTCTAAATGAACAGCTACTAGCTAAAGTTCAATACCTAAACTAACCTAGTTGGCTACTGATTTCAGCAAAGAAAATAGTTCCAAACAAGGTCAAAATAACATTCAAACACAATTCAAACAATCCAAACATAAACAACCATCCAAAATACCGAAATACTAAGATTAATTGCAACCAAATGCTTTCATTAACCAAAACTGAATTCCAAACATTCAAACAGTATCCAATGTTGCTAAAACAGAAACCTAAAGTGCTCAAAGTCAGTGGTTGTCACTCCCAAAGACTTTAGCTACAAATACTACTTGCTACTAAAAGGAAATTAAATTCAAAAACATAAAATACCAATTGAGAAGTTGCTGAAACGAAATCTTGGAGTCAAAGAGCTTCAAGGTCGATTTTACACCCGGTCTTTGCTAGGGTTTTCGGCTAAAATTGCATCTATTTATATTTGCAAATTTCCCGCAGCCGCGCCGCGTAGATGAAGAATCCGCGGCGCGCGTACTAATCTTTTCTCGTTTCTTCGGCATTTGAATGTGTAACACCTCCTTAAGCCCGCGTCGCGCATATCATAGATCCGCGGCACGCGTACGTGTTTCCTTGATTTTTCATTCTTTTCCAAACTTCTTTCTTTTGCATGCTTTTAGTCCCTGTTCCCATTCTTTTTCTCCAAACAAGTCCTGGCACGAAAAGTGAGAATACCAAGATATATCTGATATAATTTCATCAAGAACAGGGCTCAACAACGCCTAAAATGCTTGATATCACTAGGCGTTGTCAAACACCCCACACTTGTGCCTTGCTTGTCCCCAAGTAAGAGAGTTTTTAACAAATTATAATAAGGAATCAAATAATTTTTGACTGTGTTCAGTTTCAAAGTTTATTGCTCTTTGAGTTAGAGTGGAATAGTTCGTGAAAACATAATTGAATTGTTCTCTGGAATTCATGACTTTCTAAAGAACCCTTGATTACAAATTTTCTCTCCACAATGAAGTGTACGTACTCATTCAGATTCTAAAGGCCATTAAGGAATTGTCCATGACTTTCGATGTTGTCCGTGTAGCGAGCTTTCAGAAATACCATCCCAGACCAGACGATCTTAGGTGGTAAGGTGCATAAGTCCCACCCATTTTAGATTTACCGGCTCGAACAACAAAGGCCACAGATTGACTTTTCCTTCCTAAACTCCAATCCTAAAACAGCTCAATCTTCTAAACTCGTAAAACTCAACTTATTTGACTAACTAATAGCATGATCATAAATAAACAGTATTTATTGAAAAATACTAATGCTATCACAATCACAAACCATTCAATTCAAAATTGCAATTTATTAAAAAAATTTGAAAAATATTGCTAAAAATTGAAAAATTGATCATTTCTGCAAAAATTTCAAAAAAATTTCTCTTTCGACCGTCCACACCCCACACTTAAAACCGTACAACGTCCCCGTTGTACAAAAATTATTTCAAAACAAGGGAGAAAGAGTTACCCCTTTTGGACGATAGACTGCTTGGTGCTCAATATCACATGTATAATTGCGAACAAACGGATCCTTGATTTCGTATTCCGGAGTTGTAGCGCAACAGTGAACACGCCGGTGGTCGAGACAAGTGGAGGGGGCACGGTGACCCCACACTTGTCTGAGACAACTCCTTCCCATTTGATATATCATGCATAACTCAACAAACAAATTAAAAACAAACATAACAAAATAAAATATGAACAAAATATATAGATAGAGGTGTCATAAGTTTTGTACATATATCCCAAAAAATATAAAAAGAAAGAAAGAAAAAAGTACATCAATCACTACCAGGTGGCTTGGAGGGTCCAACCTCGTGATCGTGGGCCCTAGCTGGGAATGGTCGGGGGCACTGACCCTGCGCTGATGCAATCTGTAGAAGTACCTCCCCGATCCACTCGAGCTGGTCCTCGATCCTCGTGACTCTAGCCTCCAATCGGTGCATGGCCGCTGGGTCCTCCTGCGGTTGTGGCTCTGCCGGGGCTGCTGGTGCTGGCTCTGGTCTCCAGCGTCTCCTGCCTGGCTGGGCATATGCGGGCTGGGGTGCCTGGGGAGGCTCTGTAGGTGCTCGAATGAACTGCCCTGGGCACTGCTGCACAATAAGCCGCATCCTCTCCAAAGTGCGTGCTGTCGTGCGAGATGGAGGCAGCGCGGTCAAAGAAGCTGCCACGAAGGCAGTAAGGATCCCATAGGAACGGGCCAGGCGGGTAATGAAATACCCCCGGGCTAATGGACTGCTAGTGGAGGCTCCCTTCGAGTGAGTGGAGAGGGCAACTACGAGGGCAAAGGGGAGATGGAGGAATCGGGACGGATCGAGGAGAGCCCAAAAGAATGTCATGTCCTCCCCGGACACCTTCTCGCCCCCCTCCCGCTGCATGATGGAGGTGGAGAGGATACGGTGCATGAGGCGGTGAAGTGTGTCGCGGAGGTGGCTCTCCCTCGAGGTCCCTGCCTCGTACATAACGTTAGACAGTGGTGTCCAAATCTCCATGTTGCCGGACCTCTCCGGCTGCCCCTGGATGCACGCCCCTAAGAACTGCGTGAAATAGCGATGCTGGAGGTCCACTGGAGTGTATAGCCCAACTCTCCTCCCAAACTCCCGGAGGTTGCACTCCCTCTGTGCACCTCCCAGTCGAAATCGGATGATCCTGGATCGTGGGTCCGATGCCCGAGGAGCGAAATGGATCGTGGAGAGAAACTCCAACAGTAGCTCGGTGTAGACCACGTCCTCGTCCGTGGCCATGATCCTATCCCAGCCATGACAAGTAAATGAAGCATCCTCGTGAGTCCAGGTGCGATGTAAGAATGGCTCGATCGCACCTCATAGTCCCGCATCCCTCAGTATATCCCTGTCAATCACCGTCGCCTCGAGAACCCGGCGACCAGTCAACGCGTCCCTCCGCGAAATGTACTCCGCGGAGCTAGCCAGTCCCTCGGGAAACTGGAGGAAAGCGTGCTCTAATCTGAACATCATCTGCAAAAAGATACATAGCCACAAAAGAAATTTTTTTTGCAAAATTAGTCCTCTTCTTCCCTGCCGCACCGCGGCGCGGCCCAAGAGCAAGGCGCGTCGCGGCGAGCGGCTGTTTTCAAATCCCCGAATCAAACTAGCAATTTAACCTGCTAAAACTCGATCTAATCATACCATAAGGTAGCCTAAGTGCCGACTAACTCATCTAGTGTCTCTATTTGGCAAAACAAACACCCTATGAGTTAGCATTGGCGATCCTAAGTTTTGAACTATTTTGGGCAAATCACTAAAATTAACCACCTAATTACTAGTTTTAACAACTAATAGATAGTTAGAAAAGCGTACCTTGGTAGTAGAACAAAATGAGCAAGAAAAAGTACAAGAGAAATTTGTCGATCAGAGCTCCGAGTCGTGTGGGGTTGGGTTGAGTCGCGGCTTACCTTAATATAGCGAGAAAACCGACTGATCAATTCCCGCATCGCATTTACGCTTTGCGCGTCGCGTGTGTCACCAAATCAACCCCTGCGCATTGGGTTGGTTTACGACCCCGCGTCGCGTAATTCAAAAACCTGTGGCGGGGTCTTCAAAAATTTCAAGACTTCTCACACGACCCCACTCTTATTTTAGACCACTAATACCTGCAAAAAGATTGATGTATTTTCATACTTAATTCAAAGAAATATAGATCCTAACTTATGACACGATGGGTTGCCTCCCAACAAGCGCTAAGTTTAACGTCTTCAGCCAGACGTACTATTCCTATGCCGAATCTTCTTCTTCTTGAACCCTTGATGACATCTACTTGAATCCTGGCATGAAGTTGTTGGCCATCATTGACATGAGAGATGTGAGTTGAGTCATTCGATCGCTCACACCGCTAATCCACAGTTGCTGAGATTCCAGGAGCTTAAAAACTTTTGCCTCTCGTTCTCTTGATTCCTTTTCATACTGCTGGTGTCTTGCTTCTATCATTTCTATCATGTCCAGCAGCTGCTCCTTTTCGATAGTGGATAACGGGTGGTCCTTGGTTTCTTTTAAAATCTCTTCTTTTCCTCCTTCTCCCGTACGTGTCCAAATCTTTTCCTTACTCTTGATCCCAGGCTCCATTAATATCCTTCTGTCCACTTGTTTGCCATTTTCTTCTGAAGGTAATGATACAGGATTTCCAAATATGTTCAATCTTTTTTTCCTTGTCCCAAAGAAAATGTCCATGTCTCCTGTCTTGCAATCAATCACCGAACCAGCAGTAGCTAAGAATGGGCGTCCTAAGATGAGTGCAGGCGCATCGTCCAGGCTTTCATATTCCATAACCAGAAAATCCACGGGATTGAAAAAGTCCCCAACTTTGACTATGACATTCGACAGTCTTCCCCGAGATACCTTTGTTGATTGATCAGCCAGTTGTAATACAACTTTTGCTGGCTCTATTTCTTCATTTTTGTACTTATCGTACAGGTATCCTGGCAGGATATTGACACTTGCTCCCAGATCTAACAAGGTGTTCCGAATGACCACATCTCCTACAGTAGTAGTGATCAATGGTGATCCAGGGTCCTTTTCCTTTTTGGGCAGTGTCCCCAATAACGCCTCACTTGCTTTCACAGTCAACCTCACAGTTTTTGGTGTGGGTGCTTTACTCTTCCTGTTTTGTTCACACATTTCTTGTAGAATTCTGGTATCTTCAGGGGCATCCTTAAGCTTATCCCATAGGGGCTGGTTCATTAAAGGCCCCATTGATTTGGGTGCTTCCTGCTTCTTCTTCCCTTTCTTATTCTTCTTTTTCTGCTTGATTCCCGCTATCATCGATTGCTCCTCCTCTTTGTCTATTTCTGGTTGAGTTTCCTTCTCAATAGGAATTCCTTCTTCCTTACCTTCCTCACTTCCTAGAACTTTCTCTTCTTCCCCTAGTTTCACTTCACTTCCTACTTCAAACAAGTCTTCCAAATCGACTTTTCGCCATCCAGATTCGACAGTGTTAACTTGCTCTTTTCCTGGTCGCTGATTATGAGTAGGGTTGACCTCTGTAGCACTTGGCAATTTTCCACTATCTCTCTTTTGCTGATCCGCAGCCATTTGTCCAATTTGTCGTTCCATGTTTGCAATGGCTTTTGCATTTTCTTGAGATTGTTGTTGCGTAGCAGTGACCATATCGTACATCTTAGCAAACATTTCTTCTTGAGTTCCCGGGGCGTTGTTGGTAACATTATTGGGCCCCCTGTTGTTTTATTGCTACTATTTCCATTTGTATTTCCATTGTGGTTGTTGTTATTTGCAGGCTGATGTGTTCTAGGCTGATTGGTCGATTGACTCTGGTAATTGTTTTGCCTAAAATTCTGCTGCTGTCCTTGGTTATATGGCCTATAGGGTCGTCCATTATTATGCTGGCCTTAACCCTGGCCATAAACTTGATTCACCTCTTGAGTCTTAGGTCCTCCTTGACCTCCTTACGATGGATTCTGCGGTCCATTCTGCAGTGTTGACATGAGCCTGTCAAACTTCTTATTCAGTTCACTAATTTCCTTCTTCACTTCCTTCTTCCTATCAACGTCGGTTTCCACTGCTGCTGCCGTACCTACAGTCTTCCTGGTAGAAAAGTTTGCCTTGGAACCATTGCTCAATTGTTCCAAGAACTCCAAGCTTCCTCTGGGTCCTGCCACATAAATGTCCCACTTGATGAGGCATTTATCATGGCCTGATGCGTCTCACTGACTCCTTAGAAAAATAACTTAACTAACTGCCACCTGGGAATTTCGTGATGCGGGCAGGATCATAACAACTCCTTCAACTGCACCACCAGAAGCACTCGAGCTCCCGAACTGAAACTCTGACAGTGGGGGAATAGAAAACACCCCCGTTGCCTCACCTGATGGTTCCTGGGCAACACTTACTGGACTACTACTAACCTGACTAAAATTCATGATATTTAAACGCCTACGGGCACGGATTTTGCACGCTGTACACTCAATCTCAGAATCAAAATGCAATGGGGATAAATGCTTACCCCTGCGGGTACGCATGCACTAGTGCAACACGCCCACAAAAATCAAAAACAAAACTAACCAAATGAAATTTTCAAAAAAAACAAGAAACAAGTTCCTACTACCCACCTAATCTAAGCTCACAGCTCCCCGGCAACGACGCCAAATTTTGACACGCCTAGGTCGTCGTGCGGTCAAAAATAAAG
Source organism: Cichorium intybus (assembly GCA_023525715.1). Classification (NCBI taxonomy): domain Eukaryota; kingdom Viridiplantae; phylum Streptophyta; class Magnoliopsida; order Asterales; family Asteraceae; genus Cichorium; species Cichorium intybus. Next base: position 97,320,470 of record CM042010.1, on the reverse strand, counting down.
AAAACCTAACACACACTAGTACAATGGTAGTCAGGGTCGATCCGCAGGAGCTTCGTGGTTAGACTAAATGACAGATTACCAACTAGTAGTGTCACGCTACAGTCGGAGGATCTAGTTTCTAAATGCTCAACTACCCAAAAGTAATAACCAAACAAAGTCCAGCCAAGCATAAGCTAAGCTCAACTCAACCTAACCTAGTCACTTTCTAAAATCAGAAGTGCATATCTGAATCAGAAGCAAACAAAGGCATCCAAACCAAACAAGGCATAACCTAACTAATAACTAAGGTTCTGAATGAACAGCTACTAGCTAAAGTTCAATACCTAAACTAACCTAGTTGGCTACTGATTTCAGCAAAGAAAATAGTCCCAAACAAGGTCAAAATAACATTTAAACACAATTCAAACAATCCAAACATAAACAACCATCCAAAATACCGAAATACTAAGATTAATTGTAACCAAATGCTTTCGTTAACCAAAACTGAATTCCAAACATTCAAACAGTATCCAATGTTGCTAAAACAGAAACCTAAAGTGCTCAAAGTCAGTGGTTGTCACTCCCAAATACTTTAGCTACAAATACTACTTGCTACTAAAAGGAAATTAAATTCAAAAACATAAAATACCAATTGAGAAGTTGCTGAAACGAAATCTTGGAGTCAAAGAGCTTCAAGGTCGATTTTACACCCGGTCTTTGCTAGGGTTTTCGGCTGAAATTGCATCTATTTATATTTGCAAATTTCCCGCAGCCGTGCCGCGCAGATGAAGAATCCGCGGCGCGCGTACTAATCTTTTCCCGTTTCTTCGGCATTTGAATGTGTTACACCGCCTTAAGCCCGCGGCGCGCGTATCATAGATCCGCGTCGCGCGTACATGTTTCCTTGATTTTTCATTCTTTTCCAAACTTCTTTCTTTTGCACGCTTTTAGTCCCTGTTCCCATTCTTTTTCTCCAAAAAAGTCCTGGCACGAAAAGTGAGAATACCAAGATATATCTGATATAATTTCATCAAGAACAGGGCTCAACAACGCCTAAAATGCTTGATATCACTAGGCGTTGTCAGTACCTTATGCTTCGACAGTAGGGTCGATCATGTATGCTATGACATGTACTCGTCCCGACGTATCCTATGCACTAAGCATGGTTAGTCGGTTCCAGGGTAATCCTGGAAAAGCACATTGGATTGCAGTCAAGAACATACTCATGTATCTGCGAAGGACAAAGAATATGGTATTAGTCCTTGGTGGCAGTGATGAGTTAAAAGTGAGTGGATATACAGATGCCCTCTTCCAGACAGATAGGGACAGTGGACGGTCCCAGTCGGGCTGGGTATTTCTTTTGAACGGTGGAGCGGTCACTTGGAAAAGTTCCAAGCAGGAAACGGTGGCTGATTCAACGTGCGAATCAGAGTACATCGCAGCGAGTGAAGCGTCTAAGGAGGCGGCTTGGCTGAAGAATTTCATCGTGGACCTTGGAGTGGTCCCGAGCATTCAGGAGCCGGTGGAACTTTTCTGCGATAATGATGGAGCGGTTGCCTTGGCAAAGGAACCGCGAGACCATGGAAAGTCCAGGCATATCGAAAGAAAGTACCACTACATTCGACATCAAGTAGAAGAAGGGCACTTACTGGTTAAGTGAGTATCATCCGAGGACAATCCTGCAGATCCTTTGACTAAGGCTCTGAATAGGATCAAGCACAATCAGCATGCTCGGAGCATTGGATTGAAGGATGATATTTGTTTTAGTAATTAGATAGATTAGAAACTTGTAACAGTATAAATGTAATTGACTCGGTGATTTTATAATAGAGATTTATAAATGAGTATTGTTACTGCCTTTGTCAATTGTTTATTTCTGTGTTTCTATATTTGCATGTTTAACTTCCTTAATAATTAGATTATTTAAAAACTCCACAGTCGATCATACTGTTAGGAAGTAAGTATGAACTAAGACTGTCATGAATTGGTTGCAGACTGTCTAAAGAGTTAGACATTGCAGTAAGACTGCTGTAATGTTCATGAGTACTTAGAAAATAGAGATTTGAGTATTAGATAAACCCGTGCTTAACAGATTGCTTCATGGATTATATCACGAGCAATGTTAAGACGATAATATCCGGTGATCTTTAAGTGGAGAGATATGATCTGTTATTTGCGATACAAGTGCTTATTGACAATACGAAATCGCGCCAGTAACTCGGTGCTATAAAACGTATTGTTGTATGTATTTGGACCCGCAAAAGTTATGGACATATGAGTCGAAACTTATCCGTCCCATGACCCGATGGGAAACAGATATCTGTAGGCCTCTCGATGATTTAGAAGTTGACTGAAAGTGTTGGCCAACCAGGACTAAATTGATGTGTTCAATTAGTAGTCTCTAAAGTCATATGAAAATCAGAAATCGAGAAACAGAGTGTCAGACCAAGATTGATGTTAGTCCATGTCTTGAGCCTGAAAATATCCTGTTGGACGGAGGATCATCAGATCACTTATCTTTGGACAGAACTGACTGGGTCAGAGTTCAGACAATTAAAGTCATAGACTTATCCAAGTAGGATATTGTTGGATTAGGTGTCTAAGCCATGACTTATAATTGTATTTATCTTATGAATAAAAGCAAAGTCCATTTGGGTTTCCCTCATAGATGGAGGATAGATATATAGTTCAGTAGAGAGAATAGTTGATTTATTAATTGTATAATAAATCAATAGAAAAAATATATATGGTTTATTAATATATTTAAGTGTTAATATATTAATTAGAAACCATAATAATTAATTAAGATTTAATCTAGAATTAATTGGATTTAATTTAGAGATTAAATTAATTAATTAAAAGGTACAGGGACTGGTTTGACATTTATTCAATAGTTGAATAACTGGCCAGGTAAAACCAGGGATCAAAATGGCGCCACCCTGGAGGCTCCTCCAGGGTTTGGCGAAACCCTAATTAGGGTTTTGGTAAGCCTGGTCCAGGTGGTCAAAAGCCTTGTCCAGTTGGAGGCTCCTTAGGGTTTCAGGTGTAACCCTAGGAGGCTATAAAAGGAACCCCCTGGCACCTCATTATTCACGCCATCTCTCTCTCTGTGTTACTCTGCTGGACTGATTCTTCCATCACTTGGGTGTGACTTGCATTTGAGGCAGGATACTTTTGCTGCTACTTGAAGGATCATAAGATCAAAGGTTGGTTTTACTAATTCATCTTTAGAATTGAACTGTATCCTTTAGGTTTTTAGTTCTAATCTTCATAGAAGAAAACATAGATCAATATTAGGGTTGCATGTGAACCATAGGAATTTTTGTGTTCATTGTTTGCATAGAAACCCTTCAGGTGTCAGTCGGGCTGGGTATTCCTTTTGAATGGGGGAGCGGTAACTTAGAAGAGTTCCAAGCAAGAAACGGTAGCTGATTCTACGTGTGAATCATAGTACATAGCAGAAAGTGAAGCGTCAAAGGAAGCGGCTTGGCTAAAGAACTTTATCAGTGACCTTGGAGTAGTCCCGAGTATTCAGGAGCCCTTGGAACTGTTCTGCGACAACGAAGGTGCGGTCGCCTTGACAAAGGAACCACGAGACCATGGAAAGTCCAGACATATCGACAGAAAGTACCACTACATCAGACATAGGGTAGAAGAAGGTCACCTCCTTGTAAAGAGGGTATCATCAGAAGATAATCCTGCAGATCCCTTGACAAAGGCACTGAGTAGGATTAAGCATAATCAGCATGCTAGGAGCATTGGATTAAGAGATGCTATAAGTTTTTGTAATTAGATAGGTTATTAGAAACTTGTAACAATGCATTGTATTTGACTTTTGTGATTTAATAATGGAGATTTATTAATGGTTTACTACATTTGTCAATACTTTATCATTGTGTTTCATTTTGCATGTTTACTTCCTGAATAATTGGATTATTCAAATATCCATAGTCACTCATACTCTTAGGGAGTAAGTATGAAGTAAGACTGTCATGAATTGGTTGTAGATTGTCTAAGGAGTTAGACATTGCAATAAGATTGCTGCAACGTTCATGAGTACTTGGAAATGGAGATTTGAGTATTGGATAAACCCACCCTCAATGGATTGTTTCATGGATTACATCATGAGCAATGTTGAGAAGATAATATCTTTTGATCTTTAAGCTAAGATATATGAGTTATGATTTACTAGGCGGTTATTCATTGATAATATGAAAACGCATCGGTAACTCGATGTTATAAAACGTGTTGTTGTGAGTGATTTGTCTGGTAAAAGATATAAGTATATGAGTCGAAGCTTATTCGTCCCTTGACCCTAACGGGGATCAGATATCTGTAGGCCTCTCGATGAATTTGAAGTTGACTAAAATGGTTGGCCAACCGGGACTAAATTGACTTGGTCAATTGGTAGTCTAAGAGTCATATGCAAATCGGAAATAGAGAAACAGTGAATCAGACCAGGATTGATTTTAATCCATGTCTTGAGTCTAAAAATATCTTGTTGGATGGAGGATCATCTGATCACTTATCTATGGACAGAACTGACTAGGTCAGAGTTTCGCAGCAATTTCTAGGAAGCTTAAGATGCTGGTTAATTAGAGGGTAAATTGGTAATTATAATCATAGACTTATCCAAGTGGGAGACTGTTGGATTAGGTGTCTAAGCCATGACTAATAATTAGTATTTATCTAATTAATAGTAGCATAGTCCATTTGGGTTGCCCTCATAGCTGGAGGTTTGGTAGAAAATTCGGTAGAGAGAAAGATTGATTTATTATGTGATTAATAAATCAATAGAATTAAATATATGGTTTATTAATATATTAAAGTGATAATATATTAATTAGAAACTATATTAATTAATTAGAAATTAATATGGAATTAATTGGATTTAATTTGGTGATTAATTTAATTAATTAAAGGTGCAGGGACTGAAACTGTAATTATTCAATAGTGGAGTAAGTGGCAGTGTGACAGTGACCAGTAGTTGGCGAAATTAAGGAAGTGATTATCCTTAATTTCGAAATTGATAAATAAAGATAAATAGGAGTTTGAATTATAAGATAAAAGGTTTATCTTATTTGAATTCAAATAGGTTTATCTCTAAAGCTTATCAACTGGTCATCTGGAAACTATAAATAGGGGTCCCTCGGCACCTAAAGTCTATGGCATTTATCCTCTGTGTCCTCTCTGGAATTTTCGATCCTCTCTCCTCCTAGCTTGGGTGTGACTTTCATTTGAGGTAGGATAATTTTGCTGCTTTGCTTCCAAGAAACTTGAGGTTGGTTTTCTATTTTAATCTTTAGTTTTTTTTATTGGCCTCTAGGAGCTTGTTATATGTTCAATAGTAGAAAACATAGATCCTCATAGGTTGCATGTGAACTTAGGTTATTTAGTTCATGGTTTGCAGAAAACCTTTCAGGAGCATCTCGCCTGTACAAACAAAGGTGTAATACCTTGTCCTAACGTGCCCACTGAAGTGAAAGGCCAAAATGATACAATATCTGAACGCATTTCAGAATAATAAATTTTCTACCCAAGGCAACTTTGAAGAGAACATGGGAAGTTGGGCATATTACAGTAGTGGCGGAAGTGTCAATATATCGCAAGTAAACACTCTTATCAAATTGGTAGCACTAGGGGTATTAGAGGACCAATGGACCGGTTTATTGGGAGTGCAACAGATGGTGAAGAAGGATCACTACCAGGCAAAAAAATGACATCGGCAAATGCTAAAGAGCACATAAATCAAGTGTGCATGGATATTGGGAGATTCTTTTACGAGAATCAAATCCCGTTTAACGTAGCAACTAGTCCTTCCTTTACTAGTATGCTACGTTTGGTTGGAAACTATGGACGTGGATTGAAGCCCCCTACCATGTATGAGTTAAGGACTTGGATTCTCAGAGAAAAAGTCAATACAACCACCGCAATGGTAGATGACATAAAAGCAACGTGGAAGACGACCAAGGTTTCATTGTAATCGGATTGTTGGTCCGACATGAGAAACCGAAGTTTGATCAACTTTTTGTTAAACAATCAATATGGTACCATGTTTTTAAGAATTGTTGATACATCAAATTGCATAAAAAAATGCCCAATTTTTTTGAGTTATGTTGAAAATAAGACTAAGTAATAAGATGCGGAACTGAAGGACAAGTCCGAAGACTTGAAGAATTATTTAGACGGATCGAGCTCAACAATAAATACAACAGTTTATAAGGCGGAATTAGTAAGACTTGAAGATTAAAGTGCAAGAATTAGATGTAAGAAAGTAAGAACTTAAGCATAAATAAGAAGAACAATGATTGATGGAATGGGAGAGATTTTATATCATACGAAGATAGTTACAGATCAGTTCTCCAAACCATGAAGATAAAAGCTGGTGGAACTCTCCTTTTATAGTGCAAGGAGAGTTCCCAGCATATAAAGACCTAAGGGTGGAATGTACTATAGACCAGTTCATTCCGTATTACATTAAGGATATTAGTACAAGATCAGACTAGACTGGCTAAGTTGATTGTTCTCTATCTAACAGTACATGCGCCAATGCAACTTTAGGGAACATGATTGGACAGGTCTGATTGTACTTTATAAACGGATCTTGTTATCTTTGTCTTTATCTTCATTTATCTTGATCTCTTATCTTTATCTAAACACTTCTTATTGATATCGAAGATTAGGGATAATCTTCGGTATGGGAGTTGCTGAACTTGAATCTTTTGATGTCACTTGAGTTCTAAATCACACATCTTCTGTACCAAAATCCAAGAGTGAATTTCGGTGTCTTCTATAACTTGACTTCTGAACTGAGTTACTTCCTATCATGGACTTCTGAACTAGTAACACATTCCGAAATCCAAGAGTGGATTTCGGTATAATGAATTTCGGATCCAAATGGTTTTAATAAACACAAGTATAGAAGTGAAAGTATGTTCATTCATAACTGGAGATTATTTAGAAGTTACATGGGAACATACAATAAAAGATAGAAATAGTTTAAGAAAGATTACAACCGAAAACTCCGAGTTGGTCAACGACTCAACTAACGTTAACAATTCCCCCTTCGGTGACCAACCGAGGGGTTTTCTTTTGATCTTCAGATTTTCTATCTGATCGCTTGCCTCAAAGCTATACTCCAAAGCTTTCTTACGTTGATCATCCACTCCATTCTCTGGATTAGCTCCTTTTTCACTTCCGGATCAGAGTGGTTGTATTTCTTCATTGCTTCAATGAATCTTTCTAACACCACGTTTGGTGCTCTTCTGATTTGATCGGCCCAGAAGAATAGTTTTGTTCCTTTTCACTCTTTGTCTTTATAAACGATACCGAGCATTGGATCGTTCATGGCTCCGCTCTTCCAACTTTCTCTTGCATCTGACAGTGATATATCCAACAACTCAGTGTATTGATAGTCTTGATGAGTTGAAAAATTTGGAACAGTTCACCGTCATAACAGATGAACTCATCAAGGAGTTGTTCCAGAAATCTCCTTGCCGCAAGGTATGCTTCTTTTGTGTCTCTGTTTTGCTCGATTCGCGGAGCCAGCCTCATCATTATGGTGTAGATGTCAGAAGGATTCATTTTCCGAAAACTCGCTTCGGTTATCACTAGCTTTTTGTTACTTTTGAGTAATTCATACTCATAGATGTTTAATCTCTCGAAAGTTCTCTTTTTAAGCCAAGTGACTGAAGTGATGGGCTCCGTTGACCATGTCTTTGATTTAGGCTGAGTGAGCCTATCCAAAAATCTCTGCATCCTGAGTCTTATTTCCATAGTTTGATTGAATTGAGGAATGCCAGAGAATTTCAACGTGTAGATGAATTTTTCTCCATTGGGAGTCAGAGGGACGTCCTAGTTGTGTACGATGCTTGCAGCTCTTTCATCAAAGAATGCATTTTTCAGCTCTTTTATCTCTGGAGGGTCGGAAGCTTTGATCGGAGAGTACATTAAATCATCCTCTTAATGGATTTTTGGAAAGTGGGGAGGATTCGGAATTTTGATCGGGGAAGGAGTTTTCTTTGGTGAGTCTTTTGGGGTTGGAGAATGAGATTTCGGTAAGGGTGGAGGAGTAGGTTTTTTTGGAGTGTCCTCGGGTGTCTTTTCAGAAGTTTCATCATCACCACCATTACCATCTTTTTCAGGATCTTCAACATCCATGGCATCATCCTTTTTCTCATCATCATCATCAATCACAACTGGCGCTTTTCCCCCTCCTGGGGCTCCTTCATCCGTTGAAGGGGTCACAGGTAAGCGCATGATGATGGACTCCAGCTTAGTCATCAAATTATTCGAATGATTCTGGATTTCTATTGAAATGGAGGTGGAAGTGACCTCCTTGAAGGTGCCGATTGTTTCCAACATTAATCCAGTGGCAATTTTAACTTGGTGATTGGACCATGAATGGATTCAGTTATTTCCTGAAGAGTGGTGGTGAGTAGTTGAAGAAGTAAGATATGCGTTTTCCGTAGAGACTCATTTTCCCTTAGCACTCCCAAAATATACTTTTCGACATCTCCAAAGAAAGACCGGATGCGGTCATCAATAGTTTTGTCTAAGCTTTCGAGGTCTTTTTCAACTCGATGGACTTTGGTCATCGTTTCCTTAGCTGTCCTCAGAACGTCCTCAGCATCTTGCTGTCTGTTATCATCGATTTCTTTCAAGCCTTTTGAAATGGCTTCCTTGACAGCATCATCCAGAACAAGTTCCTTTTTCTCTAAATCAGCAACCTTCTGTTTAATTTTCGAAATTTCCTTGACCAGGACATCCTGGGATTGGGATGTCTTTAACTCAGTAACCACTGTGATTAGAGAGTCAAGTTTTCCATGAAGCGGTTTATCTTCAGCATGAGGTACCAAAGGTTTTGTAGGAGGAATTTCGGTAGTTTCTTTGATTGAAGGAGCATCGGAAGTGGCATTGGACTCACTTAAGTTGATGTCCATCACTTTTGTAAACTTAGGTTTGTTAAATTCCTAATCCGTTTCGAAAATAGATTCACCAAGAATTTTTGAATTCGTATCCAAAAAGACAATACGGATACCGGATTCGGCAAGAGGTGATCCTTGTTGAGTTAGAGAAGACTTGGATGGCTTGTCTTGTTTATCATGAGGAATTTTGGAAGGATCGGAGAGAGTTTTGGTAATTTTCGGGTTCTTCTTCTCATCATCCAAAGCTTTAAATCATTCCCAAGTCATTGGGGGGAATATGAGATGCCACATTGTCCTAAACTTTCTCTTGGTCATCAAAAACAAAATTTGGTTCAAGAACAATCTTTGAAAGTTCAAAGGCTAGGTACTGATTGATTGCTGTGATTTCTTCGGTTAGATGGAGTCTTTCATTTTTCACATCTTCATGTTCCGATTCCATCGGAGCGCCGATAGAGTCCAAAATGACTATATCGGCATTGCGAACTTCACAACGTTTTTGTAACTTGGTTACCGGGTTGGCTTGACTTTTAACGGCAGCATTAAATTTCCATTTTGTGAATTGACTGGCAGTGGGTGGAGGTGGAATAACTATTTCTTTTCCTTTTGATTTTCCATTGTCTATTTCAGTTATGGGCATGTTCTGTTTTTCGGCCTCTTTTGATGTTTCCGGAGTGTTTTGTTTTTCCTCCTCTGATTCGGTGTCATGAAGTTCCCAAGATAGTGGCTAAAAATGTACAAAACATTAGACAGCTCAAAAGGGAAACACATTCTGTAGATAACACATACCTTGGGAGAACAGAATTTAGGTTATCACATAGATACCAAAATTCATGACCAAAAAGCTTATTTTGGATTCCCAAAAATCTTAGATTTTTGTTACGCAAATTGCATTGAAACATAATTACAAGCAATTTTTCCAAATATTGATCTGGATTTCCAAAATGCCAATAACGATAATCAACAAGTTGATAACATGGCATTTTGTTGTGACTTATTTGAGAAATAAGTAATGTGTTATAGATGGAGTACCGAAAATGTTTTTTGAGTGGGGTGCCGAAAATGAATTTTTCTGGGTGAGGTACCGAAAAGGAAAATTTTTGAGTGGGGTATCGAAAAGAAAAATTTCTGAGTGGGGTACCGAAAAGAAATAATTCTGGATGGGGTACCGAAAATATATGATGTCAAAAATTTCATGATACCGAGATTTATCATACAGAAAATGTATACCGAAATTATATGTAGATTGTACCGAAATTATAGATAGAAATAAGGGGAGAGAGAAAATGTACCGTTGTAGTTTTCTTCTGCTTCTTTGCCTTGGGTTGTTTGACTGGTGAAGCTTCAACTACCTTCTTCTTCCCTTTCTTAGGAGCTAGTTCATTCTTTAAAGGTTTTGGGGGGTATGGCTCGACATTCCTTGTGAGAGATTTGTGTTTGATAACAAAGGGGCTTGTTGGATCTCCGAGATTTAAGAATTCTTTTGGTAACCTTCTGAGATCACCGAAAATTGGATCCCCGATCGAGGAGTGTAAGCTTTACATGCCGATATTGTCAACAAAGTTTCATCAGGTGTTGTTGGAATTGGAACTTTGAAGATGGCATAGAATTGTTATAAACATCGCCCAAAATCGTGCAGAATGTATTTTTCTTGGGCTTTTCTGAGAAGCAGGAATATAAGACATAAAGTCTTCATACAAAATGGCAGCAAGATCAAAATCTTTGCCCGTGTATATACTCCATAGAATTTCGAGCATTCTCCTGCTCAGCTGATCTGTTCCACCTGTTTCCCAGTTAAGCTCTTAATGCAAAAATGCACTAAGCACTGCCACAAGGGAGAGATACAACCCTTCTTGAATTGAGACAGATTCTCCAGTTTGTACTCATACCCCATACGATATATCATTGTAATGAGTTGGGAATAAGTTGGACTATCAAACTAGGCTCTATGGAATGGGAGCTCGAGAGCTGTTGCGAAGATGTTCTTATCCAGGGGTACCTCCATACCGTTGGATAGAGTGACTAAATAGTGATTATCGTGTTTCTTAGCTTAAAGCACTATTTGCTCCAAAAGATTAACGGGAATGGCAGGAGATGGTAAAGAATGCTTGGGCCAGTGAGTGTTTGGATAGAAGATGAATCACTACCCTCAGGTGTTTTTTGAAAAGGTTTGGGTGTTTAGGAGCCGAAAAGTTGCATGGAGCAATAGTAACCGTATCATCACCGGCAGATCCGACACTCTTGGATGAGGTCGCCATAACAATGGACTAATAAGATCACACAGCAAAATGTACTAAAAAGTTCAATAAGGTTCAAGAACACTAAGAACACGAAGAACACAGAAATCAAACTTATGAATAATAATGAAAGAGTTGAGTTTGAGAAATGTTTACCGGAGCGGTGGTAAAGAATGTGAAGCTAGAAGAGTATAAGAAGATGGTTGCGGCGGCGAGGAGACAACAATAGTGGGTTCTGGAGCGAAGATTAGGGTTTCGACAGAAGAACCCTAGGTTGAAGAAGATGAATAGTGGCAGCGAAGAGAGATAACCACAGTGAAGAAGGTGGTTTAGTGTGCGTAAAAAAGAAACAGTAACACCGACAGAGCTCTGAGTTCCGATCGTTTGAAGGTCGAGAGAGGAGGGAAGATTTTTGCAGAGGATTGAGTAAAAGATGAAGAGTGAAGAAGATGAAGAGATGGAGGGAACATGTATATATGCGTTTTTGAAATTCATCATAACTGTCGGAAGAGACGTGATGGGATGTGAGAGGACGTGTCAGAAAAAGGTGTGGCTTGGCATTTAATGCCAAGCCATGATGAGAGAGAATGTTGCAATCAGATCACGACACGTCGGATTCAGTTATCGACACATTAAAAATATTCTAGTATATTAATTGCTCATTATTGGATATTTAAGTGTAACGATAATTAATTGACATTCCTGACATTAAATTGGACGTTTTCGTATTAAGAAATAGGAAATGTATAGAACTTTGAGGAAGAAAGAGAGTGTGTACCTTAAGTTCTGCATCATTCAGAAAATATTGCATACCGAAAATTGATGCTCACCGAAGGTAAATAATGTCGAAATGATTCTTCTGAAAATGTGAGAATTCAGAAATTTGGATCTAAACGAGGTTGACCATAGGATTTTGAAGGTACCGAAAAATGGTCAATCCGAAATTTATTTTGAAACGAGGTTCTTCAGAGAATTTGAAGTTCAGAAAATTGATTTGAAACAAGGTTCCTCAGAAAATTTGAAGTTCAAAAAATTGATTTGAAACGAGGTTCCTCAGAAAATTTGAAGTTTAGAAAATTGATTTTAAACGAGGTTCCTCAGAAAATTTAAAGTTCAGAAAATTGATTTTAAACGAGGTTCCTCAAAAAATTTAATGTTCCAAAAACAGGTTTATGTTAGTGCTAAAAGTCAACTCGTTGACCAATTCGTCATTTGACATGTTCTGATGTAATGTCAATCTCTTTATTTTGATGAAATGTTAGACGAATGTTTTGTTTGAATGATCTAAGTAATAAACAAGTAGTTTTATCTTCAATATGCGATAAGTTACATCTTCTATTATTACCGTTTATGAGTAATGTTCTGAATGCCCTCCGAAATCCTGTCTTGGATTTTGGAACCTCAAATTACATCAAAGACAGAAGATACACTTCTCGGAAGACACAGTTCAGAAGTTATTCGGAAGTCTATGCTCCGAACTAACTCAGAAGACCATTCAAGATTAGCAAAGATCATATTCTAAGATACTCTGATTCGGAATGCCAGGACTCCGAAATCCACTCAGGATTTCGGAGTAATCCACTCCGAAATCCACTCAGGATTTCGGACTATCAATATGATCAATCAATCTGAACTTCTATAGTTAATCATTCTATAAAGAAGACTGAAGATCTGAAGATCATCGTAAAGATAAGGCAATGGATAAGCACTTTAACGTATAGGATATAATTAGACTAGATCAGGCGTGACCTTTTAGGAGCATGTCGGTTGTACTTAGAGTATTATTTTATTCTAGATAAGCCACCCTAGTCTGACATTGTATTATTATATTAGAATTATCCATATTGTCTGACTGAAGAGAGACGTGTTGTCTCCTCTTCAGTCCATAGGTCTTTGTCCGAAGGTCCTCCCTTATTCTATAAAAGGGAGACCATGTCCATCTTCAGTCCTCATGAATTTGAGAGATCGTTTGTAACACTCCTTTCATTATCAATATTATCTCTCATTTCATCAACTCTCATGTTCTAATCTCCATTTCTTATTGTCTTTACTATTCTAGCAATCTTATCTTTCTGTCTTTACATAACTGTTGATTCATATTATTTATTGGTGAGCTATTAAGATCTATTCTAAGTATTAATTCTACATTATCATTCCGCATCCACTTCAAGTCTTCAGACTTGTCCACCTACGAAACTTCCAGTTTCGGAACTTTACATTCCGCAACTTTACATTCTGCACCTTTACTTTCCGTAATTACTTAGAATATTTGGCGACAACAATTGGTATCAGAGCCTGAATAGCTGTCTATAATATTCTAAGTGCCGAGTTTTCTCAAAACCCTGGCTGTAGCAATAACCTTAGAATCATCTGTGGATCATTGCATGCTATTATAGCTCAAACTCTTAAAACTCTCTCTTTCGTTTCAAAACAGTTCGAAATCTTCTCTTCTTATCCATAATGCAGATGAACTACTCTCTAAACGTTGCTAACAGTGTCGGAGGCTCTAATCGAGCTCCCATACTCATTCCTACTGAGTATAATGGCTAGGCATCTCGTATGCGCAACTATCTCAAAACAAAAGGAAAAGATATCTGGCGATCCATTGAGGAGGGACCTCATGTTCCTAATTACACCACTAGAGCTGACACTGCTGAAGAAGCTCTAGGTGGTGCTTCTCAGCCAAGATTGACTCCTCTTGATATTGAGAAAATGGACAACGATCAAATCGCTTTCACCGAAATCCAATGTGGAATCCCTCCGAAACTCTTCGATCTTATACAAAATTGCACAACAGCCAAACAGATTTGGGTTCTCTTACAAAACATGTTCTTAGGAATGGAGGAAGCAAAAGATCAAAAGCTGGTGTCAAGCCTATCAGAATACACCCACTTCTCAACATTTGTCGGAGAATCACTAAGACATGCATTCACCCGGTTCTCTATAATTGTCACTAGACTCCTAAGTTCAGGAGCAGAAAGAACCAATCAAGAAATTAATCTTCGATTTCTTGAAGGACTTGGAAAAGACTGGGTGCTTGTTAAAATGATCCTTCAAGACTCTGGAAAGTTAAAAACTTTCAACATGTACCGACTTTACAACAATCTCATTGGGCAAGAACATGACATAAAGGGCTCTCAACAACAAATGCAACTCGGAGGACAGATGGCCTTAATTGCAGACCACAACTATCCAACTATGGCCAACACCCCTCAACAACCAGTACAACATCAGCAAACAACTCAGCAAATTAACAATCCGAACTCTATTGCACCTCGGATTGTCTCAAATCAGAACCCTCAACAAATTCAACAACCAACTCCAATACCATCTTACCATCCCTCTCAACCACAAATTTCTTATCCTTCATACTATCAAACACCAACAGTACAAGGCCAACCATCTCCAACTACTTACCACTCTAAAACTTCAACTCTTGCTCTCCCTGCTCCAGACCAAATCTCAGAATCATGTTATTTTGAATATGATGAAGCTGAAGAAGCTGCATACCAACACGAGATTGCAATGATCAGTCAGAAGTTCAACAGAATCCCATCCTACTCTAGTCCAAAGAAGAACTTCCGACCATCCAACCAAAACGCAGGATATCAACCAAGAAACAACTATCAGAAAGGATATCATCAATCTGGTCAAAATCGTTTCTATCCGAAGTATGAGGAGCAACAGCAGGAGAAACCAAAAGCAGCTCCAGATGTCAGCACTAATCAAGTTCCAACTCCTGAAAAGAACGAATCAGAGGTAATTAAATGTCACAACTGTGGAGGACTATGGCACTATGCTGCTGACTGCAGAGCTCCGAGGAACTATCCGAAGGCAAAAGAAGAAGAAAAAGTCAAAGCATTTGTCGCATCTGGAAACGTCGAGATATGGTCTTCTGGAGATGATGACGAGCACTTTGAAAACAAGAGAAAAAGAGGAAAAGGGTTCGGTGAATGCATGATGATGCAAGCAAACCAAGGAACTCCAATCCCAGGGATGACAAGCTCCAAACATCCTAAGGACACTGCTGAATCCTCATCCTCCTACAGACCAAGGAACTACGCATTTATGGCCAACAACAAGACTGTCAAAGGAGTGAGCATCATCGAACAGGTACGTAACATGCTTCTCACACATAACATTTATTCTAATAATCTAGAACCTGCTCTAGAAAAAATATCTAACACTTGTGCAGATGCCTTAGCTGCATATCAGCGGGTTCTGGAAGAAAGGGATGATGGGTATGATGAGGTGATAAAGTTGAAGAATAGGTTAGAGGATAGAAAACTATTTTGTGATAAACTTACTGCTGATTTGAAAATCGAACAGACTTCTAGGACTTTGTTAGAAAACTCAAATCAGCTTTCGACATCTCAAAGGGATTTAGCCCGGAGCGATAATGTAAGATTAAACAAATTAGTAGATCAGTTGTATCATGCAACTGAAGTTTTCAAACCTCCTGCTAACACTAATTCTTCAGAAAACACCTTTAATTGGGGATGGGCAAGAAAAGCCACAAATGAAAATTACCCCATATACAACAAACGGAGTCCGTTTTTTCAATACCCGTCAAATGAATATGATGATAAACACGATGAGGACTCAACCAAGAATTTTCCTAAAACTCCAACCAATGAATCAGAAAACGCCATTTCTGAGTCAAAGGAAGGAGTCAAAATTCCCTTCTCATACTTTTCAGAAGAGGACACTGCCGAAAGCAGCAAATTATCCACAAAATCTGTCCCATTCATGCCTAGACACATGACCTCGGTCCCAAATAATCCATCGTCAAAATCTCAACAACACTCTTTCTTAGATAAACTGCAAAGTAACTGTGTTACTGAAGAATTCAATCCATGTCTCAAGGACTTGAAAACTTCAAACAAAGAAAATGTTGATGAAGAAATCGAAATGGAAAAACGTCCAAATAGCATCATCATTAAAAACAATTTTAACAAAATTATAATCAGAGATCCTAATGCTGTTAACTCATCTAATGTGACTTCTGAACCATCATGTTCCGATACCAAGTCACACTTAGACGCTTTACAACATAATTTTTCAAATGATTCAAACCCGATAAAAACCACGCTCGATAAAATTAAAGTTAATCATGAAGAGTCAGACTCTTTGAATGATTCTTTATCTGACTCTTCTCCAAAAGAAATTTTTCAAAAAAGAAAAAGACAAAACCTAACCAAAATGGAGTAAAACCAACCGTAAATCGAAAAGACATTCGATCGCCTCGATCACATGCAAGATTTGAACAAAGAAATTGCTTCTACACTCAGAAAAAGCCAGGAGTTAATTCAACTTTTGTCACTTCAAGTCATACTCGAATATCTACTCCTTCCACATCCCGAAAGTATATCCACAAGGGATTACTTTTGACTCCAAATATCAAACCCATTCAGTATTTTCAAAATGTCAGAAACTCAGATTACAACTCAGAATTTCCAAAATTAACAAGAAATTCAAAAATAGCTCAAAACGGTCCCACAACTTCTAAGCAATAGATGAGTCTACACCTCATCTCTCTCCTCTGAAAATTCAGACTCCAACAGATGAAGTTCCATCAGAAGATGAGATTCTCGTATACTCTCCTATCAAGGAATCCGATCCCCCAGAGGTCAAGAACAAGAAATCGAAATTCTTCGATTCCCAAGCTCTTAAACATGCTGAAGAATTTAGTATCGAGTCAGATCCTGACCCAAACCAAGTTGATCCAACTGGTCCCAGCAGACCCAACTTTTCAAATATCCTCAGGTTCCGACCATTGACCGATTCTGATTACAAACCCTTCAAGTCATACAATCCTCCCCCCACGTCCAAACACAACTGGGACATACCGTTGACTCCAAATGGAGAGAAGTACCGTTACACTCTCAATTTCACAGGAGAATCAGGAGCCAACAAAGAACTAGCTGCTTACTACAAAAATCAGCAATTCTTCAAGACATGGACCAAACCTCAAGTTGATACATGGTCAGACGAAGTCATAAGAGCCGTTCTAAGTGTCATAAGAAGAAAGTTTCAGAAATCAGAATTCTTCGAATATGAACTAGTCAGAAACTACAACTACAACAAGAAGATTATGATAACAGAAGCTGACTTCCGAAAAATGAACCCAACAGACATCTTCTCAATTGTTATGAAGCTGTCCAACAAAGAAAAACAAGACGCCAGAGAAGCCTATGTTACAGCCAGAAGATTTCTACATGGCCTCGTAGAAGAATTCTACTTTACAGATGCAGAAATGTACAAAATCATCAAGAATCATCCAGATCAGCAGTTTACACACAAAGTTGATCGATCTATGCCCGACAACCGAGACAACTGGAAAAGAGGTGCCACCTTCGATCTAGTACTCGGACTGGTATACAAGAACCCTGCTAAAAAAGGATCCTTCCTTTTTCTTCGTGCTGATCAGATCAGAAGGGTTTCTAGTGCAATGCTGAAAGAATACAGCAAGGCCGTGAAGAAATCAACCTCATCAGATCCAGAAGCTAAGAGAGAAATACTTCTCAGAATGCAATGGCTACTGGAGATCAGAAAATTCTGGGGATATGCTGCAAAACAAGGTGTAATGGACAAAATTTGAAGATGCTGAATCAAACTCCTCGATTGGTCACCGAAGGGGGAATTGTTAGTGCTAAAAGTCAACTCGTTGACCAACTCGTCATTTGACATGTTCTGATGTAATGTCAATCTCTTTATTTTGATGAAATGTTAAAATGTTTTGTTTGAATGATCTAAGTAATAAACAAGTAGTTTTATCTTCAATATGCGATAAGTTACATCTTCTATTATTACCGTTTATGAGTAATGTTCTGAATGCCCTCCGAAATCCTGTCTTGGATTTCGGAACCTCAAATTACATCAAAGACAGAAGATACACTTCTCGGAAGACTCAGTTCAGAAGTTATTCGGAAGTCTATGCTCCGAACTAACTCAGAAGACCATTCAAGATTACCAAAGATCATATTCTAAGATACTCTGATTCGGAATGCCAGGACTCCGAAATCCACTCAGGATTTCGGACTATCAATATGATCAATCAATCTGAACTTCTATACTTAATCATTCTATAAAGAAGACTAAAGATCTGAAGATCATCGTAAAGATAAGGCAATGGATAAGCACTTTAACGTATAGGATATAATTAGACTAAATCAGGCATGACCTTTTAGGATCATGTCGGTTGTACTTAGAGTATTATTTTATTCTAGATAAGCCACCCTAGTCTGACATTGTATTATTATATTAGAATTATCCATATTGTATGACTGAAGAGAGACGTGTTGTCTCCTCTTCAGTCCATAGGTCTTTGTCCGAAGGTCCTCCCTTATTCTATAAAAGGGAGACCATGTCCATCTTCAGTCCTCATGAATTTGAGAGATCTTTTGTAACACTCATTTCATTATCAATATTATCTCTCATTTCATCAACTCTCATGTTCTAATCTGCATTTCTTATTGTCTTTACTATTCTAGCAATCTTATCTTTCTGTCTTTACATAACTGTTGATTCATATTATTTATTGTTGAGCTATTAAGATCTATTCTAAGTATTACTTCTACATTATCATTCCGCATCCACTTCAAGTCTTCGGACTTGTCCACCTCCGAAACTTCCAGTTTCGGGACTTTACATTCCGCAACTTTACTTTTCGCAATTACTTAGAATATTTGGCGACAACAGTTTAAAACGAGGTTCCTCAGAAAATTTGAATACCGAAAATTTGATCAGTCGGAACTTTGATTTTTCAGAGAATGAGGTACCGAAAATTTGTTTGATCAGAAAGCAAGGATCCGAAGTTTAAAATGTTATAAAGCATCAAGAAGGAAAAATTGAAATGAACTTTAAATTACACTACTGAGTATCAAGAAGGTATGTTTTTGGAAACTAAAAGCAAGGATTTAGGTCTTGAACAATCTTGGATCAGGATTCATCATACCTAGCATTTCTAAGAAATTATGAAATTTAGACGTGTCCAAGGCTTTTGTAAAAATATCAGCTAGTTGCTCATCAGTAGGTATAAAGTAAAGTTCAATGTTACCTTGAAGGATCTAATCCTTGATGAAGTGATATCGTAGATCAATGTGCTTTGTCATTGAGTGCTGGATTGGATTGTGGGAAATAGCAATGGCACTCTTGGAATCGCAACAGGTGGGAACTTGAAGAAATATATATCCATAGTCCAGCAATTGAGTATTCATCCAGAGAACTTGTGAGCAGCAGCTAAAAGCAGCAACATATTCTACATTTGCTAAAGATAGAGCAACACAATTTTGCTTCTTTGAAGACCAGCTCACAAGTCTTCTACCCAAAAATTGACAGCTCCCCGAGTTCCTTTTCCTGTCCAACCGGC
Source organism: Cichorium intybus (assembly GCA_023525715.1). Classification (NCBI taxonomy): domain Eukaryota; kingdom Viridiplantae; phylum Streptophyta; class Magnoliopsida; order Asterales; family Asteraceae; genus Cichorium; species Cichorium intybus. The sequence goes on along the minus strand of CM042010.1, from coordinate 97,300,959 downwards.
ATCCGGCATGATCAGCATCTGCGAATGATTGAAGCTTGAAGTTGTCGCCAATTGGGTACCAGAGACCCATCGTTTTAGTGCCTTTGAGATATTTAAATATTTTTTCACAGCAGTAAGATGAGAGACTTTCGGTGCTGCTTGATATCTCGCACATATACACGTTGCAAACTTATGTCTGGCCTACTTGCCATCAATTAGAGAAGAGAACCGATCATTCCTCTGTAGATCTTGTGATCTACTGGTTCACTATCAAGATCAACATATATTTTGTGGTTGGTTGACATTGGAACTTTAGAAGTAGTGGAATTCTCAAGAGAAAATTTATTTAATAGCTTATTTGTGTATTTCTCCTGATGAATGAAGATTCCTCTACTAGTCTGCTTGATTTGAAGACCAAGGAAAAAGTTAATTTCCCTATTCAAGCTCATATGGAATTTCTCCGTCATTATTTTGGAAAATTCATCAACCATTGCATGATCAGTAGAACTGAAAATGATATCATCCACATAGACTTGAATGATCATGATATGCTTCTGATGTGATCGAACAAAGAATGTGGGATCTATTGTTCCTCTTCTGTAACCAGATATTACCAAAAATGTAGACAGAGTCTCATACCAAGCTCTTGGAGACTGTTTTAATCCACACACAACTTTATTCAGGCGGTAGACATGATTGTGGCAAGACAAATCTTCAAAACCAGGAGGTTGCTGAAGATAGACAACCTCATTGAGATCACCCTGTAGAAACGCACTCTTCACATCCATTTAATGGACGATGATATTCTTGTGAGCAGCATAGGCCAAGAATATTCGAATAGCTTCAAAGCGAGCCACTGGTGCATATGTCTCATCATAGTCTATCCCTTTTATCTGGCTGTAACCCTTAGCCACGAGCCGAGCTTTGTTCCAAACCACTGTTCCCATACCATCCAATTTATTCCGAAAAACCCATATTGTGCCAATAATGGTTTGATTGGCTGGTCGATGCACAAGATCCCAAACTTTATTTCTCTTGAATTCTTCGAGTTCCTCTTGCATGGCCTTAATCCAATCGTCATCATCCAGCGCATCAAACACTGTCATCGGCTCAAACTTGCTGATGTAAGTTGCATAATGACATTCATCCTGAATGGACTTCTTGGATCGGTTTGAACACCAGCAGAGGGACTACCAATGATTTGATTTGAGGGATGGCTTCAGGTCCATTTATGAAGTCGAGGGATAAGAGTAGAATCTGATTTAGGTGGGGCCATGTCTTGAATAAATTCTGGATCTTCAGGAGTGATGTCTTGTATATGCAAACCTTCAGCAGAAATCTCTTCATCGGCATTGAAGGTGAAAATCGGAGCATCATTTGATGCATTTGCTGAAGATTTGTTTCTTTGATCATCTTCTAAATGTTGATGGTCCCCCTCAACTTGTGGGATTCCATCAACATGAGTTGGGAGCAGGAGCTCCCCTTGGTCATGTGCTGGGAACGAAGGCTCCCCTTGAACCTGTGAAATTTGTGATGGGAGCGAAGGCTCCCCCTCAAATATTGTATTTATATTAGAAACTCTTACCTCGCTGGATTGGATGGTTGGTTCTGTTAGAACTGGTTCATTGGAAGAAGTAGATCGTGATGGAGCTGAAGCTATTGTTACTTGCTGAATCGCTTCAGGAGAGCAAATTACCTCAGCATTGATTGTTGTTTCGCGGGGATCGAATAGGAGATCATAATCAATTTCGGTTGCTATGATTGGTTGATGACCTACTAGCATATCGGCCTCCATGACATAGAGAATGCCTTGAGCTGGCTTTCTCCAGAGATATTGATCATCGAATTCCACATCAAAGCTCTCTTCAATTACTCTGGTTCTCCTATTTAACAAACGATAAGTCATAGACTTAGATGAATAACCCATAAAGACTGCTTCATCACTTTTGGGCACAAATTTTCCCAAGTTATCTCGATTATTTTTAATGAAGCATCGGCAACCAAAAATATGGAAAAATTTAACATTGGGTTTTCGCCCGTTTAACACTTCATAAAGAGTCATAATAAGTCTTTTATTGATGATTGAGCGATTTTTCACGAAGCATGATGTAGCGATAACTTCTGCCCAAAAGGACAAAGGAAGGTTGGCGAAATTCAGCATTGATCTTGCTGCTTCAACTATGGTTCTGTTCCTTCTTTCCACCACACCATTTTGTTGAGGTGTGTAAGGAGCAGAGAAGTTGTGCTCAATTCCTTTGGAAGCAAGGAAGTCTTCTAGTTGACGATTATTAAACTCTGTTCCATTGTCACTTCTGATCCTCCTAACTGGCAGTTGCACATTGAGCTCTGTTGAGATGATAAAATTTTTGAGCTCCAAGAAAGTATCTGACTTCAGTTTGAGAAAGAATACCCATGTGAAGCGAGTGAAATCGTCCACAACAACTAGGATATATTTCTTCTGATTCAAGCTTGCTACTGCTGATGGTCCACAGAGGTCAATATGTAGGAGTTCCAAAGGATGAGAAATGCTGGAATCATTGATGTATTTTTTAGGCTTCTTCTTCTGCTTACCCAGTGCGCATGCTACACATAGATTCTCGTTGTCGAATTTCAGAAGAGGAATTCCACAGACCATTTCTCTTGTGACCAGCTGGTTCATGTACTGAAAATTGAGATGAGCCAATTTTCGGTGCCACAACCAACTTACCTCAGAATGGGCTTTAGAGAGTAAACATAGCCGAGGTTTGCCAAGAAAGAGAGAAATGTACAGAGGAAACATGGTGTTGCGCCTCGAGGACTTCACAAGGCACTTGTCTCTGATTTTGGTCATGATATAGCTGAATTCATCGTTGAATTCAACTCGGAGACCAGCGCATACCAGTTGCCCCTATACTAACAAGATTATGTTTAAGACCAAGGACGTAGGCAACTTTCTGTATTGTGAAGTTTCCATTGGTGAGGATCCTATAACCCTTGATGATGTCATTCTCATCATTTCCGAATGTGACAAAACCTCCATTGCTGACTGCTCTGTAATATCGCAAGAACTCCAATCTCCCGGTCATGTGCATGGAACAGGCACTGTCAATTAGCCATCCATCGTCCTGCTCCTCCTCATATAACGCCTAAAAATTACACAGTTAATTTGGGCACCTAAACTTGCTTGGGGCCATTTGATTTTTCAGACTTGAGATATTTGAAAGACTTTTTGGTTGTCATGTCCATTGTAGAAGTTTCAACTTCTAAATCATGAGTTGTTGAGTCAGAAATTTTTGAATCCGAAGTTGGTATTTTGACAACCCATTTTTAAACAGTTTTTCTTAAAACTTTTTGAAAAGAATTTTCGTTTTTGCTAGGAAGGTTTTTCGGCTTGTTGTTGACCGAAGAGGTTGCTGAAAAAAGTTTTGGAATATTTTTACAATAGTGACAACAAATCGTGTTTTCATGCTTTAGGATTTTCGGTTTTGTATGTTGTTGAGAAACATTTGAGAATTCTTCAACAATTTTCTGATCATTTAAGATAGCTTTTCCTTTTTGAAGATTCTTTTGAACTGAATTTACGTTTTGTGAAGTCTTTTGAACAACATTTGTGGGTTTGAAAATGTTTTGTTGCTGTGTGTCTCTTTTAGGTGAGACAGAAAACCTGACAGATTTTGAATGTAGTGAATTTGGTTTCTTATACTCAATTCCATGGTTCCCTGATGTTGAGACTATTGGATTAGGTGTCTAAGCCATGATTAATAATTTGTATTTACATAATTAATAGTAGCAAAGTCCATTTGTGTTGCCCTCATAGCTGGAGGTTTGGTAGAAAGTCCAGGAGAGAGAAAGATTGATTTATTATATGATTAATAAATTAATAGAAATAAAATAAATAGTTTATTAATATATTAAAGTGATAATATATTAATTAGAAACTATATTAATTAATTAGAAATTAATATGGAATTAATTTGGTGATTAATATAATTAATTAATGGGACAGGGACTAAAATTGTAATTATTCAATAGTTGAGTAAGTGACAATTTTGGCAGGATAATAACCAACGAAACTTATATATATTAGATATATATATATAATTTTGAAATTAATAAGTTAGGATAAATAGGTTTGAATTGATAAGATAAAGGTTTATCTTATTTGAATTCAAAAAGGTTTATCTCTAAAGGCTTATCTGGTTATCTGCTGGAGGCTATAAATAGGGACCCTGGGGGACCTTATTTCTACGTCGTTTTACACATCTCCTCTCTAGAATTTCCTAACCTATTCCTCTGGCTCCCTGGGTGTGATCTCATTTGAGGCAGGACACTTGTGCTGCTCAGCTTCAGGATTAAAACTAAAGGTTGGTTTTTCTAATTTATTTCTTTAGTAATTTTTCTGTTGCCTTTAGGAATTATTTATATGTTCAAAGTTAGAAAACATAGATCCAATTTAGGTTGCATGTGAACTTAGGGTTTTAGTTCATAGATTTGCAGAAAACCTTTCAGAGACAACAGACTTTGTTGTTTTCTCAACATTAACAATTTTGGGAAAATACGAACAGGAATCTAAACAGTTTGTGGTCTGACGATAATGAGTAAAGTTTCTTCCATCTTCTATCATGTACTGTGCTTGACCAATAGCACGACAGTTAACACGTGGAGTTGGAAGTAAACCTTTATAAATATACTTGTTTGGTATAGAAGTAGCTGGTTTCGGAGATGTGGACTTAGAGATGGTCAATGAAGTGAAGTTTTTGGATTTTCTGTAAGTTTGAGTGTTAAGTTTTTTTTATTTTCTTCCCTTGCATAGGATCTGGGAGATCGAACATCTTTTCGATTAAGAGTTAGTTTTACCCCAGTTTTAGTTAGATTTTATCCTTTTCCCTTTTTGAAGTCTTTTCTTGGAGAGGAAGAGTCAGATAAAGAATCGTTTAAAGTTTTGTCCTCTTACTGAGTTGTTTTAAGACTTTTGAGTGGCAAGATTTTATTTGTTTCCAAAATTCATTGATTTGATTCATTTGATGATTTTGGAAGATTTTGCTGCAACACATCAATGTATGTCTTGATACCTGGATAAGATGTACCAGCAGTCACAGTTGGTGTTTTATCAGCGGTGGGACTTTTAATCGTTATTTTGTTAAAATCTGCCTTGATGATAATTTGTTTGTTCCGATCACTCTCCATTTCGATCTCTTCATCAATTTCTTCTTCATTTGAGTTATTCTCCATATCAGCGTGACATTGATCAAACTCTTCGGCAACACAGTTTCCTTTCAGATTCTCAAAGAAAGAAGTTTGATGAGATGTTGAAGGACTGTCAACAGGGACCGAGGTCAAATGTCTAGGCACGAATGAGATTGAAGATGTTGAGAATTTACTGCTTTCAGCAGTGTCAAGAGATTGACTTGATATTTCTGAGAAATATGAAAAAGGGATTTTTACTCATTCTTTTGATACCGAGGTTGCAGCCTCCGAATTAATCAATGGAGTTTTAGTTGAGATCTGGGTCAAGTCTAAGTCGAATTTATCATCATTTATGTTGGAGGGATATTTAAAAAATGGATTTTTTTTTTGGAGTATATAGGATAGTTTTTGTTTTTAGCTGTTCGAGCCCAGTCCCAGTTAAAGGTGTTTTCGGAAGTGTTAGAATTTGCAGGTGATTTGAAAACTTCAGTTGCTTTATACAACTGATCAATTAGTTGATTTAATCTTACATTGTCACTCCGGGCTAAATCCCTTTGTGACACTAAAAGCGTATTTGATTTTTCGGTCATGATCCTAGAGGTTTTCTCTATTTTCAAATCAGATTCTAACTTATCGCTTAACAACTTCATATCTTCTAATCTACTTTTCAACTTCATCACTTCATCGAATCCGTCATCTCGTTTGTCCAAAACCCTCTGATACGCCACTAATGCATCTGCATAAGTATTAGAAATCCTTTCTAAGGACTATTACAGATTAACAGAATAAATATTATTAGAATGTAACATTTCACGTACATGCTCTATTATGCTGACCCCATTTCCGGTCTTGTGATTTACCATAAAAGCATAATTCTTTATAGCAGAAGTGGCTTCCTCCATGCCATGCATTTTCTTGGCTTTCCCTATTCCAGGAATAGAAGTTCCTGAGGAGGATTCTTGGACCATCATACATTCTGCAACTGCCTTGCCTCTCTTGCACTTATTCCCATACGTTTCCTCTTCGTCCCCATAGGACCACACATCCACATTCCTTGTTGTCGCCACAAACGACTTCACTTTCTCTTATTCCTTCTCTCTGTTGAAATTCGAGGTGTCCTACAATCCGCTATGTAGTGCCATAAGCCTCCGTAGTTATAACATTTAATGATTTCGGTCTCACCTTTTTCCGGTGCTCTGGTTGGAGTGTGACTATCAGCAGGTTCTGCCTTTGCCTTAGGCTTTTTGGCATGATGGTCTTCTACAGATTGTTGATAATGATTTTGAGAAGGTTGGTAATGATTCCTAGACTGGTTATGGTTTCTAGGCTGATATCGTGATTGTTGGTTGTTTGTGTTGGATTAGGTGTCTAAGCCATGACTGTAAATTGTATTTATCTTGTTAATTGAAGCAATGTCCATTTGGGTTGCCCTCCTAGCTGGAGGATTGATGTAGAGTTCAGTAGAGAGAGAGGTTGATTTATTAATTGTTTAATAAATCAATAGAATTAAAATAAATAGTTTGTTAATATATTTAAGTGTTAATATATTAATTAGAAACTATATTAGTTAATTAGAATTTAATCTAGAATTAATTGGATTTGATTTAGTGATTAAATTAATTAATTAAAAGTGCAGGGACTCGTTTGTATTTATTCAATAGTTGAATAACTGGCAAGACAGTGGCCAGGGGCCAAGTTGGCGCCAATATGGAGGCTACTCCATAGTTGGCGAAAACCCTAATTAGGGTTTAGAAGCCTTGGTCCAAATGGTTAACAGGCTTGCCCATTAAGGAGGCTCCTCTAGGGTTTCAGCTGTAAACCTTGGAGGCTATCAAAGGAACCTCCTGGCTCCACATTTTCTGCGCCAACTTCATACTCTCCAGAGACTCTGCTGTTTTCTCTCCTCCATAGCTTGGGTGTGACTGCATTTGAGGCAGGATCTCTTTGCTGCTAGCCTCAAGAACAAGATTTAAAGGTTGGAAATTCTTGTTTTAATCTTTAGAAATAAATTTTGGCCTTTAGGTTTTTATTATATATTCATTGTAGAAAAACATAGATCTCTTTTAGGGTTGCATGTGAACTTAGGAATTTCTAGTTCATAGTTTGTACAAAACCCTTCAGTGGTATCAGAGCCAATTTGTTTTTCTTGTGAATTTGACATAATTGTTTGCATGGTGATGGGTGATTTTGCAAAAATCATGACCTTTCACAAGGCCTTGTCGATTTGGTGGCTAGGGTTTTGCAAACCCTAGCCTCCTTCCCCTTGTCTGCGATTTTTATGCCTGCCTTGGATAGTTGGTTGTTATTTTTGGTAATTATTTGATAATTAAATAACTGGAACCCCTTATCCCTTGCATGCAATTTTCGAGATTAAGGGATAGGGTTAGGAAATTAATTTGATTAATTTTTGTGATTCCCTTCCTTGATTTAATTAGTTTAATTAAATTGTTTAATTAAAAGACCAGTTAAATCACTTAAAGATTTAATTTAAATTTTCAAAAAATTACATATTAATTTGCGAAAATTAATAGAAAATTAAATATAAAATATTTTAAAGAGTTTAAAATATATATCTTATATATTTATGATTAAAAAGTTAATATTTATATGTAAGATATAACTGGTTAGTCTTACTGTTAGTAGGCCTCATTCATAAAACTGTCCTATAAAGAGGGTATAAGACGACTGCCTATAAAATGGTAGTCTAATGGGTGTCCACTCTCACCCACCGCTCTCTTGGTCAGTCGAGTGTCGTTAGCCAAACGGGTTTGATAGAACCGCTAAGCCTCTTAAAGGTATAATGCTATAATTGAAAGTACTAGAACCTTGAATAAAATCCCAATCTAGTTACTTTAGGTCAAAAATGTGAATTGGTGCTAATCCATGAAATTGCACATTGCACATTGTGGAACGTTGGTGGAGCGTGTGTGGTTTACCGGCATGCCAACTGGGGTCCACAAAGAGTCGCAATGGTTTTCTCGATTTTACCATTATTGATGGAGCGTGTGTGGTTAACCAACACGTCAATTTGAGATGGTAATTGACTTCGAGAGTACCAAGCGAATTTGCATGGTTATTTACACCCGGTTTGTGATCCTCGGCATCCCAGTCACAAACAGTGGGGCATTCCCGAGATTAAAACATGCTATTGAACAGTTCAATAAATCTCAAAAGAAACTAGGAATTCCATCATAATTTGATTATGTTTCTGCGGTGGAATTGGCTGAATCGTCATTTGCCTACCTTATAAAATTTACAATAAAGATTACGGCATCCCTCTTCAATATTGTAGATTGTTATTGTAGGATCCTAGCCTTATATTTATTCTTGGGTAAATATAAGGATTATTTATAAATATCTAATTAAAACTATCTTCTTCTTTTATAGATGTCTTCTGACCAAACCGCCCCCACTCAAACTCCGGTAATGTCACCTCGATGTTGTCATTGTGCTCCAAAGTGACGTTGGACGGCACTAACTACAATGACTGGATCCGAAACATCAAAATGGCTCTAAGTTTTGAACACAAAGAGTATGTTCTGGAAACCGAGCTGATTGAGGTTGACCCAGATACCGCTACTCTCGAGGAACTAGCCTCGTACCAAAAACACTCGGATGATGCGACCAAAGTGGCTTGCATCATGATCGCCACCATGAACCCTGAGCTGCAAAGAATTTACGAGGACTACTGGCCTTACGAAATGCACAAAGAGCTCGCGGAAAGGTTCCACAAGCAAGAGCGCATCGAAAGGCATGAGGTTGTAAAAGCTTTCACTAACGGCAAGCCTAAAGATGGAGAGTCCATCTGCACTCACGTGCAAAGGATGCAAGGTTACGTGGAAAGACTAAGGAAGCTAGAAATGCCTGTTCATGAGGATTTAGCTGTTTACATAGTGCTAAACTCCTTACCCAGTTCTTATGACCAGTTCAGACTGGCGTATCATTTGAACAACAGTCAGACAACTTTGGCTGAATTACACCGCATGCTTCGTACTGCCGAAGACGGGATAAAGGGAAAAAGTGTGCTCCCTATTAACCCGCCTATCCTGGCTATTGGCTCTGGAAAAGGAAAGAAAAAGAAAGGCCCTCCGAAGCAAAACTGGAGGGAAAAGGTTCATGTCGGGTCATCTAGCAGTGCCCCGAGAGCCAAGTCTTCCAGCATTCCGCATGTCATGAATCCCAAGGAAGCCGACTGCTTTTATTGCAAAGAAAAGGGTCACTGGAAGAGAAGCTGCCCCAGGTACTTGCAAGATATCAAAGATGGCAAAGTAAAACCATCACAAGCAGGTACTTACACTATACCTAATAACTCATCTTCTTCCTGTTCTTGGGTCCTTGATACTGGATGTGGTTTTCATATCTGTTCTGATTTGCAGGGCCTAAAGGAAAGTATGGAGCTGGAGCACAGTAGATTGAACCTGGTCATGAGCAATAGGCGAACGTCACCTGTTACCAAGATCGGTGTCTATAGACTAGTGCTTAGTAGTGGTGTTAGTTTAGATTTACATAATTGTTGCTATTCTCCTGATATGGCCAGAAACATAATTTCCTTTCATACATTGTTGAAACAAGGTTTCTATTACACTTTTGATAAATTGAATGGTTAAATTTCAGTCTTTAAAAATGATGTTTTTATCTTTAACGCTTTGCCTTATGATGGAGTGTATGAGACTATTATGTGTGTTGATAATTATGGTAAAAATGTGTTGCATATTGATTCTTCGAATGGTATAGAAAAGGCGTGTTTGTGGCACTGTCGCCTTGGCCATATTAATAAGAAACGCATCGCCCAACTCCAAAGGGATGGAGTGTTGGAAACATTCGACCTTAAATTGGATGATGTATGAGAATCTTGTTTACTTAGCAAGATGACAAAATCACCATTCAAAGGTTCCTTTGAAAGAGGTGAAGGTTTGTTGGATATCATACACACATATGTGTGTGGTCCCTTCAGAACAACCACAAAGGATGGCATGCGGTTCTATGTGACCTTTACTGATGATTTTAGTAGACATGGGTATATCTACTTAATCAAGCACAAATCATATACCTTTGAAAAGTTCAAAGAGTTTAAAAACGAAGTAGAAAATCAGTTAGGCAGAAAGATAAAGATGCTTAGATCCGACAGAGGTGGTGAGTATCTTAGTATCGAGTTTCTCGATTATCTCAAGGAAAGTGGAATTGTTTCACAGTTGTTGCCTTCGAGAACACCACAGTTGAATGGTGTTGCTGAGAGGCAAAACTGTAACGCCAAGACACTCTTTTTATGTAAATATAATAAAAATGGTAAATTGGTCATTTTACCTTAGAAGGGTAAATTGGTCTTTTGGACAGAAAATAATTTGGTTTGAAATAATATTTTGAGTTTTGGACTTAAAATGTTATAAAAAACTGAAATTGGTCGTTTTACCGCAAAAGGGTATTTTGGTCATTTGACCATGTGAAAGACCAATTATGTAAAAATGTTGTTGGTTGTGGCAAAAATGTAAGAAATGAAAGTTTTATTGTCATAAAACTTGATTGTTGTGATCAAAGTTCAAGAAAATGAACTTTAGGACTAAAAATGTAAAAATTGGATGTATAAATAAGAGAGTTGACTCTCTCTTTGACTAGCCATTTGTGCAGCAACGGGAGGAGCAAGGAAGATGCTATATATAGACAAGACTGGATAAGCCGTGAGCCATAGTTTATTTTGATGAGTCAAACTTATATAGACAAGACTGGATAAGCCGTGAGTCTAGGCAACAGCGGGCTAACCCGTGAGCCAAGGCAACAGTGGGCTAACCCGTGAGCCATATTTGATTTTGTATGGTATGATATTCTGGTGCGGCCTATACGGCTATGATTCTGGATGTTATATCCAACTGGTTCGGCCTATATGGCTATGATATTGTTACAGGTACATGGTGCGGCCTTTTGGCTATGATATCGGGTTATTAAACCCATCTGGTGCGGCCTGCGGGCTATGATTTATATATATATAATGTCTTGGTGCAGCTTATATAGCTATGACACACGGTGCGGCTGAAATAGCCATGAAATACGATGCGGTCAATTATGACTAAGAAATATGGGACAGAAATGTATGCAAATAACAACTCGTGAGACTATGCAATAGGATGTGCAAATCCTAAGACATATACGGTTAGCCAGAATGGCTAGGAATTTGGAACCAATATCTAGACAGAGATATACGGTTAATAGTTTTATCATATATAGGAAAATTATATATGAATGTATTCTTATACGTGTTATTTGCAGATACGATTACTCACTAAGCTTTGTAGCTCATACCGTTTGTTAAATGTCCCTGCAGGTTAGCATAACCCTGGTAAGAGTAAAGTTAAAGTCCGTGACTCAAGAGGTGGAGTTGTAGATGCTGTCAGTAGCAGCCCGACTTAAAAGGAGATTTGGTATTTTATACTCTCCTTGATACACTTGTACCCATTTTTATTAAGATATACCCCTTTGTTTATGGTTTTAAGTACTGAAACCTCCGTTAAAAATAAAAATATTTCAGGGGTGTTTTATTTTAAAAGCCGGGTGTTAAAAGTTGGTATCAGAGCCGTGGTTTAAGTGAACTAGGTGTCTATAGAGTAGATTCCTAGACTTAAACCTTTTGAGACAGTAGACATGATATATAGTTAGGTGTAAATAAGTTGTTATTATACATATATAACCTAACTGATGCTGACTTCTAACGTATAAGAAGTATGGGCAGCGAATCTTAATTGGAGGAATTTAGGGCGTGCGGCTTTAAGAAGTAGACCAGCCCTTTCTCAAGGCTCCAATGAACGAGGGGCACAGAGACAAGTAGCAGAAAATCCACATGATAAGCAACAGTAGTTGCTGTGGTCAGAAAAAGAAATTGGGTGCTCACCCTGACTGATAGTCAAGGTGAAAGAAAAGTAGCTGAGACTACAAGAAAAGCAGAGAAACGATTAGTGGACGCTTCAGGAGAAGTTACCACAGACTGGTCCAACCTAAGGGAAGGGACCAAAACAGAGCAATTATGTATTGTGAGAAGTGCAAGAAAAGCACTCAGAAAATTGTAGAGTTGAGACTCTACCGTTGAAATGCTGGAATTGCAGAAAATGGGAGCATGTTGCTCGAGTCTGTTGGATGGAATGAAAGTGTTTCCAGCATGGAAATATAGATCCCTTTCTTATGAAATACTCACATGCTAAATGTGGAGTAACGGGTGATAAACCCAGGAAAGAACGGGGAGAAAAGAAAGAGGAAACGAATGGTCGAAAAGGACCAGTGGTACTATGAGCATTCCAGTAGATTATGGAAGAAGTTCGTGAGGAGACTGATATGATCTCCGATATAATTGTTCTGAATATAACTCATGTATGTTATATTTGATCCATGAAGCTATGCTTTGGATCGATGACTTTTATGTCTTGTTTGAATATTTCATCAATGATTATGGATGAAATTTTGAAAGTAGCTATAGCAGATAGCAAATATGTTCTAGATATTGAACACCTGGAAGGTAGTTTGCCTAGGATTTACGGGACCATTTTTCCCTATAAATCTGAAGCCGATGACTACCAGTGAATTTGAAGCAATTGTGCATATGAATTGGTTAGCAATGAATTATGCTAACATGAATTGTAGAAATAAGAACAGTATGGTTCTAAAATCAGAAATGAAATGGACGAAAATCCAGAGTAAATGACTGTTGTTGAGAATACCGGTTATTTTCCTTTGCTTAAACTCGGAAAAGAGTTAGTAAAAGAATGATGTTGTAATTGGCATACACGGTATTGGCCAAGTTAAATAAAGTAGTGATAGTAGTGTACTACTTTAAATAAAATCTCGGATGTTTCTTTTGAAAAGAACTTCCAAGATTACTGCCAGATTGGCGAGAAGAGATTATGATTAAGCTGATTTTGGGAGCCGTTCCGGTTATTTAGGCTCTATACTGATTTGCATCTGTAGAGATGGCAGAGTTGGAAAACAACTAGAAGAAAATGTTGTATTAGGGTCTCTTATGGCTGAATGTGTCATTGTATAGAGCCCTATCTTGTTTGAAAAGAAGAAAGACAAATTGATGCATATGTGCATTGACTATTGAGAATCTTATATTCTCGAAACCAGATCGAAAATAAGGTACGATTGTACCAGATATTGGAGTTACTTCACTGAGCTAAGTGATTTGTAAAATTCTCCAAGTATAAAATTGAGTGGGTAGAAAGACCACAGGTATCTTGTAAAGGTTTGGAATAAACCTTATGTGAAGCTCCGATGTTAGCATTATCGCTAAGCAGATAAATTGGATTATAGAAATGCATTCAGAATTGACTGTAGATGCATGTTGTTGCAGTAACAACTATGATTTTGGTATTAAGCTTTAGAGACACTATGTATATAGTGTAAAGCTTATTGTTTATACGGATCATAAAGTTTGAAACACTTAATTGATCAAAAAGAAGCTAAATATGAGATAGCAAAGATAGATGGGTTACTTAAAGATTTCGGTTATGAAATCTTGTACCATCTCGGAAAGGCGGAGGTGATTATAGATGCCTTGAATTAGAAAGAGTATCTTTTGAAAGATACAACCACATGCGTGAGTGTGGCGAATTGATTACCTGAGTTGATTCGGGTAGCACAGAAAGAAGTGTGCAAGTCTGAAAACGTGAAAAGTTAATAAGTGATTAGCTGCTGAAAGAAGCTAGTTAGAAACTCACGGCGATTAATGTGAGTTCCAAAGCAAAATGAAATATGGGATTTACCCTTAAAAGATGTATATTGGGGTAGATATGTAAAATGCCCGGGGCAGTACCAAACTGTGTAGGATGATATAACCTATGTATTGGTGGCCGGGACTAAAGAAAGACATTGAAAGACATGTGAAAAGTGTTTGACTTATGTGAAAGTAAAGCCAAACCATTAGAAACATACGGAAAATTTAGCCGTTGTCGGTCCCAAAGAAGGAATGGGACGAAAATATTATAGACTTTATAATAAGGTCTTGGCAAGTACCGCATGGGCATGACACCATATGAGTAATTGCAGGTTGATTGATGAAATCAGTGTAGACTTATACTGACTAAGGAAGAAATTAAGAGCGGAAAGTAATGAAAAACTACATAGAAAAAGAAGATTGTTGACGTGCACTACAGGTGTCAACTGTATCGGATCAAAATACTAGAATTATTTGCTGAATTTGGCATTAATTCCTAGAATTAATAGTTCAAAAGTACTAGTAAGTACTGTATAGGAATTTCAGAATTGATAGACGAGGCGAGAAAATGATGCAGACTCTTGAAGATATGCTTGAAATTTGCATAACAGACCTTGGTGAAAGATGAGAAGATCGCCTATCTTTGGTAGAAACCGTAGATAATAATAGTTTTCGAACCGGCATTCAAATGACTCGTATAATGCATAGTATGGAGTGTCGTGTTGCATGCAGACTTATTAGACTGAAGTTGGGGAGAAGCCGTTGGCTGGACCCGAGATTTTACTTTAAACAGAAGAAAAGATTAGGCAAATTCGAGAAAATTCGGAAACAGACAAAAATCGACAAAAGTAGTATGCGGATTGCCGAGTAAAACCGTTGAAATTCCAAATAGGGAAAGATGACAGTGCTCAAAATATCCCTTGGAAAGACTAAAAATCTGCTTGGGACGAAAAGAAAATCAAGTCCTTATTTATTGGACTTTTCCATATGTTCCAAAGAGTAAGAATTGGGGTGTACCGATTGAAGTTTCTTGATGAACTTCAAGATATTTATAAAGTTTTCTATGGGTCTCATGGTTCTGAGAACATAGATTGATAAATTTCAATGAATACCTCATTTTGAAATTGAGGTAGATGAGGAGTTATGGTACCCGGGATAACCGGAGGAGTGTTCGATGAACAGATATATAACTGCGAAATATGAAGATTTGTATGGTTAAAGTGCTTTGGCAATACCATAGAGGTTTCCATATGATATGGGAGACCGAAATTGTAACGATATAGAATTACCCTCGTTTGTTTATATGATTTCGGGGACGAAATCTTTTGAAGGAGGGGAGAATTTGTAACGCCAAGACACTCTTTTTATGTAAATATAATAAAAAGGGTAAATTGGTCATTTTACCTTAGAAGGGTAAATTGGTCTTTTGGACAGAAAAGAATTTGGTTTGAAATAATATTTTGAGTTTTGGACTTAAAATGTTATAAAAAACTGAAATTGGTCGTTTTACCGCAAAAGGGTATTTTGGTCATTTGACCATGTGAAAGACCAATTATGTAAAAATGTTGTTGGTTGTGGCAAAAATGTAAGAAATGAAAGTTTTATTGTCATAAAACTTGATTGTTGTGATCAAAGTTCAAGAAAATGAACTTTAAGACTAAAAATGTAAAAATTGGATGTATAAATAAGAGAGTTGACTCTCTCTTTGACTAGCCATTTGTGCAGCAACGGAAGGAGCAAGGAAGATGCGATTTCTGCAGGAAATCATGGAATTGAAGTAAGGAATTGGAATCATAGCTTGGAATTGGTGATTCCTATGTTAATCAAGGTAAGTAAACTTGATTTTAACCAAGTTCTTGAAGTGTTCTTGATTTGGTTTTATAGAAACTGAAATTTGTAAATTTCAGTTATGATTATGTAGTTTAAATGGTTTAATGCTTCCATTAAGTCATGCTAAAAGGACTTAATTCAAGAAAATGGAAGTAGATTGCTATTTGTGATGAATTTGAAGTTTTGGGGTTTTGGAACTAAGAACCCTAATTCTTCATTTTGATTGATTTAGTTGTTTTGAATGGTTGAAAACCTTGTTTTAATATAAGGTTTTAGCCTAGAAACAAACCCCAAACGATTAAGGACTGGATTGAGGACTTAATGGGCCAAAACTGCGAGCTACAGTGCACAAATCGCGACTGGCCAGGAAACCTGCACTGGCGCCAGGCGCAGTGCGCCCAGGAGCCAGGCGGGGTGCGCCCAGGCGCAGTGCGCCCTGTCCTAAGCGCAGTGCGCCTCCAAGCAGGGCCAGGCAGGGGATCAAAAATGCTAACTTTTGTTTGGCTTGTCCGATTTAGCTCAAACTTGAACCGTAGACTCGTTATGGTCTGAAAAGTTTGGGAAAATTTTTATATTAAGTTTTCGACCCCTCGGGGGCACTGTAGATCGATTCGAATGCCTCGGTGAATAGTAAAATTCACATAAAGATAGTAAATGTAAAGTTTATTATCTAGGCATTGTTTATAATGATATAATAATAGACTCTTACGTATTAGAGTCAATTTAGATGATTATTAACCTATTATCATTTGGTATATAAATGAATATATAGGTATGGGACAAAATGGTTGTGGTGCACGCAAAGGCAAGAAACAACCGAGATTTAAACGCGGCTAGTATTCAGGTGAGTAATCTCACTGATATCATATGTGATATATGATGATTGAATTGTTACAGGTTGAAACAGCTTCGAGGGATGAAAACGACAAGTGTAAAAATATATGTAAAAGACAAGACCAGATAAGCCGTGAGTCATTGCGATGACAAGAACGGAGCTGTGAGTCAATACATATATATATACACTATGATATGACAAGACCAGATAAGCTGTGAGTCTGTTATAGACAAGAACGGAGCTGTGAGTCAATATATCTATCTAAACTTATATAGACAAGACCGGATAAGCCGTGAGTCTAGGCAACAGCGGGCTAACCCGTGAGCCATAGTTTATTTTGATGAGTCAAACTTATATAGACAAGACCGGATAAGCCGTGAGTCTAGGCAACAGCGGGCTAGCCCGTGAGCCAAGGCAACAGCGGGCTAACCCGTGAGCCATATTTGATTTTGTATGGTATGATATTCTGGTGCGGCCTATACGGCTATGATTCTGGATGTTATATCCAACTGGTTCGGCCTATATGGCTATGATATTGTTACAGGTACATGGTGCGGCCTTTTGGCTATGATATCGGGTTATTAAACCCAGCTGGTGCGGCCTGCGGGCTATGATTTATATATTGATAATGTCTTGATGCATCTTATATAGCTATGACACACGGTGCGGCTGAAATAGCCATGAAATACGATGCGGTCAATTATGACTAAGAAATATGGGACAGAAATGTATGCAAATAACAACTCGTGAGACTATGCAATAGGATGTGCAAATCCTAAGACATATACGGTTAGCCAGAATGGCTAGGAATTTGGAACCAATATCTAGACAGAGATATACGGTTAATAGTTTTATCATATATAGGAAAATTATATATGAATGTATTCTTATACGTGTTATTTGCAGATACGATTACTCACTGAGCTTTGTAGCTCATACCGTTTGTTAAATGTCCCTGCAGGTTAGCATAACCCTGGTAAGAGTAAAGTTAAAGTCCGTGACTCAAGAGGTGGACTTGTAGATGCTGTCAGTAGTAGCCCGACTTAAAAGGAGATTTGGTATTTTATACTCTCCTTGATACACTTGTACCCGTTTTTATTAAGATATACCCCTTTGTTTATGGTTTTAAGTACTGAAACCTCCGTTAAAAATAAAAAAATTTAAGGGGTGTTTTATTTTAAAAGCCGGGTGTTACAAAAACCGAACCTTGTTGGACATGGTTTGTTCCATGATGAATCGAGCTTCACTTCCAATCCATTTCTGGGGGTATGCCTTAGAGACTGCCGCCCATATCCTTAACCTTGTCCCAACCAAGAAGGTTGCTGAAACACCTCACGAGATGTGGACGGGGAAAGTTCCCTCGTTGGCACACATCAAAGTCTGGGGTTGTGAGGCTTTCGTGAGACGAAAGACTCAAGACAAACTCGCAGAAAGAAGTGAGAGGTGTTATTTCATCGGATACACAAAACAATCATTTGGATACTTGTTCTACAGACCAAGCAAGGACGTGGTCTTTGTAGCTAGACGAGGAGTCTTTCGAGAGAGAGAACTCATTTCCAAAGAGGACAGTAGGAGTACAATCGATCTCGAAGAAATTCAGGAGACGCCCGATGAAACAACCTTAGGAGAAACTAGCCACCAACATGAGGAAGAGGTTCCTGTTGGACCGACTGACATCTTATTGCCCCTTAGGCGTTCGGGTAGAGTTAGCATGCCACCCGAGTTTTATGGTTTCCATATAACTACGGATGGTGATACGTTTGTCAGTGATCGTACACTAACAAATTTGGATGAACCAGCTAACTTTCGCGAAGTAGTGGCGGGCCCCGAGTCTGCTAAATGGAAAGAGGAAATGGACAGTAAGATTAAGTCCATGTATGACAATCAAGTTTGGAACTTGGTTGACAATGTGTCGGGTTGTAAGACAGTCGGGTGCAAGTGGATCTTCAAGAAGAAGACCGACATGGATGGTAAAGTACACACTTATAAAGCTCGGCTGGTTGCGAAGGGATTCACCCAAACCCCGGGGGTTGATTATGATGAAACCTTCTCACCAGTAGCCAAGATTAAGTCAATTAGGATAATGCTTGCCATAGCTACATTTCATGATTATGAAATTTGGCAGATGGATGTTAAAATGTTGGGGTACAAAGCCCTACATGGATTGATGTTTGGTGGGCTTAGATGGCCCATTATGATGGGCCTTGCCCTAGTTGTAGCTCTTACCTATATATTGTCATGTTTATGTCATTTGTTAGGTAGAGCTCACAATGTGAGGTGTTGGTGCTTTATGCAATAACCTTGTACACTCTCACATGTTTGATTATTTGAATATTAATCATTCGGCACTTTGGATATTTGATTCGATCTTCACGTTATTATTATTCCGCATATGTCAAATCCGACTTAACAATTGGTATCAGAGCTGTACCTTGAAGATCTTGCGATTATTTCAAGGGAACGATCTCGATTTGACAACTTTTGAAGATTGATTCAAGTTTCAATGATTGCTGGTGAGTCTCTCATGAATTTTTGGATTCATTTATCTTTTTGGGTTATTGTTCATTTTGTTCTTGGTGTTCATCATAGTGTTCATGTTAATGTTCATCATCAAGATTTTATTTTTGAAAGAGTTGGCTCATCCTTTCTTTTACATATTATTTTGATTGTTGGATGTTCATGTTTATATCAAATTTGTTCATCTACTGTTCACAGTCCATTTGAGCATAAATCTTTAGATCTAGATCTGAACGAAACACTATTTACCCACTCTTCGTTATCCATTCTTATGTCCAATTTTGATCTTATATAATCTGTTCCTGTTTCATAGCTTCAATTGATTCAATACGATTTGTTGAGTCTCACGTTTCCTCTCGAAAGTAGATTCTACATTCCGTTATTTGACAATGGATTTGATTCATAGATCTAAAATTGCTTTTTCGTGTTCCGTTATTTATTTTTCTATATTCAGACCTAAATTCGATTGGTAAACTCCGTAAAATTCATTAATCGATCGATGCTCATCTTCATTTCTTTCAAACTCTTCTCGTTAAAGGCTCAATTAATCAAGAATCTCGATGAAAAATCCTCATGATTTTTCCCCTTATCCCCTTGATGTTTGAGGAATCCTGTGTACAAAGAATTGAGATATATAAGATGCTTGGACTCAAATGTCGATGAAAGAAAATATGAAGCAATGTGATTACTATGAAAAGTTACGGAATCGTGAATCATTCTGAGTCGAGATCTGTAGTTGTAATTCATTACCTTGTTACGATTTCAGAATCGTGAATCGATTGTCTAATGGGATTTTGATAATGATTACCTGGGTAAATGTTGGATAAGACTCGGTGATGTTCTTGACTGACTGAAACAAATCTTGACAAACTCCATTCGATTTTCAACTAGTGTGAGATGTTTTTGAATCTAGATTCGAATGGGTGAGATGTTTGCGGCTTGCTGCTATCGATTGAGAATGAGAACGACTGTAAAAGATCAAATCGAATGAAGATTGGGTATTCTTGAAACTCTTGACCTTGACATTAAAAATTTGACGTAAACTCACCAGATCTTCATACGGTTTGTGCTCTCTTGAAAAGATTTTTGTTGACTTTGACTGAATTCGGAGCATATGTGACTTTTGTTGATGGCTTCGGAACTTGGATTGGGTTTAAATCGGAACAAAGGAATCGAGATGTTGAGATGGCTTCGGAGATGAACATAAAATCAGAGCGCTGTTGCCATCAGTGGTTGTTGGTGACTTCCTTCGGTGGTCAGAACAGTTGAAGACAATTCCGAAGGGTAATGGCTACCTTGCCATCGGATCGATGGAGAAGAATGATGAAAAGGACTAGTATGGTGAATCATATGGTGATGTTTAAAAGGCGATGAATTCTAACAACGAAGGGTTGAATGACTTCGGAACCGATGAAGAAGGAGAAAGACGGAACAGTGACACCGAAGGGGTGACTGCCTTCGGTGGTCTGTGGCGTTGATTGAGTGGCCGGTGGAGGTATGAAATGGCTCCGAAGAGTTGGAACTCTTCGGTGGTCTGCGGCGTTGATTGGGAAACCGGGTGCCTTCGGTGGTACAATCGTTGAAACTCTTCGGAACGAAGAGACGAAAATGGAGAAAAATGGAACATTGACTCCGAAGGGTAAAGATGACTGGTTGATTGGAGATAAGCTCACTGTGAACTGAATCTTTTGGGTTTGAATCCGAAAAGAAAACAACAATAGCCACCGTGATGTGCTTTGATCTTTGTTTGGGGTTTCTGATCGGAGGCTTCAGTCGATCGAGAAGAAGGAAGATTGATTGCAGATCGGAAAAGAAAACGGCACAGCTCAATTTGGTGTGATCTGAGTAGAAATCGGAAGGGAGAAGACGAAGTAACAGTGATAAACAAAACCCAAAGGTTGATCTGCTGCCTTCAGATTGTGATTGCTTCACGTGTTTGAGCCGATGGAGAACAAAATTACAGACGAGAGGGATGTCGATACGAGTATAATGAGGAAGACGGTGTCGTGTTGACTATGTAGTCAACCTAACTTAAACGCTGATTCCATCCCTTCGGAACGGACCCTAGCCCAACTTGAACCTCTTCCTATCCAGCCCACAATAAACCATCCGAACCCAACACCTAAACAAACTCTATGACAGCCCAACAAAGAAAAATTCATCCAAACCAAATTTAAAAAAAAAAAAAAAAAAAAAAAAAAAAAAAACCATTTAACCCAATTTGAAAACAAATTCAGCCCAACACATTGAAAACCAAAGTAGAAAACCAAAGTAGAAAACCAACAAAATTTTTCAAACAACCCGATGCATTTTTCGAGAGGGAGTATTTGATTGATTTTTGCGGATCGAGCGCGTCTCTTGACCACACAGTTTTATGATCTCATTGATCATAAAAAGGGGGAGATTGTTATTGGTCATTCGGGAAAATTGTCAAAGAATATTATTCACGCCATTACTTGATTCGCTTCCTATGCCACGTCATCCATTCCGATCTTTGAGAGGGAGATTGTTGGGGTACAAAACCCTACATGGATTGATGTTTGGTGGGCTTAGATGGCCCATTATGATGGGCCTTGCCCTAGTTATAGCTCTTACCTATATATAGTCATGTTTATGTCATTTGTTAGGTAGAGCTCACAATGTGAGGTGTTTATGCTTTATGCAATAACCTTGTACACTCTCACATGTTTGATTATATTTGAATATTAATCATTCGGCACTTTAGATATTTGTTTCGATCTTCATGTTATTATTATTCCGCATACGTCAAATTCGATTTAACATAAAACCGCTTTCCTCAACGGGAAGTTGACTAAGGATGTTTACATGAATCAACCAGAGGGTTTTGAAGACACAAAGCATCCTGATAAAGTGTGTAAGCATGAGAGATCAATCTACGGATTGAAACAAGCTTCTCGCAGCTAGAATCTTTGTTTCCATGAGAAAGTCAAAGAGTTTGGTTTCTCTAGAAGTGAAGATGAGTCCTGTGTATATGTCAAGGCTAGTAGGAGTATAGTCACTTTTCTGGTGCTGTATGTTGATGGCATACTGCTCATGGGAAATGACGTTCCGACCTTGCAAGACGTCAAGTCTTGGCTCGGGAAGTGTTTTGCCATGAAGGACCTTGGAGAAGCTGCTTATATTCTCGGGATAAGGATACTGAGAGATAGAAAGAGAAGGTTAGTAGGCCTGAATCAGTGTACATACTTGGAAAAGGTACTAAAGATGTTTAGTATGGAAAATTCCAAGAAGGGAGAGCTACCTATCCAAAGTATGCCAAATTGAGTAAGACTCAAAGTCCGAGTACCGATGAGGAAATAGCTGAGATGAGTCGGGTACCTTATGCTTCGGCAGTAGGGTCGATCATGTATGCTATGACATATACTCGCCCCGACGTATCCATTGCATTGAGCATGGTGAGTCGGTACCAGGGGAATCCTGGTAGAGCGCACTGGATAGCGGTTAAGAACATACTCAAGTATCTACGAAGGACAAAGAACATGCTGTTAGTCCTTGGTGGTAGTGATGACTTAAAAGTGAGTGGATATACAGACGCCAGTTTCCAGACAGATAGAGACAGTGGTCGATCTCAGTCGGGCTGGGTATTCCTTCTAAACGGGGGAGCGGTCACTTGGAAAAGTTCCAAGCAAGAAATGCTGGCTGATTCAACGTGCGACTCAGAGTACATTGCAGCGAGTGAAGCGTCTAAGGAAGCAGATTGGCTGAAGAACTTTATCGGTGACCTTGGAGTTGTCCCGAGCATTTAGGAGCCGAAGGAACTATTCTGCGATAATGAAGGAGCAGTCGCTTTGACAAAGGAACCGTGAGATCATGAAAAGTCCAGGCATATCGACAGAAAGTACCACTACATTCGACATCGGGTAGAAGAAGGTCACCTCTTGGTTAAGAGGGTATCATCAGAAGACAATCCTGCAGATCCTTTGATTAAGGCACTGAGTAGGATCAAGCACAATCAGCATGCTCGGAGCATTGGACTGAAGGATGATATTAGTTTTAGCAATTAGATAGGTTTTGAAACTTGTAACAGTATAAATGTAATTGACTTTGTGATTTTATAATAGAGATTTATAAATGAGTATTGTTTACTACCTTTGTCAATTATTTATTATTGTGTTTCAATTTTTGCATGTTTAAATTTCCTGAGTAATTAGATTATTCAAAGTTCCACAGTCGATCATACTGTTAGGGAGTAAGTATGAACGAAGAATGTCATGAAACGGTTGTAGATTGTCTAAGGAGTTAGACATTGCAGTAAGACTGCCACAACGTTCATGAGTACTTACAAAATAGAGATTTGAGTATTGGATAAACCCGCACTTAACAGATTACTTCATTGATTACATCACGAGCAATGTTAAGACGATAATATCCTTTGATCTTTAAGTGGAGAGATATGATCTGTAATTTACGAGGCAGTTGCTCATTGATAATGCGAAAACGCACCGGTAACTCGATGTTATAAAACGCATTGTTGTGAGTATTCTGACTGGTAA
The DNA here is from genome assembly GCA_023525715.1 of Cichorium intybus. Lineage (NCBI taxonomy): Eukaryota > Viridiplantae > Streptophyta > Magnoliopsida > Asterales > Asteraceae > Cichorium > Cichorium intybus. The sequence goes on along the minus strand of CM042010.1, from coordinate 97,277,423 downwards.
AAGGTATATATATTATTCAAAACTTATCTATCCCCTGACCCGATGGGAAACAGATATCTGTAGGCCTCTCGGTGATTTTTAAGTTGACTGAAAATGTTGGCCAACCAGGACTAAATTGATGTGTTCAATTAGCAGTCTTAATGTCATAAGAAAATCGGAAATCGAGAAACAGAGTGTCAGACCAAGATTGATCTTAATCCATGTCTTGAGTCTGAAAATATATTGTTGGACGGAGGATCATCTGATCATTTATTTTTGGACAGAACTGATTGGGTCAGAGTTCAGGAATAGTCTCTGGGAAACTGAAATTAATCAGAAGGTAAATGGACAATTAAAGTCATAGACTTATCCAAGTGGGAGACTGTTGGATTAGGTGTCTAAGCCATGACTGTAAATTGTATTTATCTTGTTAATTGAAGCAAAGTCCATTTGGGTTGCCCTCATAGCTGGAGTATTGATGTAGAGTTCAGTAGACAGAGAGGTTGATTTATTAATTGTTTAATAAATCAATAGAAATAAAATAAATAGTTTGTTAATATATTTATGTGTTAATATATTAATTAGAAACTATATTAGTTAATTAGAATTTAATCTAGAATTAATTGGATTTGATTTAGTGATTAAATTAATTAATTAAAAGTGCAGGGACTGGTTTGTATTTATTCAATAGTTGAATAACTGGCAAGCTAGTGGCCAGGGGCCAAGTTGGCACCAATATGGAGGCTACTCCATAGTTGGCAAAAACCCTAATTATGGTTTAGAAGCCTTGGTCCAAATGGTCAACAGGCTTGCCCATTAAGGATGCTCCTCTAGGGTTTTAGCTGTAACCCTTGGAGGCTATAAAAGGAACCTCCTGGCTCCCCATTTTCTGCGCCAACTTCATACTCTCCAGAGACTCTGCTGTTTTCTCTCCTCCATAGCTTCGGTGTGACTGCATTTGAGGCAGGATCTTTTTGCTGCTAGCTTCAAGAACAAGATTCAAAGGTTGGAAATTCTTGTTTTAATATTTAGAAATAAATGTTGGCCTTTAGGTTTTTATTATATATTCATTTTAGAAAAACATAGATCTCTTTTAGGGTTGCATGTAAACTTAGGAATTTCTAGTTCATAGTTTGTACAAAACCCTTCCGTTTGGTCGAAAGTTTCTTTTGGGACTACTGAAGTAACATGATTCAGAATGAGCTGGTAAGGCCAGGGTCGGCGCTGGAATTTGGTTGGATTGGTACAAGTGTTGAGGAGCAGGAGCTGGAGTATGATTTTGAGGTGGTTGGTAATAAGTAGGATAGGTGATCTGTGGTGCTGATGGGTGAGAAGACAAAACTGGTTTCGGTTGATATGAACACTGACTTATCTCTTGTGGTACACTTTGGTGGTTGGTAGAAATGTAAGTTGGGTTTGCAACAGACTGTTGGTACTGTACTAGTTGTTGCGGAGAGTTGCCCAACACTGGAAGCTGGCGCTCGACTACCAGGGCCAAAGGTCCACCCAGTTGAGATTGATTGCATTTCACATTGTTCTCCTGACCTAGCAAGTTATTATATAAGCGATATATATTGAAGGTTTTCAGTTTCTCGGAGTCTTGTAGGATCATTTTCACCATCATCCTATCTCGTCCCAGACCTTCAAGAAATCTGAGATTAATTTCCTAATTGGTTGTTACTGCTCCTGCACTCAGGAGAGAAATAACAATAAGGGAGAAACGGGTGAATGAGTCGGTTAGAGTTTCCCCAGGAAGAGATGAGAACTGATTATATTCAGTGAGACTTGTTGTCAGCTTCTTTTCTTTCCCCTCTTCTGTACCTTGGAACATGTTTTACAACAGAACCTATATCTGCTGGGCAGTGGTACAGTTTTGAATAAGATCAAATAATTCGGGGGAAATGCCACAAAAGATTTCAGTGAACGCAATCTGGTCATTGTCCATCTTTTCTATATCAAGAGGTGTCGGTCTGGGTTGAGGAGCTCCTCCAAGGGCACCTTCAGCAGTGTCAGCCCTGGGGATAAGAATCGGAACATGAGGTCCCTCCTCAATAGATCTCCAAACATCCTTGCTTACATATGTGTTTCCCAACCATTGTATTCCGTAGGAATAAGTATTGGAGCTCTGGTGGAGCTTCCAACACTGTTGGCAACATTTAAAGAGTAGTTCATTTGCATTTTGAAAGTCTTTGCAAGAACTTGTTTGAGAAAGTTGTGTTCAGAAACTTGAGCTTTGCAGCATACAACGGTTTGTAGTGAGTCCAAAGGTTGTCACTAAAGCCAAAGCTTAAGCGAACTGAGCACGATGAACCTTACAAACAGCCATGATGGCTTTGATACCAATTGTTGAAAATAAGACTAAGTAATAAGATGTCGAAATGAAGGACAAGTCCGAATACTTGAAGAATTACTTAGACAGATCGAGCTCAACAATAAATGCAAACAGTTTATAAGGCGGAATGAGTAAGACTTGAAGATTAAAGTGCAAGAATTAGATGTAAGAAAGTAAGAAGATAAGCATAAATAAGAAGAACAAGGATTGATGGAATGAGAGAGATTTTATATCATATGAAGACAGTTACAGATCAATTCTCGAAACCATGAAGATAAAAGCTGGTGGAACTCTCCTTTTATAGTGCAATAAGAGTTCCCAGCAGACAAAGACCTAAGGGTGGAATGAACTACAGACCAGTTCATTTCGTATTACACTAAGGATATTAATACAAGATCAGACTAGACTGCCTAAGTTGATTGTTCTCTATCTAATAGTACATGTGCCAATGCAACTTTGGGGAACATGATTGGACAGGTCTGGTTGTACTTTATAAACGGATATTCTTATATTTTTCTTAATCTTCATTTATCTTGATCTCTTATCTTGATCTGAACAGTTCTGATTGATATCGAAGATTAGTGATAATCTTTGGTATGGGAGTTGCTGAACTTGAATCTTCTGATGTCACTTGAGTTCTGAATCACAAATCTTCTGTACCGAAATCCAAGAGTGAATTTTGATGTCTTTATAACTTGACTTCTGAACTGAGGTACTTCTGAACATGGACTTCTGAACTAGTAACACATTCCGAAATCCAAGAGTGGATTTCGGTATAACGAATTTCGGATCCAAATGGTTATAATAAATACAAGTATAGAAGTGAAAGTATGTTCATTCATAACCGGAGAATATTCAGAAGTTACATGGGAACATACAACAAAAGATAAATAGTTTAAGAAATATTACAACCGAAAACTCCGAGTTGGTCAACGACTCAACTAACAAAGTATTTATGAATTGAAGGAACCTTTACCACAAATGTTTGTTTCATCCGAATGGGTGACATGTGCTTGGGCTATGAAACCTGATGGAAAAAAGATAAAAAACAATCATAGATGAAAGAATTTTTTAGCCTAGTGTGGTTTATTCCATTAAAATCACAATGCCACTTGTTGAATTTTTAGGATTGTTGATGGAGAGCAGACACCATCAATGGGATTTATTTATGGGGCAATGGATGAGTGGAAAGAAAAAATTGCAAAGAACTTAGATAACAACCTCTCTTCTTATAAAGAAACATGGGACATCATCGATAAAAAATGGGAGTTCCAAATGCATCGTGATTTGCATAGTGTCGCCTATTACTTAAATCCACAATGTTGATGGAGTCTCAATGTTTCCGAGCATCCGAAGATTAAACGAGGATTGTACGATTGCATGGAAAGACTCATTAAGGATCCGAGAGTTTATTTGAAGATCGATGCTCAACTTGTTGATTACAAAGAAAAAAATGGATTATTTGGATATAGAGGTTCTTTGGCGACATATCAGAATCGTCCACCCGATAACTTATTTGCTAATTTTTTTATTATAGTTTATATTTTATGTGAATTAAATAATTTTTTAATTTTTTTATAAACATGTATAGGTAAATGGTGGGGTGAATATGGAGATTAAACACCAGAACTCAAGGCCTTTGCAATAAAGATTTTGGGTCTTAGTTGTTCGGCTGTGGCTTGTGAATGTAATTGGAGTACGTTCAATCAAGTGCATACAAAGAGAAGAAACCGGTTGAACACCGATAGAATGAACAACTTGGTATACACTATGTACAATAGAAAGTTGAAGCAGAAATTCTTGAAGAATACCGAATTAAAAGAATATGATGATCCGCTAGTTGTCGAAAATATGTTGTCTGATGATGAGTGGATAGCTGACCCAAGTGATGACGAGGAGGATGACATTGATGAAGCACTTCGAGGTGACGGTGCTACTAAAGAGGAAGATGGATGGGCAATGGGATCACGTGGAGGTAGGAGGGCAATTGGGGAAGGAAGTGGAAGTTTATCATCCAGGAAACGGAAAAGTATTCAAGTGAATTTGATTGATGAGGATGACGATGTTGAAGTTAATTTGGATGGGGAAGATGACTATGAGGATGACATGTTAATAAGGGTTTAGACTTTCTGTGTCAATTCCAAAGTTTCTTAAGACTTTTGGTGTGTTTTTATGATGATTTAGAGTTTTTGTCTATTTTTTATGATTCAGACTTTTGGTGTGTGTTTTTGATGATTTAGACTTTTGGTTTTTATGGTAAGTATTTTCTTTTATAATAACATATATAATTGTTATATTTATTTTTAAATTCCACCTCGGGCTTACCCCTCGGTTCGCCTCGATGCTTACGCCTCGTGAGGTGAAAAGAAATCGCGTCGAGGCTCGATTCCCTTCTTTAAAACCATGGGTGTAACAACAATTCGTTGGTTGATAGCTGCTGAACGGACGTACAACATTCAAGATGAAAGAATAGTTTTTTTGCTGATCTATGTTGTCGGTTAAATAATCAGCAAAAGGAGGTTTACAATTGTATAATGAATGTTGTCTATGCAAATGAAGGTGGACTGTTTTTTGTGTATGGTAGTGGAGGTTCTAGCAAAACGTTCTTGTGGAAGACACTTATTTAATTCATCCGGTCAAAGGATAAGATTGTGTTCTATGTTGCTTCTTATAGAATTGCTTTGCTTTTATTGTCGGGTGGGCGTACATGACATTCAAGATTTCAGATTCCTATTGATTTTGATCAATACTCATGTTGTTCAATTGATGTGGGTTCAGATCTTGCGGAGTTGATTAATACGACAGACCTTATTATTTGGGACGAAGCAGTTTTACAACATCGTTATGCCTTTGAAGCAGTTGATAGAACGTTTCGTGACATTTGTGGGTCTACCCATGGTGATGCTTCCAATAAGGTTTTTGGGGGAAAAGGTTGTAGTTCTTGGAGGCGAATTTCATCAAATATTTCCTGCTATTCCTCATGGAAATTGGTATGATATGGAAGCTGGTGTTATTAACAGGTCATCGTCTATATGGGGTGCATGCCATGTTTTTGTATTAAAAACAAACATGCGACTGCAAGATTGTATACTTAGTAGTGATACTCTTATCGAATTGCAACTCTTTAAGAGATGGCTACTAGACATGGGAGAAGGTCGCCTTCCTACAATTGCATTGGATGATGAAGATGAACCCACATGGATCAGTATACCTGATGACCTTCTTATACCAAATGATGATAATCATATATCAGGTGTTGTATCAAGCACATATGCGGATATTGTCAATAGATTTGATGATATTGCATATTTATCAGAGCGATGCATTCTTTTCCCGACCAATAACGTAGTTGATCATATTAATGTACATGTCATTAATATGATTCCAGGTGAGATGCCGGAAATGTTAAGTGCTGATGGGATATGTGAGGGTTCTGATAAACATGAGGATTTTCATATTATGTATACTAATGAGTTTCTTAACACGTTGCGGTTTTCAGATATGCCAAACCATATACTATACTTAAAGGTTGGTGTGCCTATTATATTGCTATGTAACTTGAATTTGGATAGAGGGTTGTGTAATGGTACTCGGTTGGTTGTCACTCAAATCAGTCGTCGGGTTATTAAAGGTGTTATCATTACTTGTACTCACATTAGGGAAAAGCACTTATTGGGAGGATTGCTATGACTCTAACTGATTCATCTTGGCCATTTTTGTTCACGAGACGACAGTTTCTCACAAGGTCAGCTTTATGTTGCAGCGTCCCATGTAACTTCTCGCGGTGGACTTCGGTTTTACATTGACAACAATTGCTACTGTGATAATAACTTAACAAAAAATATGGTTTACAAAGAAGTTTTATATATATTGCCATGATATACAAACGATTTCATGGGAGGTTAGTGTGACCAGTACCATCTGTGTCAGCTTGTGACTGTGCTTGTACGATAGCTCCGATTAGTGGTGTCATCTTATGGTCAAAGCATGAGCGCCTTACTAGTCAAGTGCCATATGAGCCTTTCACCTTATTGAGTCCCTCAGACAGTGTTATCAGCGTGTCCATCCACGTATACGTATTCATTCATTGCGTTCAACAAGTTTCGTCAGCTTGTGATCAGTTCACGTGCGACTCCTTCGCTGCGTACCTTCATCCCGTGCTGAGTAAAACTTCGTGTGCTTCGATAAGTTCCCGTAGCCTTTCCATCATCAACAGCGTGTGCTGACACTGATACTACTTTGTGCCTACGTGTTAGCAGTTCTTAGTTTTCAGAAATTTCCCGTAGGAAATGTGTTTGTGGCGTGCCAGTTATTGTCTATCCCCTTACTCACACGTTCTCATTTGAATTTGCAGTTTTCTTTTGTGGGAAACGTTGTGTATCATGACAGTTATGTTGATGGTTATGGGATATCACCTTAAATATTCTCTATTTGTGCATATTATTTGGACGTAAGTTTTGTTATATTTTTTTTATTCTATACATGATGAAAGACCTTGTACAGATGTCTAATAATTTAAAAAGGGAGGCGGGTTTCAATGCGAATATGATGATACAAATTATGTCCAGGTGTTGTTTAAGGACATATGTTGTGTTGTCGCCAAATATTCTAAGTAAGTGCGGAAAGTAAGATTGCGGAAAGTAAAGTTCTGAAACTGGGAAGTTTCGGAAGAGGACAAGTCCGAAGACTTGAGTTGATTTGCGGAATGTAATGAGTACAGAAAAGATCAACAGCTCAACAATACATAAAGTAAATTAACTGTTCGATAATAAGAAATGTAAAGACAGGAAATTTGAGATGCTGGAAATATAAAGACCGAAGGAAATGCAGATAAGAATCAGAGAGTTGATGGAATGAGAGATTATATTGATAATTGTAAAAGTGTTACACAAAGTCTCAAAAACTCATGAGGACTGAAGATGGACATGGTCTTCCTTTTATAGGATAAGGGAAGACCTTCGGATAAAGACCTATGGACTGAAGAGTAGACAACACATCTCTCTTCAGTTAGACAAGAAGGATAAAACTAATATAATAATACAATGTTAGACTAGGGTGGCTTATCTAGAATAAAATAATATACTAAGTACAACCGACATGCTTCTAAAAGGCCACGCCTGATCTAGTCTAATCATATCCTATACGTTGAAGTGCTTATCCTTTGCGTTATCTTCAAGATGATCTTCAGATCTTCAGTCTTTTTTGTTGAATGATTAAGTATGCCAGTTCTTATAAGTTGATCATATTGATAATCCGAAATCCTGAGAGGATTTCGGAGTCCTAGCATTTCTGAATCAGAGTATCTTAGCAATATGATCTTTGTTGGTCTTGAATGGTCTTCTAAGTTAGTTCGGAGTATAGACTTCCGAACTATGTCTTCCGAGAAGTGTACCTTTTGATCTAGATATTGATTTAATTTGGTGTTCCGAAATCCAAGACTAGATTTCGGATGTCTATAAGATTATCAGAACACAACTCATCAAAGACAATAATTATAGATATAAAGCACATTCAAGAATCACATTCAAGACATAACTATTTGTTCATTACTTAAAGCATTCATACAAAATACTTGTCTTTCATTCCATCAAAACAAAGAGATTAAAACTACTATCAAACACATCAAACAACGAGTTGGTCAACGATCTAACTTTAGCACTAACATGTTGCGATTCGTTCTGCAAGTAAATAGATGCATCAATTATTACTCCTATGTTGTCGAACTGCATAAGGAATGTACATTGATGTTTTCTGGTTTGATTATCCAATTCAGCCGATGTTGGTCCTTGATAAATCAGATCTTTTCACCGTCCATGTACTCAATGTTCACTGACCTCGATTTATTTCTACCACCAGTGTCTACAATTGTAGCTTCATCCGAACAAGGAATCTTGGTCCTAGAATGCGATAAAGATCTTTTATTTGGGAAATATTTCCTACTACGTTTGTAAACCATCAACAGGCCGGTTCAATGAGATTTCGCGTTCAAAAACTCGGTACTTTACTCTCATTTGTGCTATTATGTTTATTGGTGGATATCCTTGGTGTTATAAGATAATACGATTGTCATTCCCTAGGATAAGGTACATCACTGTTAGATAGTGGCAATATTTTGAAGGTCGATACATATATTGATGATTGGGTAATTGTTGATTGACCCTGGTGACTTTCTGTTGGTGTGTTGTATAGTTCAAAAAAATTGTTGAAGCAGCATGCGAAGCTATTATATGCATCTTAGTATTTTGATGATCAATAGGATGCAGGATGCTTGGGTGTTGACAGTTGAGGGTTTATGGATGCAGTTTACTTATCATGGTGATTTCCATGTGGAGACTTTCTCTAATGCTTTGTATGTTGTAAGTACTCATGAATCATATCAAGTGTTTCCAGTTGAGTCTGATTTTGAACCAGTCAACTTGACGGACAGATGATGTTTTGTCCGACATTTAGTATTTCTACTATTAGAAACATTTATGACATTGTCTTTTCAATATCATTTGGTCTTTATATTATGTTGTTTATAAATTTGTTTATATGCTTCGATGTTTGTAGCTAATTTGTGTTTGTTGGTGGTCTTTTGAAGAGTGTTTACAAAAGTTCCCATGCTTGCAATTGTGGTTTTTATTTGTACATTATGTAATGTTCCAAACCACATGCAAACCTATTTTATAGAAGTTTTTTTTGACTATTCTAAACATACTGTAGTTATAGTAAAAAAATTGCAACTATAATCCTATAATTGGAAATGCAAAAAATGTTTGTGTCGAAATCATATGATTAAGTGATTAAGTAATGTGTTGGTTATTATTAAGATGTTTTAAGATTGTGTATTGAGAAATGTATTGTGCATCCAAAATTTTACGAAGTAAAAATAAGTTAGTTTGATTAATTTCTTGATTGTAGCTATCCGGCTTATGGACGGGTAACACGCTAGTTTCTCTCTACTAATCCCATCTTATTTTTTTAATTGCCATTTTATTATCCTACGTATTTATCTAATAATAATAATAACAACAACAACAATAATAAAAATATTAACAATATATTTTACATTAATACGTTTAGGTGAACCTGGAAAGGATGGAAAGTGGGAGACTCAAATACAAACTTCTAGTTAAGAATATCTAACAAAAAGCCAAAGACCTAATGGTCCAGCAGCGGTACAGTACAGGAGGTCTCGGGTTCAATTATCACTATGGGATTAGGTGGTTTAGATGTAGAATAGGTGTAATGTAATATTTGTCGTTTCAAAAAAAATATATCTAACAAAAGACGACTGTGGCCTATCCGGATACCGGATCCACTCTAACATTCCAGAATACTCTAAATTATTATCCGTCGGTTCCAAAAAAATAACCATAAAAATGCCCATTATCTAACTTCAAATGGTAATAATATATTCAATTTGTGGGGTCTCTATGTGTCATCCCCGAAGCGGCGCATTTCTTGCATGAAAATGAGACCATGACTCCTCGCGTCTTCAACAGACCAACCATGATTATTTAAAGATTATGTATAAAGCATGTTAATTGTATGCACAATTTTTTATATGTCAATTATTGTTTCTTTAATCCATTAAACGGGTTTGTTGGATATTTTCATTTATGTTTTTTTATACGCAATTTATTTTAAGATTGAGGTTGGTTAGATTCTAACGCATGATAAATTTATTTGGAATATTTATTTTTCAAGTGATCACAATGATCGACACTACCTGTATATTTTCTTTCGTTAGACATTATAAGTATATTGTCGTTCCATTTAATTTCTTAATCATTGAAGTTTATAAGGATTATTTACTTCTTTACGGAACAATAAGAAATCGTCTTCCCTGCTTACACATTCTTCTTCGTCTCCACTTCTGTACTCAAACTATCAACACTGCATTAACCATTCATGGTGACATAAGGGGAGGGAGTCGGACTTGCAAAAATTTTGGAGGTTTAAGCCCATGGGTTAATATGGTAAAGGAGATGAAACGTTTAAAACACAGGGGCATTGATCTTTATGATTACATGGTTCGTAAACTTGGGAATGGTCAAAACACAAGTTTTTGGGGGGATAAGTGGCTAGGGGTTATGGTCTTTAAGGACTTATTTCCTAGAGTTTTTATCTTAGATAGGGACCCGATTGCTAAAGTGGTGGATAGGAGTTCTAAAGAGAAAATAGTGGAAGGACTTGTTCGCGAACCAAGACCTGGAGTTCCACAAACACAATTGAATCAATTGTGTGATCTTATTCCAGATGTTAATCTCTTGGAGGATAGGGATGGTTTTAGGTGGGATCTAGATGACGATGAGGATTTTTCGGTTTCTTCTACAAGGAAATTTCTGGATGGTATTTTGCTCCCTAGTTCTAATGTGGGTACTAGATGGAATTGTTTCATTCCCATCAAAGTTAACGTGTTAATTTGGAGAATCATGAGGGATAAAATTCCTTCAAGGCTGAACTTGAGAGATAGGGGATGGATTTACATTCGCTTCTGTGTCCAGTTTGTGATATTGCTGGGGAATCGACAGATCGTTTATTTGGCGGGTGTTCGTTAGCTTTGGATATTTGGAGAAAAATTACGACTTGGTGGGACAGCCCTTTACCCAATAGTATTACAGCTTCGTCTTTAGCGTGTTGGGCGGATGGTGTGATGTTACAAACAGATGTTAAACGAAATTTCGATGCGGTGATTGGTGTTACATTTTGGTGCTTGTGGAGTTTTCGAAATAAACTCGTGTTTGGAATGGATAAACCTCGCAAGAACGAGGTTTTCGACGATGTTCGCTCTCTTTCGTATTTTTGGATTAGAAATAGGCGTAATAATCGTAAATTAGATTGGGATTGTTGGATGTTAAATCCTAAACATGCTATGACTGTTTTGTAGTTTTGTTTCTCTCTAGCTTCTTGCTAGAGATGCTTTAGTTTTTATAAAATTCCTCTGCCGTTCTAAAAAAAACACTGCATCAACCAATGTTGTACGGAATGGTCATAGCACGAATGAACCCAAACAAGAGAATTCAATTAATTATGAAGGTCCTAAAGGTTTGGATGGAAATGATGAGAGTGAAGATAATTCTTATACACAATTATTTGCGGTTAGTGGTTTGCATCAAATACATGATGCGTGTAATAAAACAGACATTTTAATACCAAAAAACATTACAAATATATTAAAACATTACACAAGAAACAAAAAAACTCCATATGCATATTCTGTTTTACAAAGCATACCAGAAATAGGGGTCTTCAACTTCAGATATCCGAGAATCTAGATATCTGAAATCCGTCGAATATCAGAAAATTTAGCGTATTGATTTGACCCCATAAGCGGGACCACCACCCAATAGCATGTTGCCACCTAGAGAATCTCCTAATTGTTTCAGAGCAACTAGAAAGAGATTCTTTAACCAGAAAGAATTCGGTTCAGATGTAGGATACCTATCCAGAAGTTTTCGCAACTCAATCATAGATGATGGGGTTGTGATTTTTTGTATCCGAATTCGAATTTGAATTTTCGGATATCCAAAAATTCGGATTTAGGTTCGGATACTAATAAATATCCGCGATTTTTTCTTTCATTTGTAATGTTTTGAAATTTTCGACAGGAACATGAATACTACATGAACGATTAGAACATTAAATAATGTCATATTCCATTTTGGTTCTATTTATATCTAAATCAAATTAGAACATTTATATAACGACGAGAACATTAATACTATATGAATAGTACATGAATGTTTAAAGATTAAATAATGCATTTTCCAATATTCCATTTCGGTTCTATTTATATCTAAATCAAATTAGAACATTAATATAAGGACGAGAACATCAATACTATATGAACGATTGTGTAATAATTGTGCTTTGTGTTACGAAATTAGGATTCTTAATTTTGAGTTATGAAATTAGAATATTGTTTTAAAAAAATTTGGATTTGGATTTGAATTTGGATTTTAACAAGAGTTTTTATTTTGATTTATGGTTTCACGATATGTTATTGAGTTTCATCACTTTTGTTTCAAACAAAAACTTTGGGAAATAGAGATCGAAGACGGTGAAGGATAATTTGGTCATTCCAAACCAAAATTGCACAATTTATACTTTTTATCTAGCTTATCTAAGTCTTATAACATATGATATTTATGAGTGGCTAGAATTGCGTCTTCCCACCTCATAAAATTTACATAGTTTTATTTGAACTTATATATATATATATATATATATATATATATATATATATATATATATAGACTTAGAATCTTTTGAGAACCAACTTCACCCCGAGAACCCGAGAACTCCCAAACCGATTTTTTTTTCAAAAAACCGACCTCATAGGCCTCTAAAACGCACACTTTTAAGACTTTTCGAAAAAAAAATTTCCGAAAAAAACGACTTTTTTTTTTTTTAAAACTTTGCACATGTACAAAAAAAAAACTTTGCACATGTGCAAAGTTTTTTATACGTACATTTTTTTTCAAGTTTTTTTTCATGGATGTCTTTCTAACATATATTTAAGGCGTTCTGTAAAAACAATTTCAAAAAAAGTGTACGTATAAAAAAGTTTGCACATGTGCAAATTTTTTTTTTTGTACATGTGCAAAGTTTTTAAAAAAAAAAAAGTTGTTTTTTTCGGAAATTTTTTTTTCGAAAAGTCTTAAAAACGTGCGTTTTAGAGGCCTATGGGGTCGGTTTTTTGAAAAAAAAATCGGTTTGGGAGTTCTCGGGTTCTCGGGGGACTTGTGGTTCTCAAAAGATCCTAACTCTATATATATATATATATATATATATATATATATATATATATATATATATATATATATATATATATATATATATATATATATATATATCCTATCCTAATAAATAAGTAACTCAAGGCCACATGTCATCTTCTCATTGATTTTGACACATGTCATTTTCTCATAATTTTGAATTTCTTAAAAATATATATATCCTATCCTAATAAATAAGTAACTCAAAGCCACATGTCATCTTCTTATTGATTTTAACACATGTCATTTTCTCATAATTTTGAATTTCTTAAAAAAATTGTTTGAATTGAATGTATTTAATTCCAATAATTTATAACTTAAGCAATAAATTAGGAACCTAGCAATTTAATTAATGGATTCTAACAATTTAATTATCACTTAAATGAAATGACAAGAGAATGCATCATATTGTCATTTTCTTCTCATCGATGATACATATGTCAATAATTTCGGAAAGGTAGCATGATGATTAATGGATTTTTTTTCGAATGCCATAGATCTTTAATGCAGGTCCAAAAACAAACATAAAACTACATTTACGTTTAAAAATTTTATTATACTAATTTTATAATTAATATATCTTATATAGTTTACTAAGTTTGGATAACCTTTGATTTATTATGTCTATTAAAAATATAATAACTAATTTACATAATAGAATTAAAATATTTAACATAATAATAAAAAAACACGGCACACACGCGCATGCACGCACGCACCAGGGTCGGCCTTAAGGGTATTCAAAATGCATGAACGTAAAAAATTTACGTATAATATATTAGTGATGGAAAATCCATCGGTAAATCTTTACAAATTCCGTCGTTAAAAAGTTTTATTGATGGCTCATTTTTTACTATTCACTGTTATTGATCAGTTTCGTATAAATATATATTCTAAAATGAAACATGTTATATTCATAAATGAATACAAAAATTCTAAAATATTTTATGAAACGATATATTATAATAAGTACACAATATATTCTAATTGAAAACTACATATTTTAATTTTAATTGAAAACATCAACATACTAATGTCGTCGTCGCATTGCGCAGGTACACACCTAGCAGTGAAGCAATATTATTGGGTAATCGTGTTATAGAAATATAGATTATATATTGAAATAATATTGGAAATTGTACGTTTATTCCAAAAATGTCTTTGATGCCTTCAGATAGAAGAATATCTTTCAAATTTCAAAGAAAACAATTTTCATTGACTGTATGTTTTGCAATGACAATAAATAATAGTCAACGACAATCGCTATCAAATGTGTGTTTGTTTCTGAGACAACCAGTCTTCACACACGACAAGTTGTATGTTATATTTTCGAGAGTTAAAAGTAAAGATAGATTAAAAATGTTAATTTTAGACGACGGTAAACTTAGCAATAGAACAACAAATGTTGTATTCAAAGAAGTCTTTCAAAATTTGTAATTTGTTATAATTGTTCAAAGTTTATCAACATTATGTTGTAGTGTTTAATTTAATAATATATATATCCAAAAATTTCATTATATATTGTCGAGAATTTGTTATACATAATTATTAGTGTTTAGGTTTTTTTATTTAATAATTATTTTGTATCATCCCGTGTAATACACGGGTCTTACAACTAGTATATATATATATATATATATATATATATATATATATATATATATATATATATATATATATATATATATATATATATATATATATATATATATATATATATATATATATATATAACATTTCAAATTTCGGATATCCGAATTATCCCATATAGATCTATATACAACTATCTCGCTAATGAATGATTAATGTTATAATCCACGACTTAATGTGTACTTCTTTTAGTACTGTGAGACAATGTCTCATATAACTACCCAACGTGAATGTTTTATCCTAGTTCGTACTAAAATAATTTCTTTTTTATTTATAATTATCAAAATATGTCCATGATAATTATAGTGTAAATCTTTACTTGTATATGTATTGAAAACTCATTTGTATTTGCAATCATCAACATGTAACCATGATAATTATAACGTAAATCCTCACTTGTAAATGTATAGCAATCCTTTTGTAATTGTAATTATCAAAATATACTCATGATAATTATAGTACGCAATAATTATATATTTATATAATTATCTTTCATATTTTTGTCGTATCTTTGTCATTCATTCCATAAGTTATACCCATTATAATTTATATAAATGTTTTCATTGTGTTTATGTATTTAAGCCTAAAAGATGTTAAGGAGTTTGAAATATATAATTTCTTACATCTAAGGCACTAGACATACTAACAATATAGATTTAAGTTTATCAAACATCTCATGGTAAGTAGTTATTTTTGGTCATTTTACATAAGTGATGTCAACTTTTTAATTCTTGTCATTTTTTCAAAATGATGGTAATCTTTCAAAAGTGTCATTTTTCATACACTATACTTTGAAAATACTCATTTTTGTTTAAACTGCTAACTTCCATGTACAAATGTCATTTCCCATGTTTATTATGTCATTATAAGTCCAAATAGTTGTTATTACGTCAAAATAACGTTCTTTTTATAATTATGTATTTTTGATGTGAATATAATAACGACTTATTTATTTAGACCATTTTAGTTAGATAGACATTCACGTTTGATTTTTGTACAACATCATATGACCAAAGTGTTTTATGACTATTTTGGTAAAAAAATGTATTTTCATGTCTTTTATCAAAAGATCATATAGTGTACCATATTTATGACCATTTCACCAACAAAGTAAAACATTAAGTTTTGTTGGTGACAAAGGTGTGTAAAAGTCTTGCATGGTAGTTTCTTAAGCTAAATCTGTATTTTTGTTTATTTTAACATATTTTTATGCCAAACACTTTTATTGTAAGATGACCAAACATATGAACAAGTCATATTTCAAGAACAAAACACATGAACACATCATATTTCAAGAACAAAACATATACTTTAAGACTTTTATAAAATATACACGTGTGTTATATAAATATGAGTGTTTTTATAAAAAGCGGTAAAATGTTTTGCGTATTTTTATAAGTTTTGGGAGATATAACTACTAATAAATATGTTAATCATTATTAATCATAAAAATATTAGTAAACATCTATTTAGATTGATTCCCAATTCGTTAGGCGAAGATATACGCATTGAAGTGCGGTATTCTTTCGAATACGCGGTAATTGGCATTTTACCGGAAAATAATCGGGCTATGAAATTAAATACTAGACCATATTACGCTTCATAATATGTGTTCCGTTACTTTATATTTAATGTTTAAGGCACCACGTAATGTATTTTAATGTTCAATGCATGTGTACGTTTATTGTTATCTGTGATTATACTGCTGTAACTTTTACATGCGAACTCCGTTTTCGACGTTCTATATGTCGACGGATTCGTGAGCATGAACACATCGTGTTATGAATATTATTAATACCAAAATAATATTTGCGTGATTATCGAATTTCTACGCTACTGTAATTTATTATCCGTATTTATAACGTTTATCCGATAATTGATTTTAACTAGTGTATGTAGTATTATAATATTCAATAATACATTGCAAAGGTTATGAAAATTACATTTCAACATTTTGACCTAGTGTACGCTTCAGTTGACTTTTGTTGACTTCAGTTGATTTTTGTTGACCAATTTTGACGGTTGTCACATCATCCCCCGTTAAAAGAATTTCGTCCCGAAATTTAGTTTTTAGATACCGGTTCCTAGGGATTCGGGAATACCTGGGGATACATCTGTTTCATCTAGTCCTCGCATTCCCAAGTAAACTCAGATCCCCGCTTAACGTTCCAGCGGACCTTAACTATCGGAATGCGACTTTGTTTTGTTTCGTTGACTTCCTTATCCATGATCTTTACTGGCTCCTCTATAAAGTGCAAGTGTTCGTTGACTTCGATTTATCTAGAGGAATAACCAGGGTTTCGTCGTATAGACACTTCTTGAGATTCGACATGTGAAAGGTGTTGTGTACTTTGCTTAACTCCTGGGCTAACTGAAGCTTGTAGGCTACGGGACCAATTCTAGCTAGAATCTCAAAAGGTCCGATATACCTTAGGTTAAGCTTTCCCCTTTTGCCGAAACGTATCATTCCCACCCAAGGGGAGACCTTTAACATGACTCAGTCACCCACTTGGAATTCCAGGGGCTTGTGTCTTTTTTCTACATAGCTCTTCTATCGATCACGAGATGCTTTCGATAGTTCCCGTATTTGGACGATCTTTTCCGTTGTTTCTCGTATAATCTCTAGGCTGGTGAGTGTGCTGTTTGTCACTTAACCTTTAGCTAGTTGGGTATCACCAACTTTGGCCCAACACAATGGTGATCTGCACTTGCGCCCGTACAAAGCTTCGAACGGTGCGACTTTGATGTTAGTGTGATAGCTGTTGTCATAGTAGAATTCAATCAGTGGCAAGTGAACGTCCCATGCTGTGCCAAAATCTATCATGCAGGCACGAAGCATGTCTTCCAATGTGAGGATGGTTCGTTCACTATGGCCATCTGTTTGTGGATGGTAAGCTGTGGTCATATCAAGTCTGGTTCCTAAGGCCTCTTGCAGCGATTGCCAAAAGCACGAAGTAAATCGGCTGTCTCTATCCAAGATGATAGATATTGGCATACCGTGCAGTCTTACAATCTCCTTGAGGTAAATCCTTGTTAGCTTCCCTATCTTATCTATCTCCTTGATTGGTAGGAAGTGTGCGGATTTCGTCAGTCTGTCTACAGATACCCAAATGGTGTCGAGCCCACCAGTTGTCTTGGGTAATTTTGTTATGAAATCCATGGTGATCCGCTCCCACTTCCAATCATGTATCTCTGGTTGTTGTAACAAACCTGAGGGATTTTGGTATTCTACCTTGACCTTTGCATAGGTCAAGCACTTGCTTACGTAGGTGGCGATCTTGGCTTTCATGTTTGGCCACCGGTACAGCTTTTTGAAGTCTAAGTACATCTTGCTGACCCAGGATGAATGGAATACATTTTCTTGTGAGCCTCTTCCAGGACCAACTCCATGAATCTACTGAACTTTGGTGTCTAGATTCAGTCCATGAAGTATCGTGTCCCGTCCTAACTAAGTTCGAAATTCTTGTCCATTCCCCGTAGGGCTTCACTCATGACGTTTTATGGTTTCAGGGCCTCAAGCTGAGCATCCCTAATTTGAGCGGGAAGGTGCGAGTGTATGGTCATTGTTAACGTTTTTACTCGATGTCCCGAGTATTCTTTTTGGCTCAAGGCATATGCTACTACATTTGCCTTGCCCGGGTAGTAACGAGTATCACATTTATAATCGTTCAACAATTCGACCCATCTCCGTTGCCTCATGTTGAGTACTTTCTGATTGAGGATATGCTGGAGACTCTTGTGATCTGTGAAAACTATACACTTTTTCCATACAGGTAATGCCTCCATATTTTTAGTGCGAATACCACAGCTCCCAGCTCAAGGTTGTGAGTGGTGTAGTTGACCTCGTTGGTCTTGAGCTGTCTAGAGGCATTGGCAATGACTTTCTCTCTTTGCATAAGCACGCATCCCAAGCCTAGTTTCGATGCGTCACAATACACAATGAAATCTTCTATGCCTTCAATAAGAGTGAGGATCGGTGCACTACACAGCGTTTGTTTTAGTGTCTGAAAGGAAATTTCTTGTTTGTTTTCCCAGTCAAAACGAACACCTTTATGCGTTAATGCTGTGAGAGGTTTCGCTATCTTGGAGAAGTTCTTGATGATTCTTCGGTAGTAACCAGCAAGACCCAAAAATTGGCGTATCTCCTTTGGAGTTCTTGGTGGCTCCCAGTTTTCTATTGCCTTGATCTTGGATGGATCGTCATGAATCCCTTCTTGGCTAACCACGTGGCCCAAGAAGTCTACCTTTCGTATACAAAATTCGCATTTCGAGAATTTGGCGTACAACTTCTCTTTTCTTAGTAGTTCCAAGATCAATCGTAAGTGCTGACCGTTTTTCCCCTACTTCGTGAATATATCAATATGTCATCGATAAATACGATCACGAACTTGTCTAGAAACGGTCTGTATACGCGGTTCATAAGGTCCATGAACACCGCTGGAGCATTGGTCAACCCAAAAGGCATCCATAACAAATTCGTAATGACCATAACGAGTTCTAAAGGCTGTCTTCGGAATATCCTCCTTCTGTACTCTAAGTTGATGGTACCTAGATCTCAAATCGACTTTTGTAAAGTAGCTGGATCCCTGTAACTGATCGAACATGTCATCGATTATGGGAAGTGGGTATCTGTTCTTGATAGTCAACTTGTTCAATTCTCTATAGTCAATACACATTCTAAAGGATCCATCCTTCTTTTTCACGAATAAAACCGGTGCTCCCCAAGGTGAGGAGCTTGGTCTAATGAATCGCTTTTCTAGTTGTTCATGTAGTTGACTAGATAACACCTGCATCTCTGCCAGGGCTAGTATGTATGGAGACTTTGCTACTGGGGCCTCTCTCGGGATCAAGTCGATTTTGAACTCGACTTGTCATGTTGGTGGTACCCCCAGGAGATCTTCTGGAAACATATAAGGAAAGTCACGGACTTCTGGTATATCCATGATTTCCTTTACTTTCTTCTTCTCATCCACAACGTGGGCTAGGAAAGCATAGTACTTCTTGTGCAGGTACTTCTGTGCCTTCATACACGAGATGATTCGGAGATTCTTTCCTGGTTTGACGCCGTACACTATGAGGGTTTCGTTATTTGGTAAGTTGAGTCGTATCACTTTCTTATGTCACATGATATCGGCGTGATGATGGTCTAACCAATCCATGCCAACTATTACGTCGAAGCTCCTAATAGTCATTGTCATCATATTGATTTGAAAGTATCGTCGTTTAGGGTTAGGGTGCAATTTAGGTAAATTTCTTTAGTGTTCTCGGTTCTCCCGTTAGCCATTTCCACCGTGTAATTTTCGTTAAATGGTTGGGGTTTTTGTTTTAGTATTTGTTTGTATTCATGACTAACGAAGCTCCTTTCTGCACCGCTATCGAAAACTACATTTGCATAGGAGTTATTAACAAGGAACGTACCGATCACGGCGGTGGGATCTTGAATGGCTTCTCTCGTTCCCAGGGCCATAATTCTTCCTTGACCGCCTCTGCCTGGACCCTTTTCTTTTGGGCAATCTCTTTTGAAGTATCCGGTTTCACCACATCCAAAACAAGCACGACTCACACCTGAGTTGACGCTTGGTTGGTTCCCTGTACTGGAACCTTGCAGGAATGGGCTGTGTGTCCCTTTTATTTGCAGTTGTAACAAGTCAACTCGAGCAGGCACCATTGTGATGAAAGTGGTACATGTCACACTTCGTGAGGTTTCCAGAATATTGTTTCGGTTGGGTAGGAGCTATGGCGGTGGTAGCGGCAAAGACTTACACCGTCTCCTGCTTCTTTTTGTGGTCCTTGATGGAATTCCCATTTCTTCTTGCTTCCAAACTTCCTTTTGTTATCCCCTCGCCTAGGAAGGTCGACTTTATGGACCATGTTTCCTTGGCGGATGCCCTGTTCAGTCAGTTGTTAGGCGATGCATTTGGCGCTGGCGTAAGTAGTTGGTTGTGAAGCGATAACCATCCCTTGTATTTGGGGCGCTAGTCCCTAGATGTATCTTTCTATCTTCACGTATTCTGGGGTAACCATTCCTGGACATAGAACGGCCAAATCGTTGAAGCGGTTCGTGTAGGCTGTTATTTTTGAGCCCTTCATTGTAAGGTTCCACAATTCCTATTCCAAGTTTTGAACTTCGCCCTTTGGGTACAACTCTTCTAGCATCATTATCTATAGTTCTTCTGAGCTCATGGCATTGGCGGTAGTGAGACCCATGGTTTTTACGTGAAATTTCCACCATGACAGTGCCGCATCCATGAAGGTGCAGGCGGCAAATTTTACTTTGGATTCTCTTGGGCAGGCACTGATCTCGAATACTGACTCGGTCTTTTCAAACCACCGGGTCAGCGCAATTACTCCTCCATCACTATAGAAGAGTTTGGGCTTGCAGTTCGAGAAGTATTTGTATGTACATGCGCGATGGTGTCCTCGACTTTCGCAATGTGAACGGTTGGTACCATGCCTTGATCCTTCTTGTCTTTCAGTGCCATGGTTTGCCAGTGCAGCTGCCACCCTTTCTGAAATCATTGCTTCGATTGTTGTAGCATCCAAGGGTGGAGTTGGTACGGTTGCAGGCATTGGTGTTGTTTCTTGGTTGATTCTTGAACTTCTTCTTTGTGGCATGATTCTCCCGTATGGATAGGTAGGATAAGTGTGTAAGTAACTGTAGTTGTTACTATTCGTATATCAATGTATGATGTATGTTGTAATGTTTCGACCAACATTAACATAAAAAAAGTTTCAAAATAGTAGGTAATTGTAGTAAGTATTTCACACACAAGACATACACGCTATAATTAAAAAAAACATAGTCGTCATCACATTCATTTGGTTCTTGTTACAATACTTTTGATACTTAGCGTACATAGAGAAAAGTACAATAAGCCTAGCTACTATTCGAGTGGTGTAATCACTTGCTCGATAGGCGAATCTATCTATCATATGTCGTAGATGCGCACGAGATGTCCAACCATTTCACTCATCTCATGGGTAACCCTTTCGACAAACTGTTTGGCCGTTGTTGCTCTGACTTCGGCTTCCTCAGAATGCCACTCCAGAACGGCTATCCTTTCCTCCAATGGTTGAACACATGCAGTAGTGCTCATCTACCCTTCTTGGAGGGTCAGTATGATTTCCCGTTGACGATCCTGCTCTTCGTCAATCCGTCTTACCCTTACTGTGGTATTCCTGGCTTCCCCTTGTACTTCCATCACTTCATGATGCAGGGCCTGTAGGCAGGTGTCTAGACGTGACACAAGTGGCACTACTACGGGAAGAGCTCGGTCAGCGATAGTGTTAAGAGTTGGGTCATGATGTGGTGGGAACATGCCGATTGGGGAGCATAATCTGCGCTCCCTCGCCCAAGTATGTAACAGGGCTGTCTATCTAGGAGGTGCTTCCTGGTAGGAAGGCGGGGGTATGGGCTCGTCTCTACCCCTGATGGGCTGAGGCTCATGACGAACTCGATAGGCTGTCACGCCACTGATGGGGAAAGGCTCGTCAACGATTTCTCCAATGTTGACCTCTTTCATCGGACTCTTCTTCCGGATCCTCTTCCACCTCCTCTTCATCTCTGGGTAGTAGGGGTCTCCAAGGTGGAAATTTGCCATGGCTAGCAAATTGAAAACGCGTTCATAAGAATGTGAACTACACGATTCTTAATAATAACTAATATTATTAAAGTGTTTATGTTCTACGCGGTTACTGATTTCTGTATGGTTCTCGAGTTTTTACGTTGCCCATTATGCTCACACTTAGTTATATGTCGGTAAAACCCTAGCCAAACGTAGTTGATCAGGCTACGGCTTCCCATGATTTGATAACATATTATACTAAGTCTAATCAAAATGTTCAACATAAACTCTAATGTTCTTGAATTGTTGTATTGTGATACTACCTTTGTTTGTATGCGTATACTTTTATATGAATACTATTATATTCTAAAAGTATTAACGTATGTTAAAATTTTTAGCCAGAGGTATAAGTCCCCGTATCTATAGTTGTATTTCTTATATGGAAGAATATACTTAGTTCGCTATAGACAATTGCTCTGATACCAATCTATCACACCCCCAAACCACGATGACGGAATCGTCGGAGGGTGGAACGAATCATAGTATCACAACCATTGCATACAATCAAACATAAGTAAATAATAACAATCATACATTATAATTGAAAAGTTACATTGTTCAATGATATTGTTTCAAACCAATTACAATATGATTACAAAATATTCAATAGAGACGTCTTCGCGTCCCGTCCCAAAAGAATTAGTCATACCTGACTAATTGTTACCTGAGAATACAAGTAATTTTGCAAGTGTCAACATTTTGTTGGTGAGTTCATAAGAATTTTGTAATGGGAAAAGTTAGTGATTTCTTTGTGAAAACTCGTAGTATATGTACCAAAAAAAAGGGTATTATCTTTAATGTTATTGTGGTTATAATTCCATAAAAGCCCATATGTATAAGTAAAATCGTACTTATATTCATATCTTGATAAAATATAGTTTTAATACGATAAAACTCATATGTATAAGTAAAACCTTACTTATATTTGTATCTTATTGAAAGGTAGTTTTAATCCCATAAAATCCGTGTATATAAGTAAAACCTTGCTTATATTTTGTAAAAAGTGACATGTAGTTTTATATTTACATAAAACCATTTTGAAGATATCCTTCCCCAAACCCAGGATATTCGTTGTTGTTCATGTGAGTTATTATAACCTCGCTATGACCTGATGACCTATCACAACGTTCTTCAGGTGTCGCAGTGTTAAGAAATTTGTCACCCTTGACCCGTCGGTCATAGTTGTAGCTAACAACCATAGGTGGGGATTGTCAATCCCATATAGATCTATATACAACTATCCCGCTCATGCATGATTAATGTTATAATCCAGGACTTAATGTGTACTTCTTTAAGTACTGTGAAGCAATGTCTCACATAACTACGCAACGTGAATGTTTTATCCTAGTTCGTACTGAAATAATTTCCTTTTTATTTGTAATTATCAAAACATGTCCATGATAATTATAGTGTAAATCTTTACTTGTATATGTATTGAAAACTCATTTGTATTTGCAATTATCAAAATGTAACCATGATAATTATAACGTAAATCCTCACTTGTAAATGTATAGCAATCCTTTTTTAATTGTAATTATCAAAATATACTCATGATAATTATAGTACATAATAATTATATATTTATATAATTATCTTTCATATTTTTGTCGTATCTTTGTCCTTCGTTCCATAAGTTATAACCATTATAATTTAAACAAATGTTTTCATTGTGTTTACGTATTTAAGCCTAAAATATGTTAAGTAGTTGAAATGTATAATTTCTTACATCTAAGGCACTAAACATACTAACAATATAGATTTAAGTTTATCAAATATGTCATGGCAAGTAGCTAGTTTTGGTCATTTTACATATGTGATGGCAACTTTTTAATTCTTGTCATTTTGTCAAAATGATGGTAATCTTTCAAAATGGTCATTTTTCATACACTATACTTTGAAAATACTCATTTTTGTTTAAAATACCAACTTCCATGTAAAAATGTCATTTCCCAAGTTTATTTTGTCATTATAAGTCCAAATAGTCGTTATTACATCAAAATAATGTTCTTTTTATAAATATATATTTTTGATGTGAAGATAATGATGACTTATTTATTTAGACCATTTTAGTTACATAGACACTTACGTTTGATTTTTGTACAACATCATATGATCAAAGTGTTTTATGAGTATTTTGGTAAAAATGTATTTTCATGTCTTTTATCAAAAGATCATATAGTGTATCATATTTATGACCATTTCACCAACAAAGTAAAACATTAAGTTTTGTTGGTGACAAGGATGTGTAAAAGTTTTGCATGGTAGTTTCTTAAACTAAATATGTATTTTAGTTTATTTTAACACTTTTTTATGCAAAACAGTTTTATAGTAAGATAACCAAACATATGAACAAGTCATATTTCAAGAACAAAACACATGAACACACCATATTTGAAGAACAAAACATATATTTTAAGACTTGTATTCTCCTCAATAAAAACACTTAAAAAGAGTGGAAAAGTGGGGAACGGGGAACCTGTGATTCCACGAAGGATGATGAGTGCGGGAATAGGCCGATGGGCTGTGTATCGCGTATTTGGGTATTGGTTGTTTAGATGCTCTTGGACAAAGTTCTTATGGGTCGGTAGATCGGTGGTTGTGGTAGTGTGAATGGTGATATGGTGATATGAGTTTGAGTATCTTCCAAGATTGTGCAAGTTAAATTGTAGTCATAGGGCTTGGTAAGATACTTTGGGGGTGAGTATCTGGAAATTGCGGATTGGCATAGATTAGGCGTTGAGCAGTTAGTGTGTTTTTTGGACAGCAGGGTATGTATTTTGGTATTGAGGAAGTTGTCTTCGGGTGTTTGTGTTTTGGATTTTTGTGGCGAAGTACTCTGAATTTGGGAATTTCGGGCATGTAAGGATTCAAGTAACCATGGGATGGTTAAGTTTCTGGTGCGCGGTTAGGGCAAGTAAGGAAAGGATTTCGAGGACAAAATCCCGATAAGTGGGGGAGAGTTGTAAGACCTTAATCCTGGAAAGTCCAAGCTTTAGATTAAGAAAATCAAGTTCTGCACGAATGAAAGCGAAAAAGGAAGCAAGTTTCGATTTAGGCTGGAGGTGTGGGTTAGCGCCATTAACCTTGATATTAGCGCTGCTAATGTCGTGGTTAGTGATGGTAACTTCTTTTTTAGCGACACTATTGTCCAGTTGTCCAGTGGGTTTGCACGATCCTCATTAGCATCGCTAATTTAAGTATTAGCGATGCTAATCTCCCTGTTTGGGCCAAAACCCTAGATTTTCATGCTTGGGCCGTATTTAAAGGTGTTATAACCCTAGGGCAGCCGCATTTTGATGTTTCCATCCCCCAAAATGCTATTTTGCCCTTTCTAGACTTCCTGGTTGAGTTTTTGGTGTTCTTAGCCTCTTTAGATGGATTTTTGAAGTCTTGATGATGCTAGAAGGAATGTGGTAATGCTATAAGTTGTTTCTCTTGAGTGAAGTTTCAAAGATCTGCATTTTTCTGGACCATTGTGAGTCAATTTCTCACCTTTATGCTTTCTGTGGTTCTTTTTATGATTTAAGTGTGTTTTTATGGATTTAGTTGATGTAATGTTCCCTTATGGTGTTGTCCATGTTTGAAAAGGATAAAGTCATGAACTTTATGCCTTAAATCCTTGATTTAGAACCTTTGGGATGGCTTAGAGAGTACGTCAAACTCTCTTTGGTGATTTTGATTAGTTTGGACCTTTTTAGACTTAAAGCTTGTTCTTGAATTGGGGTGATGGTGTTAGAATGTTAAAGTTAGGATTTTTATGGACTTAGGGATGCTTTGGAAGGTCCCTGGAAGGATTAAGACCTTGGTTGAATGGATTAAGAAAGAACTTAATGGACTTTTGGATCTATACATAGTCAGCGACGCTAACTTGGGGAGTTAGCGGCGCTAAATGTGCTGTTGATTTTGGTCGATTTTACCTTTGACCGTTGACTTTTTGACCAATTTGACTTTTGGTCAAACTTGAGGGTTTTGAATACTGGTCTTAGAGGATTACCCTGTTTGGGATTTAGGAAGTTCTGAGTGGAGTTTATCTTGTTAGGAAGTTCGTGTTGTCTGATCCGTGGACGCGTGTGAGGAGTGTTGTCTGGCCTTGCGAAGCAGGTGAGTTTTCTCACTATACTATGGGTGATGTTACATGCGTAGTTAGCCTTTATTACTTTGTGTAATAATGTGGTTTGTATATGCTTTACGTGTTTGCCGACAAAGGTCAATGACAGCCGGCTTGAGGGCCAATGACTGCCGGCTTGTGGGCCGATGACTGCCGGCTTGCTGGCCGATGACTTTTGACGAATCAGGGTAATCCTGAGAGTCGCAGGGCGGTGGATCTCTGTCAGGGTTATTTGTAATGTTATGTTCTATGTGATGTATCATGTGGTATTTTGGGGAATTCAATAAGCTTTGTGCTTACTCTTTCACCCCCAACTATTTTTCAGGTATCTGTTGGCTTGAGATTAGAGCACGGCGCGACTGTACCGCATCGGAGGTTTTGATAAATCAAGTCTTCCACTGGATAATGTTAAAATTTTTTTTGTTAAATACGTTTCGATATGTTTTAAATATTAAGTTTTAATTTGGATGATTTTATTTTAGTACCCTGTTTTACGAATTTGTATTGATTTTAAATCGAAAAATTTATTACGGAATTTGGGACGTTACAGAGCTCGAACTTTTCTTTTTAATTTTCAAGAAAGATGATATGCACAATCTTCTTCAAGCTCTACACGACATGAGGTTCTTGAATCAGATGAGCATGAAATCGGATCTTCATTTTATGAAACATTCGGCACTCCCGAGAGACACGTGCTGAGCAAACTGGAAGAAGGAAAAAGTGTTCGGATTGTAAGGTACATCCAGTTGCTCATCATCAGAGTTTGTAGTTGAGTAGCCCTTGAGGGGAACGTGATTGAATACATCAAAATTCGTGAACCCAATTGTTTTGATGTGTTCAACATTCTAGGTCTTGTCAATGGGACCAAGATCCTGGGTGGTTCCTATTCTCCCTAAGGCAATTGAATTTATATGTCTTAACTTTTAATTCTCAGCAAGGCATTGTTGCCTTTTCTCTTCCTAGATGTGTTCAATCGCTAGAGCCTTTCCATGATCCTAGGAACCAAAGGCCCAGACCTTGAAACACTTGTTCCAAATGTTGCAGTGGTGGAAGTAATGGTTGATAGGCTAGACCTGAGCTGGCAGGTCCAGATCCAATAGAGACCCCCTTCGGATGTTTGGATTCGGAACAGACAGACGAGTCATCCTGAAGGTGGAAATCGGAGGAATTGCTGTAAGGGTTGCAAAAGTGGTAGTAGTTTTGTTGTTGATGCAGTTGTCATGGATGCGGAATAGGCGCGGGACCATGAGCTGGACCCTTCTCCCCCTTACGAAGGATGGACAGGAGGTCTAGTCGGAGCAGATGCTCTTGGTCCCGTTTGGGAAGATTGAGTTTGTCAGATCCTAGCACACAACTGTAAAACAGGTTAAAGAGCAATCTTCAAGTCCTGTAGTGCATTCGCAATCATCGATGCGTTGTTTTGCTGCACTTGGGTCGCAAATTGTTGTAAAGCAGTAGCAGGAGATTCCCTGTTGAACTCGGATACTTTCGCTTAAGTTGCCTTTAACTCCTTCAGAAAGTGTGTATTATACTGTTGATTGAAGGAGTGAGTATCATTCCGAAGGTCATCTAGAGACTTCTTCAGTTCGGAGTGGGAAGACTCAATTTTTGCGACCACTTCATCAAATTTCTTCATTATTTCATCTTTAAGTGTTTTGCAGGAGGATTCGATCTTGATCACTACAACATTTAATTGAGATTCAGAGATGGACTAGATCCTGACCTGATTGTCAAGAATTCGTTTCACAGAGTCCTCAATTAGCTTCTTTTCAACGTCTTTAAGATTGGTGTGTTCATCGGTTACATCAGGATCATAATCGGTGTAGCATTGAAGTAGGATGTGTAATTTGTTGTATAGGGTTATGTATTTCTTGATCAGGACAAAGTCGTTATCATTCAGTTGCTCATCATCAACATCGTTGATCCTTTGTTTGAATTGGATCCTTTTGAAAAATTGCAGCTTCTTCTATTGAGGTTGGGGGTGGTTGAGAAGAAGAAGGTTTCAGGTCATCAAAACCTCCATCAAGTTGAATTTAGGTAGGGATGTGTGAATTCCAGAAGTGGAAGTTGAACTGATTATAGGATCTGAGGTAGGAATAGAAGTAGAGATTGGTTCAGATGTGAATTGAGTGGTTGTATATGGGTTTTGATGTGGTGATGGGTTAAGAGGTTGAGGGTTTTGAAGTAAGGGGTTCCGAAGTAGAGGTTAGGGGTTTTTGAGGTTAAGGGTTCAGAAGTTTCTGCGGTTGAAGTTTGTATGATGGAATTGATGGGAGCAGAGGTAATCGGAGCTTCGTAGGTTGTAGTTGAAGTTGGATTGGAGAGGTTATTGGTTCTGAGGTACGAGGAGGAGGTGTATATGTTTCATGCGGAGGGGGACTGGTGTTGGTATTCTTCGACTTTCGGACTGGAAAGAGTTCGATCCGTATCGGAGTTAAGTTCTAGTACATCCTTCACAAGCTCTTTCTTCCTACCTTTTGGATTGGTGCAAGTAGGAGGGTGCTCTGATTGTTCCCTCTTGCAAATAACTTTTTGTTTTGGAGGTGCACCAGAACCTCTAACGGTTTTCTTTTTCCCTTTGGGCTTAGTGACCCCACCACCTGCCTCCTCAGCCGTAGCCGCTTCCAAATCCCGAATGGGATAAGGAAGAATAAGAGTACAACAATATTTTTCGATAACAGTGTTGGGAAGGGGTACGTTGGATATCATGGCATCCGAAATCCGAGCAATGAACGAGAATTTAGAGTCATCAGTAAGGGCTGGAATGTGGAAGGTATTGTAACCCATCATTGGTAGAGTTTCATCAAAATCAATTCCAGCATGGCGGTAGGCATCATCGATCACCAAAGCCCAGAAAGGAGCAGAAGAGATTTCAGTGCTATATTTAGGTGCTGTTTGTTTTTGAAGATGTAAAATGTCTGCAGTCTGCGGACCACATCTGCAGAGCATCTGCAAAGAAGAGGTGGACTAAATGTCTGCAGACTGCAAGAAGAAGACTGTTTGTATTTTAAATTCTGTAGAATATATATATATATATATTTCAAAACTACATTGTATGATATAATATAATAGAAGACCTAATAGATTTTCTAAATTACCATATACATCAATGTTAAGAAAAAGGTTAGATGTTGAAATCACCGTTCATATATTATTCTAAATTAAAAAGTAATCAAAATTTAACTTTTTTTAGTATGATATGTATTCGAACTTTTTTTATGGATAAACTAAATTAAAACACAATAATAATTTATTTGTGAGAACTACTTGTATATTAGTGGAAAATGATTAATATTAAGCACAGTTGGTTTTGAAAAGCATCCCACATCGTTCTTAAACTAAAACCAAAAGGTGAAAACTTCTTTTTAAATGGAATGTGTGGAAATTGACGAGCATTCTCATGAATAAAGCAAATCAATTTAATCGACCGATGAGCTTTATAAATCATATGCTTGTCCGTTGTTTAATAGTATTGTAAAATCAATTAACAGTTGCAGCTCAAAAACAAATTAGTTCAAAAGTTTTTATTTAGAAGATGTTAGAAGACCCAAGAAGTGGTTGGTGTAAGTCTGCCTCAAGAAGAGGACGCGCAGACCTTTTTAGGTCTGCGGTCTTCTAAAAAACAAACGGTCTGTGAGAGCTAACATCTGCACGCCGTCTGCATGGCGCAGACAAAAGAGGTCCAGAAGATCTGCAGATAAAAAACAAACAACACCTTAGAGTTATTCCCGTAGGCACATAAGTCTGCCCAGAGAACCGAAGCATAATCAACTTGAACGTCATATTAGAGACCATAGAGTAGATGCATGAAAGTCTGGCTTGCAGAGTGAAACCCATAAATTTTTCCAGATAGCCATCTCAGAGGAATCCCAAAGAAGAACCTTCAGAGGCTAGGAAGCTTGTTCTTCTTAAACTGACTGAATGATCCTAGCAGTGGAGAGTAACCCATGAGATTAAACATCTCAATCAGTTCAGCAGGACTGGCAGTAACATGTTTTTCAAAGATGGGCGGATGAAGAGCCTTGGCAAACAGGAATCGATTGACAGTGAGACGCTTGGTTGAGCTGTCAGGAAGAACAACATCAAAGGAGATGTTCTCATGAAGTTTGGTATGAGGGTTAGCATTGACTATGGCAGTGTGATATGCCCTGAAGACTAAGGTTGTTGGAGAAGCCTGGAAACCAGATAGAGCATAGTTAAGCACAGAGTGCCTAAGTTGAGAGTAAATGAAGAAGATGATGGATCAAACGTCACCAAGTAGTTTGAGGTTTTGCGCATGCAAGGTTGGAATAAAGAGTCCTTCTTTGGGACTATGCGATGAAGAATCGTGTACAGCAGCAGCCATTGTTGAGAGCAAATGAAGAAGACGATGAATCGTTTAGAGAAAAGATAGGGTTTGTTGGAGAGAATTGATTGCGTAAAGAGAAGTAACTGTTTAAATTTCCATATGTATACCCTTGGTGGTCCCAATGTCATTTAATGTTCATGCTGAGAAGGTTTAACCAAAGATAACCACGTCATCTGACACGACCGTCCCACTAACCCTACAAAAAAATGAATAGTCGGCATGTTAGATCACCATCACTTAGAAATTCAAAAAGTGCGCCTTTTTCAATAACTTGTCAATGGAATTTAAGTGTAATTCAGGTAACCAAACAACATAGTTAATGACATGGACCATAATCATTGAGAAGGTATTTTCGAAATATTTAAGATAAATTAAATGACACATATCATAAGAAATTACATGATATCTGACAAGAAATATTGAATTTTATAATTTTTTCTTTCCATTGAATATACCCAACAAAGGTCTTCCTTCGGAATGATCTTTCGGATTGAGTGGTCTTCCGAGTGACAAGAAGATTCATTTGTTGACTCTGAAAGACAAATGTTTTTGGAAAATTAGTTTTCATCGACAAGTGCTTTCATGGACAGAAAATGGATTTTTATGGAGATGTGCATTCTGATTTTATGACAAAGATCCCACAGAATTGATAAAAACAAGAATTTGATATTTTATGATCTGATGCACCGGACCATGTTGAAAGTGTGTTATTCAATGATATGTTTTATGATCAAATGTCATCTGAAATGACTAAGTTCCACATACTCAGTGAGTTGTCCAATGTCGCATTTATGGAAATTTAAAGTTTACAGTGTAATTTTATTTTCAAATTTTCCATGATAATGAAGTAAACAACCACTACGTTAAAATTTGAGTTTTGATTCATCTTTATGATTGAGCATCAGAGGATTTGTTGGAAATTTTAGTTGAAGTAGAATATAATTTTGTGAAATTAATCCGTTTCATCAGGTAGAGTATTTGGACACATTTCCTGTGTGACACGCCTTTTGGAATTGTGCACTACTCTATCTTCACTTAAGATCTATTAATTGAGATGTTCATAATCTCAGCAAGGTACTCGAATCTTATAAGAGCTCCTCACATTTTCATTTAAGAAAGAGAAGTATGCCTCCGCGTACATTTTTGTACCAAAGTTTTGATTTTTCAATTTATTTTTGATCAATGAATTTTGGCATTCGCCTTTGTGAATTCTATTTCTTGAATTCAGATTTCAGTCCTTATATCCAAAGGTATAAGAATTTTGAAATTTCACCATGTATTCATTTAGTGGTGACTTTGGAGATTGCATAGAAACATTTCCTTTACCTCTTCTAGTTCAATGTGTGACAAAGATGAAAAACCCTTAAAGTTTTATTATTAGTCCTTAGAAGATTCATTTGAATTAAGGAAACTTCGAAACATTTATGATCCTAAGAAGTAAGGAACTTTTGAATAATTCATTGTTGAAGCAAGTTGGACACCACTGAGAATCCAGAGATAGTCATTCATCAAGGATATAATGATCACCGGCAACATCAGATTGTAAAACAGCCTTCACCTCATTTCGAAGTCTATTTCTTTACCCATGTTGCAAGTCGATTCCCAAATGTCTCTTAGTAGGGATGGCAAAAAACCCAAACCCGAAGGGGTAACCCGAAACCCGAGCAAAAAAACCCAAGACCCGAAACCTAAAACCCGAAAATTTAGGGTATAGGGTCGGGTTTGGGTCTCCTTGCCCCAACCCGACACGACCCGATAAGAATATATATATATATATATATATATATATATATATATATATATATATATATATATATATATATATATATATATATATATATATATATATATATATATATATATATATATATATATATTCAATGACCGGAAACCCGACCCAAAAATTTTCGGGTCGGGTATGGGCCTCCCCGCCCCGACCCGTTGCCATTCCTATCTCTTAGGTGCAATGAGACATGATTAACAGAATCTAAAATCAAAGTTTTGTCATTTAGTATGTTTTTCCCAAGAAATAAGTCATTTTCAACTTAGCACTCTTAAAGATAAATTTGGTTTTGTGAGGTCCATGAAAAACATTCGCAAGAGTTGTTTTTCTTCATTAAGTTTTGAGAATGCAAACAATTTTTGTGATGAAATCAATTAACGCCAGATAAAATTGTTTTGAAGACATCAGAAGGTATCTCAATGAATGGTATGATTCTTTTTGAGAAAAATTTTGTCGTCAAGACATGGATTTTCACTTAAAATGATACATATCATATAGAAAAAGAAAATGTTTTGAACTTTTTAGAAAATTCGAAGGATTCCAAAGCTACGGAGCCCATCCGAAATAAGAAAAATTATTTATTTACAAAGAGAGAGAAAGGGATAGACTAAGAAAATCTATGTTTTTATGTGAGAGAATCTCCATCAATCATTCCAAGTCAATGAACAATTCTTGAAAAGGACTTTTGATTCAATGTCTTCATGAATATGTCAGCAAGCTGATCTGTGGTGTGCACAAAGTGAACTTCTATATTGCCATCTTCAACATGACTCTTGATAAAGTGTTAGCGAAGGGCTATGTGCTTCGTCTTGGAGTATCGAACAAGATTATGACAGATACGAATGGCACTTTGTAAGTCACAGAATAAAGGTATTCTTCGCATATTTATTGCACAGTCACGAAGTTGACATTGAATCCATATGAGTTGTGAAGTACAAGTTGCAGCTGCAACATATTATCCTTCTGTTATAGAGATGGATACACATGTTTGTTTCTTGGATTGCCAACTAATGAGTTTTCCATCCAGGAATTGACAACCCTAGAGGTACTATTTCGATCAATTGAGAATACCAAAGACCATACGAAGGGGTTCGATGCAAGTTACGGAAAATTGTTTTCACTACTGCAAGATGCGGTTCCCTTAGGTTTGATTGATATCTTGCATAGTTACATATAGAAAACATGATGTTAGGTCTGCTTGCAGTGAGGTATAACAAGGATCCAATCATGATTCGATACATTTTAAGGTCAACCATAACTTTGTCAGGTGAAGGATTCAGTCTTGTACCAGCAACCATTGGTACCTTGACATCGGAAGAGTTAGTCATTCTGAAGCACTCAAGGAGGTTTCAGGTATACTTGTGTTGATTGATAAAATTCCTTCTTTGGTTTGTTTGACTTGCAATCCAAGCAAGAAGTTAATCTCTCCCATCATGCTCATTTCAAATTTGCTTTACATCAATTTTTCAAAATCTTTTGTAAGATAGAGAACAGTGGATCCAAAAATGATATCATCGACATAGATGTGAACCAACATTAGATGTTGTCCCACTTTCTTCCGAAAGAGAGTGGGATCCACTGATCCTTGTTTGAAGTTTAAATGCTTTAAGAATTTGGTTAACGTTTTGTACCAAGCATGAGGTGCTTGTTGCAAACCGTAAACCGCATTATGCAAAAAATAACCGTTTTCAGGATGTTCTTTATTGACAAAGCCAAGATGTTGTTCAACAAAAACGGTTTCCTCGTGCAGGTCCCAATTCTTTAGATCTTCACAAGGTATCAATCAAATCAATCAAAACACAAGAAGATTAATCTTTCAATGCACTCGATCTTATTAAAAATCGACTAGTACATAAGAACAACTTGCTTGAGCTTGACAAATATTGCTATGATTACTAGAGCTCCAAAAACAACCAACATTTTGTAAAGAGAATACAAGACATATATATATACTCCACGCCTCTAGACCGAACAACCAAGCCCATGGTCCGAACAACAAATGAGCCAGACCGAACAACTAGTGGTTTTTCGATCCCCAACCGAAAAACCCAAAACAGCCCATATAATTGATATTTTTCTATTTTTGACCCTCTAAAATGCAAAGATTAAACCAAATGAATTTATCCTAACAATCTCCCCCTTGGTTTAATGCTTTCATTTTGCTTCGAGTATTTTCTTGGGCTTCAGTTGAACACTGCAGAAAATTTCAATCATCTCCCCTTTATCATGACAATCTCTCCCCCTTAGAAGATGACGGGTAAGATGTTGATAAAATTCAGCGAATTTGCGGTGACAACTTTTTCTTCGGTACTGGTTATCTTCACATTTGACTTGGTAAGTTCTTTAGGCTTCATTAAGCGTCTTGAATCAGCGCTTCCAGCTTTTTATTTGACTTTGGCTTTGACTAGTGTCTGACTCTTCATCTCTTTACTTGATCACTTCAAGTGTTGATGTACTAACAAACTAGCTGAGGGGGAATTCAAACAGCTTGTCACATGGAATTTTGTTTTACCTTCTTCAGGAACATAAACATCGTGTCGAAACTTTTGAACGTTGCTTTTGACTAGCGCTTCTCAATACGTACAGTGACTGCAACTCCTGTGGGTCACGGAGTCATAAACTCTCACCACAGTTGTTCAAGGATTCATCCTTGGCTCAGAATGAGACTTCTCGCAGTATCTGTGTGAACCCGGAGGAACACACTGCGATTGTTTGAGTATCGGTGAACTACTCGTGGCCGTTTTGATTTTGGCCCCTGCATATCCTTGATCAAAGAACTCAATATAGTTGACAAGTCAACTAGTTGACTTGGCTCTTGGCGGGACGTTCAATAGTATCCAAACTCTGCGGAGTGTACCATCCTAGTGCCAATTTTGAATCAGGTGAAGTTGTTGGGGGTCTCATAGCTATTGTGGTAAACAACAACGATCACTGACGCAGATTTGTGATATTTCATCAATGTGAGGTAAAATCACATTGAGTCACGAACATCTTGTTTAGAAGAAGGTATGGGTTCAAGAGTGGTATGAGCATGTAATATATCTTGGTTACTAGACATACCCATCAGCTAGACTTTCGAATTGTCATCAGTGTATGGTTTATTACACTAAGTCATCCAACTCTTGAATTAGAAGCTTTGTAGGCAAGAATAGTTGTTGATGCCTCACATCTACTACTGGTGTTGTAGCAGAGATCACTGGTATAGAGTGTCGAAATATCATCACCACTTGGTTTAAAGTGACGAGTCGTCCATTTCTTGCAACAGAAAGTTAGAGGTGGTTGAGAGTGGATTGGTGAGTGTGATAGATTACGGTACGCAATCTAGCCATCGGCACAGACTTTTTAACCCTCGACTCTGAGTGGCTTTACTCAAGGTGTCTAGAAGTTTGTGTTACAGAAGAAATACTTATAGATTTGGTTAAGAAATGGTTGTTAGTGCTTCAAACTTACTATGGTGTAACAGTAAGAATCATTAGCACTTAAGTGTTACCTCAGCAGTGAGTGGTATTACTCAGTGCGTCGTCAGTAGGTAAGGAATATGAAAAATAACAATATTTTTGTGATTTTGAATTTTCTAAAAGAAAAGATATGAAAATTATAAAAATAAGGAAAGATATGAATATTATAAAGAATATTTTTGTATTTTTTTAAAGTTTTGTAAATTTTTTGTTATGTTTTTCAACCAAGGTCTTAAAAAGAAGCTAAAACTTCTACAAGAAAAACTGGAAGCTAAAATAAGCGATTTGAAAATATTTTTGAATATATTTGTTTTGTTTTCTTCTCCCCCTAAATTTGTGCATGGGAGAGAGTTGCGGAAGTAAAACCATGAACAAAAATAAAGTAAAATATTTACGGAACTGATTTAATAGTCATGGAAACGTATCATTTTGAGCATTTCGACCAGCACATTGACGTGAGCTTTTGCAACCGGTTTTGTGAACAAGTCCGCCACATTGTTATCTGTGTGAACTTTATCCAAATAAATTAATTTTCACTCGTAGCAATCTCTAATAAAATGAATTTTAATATCAATGTGCTTAGTCTTAGAATGCTGGACCGGGTTTTACACAATTTGGATAGCAGCCTCATTGTCGTAGAAGATAGGAGTATCAAGAAAATTCATATCATATTCAAGGAGTTGATGCTGCATCCAGATAACCTGAGAACAACATGCCGAGGCAGCAACATACTCAGCTTCAGCTGTGGAAGTTGACACAGTCTATTGCTTTCTACATTGCCATGAAATTAGTCTGTCTCCTAGAAACTAACATCCAGCACTAATGGACTTTCTCTCAATCTCGCACCCTCCATAGTTGCTATCTGAAAAAGTATAAAGATTAAATTCACGGTTCTTTGGATACCAGAGACCAAATTTAGGTCTCCTTTTAAGGTATCTAAAGATCCGTTTGACAGCATCAAGATGAGAAGGTTTAGGATTAGCCTAATATCGAGCGTATTGGCAAACTGCAAAAACGATATCCGGTCTGCTAGCAGTCAGATACATCAGTGAACCGATCACCGAACGATAATAATTTTGATCGACAGATTGGTCATCCGAGTCTGAAGATAGCAGAGGTCGCTGAGCCATTGGAGTATTAGCCTCTTTCGCATCCTTGAAATCGAACTTTGCAAGAATATCCTCCACATACTTCGCTTGATGAAGCAAGATACCCGTTGAACTTTGTTTAAGTTGTAACCCAAGGAACATCGTCATCTTACCCAACGAACTCATCTCAAACCGTTTCTTCATTACCAACTCCAACTCTTTGTACAAGGCTTCACTTGTAGAACCGAAAATGATGTCATCCACATAGATCTGGACAACAATTTGATCATCATCTTGGCGCTTAATAAACAGTGTCTGATGAATTCTGCCGCGAGTGTAACCATGTTGTAACAAATGTTCCGTCAAAGTAGCATACCAAGCACGAGGGGCTTGATGAAGACCATATAGGGCTTTGTTGAGCTTGTAGACGTGATTTGGAAACTTAGAGTTGACAAAACCAGGAGGTTGATCAACATAAATTTCCTCTTTCACCTCACCGTACAGGAAAGCCATCTTGACGTCCATTTGGTAAACAGTAAAGTTCATGTAAGAAACATAGGCAAGGAAGATCCGAATCGCTTCAAGTCGCTCCACCGGAGCATAAACTTCCGTATAATCAAGTCCTTCAATCTGACGAAAGCCTCGAACCACCAGGCGTGCCTTGTTGCGCACAATTACTCCAGAATCATCTTGCTTCTTGCGAAACACCCATCTTGTGTCTAAAGCCTTTTTACTTTCGGGTAGTTCCACCAGTTGCCAGACGTTCAACTTCTCACACTGGTTTAGCTCTTCATGCATGGCATCCACCCAACTTGGTTCATTGAGTGCCATCTCTACGTTATTCGACTCAATTTGAGATATAAAGCACGAATAGAGACACTCGTTGACTTGACCACTTTGGCTTCTGGTCAGAACACCATCATTCAGAGGGCCAATAACGTTATCAATTGGATGGTCATGTTGAATTCTTGAAGGAAAAACATATTAGAGCGATGCAGTTGAGACCGGAAGATTGGTTATATTCTCAACTCTGTCGGAGCCTGAAGCACCTCTATCAGAATCTCTGAAGTCATGTGAGGTACTTGCAATGTACTCATTAGGAATTCGTTCAGGAAAGAGAGAATCCATGAGAGTGAGTTAAAGAGATCAGCAGATTCAGGTTGAATAACGTCTTCATGGGTAGCTGATTGTTCAACAACTGGGGTATCGCCAGCAACTTGGGATGAGTCTGCAGGAGCATCTTCAGTTATGGTAGCAGAATCAGGAGATGCATCGTCATTAGGAATAGGATCTTCAAGAATGACTGACGGAGTGATTAGATCAGGAATGAAATCTTCAGCATCTTCTCTGTTAATTCCAATAGGTACTGGTTGTGTGCCTGAAAGAACATCAGAAAGCACATAAAAAGGTTTAAACAATTCAGCTTAATCAAACAACCAGTCGGGTCAAACACGAGCATCAGTTGAATTCTCTTCTAGCCAGCGTACATCATATGATTCCACAATCTGCTTTATTGCCTTGTTGTATGACAACGCCTAGTAATATCAAGTATTTTAGTCGTTGTTGAGCCCTATTCTTGGTAAAAATATATCATATATGCATTGGTATTCTCACTTTTTATGTCAGTGTTTGTTTGGAAAGAAAAGCTATAAACAGGGGTTAAATGCATACAAAATGAAAGAAGATTAGAGATAAGGACAAAATCAGTCTCCTGAATACGCGCGCCATGGATATGCATGTGGACGCGCCGTGCTGAGTCAACGATGAGGCGGTGGAAGAAATTCAAAAAACGAGAAATCAGGGATAAGGCTATAGGCGTGCTGCGGATATCAAAGTTGCGCGACGCGGGTCCTAAAATTCTACAACTATAAATAGAGGCCATTAGGTCGAAATCAGCAGGCAAGGAACGACCCATAAGGTGGACTTAAGGCTTCTTTGACTCCAAGTTTCGGATTTTAGCAGCCATTCGTGGTATTTTATGTTTCTTCATTTAATTTCATTATTAGTTCAATTGTTCTTAGTTATTAGCTTAGTGTTTCAGGGTGTGACAACCAGTAGCAGTAGGTTATAGCTTTTTATTTTCGTTTTTTACTGTTTTGAACCTTCTGGATTGGTGTTTAATAGAGTTAATCATTCAGTTCATGTCTGTTTGCTTATTTTACCTTTATTTATGCGTTATTGCTTTGGATGTGTTAGGATGGTTCTTGTTGTTTCTGGATTTGGATCATACTTTAT
Organism: Cichorium intybus; assembly: GCA_023525715.1. Taxonomy (NCBI): domain Eukaryota; kingdom Viridiplantae; phylum Streptophyta; class Magnoliopsida; order Asterales; family Asteraceae; genus Cichorium; species Cichorium intybus. Next base: position 97,238,051 of record CM042010.1, on the reverse strand, counting down.
GATTTCAGTAAACAACCTTAGTTTAGGAATTGTATGTTTTTGGACTGTTTTTTGGAAAAGTAGAAGATTAGTCCCTCCCGCTGTAGCGTGACACTACAGTTGGTAACCTATCGCCTATCTTGACCACGAAACTCCTGTGGATCGACCCTGACTACCACTGTACTAGTGAGAGTGAGGTTTTTATTATTTTTGATCGCACGACGACCTAGGCGTGTGACATTTTGGCGTCGTTGCTGGGGAGTTGTGGACTTAGGATAGACGCTCAGTAGGGTTGTTTCTTTTGATGTTTTATTCTAGTTTGTTGATTCTGTGTATGTGTACGTCCTCATAATAGGCGATTACATATACCTGGATCAATATGAGTATTATGAAAATCCGGCAGACAGCTATTACGAGGATGATTACAACAATGGATCATTCGATGACAATGGATGGCGGATCGATGAGTCATCTTAACCTGAAAATTCTGCAATTTAGGCCTAATCTTAGAACTCATGGTTAATACCTACCAAATACAGAAGGATCAGGCTGATTCTCTTGTAAGATTGCAAGATTCATTAGATTGGTTAGAAAAAATTAGGGAATGTGATGGAAGGGCATACACCCTAGGAAAATTAAGAAACCACTGAGAGGGTCGAAAATGTTGTTGAGGAAGAGGTTGTAGGTGACAATGCTACCCCTGACTCAATAGCTTTTGATGTTTTTGAAAATGTTAATAATGTCGATCTGGTGATGCAATTTGGTCAAAGAGGAAGTTGAGGAGGGGGCTGTAAGTGACAGTACAGACCCCAGCCCAACAACTCCCGAAATTGTTGATGTTGTTGATACTATTGGGGAAGGGGGCGTAGATGACAAAACTACCCCCGAACCTATAATTTTTGAAAATTTTGAGCATTTTGAAAATAAAGATCTGGTGATGGGTGACTTTATACAACCACCAGATAAAACCAGTCGCTCACTCTTGGTACCGATCCACCTATTGGACGATGATCAAGATGATGTTAATGATGTGGCCTTTGAAAACAATAAACATGATTTCTTTGCCACTCATGATCCATTCATGAATGGAAAATTAGATGTAATGAATACCATCGATGAGGACATTCAGGAGCATACCAATATTATGCCCTCCAATCCCATTCGATTGGAAAATCTTTATTGGTACTGCAAGCCAAAATTGCTAACTACATAGAGTACGCGAGACGCTAGCAAAATGAGATTTACAAAACAACTACTGGAAGCAGCATTGGGCGCGCTCCACATCAAACCTATGATCTTGAAGAGATATAGAAGGAAGGATCGAGCTTGGAGGTTTAAAGCTACTTCCAAGCATTCACGAAAGCATAAGGAACCGGCAAGCCGTTCGACCCAGGAAAGCATAAGGTGCATGGGGTCAACAAAGGGACGGTGCTGACAGGAAATCAGCGGAGTCAGATGACATACGATCCACCGTAGCTGTATATGGAGCAGCCGTCTGGCTAAAGACGTTAAACTTAGCGCTTGTTGGGAGGCAACCCATCCCTTATAGGTTAGGTATAGTGTTCTTAGGAGTAATTAGGAAAATATTATCATCATCTTTGCAGGTATTATTGGTTCGAGGCAAGTGTGGGGTCACACGAAAGATTTTGGAAAATTTGAAGGCCACACCACGGTATGGAGTTTGGCGCACCGCGCTTACGCAAAACAACCTGATACGCAGGGGTTGGATTGGGGACATGCGCGCCGCGGTTTGTCCATACCCACATCGCGGGAAACGATCGGTCAGACCCTTCTTTATAAGGTACGCCTCGTCTCATTTGTAACCAAGCCGCTGTACAGAGCTCTGATCAACCAAGTTTTTCTCATGTTTTTTCTCGTCTATTTGTTTCCTACGATCGAGGTACGTCATTCTAACTCATTTTCACTAGTTATTACAAGCAATGAGGCTGTGAAATTGGATGATTTCTTCAAAAACTAAAAAACTTAGAAATCGGCAATGCTGGCTCATAGGGTGTTTTGTTTGCAAAATAATCACCCTAGAGGAGCTAGTCGGTGCTTAGGCTACCTTATAGTAGTGTTGGATCGAGTTAACAAGTGACAAATCGAGGATTTGGGTTTTAGTTTCGCGACAGGCTACCGCGCGCTGCACCCTAGTTCTTGGGCCGCGTCGCGCCTCGGTGGGGAAGAAAAGGACATAATTTGGAAAAAAAAAATTGTGTGGTTTGTTTGTGTAGATAGCTTTCAGACGTGATCACCCTTTCCTTCAGTTCCCTGAGATCTTAGACAGTACATCGGAGTATATACAGCGGAGGGATGCGTTGATCACTTGGCTGGTTCTCGAGGCGACCATTTTTTATGGGGATATTCTTGCACAGGCCGGGCTATGGAGTTCCTATCGACTGTTCAATACACACCAGCCGCACGGGAGGCACGGTCTAGGTTGATTAGCTACAGATTGGGGGGAGTGAGCCGGGAGTGCAGTCTCCGGGAGTTTGGGAGGCGCACAGAGATTTATACGGAGGAGGAGCTCCAGAGCCGCCACTTCACGCCATTTCTTCAGGCATGCATTCAGGGGCAGCCAGATCGGGCTGCTAATGCGACTATTTGGGCCACACTGTACAATGTACAGTTCGAGGTGGGGTCAGCCAGGGAGAGCCAGCTCCGCAACCCGCTTCACTATCTCATACACCGTATCATCTCCACCTTATACACCGTATCATCTCCACTTCTTTTATGCAGAAGCAAGGAGGTGAGAAGGTGTCCGGTGAGGACAAGACATTCATGTAGGCGCTTCTCGATCCCACCAGATTCCTCCATCTACCCTATGCCTTGGCGATCTCTTTGTCCACCCGAGTTGCGGGTGCGTCCAGCAGCAGCCCCAAGGCCGGCGGGCATTACATTACCCGTTTGGCCCGATCATATGGCCTGCTCACTGCCAGGACCATAGCGACTTTTACAGCGATACCACCTGTACGCACATCAGGCCGATTTTTGGAGAATATGGGGCTTATTCATCAGCCACAGGCGGGTCGATACATGAGGGTGGCGACAGAGGCACCGCGGGCACCCCGACCAGCCCACGTTCAGGAGGAGGGACCAGAGAGGCGACGCCAGAGAGTTGCAGACCCACCAGCAGAGCCACAGCCACAGCTGTCGGATGTGATGACAGCCGTCCGACGGCTAGAGGACAGAGTTGCCAACATTGAAGATCAGCTGGTGTGGATTGGAGAGGTGCTTTTGGAGACGGCCTCTTAGCAGGGACGACACCCCTGACCATTCCCAGCCAGAGCACATGACCATGAGGCAGGTCCTTCCAGAGCACCCCAAGATGATTGATATATTTTCTTTTCTTTTTCTTTTGGAGATATTTATACCAAACCTATGACACTATCTTATTTTTTTGTGTTTATTTATATTTTATATTTTAGTTGTTTGTTTTTTGTTTGCATTTAATATGTTTGTGAGTGATGCATGTAATACCCAAATGGATAATCTGTGGAGGAGTTGTTTTAAGCAAGTGTGGGGTCACCATGCCACCTCCACTTGCCAAGATCACCGGCGTGTTTTACTGTTGCGCTACAACTCCTGGAAATCTGAACCTAAAGCGTAAGCAGTTCGTGTTTTTGTACCTGTTACAATCGAGTACTATCAAGCAGTCAACCGTCTAAGGGGTAACTCTTTCTCCCTAGTTTTGAATAATTTTGTACAACGGGGACGTTGTACGGTTTTAAGTGTGGGGTGTGGACGGTCGAAAGAGTGTTTTTGAAATTTTTTCCGGAAATGATCAATTTTCAAAATTTTTAGCAAATTTTCAAAATTTTTAAGGGATTGTAATTTTTAAACGAATAGTTTGTGAATGTTATAGCATTGGTATTTTTCAAGAAATACTATTTAGTTGTTATCATGCTATGAGTTTAGTCAAATAAGTTGAGTTTAAGAGTTAGAAGATTAGATTATTTTAGGATTGGAATTTAGGAAGGGATTGTTAATCAGTGGCGTTTGTTGTTCGAGCTAGTAAGCCTAAAATGGGTGGGACTTATGCACCTGCCACCTAAGATCGTCTGGTCTGGGATGATATTTCTGAAAGCTCGTTACACGGACAACATCGAAAGTCATGGATAGTTCTTTTATGGCCTTTAGAATCTGAATGAGTACGTACACTACACTGTGGATGGAAAATTTGTAATCAAGGGTTCTTTAGAAAGTCATGAATTTCAAAGGATATTCTGGTTATGTTTTCACAAACTATTTCAATCTAACTCTTGGGGCAATAAGCTTTGAAATTAAACACATTCAAAAACTATTTGAGTCTTTGTTAAAATCTGTTAAAAACTCTCTTGTTTGGGGACAAGCAAGGCACAAGTATGGGGTGTTTGACAACGCCTAGTAATATCAAGTATTTTAGTCGTTGTTGAGCCATATTCTTGGTGAAAATATATCATATATGCATTGGTATTATCACTTTTTGTGTCAGTGTTTGTTTGGAAAGAAAAGTTATAAACAGGGGTTAAATGCATACAAAATGAAAGAAGATTGGAGATAAGGATAAAATCAGTCTCCTGAATATGCGCGCCGCGGATATGCATGTGGGCGCACCACGCTGAGTCAACGATGAGGCGGTGACAGAAATTCAAATAACGAGAAATCGCGGATAAGGCTATACGCGCGCCGCGGATTTCAGAGTTGCGCGACGCGGGTCCTAAAATTCTACAACTATAAATAGAGGCCATTAGGTCGAAATCAGCAGGCAAGGAACGACCCATAAGGTGGACTTAAGGCTTCTTTGACTCCAAGTTTCGGATTTCAGCAGCCATTCGTGGTATTTTATGTTTCTTCATTTAATTTCATTATTAGTTCAATTGTTCTTAGTTATTAGCTTAATATTTTTGGGTGTGACAACCAGTAGCAGTAGGTTATAGCTTTTTATTTTCGTTGTTTACTGTTTTGAACCTTCTGGATTGGCGTTTAATAGAGTTAATCATTCAGTTTATGTTGGTTTGCTTATTTTACCTTTATTTATGCGTTACTGCTTTGGATGTGTTAGGATTGTTCTTGTTGTTTTTGGATTTGGATCATACTTTCTAATTTCAGTAAACAACCTTAGTTTGGGAATTGATTTGTTTTAGTTTGGTTAATGCTTGATTTGGTTTTTGGAAATTGTTTGAGTTTTATGTTTTTGGAGTATTTTTGGAAAAGTAGAAGATTAGTCCCTCCGGCTGTAGCGTGACACTACAGTTTGTAAGCTATCGCCTATCTTGACCACGAAACTCCTGTGGATCGACCCTAACTACCACTGTACTAGTGAGAGTGAGGTTTTTATTATTTTTTACCGCACGACGACCTAGGCGTGTCATTGTACACCCGATACACAATTTTACGTGCATATCCAACGAAGTAGCAATCATCCGCTTTGTAATTGAACTTCGGAGTAGCTTCAAGATGAAGAAGAGTGCAAGGACAGCCAAAGGTACGGAAATGCGAAACATTTGACTTGCGACCATAGAGAATCTCGTAAGGTGTCTTCATTTGAGGTTTGTTAATGATGACCCGATTCTGAACATAACAGGCTGTATTGATTGCTTCAGCCCAAAATATTACTGGCAGTTTAGAATCTCACAACATGGTACGTGCAGCGTCAATAAGAGTTCTGTTCCGGCGCTCAGCAACACCATTCTGTTACGGTGTGCAAGCAGCACTAAACTGACGCATGATACCTTTATCTGTACAAAACTTGTTCAACACTTCATTCTTGAATTCTGTTCCATTGTCGCATCTAAGAGCTTTCAGCTTCTGATTCGTTTGATTTTCAATAAGCTTGATGAACCTAATGACCAGTTCTGCAGTTTCACTTTTGTTCTTTAAGAAGAAAACCCAGGTAAAACGAGAGTAATCATCAATAATTACTAAACAATAAGAACTGTGATTAAGACTTAGAACATTAACCGGGCCAAAAAGATCCATGTGAATTAGCTGAAGCAACGAATCAATGGAATTGATTAGTTTAGGCTTGTGTGGCTTTCGATGATGTTTGCCTTGAGCACAGGCAACACATTTCTCAAATGTGATGAAGTCCTTGAACCATGTTGTTCTTTGCAAGACAATTCAGATTCTTTGCATTAGCATGACCAAGACGTTTATGCCACAACATAGCACTTTGTTCAGCCACCTTTGAGAATAAACAGGTAACGTTTTCTGGAGTGTTGTGATTCATGTCGATGATGTAAGCATTGCTTTTTCGTTCTGATCGAACAAGAATCCACTCCTCTGGAATGACTACACCGGGTTTGAGAATCAAACATTCCTTCTTTGTGAAATGGGTTGAAAAACCTGACACGCCTAGGTCGTCGTGCGGTAAAAAATAAGAGAAAAATACCTAACACACACTAGTATAGTGGTAGTCAGGGTCGATCCGCAGGAGTTACGTGGTTAGGACAAGACGATAGATTACCAACTGTAGTGTCACTCTACAGTCAGCGGTATTGTTTCTACTTTGCCAAAAACCAACTAAAAACACAATTCCAAGACCAATGCCAAAACCTAACTCAAGCATGAACTAAAATAACCCAAATCAAATCCTAGACTAAAGTTCCTTACTGAAATCAGAAAATAAATTCAGAATCCAGAAGTAAACAATTAGTCCAACACATCCATAATGCAAAATAACATCAAACCGAATGATTACTTTCATATAAATCAGAATCCAAACTCAAATCCAATCCACACAATCAAATATCAGATCTAACTACCAATTATTCTACTGAAATCAGAAACTATGAGTCTAAACAAACATCGAGTAATCGACGGAAATCCCGATTGCGGAATACCTCGATACCGAGTTCATAAAATAAGAGAAAAACTAAATTACTAACCAAAATATTGATTCCCACTGAAAAACTGACGAAATAGTGCCTTCGGATCCCCCCTTCGCGTCCCGGGATGAGTGAAAAGTCGGACGGGACTCCGGTATTTATAATGGTGCGAAATTAGGGTTTCCGCGTCGCGACCACTTAGAAACCGCGACGCGCGTGTTGCCTTATCCCGCAATCTCGAAATTCAAAAACGAAGATTTTATCCGGTCGCGAGATAGCGGCGCTATCTCAAGAAATAGCGGCTCTATTGTCGATAGCGGCTCTATCTCAAGAGATAGCGCCTCTATTTCTGTCAGGTCCAACTTTTTGCCTTTTTCGCTCCACAACTTCTCCAGAATTGCACTAAAACCCCTGCATTTACACTAAAAACATTTCCAAGCACTTTGACACAAAAGTAAGTGATATTAGCCAATTAATAATGATAAATTAACTAAAACACGGCTCAACAACGCCTAAAATACTTGATATTACTAGGCGTTGTCAAAACCCTTTTTGCAGATTTGAGAAACACTCAGTAAACTATGCTTGAGCTCAAGTACAAAATTAGCGTTCTCAAATTTCAACACGCCATTCGATATCGTCCCTTTCTGCGTGATCATTCCTTTTTCACCTCCCGAAAAGCAAACACATCCACCATTAAAATTTTCAATGTCGTGTAGTTGGGACATGTCACCTGTCATGTGCCTAGAACAGCCACTATCAACATACCAAGGTCTGCTGATATTCCTCCGTAACTGTTCCTGCACAAGTTGCGGGATCAATTAGATTTAGGCACCCAGTCCATACGGAAATTGGGTTGACCTTTACTATCAATACATTTAATTGATTCAAAACTCATGTCACATTTATCAAGAAGTGGTGAAATATTAGAAGATATTTTAACACTGCCTTTAGGAACCCATTCAAAATGTGATTTAAATCGTTTATCTTTTGACCAAATGGGAACATTTACATTTGATGTACAATCAGAACTACTAGAAGCTGATTCTTGAAATGACTTTGATCTTACAAAGTTTGGTAAGACATAGTTACTTCCAGAAACAGACTTTTTGTAAACAACAGTTTGATTCCAGGCATTAGTGTTATTGTGATTTTTCTTTCTAGAACATGACCTTGAGGGTTTTCTCTTATGAGATTTTCCTTTTGGCACATTCTGCCAAACTTGTTCATTTTGAGAAACATACAAGTGTCGGGGACAATTTCTGGCTATGTGACCAGCAATTCCACAATTAATACAAGTCTGTCTTTTTAAAGGGGTATTGGAATTCTGTCCAGGTCCAGATATATGCAAATTATTTCCACACACACAAGCATGCAACAGATTTATCAACCAAAACATTTTTTTTGAAGAGTTTGGGCAAGAGTTGTTGTCTTGACAGTAGAAGCAGAAACAGATGGAGCTTGAGGTACCACTGGAGATAAAGCAGGTTGGAATTGAGTTTGAACTTGAGTAGTGGTTTGACCAGTAGCTTGAGCAGAGAAAGCATTGTTTGTAGAAGTTCCAATGTTGGCAGACTGGTATGAGCTGACATGATTCATCTCTCTCTGTTTGTCATCCATGTCACAAGATTTGATAATAGCCATAATCTCTGAGAATGGGAGTCTAGCTAAATCTTTGGTTTTCTTTATGACCGCCACATTCATATCCCAGCTTCTAGAAGAGAGTTCAGAAGCTTCTTGTTGACATCAATACTTGGAAAGCTGATTCCAGCATAGTCAACTTAGTGTGTAGAGTAATGAAGCGTTGTAACTGGGCTTCAAGAGATTCTCTAAGAATATGATTAAACAGATTGAATCTTTGACGAAGCATATCCTACATGCTTTGCTTCATATCTTCATTTCCCTCATAAACGTCAATTAGAGCATCCCACAGAGATTTAGTAGTATTGTACTCATGAAAACCCTATGAAAGTGCCATTGAAAGAGTAGCAAGAGCTTTCTGATCAAGTTCGATCTTCTCAAAATCCAAATCAGAATATTCTTCAAAAGGCTTGTCAACCACAACATCATCTCTGGTTATAGTAATTCTGACTGGTGGACGTAAATAACTTCTCCATAGCTTGACATCTTTCATCTTCATGCATTGTTCGAATCTGTATTTCCACTCAGTGAAACCTTCAATTTTGATCAATCGGGGAATACGGGTAACGGTACCCATAACTGAATCAAGATCATTGTTAACATTCGAGATAGCGGGATCCATCAGAAAAGAGTCTTGAAAAACACCAAAAAGTGATCACAAAAAAAATATTCGACTGGACCGAAAAACCTTGAAAATTGCACCGAAAAACACTTCACCGAGGAAATTGGGGTGAGAAACACTTCAAACGAGAAACTGAACCGAAAAGTCTTCACACCGAACAACTTGACCGAACAACTATACCGAACAACAATCGATTAACTAGGCGAGAAACTAAAACCGAACAACAATTTTCAACCGAAATTCTGAAACCCTAAGGATGCACCGAAAAACTTAAATGGGCTCACCGAACAAATCTTAAATGGATCGAAAAACCTAAACCTTGACCGAACAACTTCTAAAAATCCTAACAAACGTAGCTCCGCCACCGAGAAACCAAGGAGCGTGACCGAACAACCTTCTCAGATATGAATCTCGCTTAAACAACTTCGCAATCAGCGTTTTTGGATCAAAAAATGTGATTTTGATGCCTTTTTGCTTGAAGATTGCCAAGAACACGAAGAACACTAAGCACAAAACACCAAATTTCGATCAAACAGTCCAAAAGATCCAAGCAAAGGAAAGATGAGATTGATACCAAAACACTAAAAGACACAAGGTTTTCAAGCTCTGATACCAATTGTAGGTCCCAATTCTTTAGATCTTCACAAGGTATCAATCAAATCAATCAAAACACAAGAAGATTAATCCTTCAATGCACTCGATCTTATTAAAATCGACTAGTACATAAGAACAAGTTGCTTGAGCTTGACAAATATTGTTATGATCACTAGAGCTCCAAAAACAACCAACCTTCTGTAAAGAGAATACAAGACACATATATATGCTCCACGCGTCTAGACCAAACAATCAAGCCCATGGGCCGAACGAAAAATAAGCCAGACCGAACAACCAGTGGTTTTTCGGTCCCCAGCCGAAAAACCCAAAACAGCCCATATAATTGATATTTTTCTATTTCTGACCCTCTAAAATGCAAAGATTAAACCAAATAACTTTATCCTAACACCTCGAGTTCACCGTGTAAGAAGGCACATTTGACATCCATTTGATAGACGTCGAAATTTTTGTGTGGGGCATAAGCTAAAAAGATAAAAACGGACTCGAGTCTGGAAATAGGAGCAAAAGTTTCTTCATAGTCTATTCCCTCCTGTTGACTATAAGCCTTGACAGCCAACCGAGCTTTGTTCCAAACGACGTTACCTTCAAAATCAAGCTTATTGCGGTACACCCATTTCAGACCAATAATTGAGGCATTGGCAGGTTTCAGAATTAATCGCCATTTCTCCAATGGTGGATAGTTTGAATCAAACTTAGGTGGACCTTCAGCAATGATATCCTCTGTGTCAGAAGGGTAACCTAAAATGGGAGAAGATTCATCCGGGTTAGTTTCATTTTGATTAGTTAGAGTAAGCATAATGTCAAAGTTATGATTTGGCTCCCCCTCAATAGGAGCAACTGGTGAGTTAATTGTGTTTTGCGGAGTGGAGACTTTAGGCTCCCCCTGGATCACAGGACACAAAGATAAAATGTGTGAGACATCATGTGAAAGAGTGTTGTTGATGTTTGAATAAAGATGCTCCCTCTAACACCCCATCTTTCAAACTCCTTGAATGATGTTATCATTTATAAAAACGTTGTACATAAAATTTCATACTTTTAAAAACTTTCTCATGACTTTAAATCATGACTTCTAAAACTTTGGTCCCAACAAAAACAAATAAGTTTTAAAGTATTTAAAGAACTTTGGGGGTTACAAACTCAGATCACAACAACCATAGTAAAGCAATGAAACATCTTAAAGCTATGTCTCGTAACATATCTACCGAAATATAGGCATGACCTCTGGCCTAAACGGATAAAAATCATTCTGACTCGAAATGATCAAAAATAGCCCATAAAAACTTTGGAAATAGCTAAAACATCACAATACATCTACAAGAAAATTCTAAACCATAATTATAACATCTTTCGATTACATAACATAACTATATCGTATTAAAATGTAACTCTATCTTCTGAATCTCTTTTCTATCTATGTCCACATTAAAGCTTCTAAACCTTTTTTTCTATCCTCTGATGTAAATCTTCCTGTTCGTTCATGAGTACATAGCATTTAAAACAAAGATATGTAAGACAAATATGTCTTGTGAGATACATGAGTTTTAGACTCAAAGCATTTGTAAACATAACATGAATCATTTTCAAAACCTTTGTAATCAAATCATGTAATGACACTTTCTGTTAGATAGTTCATAAGTGAACTATCTAACCATATACTAATAAAAAACCAAGTACAATGAACCATTAGTGTTTTTCTTGACATGCACCTAGTCATGGAAACTGAAATAGGACACCAAATATAACCACCATTCAGTGGCGGTCCAATGGCGGTGGTACGACGGAGAGCCGATGGCTTGGCGGTTGTGCAACCCACACGCACCATTTGTGTTTGTGTGAAACCGGACATGAAAAGAACACGAGTATAACGATTGACACAAATAACACCCCCATGGTCTTGGACTAAAAACAACAACCAACCCACTACCACCCTTGGGAGGCGGTGCAGCGATGGTCTACCAGCGCCTTGGTGGTTGCCGGCGACGGTTCGGTTAGTCGAGAGAAAAGGAAATAGAAACATACTTCATTTGCTGCATTACGATGCAAAAAGGGAACATATACGACTAGAACATGTCAACAGTCGCGACCACCCACACATGGTGGTTCTACGGTGGTGATAGAGAACAATCCGACAGCCAAGGGCTGCCAACGATGGTGAGGATGGGTATACTACAGAAAAAAGGGGAAGAAACTTACCACCGGATGGAACTCGTTGCAACTAGCCCCGAGGTCGACGTCATCTCTTCTCCGGCGGCCAGGTCTGATCACCACCACAGCCCACTCCCCACGGCTGCCTCTTTGTCCCGCCGCAAATTTTTGTCCTCAGTTTCTCTGATCTCGACTTGGGCAAGGGGAACGGTTTGCAATTCGGACGTGAAGGACTTTCCCAAACACAATGACCATCGTCGGGCTTTGAGTACGGAACGAACAAGGTTGAAGGAGAAGAGTCGGGCCTCTCCTTTTTCTCGACGAATTCAAGGGATCGATAATACGTTGGCCCAAAAATATCCTCTAAGTTTCCATTATTGACACCTTTACCCCTCAAACACCTAATTACTTACATTAGATGTTTCTAACTTACAACCTTTAACCCCTCACTAAAACATAAATACTTTTCTTCGTAATTTCCATTCTAAATTATTATTATAATATTTATTTTTCATTTATAACAGTTTTAAACGTTTTTTGCAAAATAGAATTTAAATAAACGATAGGTTAAATAATTACTAAATTGAAAATGGGGCGTTACATTTTGTCCTTCTATCACGATTACCCCGTTTCTCTCCTTCTCTATTTCGTTTTTCGCAATAAATCAAAACATACTCAAAATTCAAATCAATTGATACATTTGTAAGTGATTGCACGCTTTCTAATAGTTAAATTAATATGAAAACAACTAAGTGTAAAGTAATAACAAAAATGTATATAGCTTTTTTGAGACCAAAGTTGGCTGATTAAACTAAAGTACCTCTGAGTTTAGCAGCACTGTATTGTATTTCTTAGGAGCATCTGAAGTGTGACCCAGAAATTCGCCAACACATATGTACCTAAAGCAAGATTACAATTGTTAAAATTAAGCTTGATATTGTGAACTGGTTTAATTGGTTCATAATGTTCACCATGTAGAAATTAACACTTACTATAATTTATACCAAAAATAATTGCAATCTAACATGTCAATTTGATTCATTAATGTGAAGCCCAGTTTCCATCTGCAAATACAAAGGAGAGTAAATAAAATAAATCATATTTATTAGGATATAATCATAAAATTCATTTTTGTGACCAATTAGTCAACAATAACAATCTGATCATCATTTTCTTGTAATAGGTGCATGACTAATCCTTTAAATATATCGCAAAAAGGGGAAATTTAAAAGTTCAACAATTTAATGATTAATGAATAAACCAAAATGGGGTTATCAAAAGGCTTAAATCAGTTCGATCAAGAAAAAGAGATAAACCCATTTGACTAAACATGGGATTAGAAGTTCAATCATGTACAAATAGAAGATGAAAAATTTAGGAAGTGAAAATTGCTAGGGTTTCTGCAGTTTAGGATGAATATGTATGACTTCTAAAGAGACCCGACTTCGTCAAAGGAAGAATAAGAAGTCGTAACTGCTACTGCTACCGCTGCTGCTGCTTTCCCTTACCCTAATTCAGGAATTGAATCATAAATCGTCAAAAAAGCAATCATTATATATCCACATTGTATGGTGAAGGCTATCGAGAGCACGGTTTCGCCAGAACCCTAGAAATTCAAAGCTCGGTTTTGGAACACATACGAGCGCAAGCCTCAGAGGCTTTCTTTCTTGGATTTCTGTCCAGCTCCAGCTGATTGGAGTGATGGTGAAGGATGTGTGATTGTGCGACCTAGGGTTTTTGGATCCAGATAGAATTCATGTTTTCCTTGATGTTACTCACTATTAGAGTGATGGTGAAGGATGTGTAATTGTGAGAAAAGAAACATTTGTTAGAACAAATCTACTTGCCGCTATTTTTTCCAGGAAAGTGGGTGATCGACGTTGTACCTGGGTGGCAATGGTCAAGCGATGCCAATGGCGAGATTTCTATCGCCGCAGCAGGATTTGATTTGATTCGGGAAAATGATGACCTTCCATGGAATGACCGGAGAGGGGATCTCCCTCTTTTTTATATACGCGAACATCCGAGAGAAAAAGGGAGTTAAGAGAAGATGGAAGGTTGAAGATGGAGTGGGAGGTGGTCACCGGTGAGAAAAGAAGGCCACCATTTTTCAGTTTAGCCACCATTGTTCCCTGCGTAGATGGTTGAAGGCGGTGCCGACATCGAGGTGGTGCCGATGGTAGAAAAACTGGTGGCCGATGGGAGTTTTAATGGATTCAGAGAGATCGTAAATTCAAATGATACAGGGTCAAAATTAGTTAGAGCAAATGACGAATTTTAGGGTTTGTTTTATCTTTTATTAAAATGGTATCACGGTCTATTAGAACACGGATTAAGAGTTTTAATGCATTTGTAACTTGTATTTTGTGCATGTTTATTTGGAACTCTTAATTTTAAGAGTTTCCATTTTTAGAAACCATTTTTCCTTTTTAAGGTAATATATATATATATATATATATATATATATATATATATATATATATATATATATATATATATATATATATATATATATATATATATATATATATATATATATATATATATATATATATATATATATATATATATAGGGTTCTTGTGAGATCTCAAAAAACCATGAGATATTGAAAACTCTTTCTGATTGGTCAGATCACAAAAGGGCACGATTGTTATTTTACAATTCACATTTAATTTTAATTTTTTTATTTTTGGCAACAACACTAACAACTCCTAAAATTAAGGCTATTAGATTCGAATTTTCAAATTTTAAAAAAAAATCAAATCTTTGTTTTCGTTAAAATTTTATAAGATTTTCGTTTTTATTTTTAAATAATTTTTCCAGAATTAGAAAAACATAAAAATTCTGAATTTTTTCAAAAAAAACAAATTTTTGAAATTAAAAAAAATATTAGTGTATTTGCATGTGTATATATGCATACTCGCAGATGCATATACACATATTTTCACAATTCATATATACATATTCGTATTTTTAATATCTAAATGTAAAAAATGAACAACATATTTTATTATAAAGAATAATATACAACTGTTTTGAACAATACATACATAAAATTTAAAAGGTACAACAATATACAACTTTTTGAATGATACATACAAATATATTAGAAATAATGAACGTTACATACAAAAAAATATAAAAAATACAACGAAAATTCATGATATCTTAATTTCTCAAATTTTCAATTTTCATTTCTTCAATTTGCTCGACAAATTCTCCAAAATCTGCAATAACATTAATAAAAATTAATATACATGTATATTGAAAAACATTAAAATAAATACATACATGCATATACGGATATGAACAAATGCACATCTATTTTTGCATATATATGCATATATGCATATGTGCACATATGCATTTATATGCATATAAACATATATGCAAATATGCAATTATAAAACCACATGTTAAAAAACCCCCAACAAATACTTACATGCATATACACATATGCACATACGCACATACGCACATATGCATATACTTTTGTGCACATGTATTAACATATGATGGATATATGCACAAACATGGAGATAAAGATATGAATCTATGCACATATATACATGAGCATATATACACATGTACATATATTCAAATATACACATGAACATATTTAAAAACATTATAAATAATACATACATGCATATTGGATGAGATAATAATACACGGATGCATAAACATGGATATAAAGAAGTTGACATATATACACATATGCACGTATGCATTTATGCACATGTATACATACATCGATACACATATGTACATCATATGCACATATAAATTTATGCACATATGCAGCTATGAAACTATTTACATGTTCACATACATTTATGCACATATGAATTTATGCAAATAGGCATATATGTACAATGTACTTATGTGTATGTGTATATATACATATGTACATGTACACATATGTATATGCATATATGTGCATGTGTACAAGGGTTAAGAAGTTGGATATCATAGAGATGAAATTTGTAACAAATATAACCTGTGAGGTTGTGTCACACCCCCAAACCACGATGGCGGAATCATCTGAGGGCGGAACGGGACATAGTATCACAACCATTGCATACATTGAAACATAAGTAGATAAAAACCATCATACATTATAATTGGAAAGTTACATTGTTCAACGGTATTGTTTCAACCCAATTACAGTATGATAACGAAATAAGTAAAAGAGACGTCTTTGCGTCCCATCCCAAAAGGTTAGTCGGACCGGACTAATTGTTACCTTAGAATACAAGTAGTTTGAAAGAGTGTCAACATTACGTTGGTGAGTTCATAAGATTTTTGTATGAGAAAATCCATAGTCCTTTTTCCTTGTAAAGAGATAGTGTTTGAAACCAGAAAATCCAATATTTTCTTATAAGTGAGTCGTAGTCTTAAAACCCAAAGACCGAAAATGCATACGTGTTTCTATACTTGAAAAATAGTATTACGTAGTCTTATTCTTGTATGAAACCATTTAAATACATGTTTATTCGTGTATTAATTGTAGATCTAATTCCGTAAAACCTTTGCGTAAGTAAAATCGTACTTTTATTTGTATCTTGCTGAATTGTAGTTTTAATTCCATAAAACTCGTACGTATAAGTAAACCGTACTTGTATTTATATCTTGATAAAATGTAGTTTTAATTTCCATAAAACTTGTATGTATAAGTAAAACCATACTTATATTTGTAACTTGTTAGAATGTAGTTTTAATACCATAAAACTCGTACGTATATGTAATCCGTACTCATGTTTATATCTTAATATAATGTAGTTTTAATTTCCATAAAACTAGTGTGTATAAGTAAAACCATACTTATATTTGTAACATATTAAGATGTTTTAATTCTATAAAACTTGTATGCAAAATTCATTTCCTTGTAAAATAGAGTATCGTAACCCAGAAAATCCAATATTTTCTTATAAACGTGTTGTAGTCTTAAAAGGTCCAAAGACTAAAAATGTATAACGTAAATTGTAATATAGTATAAAACTATTTGAAGTGTATATTTTCCACGTAAACAAAATGTATAGTTGATTTCCCCATGTGAGATACCCTATAACCATGTTGTGACTAGTTGGCATGCTGCGACGTTCTTCAGGCATCGGAATATTAGACATTTGACACCTCAGACCTGCCGGTCTAGCTGTAGCTAACAGCTCAGGTGCGGGGTTGTCAATCCCATATAGATCTATACTCAAATATCACGCTCTCTTACCGAGGCTCTGGTTATAAATTCAGGACTTATAATAGGTACTTATAAAAGTACTGTGAAGATCCATCTCACAAAAATGTATGTATTCAATCAACTTGTTTACGTAAAATTTGTATATGAAAACTCTTGAAATCATCCATTATCATTTTTCCCATGAAAATATGGTAATGTGTAATAATTATATAATTTTATATAATTATTTCATCTTGTTCATAATGTCATAATAACCTTGTGTTCATAAACTATTCCAATAATAGTTTGTTTTTAGTATACCGTCGTGATAATCATATTTTTACGAATAATAATGAAACAAATTATTCAAATGATTATAAATATCATCTTTTAAGATGTTTCCCACAAAAACGATGTAATAACTTGGTTATAACCATTTTTGCTAGAAAGTAGTATTTCCGGTCACAAAAACGTAGTTTTTACTAGTTTTCGTTTTTATGACGTTTATATCAAAGATCTAGTATTTTTACACACTTTATTTATGGTTTTGTAATTTTTACACAAACATAATATGTCACAATTTTTATAATACATAGATCTAACCATATTTCATGTCAAAAACGTTTTTACACAACTATTAGTTTTATAAACTTGTGTAAATCGTTATTTATAGCATATAAACACATATAATCTTGTGTAAATCATTATTTTTGACATGTGAACTAGTATTCTCCCCCAAAATGTTTAGAAAAGATGAAAATGAGGGGTATGAACTCACCCTTGATGCGTGCTTTACTTAGAAACAAGATAGTTCTTGCGGGATTTACAGTAGAAGACAAGATTTAAGCTTCGGAGCTCGAATGACCCTTGGACAAAGCTATTATCCAACGGGTTTCCGTAAATGTTAGTGTGTATAAATGAGATAAAAATGGTGTAATAAGGTTTAAAATCACTAAAGGAAGCTAACTTACCAAAAAGATTTGAAAAATACTTGAAAACGAAGAACGGTGGTGGTGGAAGGTGGTGGCCGGCGGTGGTTTGTGGTGGTGGAGTGGTGGTGGACGAAATTTAGAGAGAATGAGGAGGGTTTGTGAGTTTTTCTTGTATTCAAATGAGATGTGCTAGTCTTTGGTTCTTTTTATATGATTTTCTTGGATTTAGTTTTATTATTGTTTATTAAGAGATCAAATCTAGACTATAAAGCCTAAGATCATGAATCGTGACTTCAAAGATCATGGTGATCTTGGAGAGATTCAGCTGATTGGGGGGGGGGGGGGGTGTAAGGGGTGGGGTGGGTTGGTTTTATAAAAATGGTACTCTTTTATATAAAAATAAGTAGTTTTTATAAAATCGTAAAACGTTTTAGCGTAATTCTATGATTTTTTGGAGAATTGATCTTCTAAATAAATATTATGTATAAAAACATTGCTAAACATTTATTTAGATTGAATCATAACTCGTTAGACGATGAAATACGTGTTTAAGCGCATTATTCTTCCGATTACGCGATTTTCAACATTTTACCGGAAAATATATTTAGCTATGAAATTAAATACTAGATAGTATTACGCTTCATAATATATGATTTCTTATCCCATTTTTGATGTTTAAGGCAACTCATTTTGTATTTTAGGTCCAAACCCTGTATACATTTATCCGTTCACAGCGGTTTAACTGTTGTAACTTTCACATACGAACTCCGTTTTCGACGTTCTATATATCCACAAGTTCGTATTTACGAATACATCGTTTTATGAATATTATTATTCTCAAAATAATAATTGAACGATTATCGAATTTTTACGCTACACTAGCTTATTATACGTATTTTCAGCGTTTACTCGATAATCGTTTTGAATTAGCGTACGTAGTATTATAATATCTAATAATACTTCGTAAAATTATGGAAAAATTAATTTTCAACATATGGATTATTGTACGCTTTGTTTGACTATAGTTGACTTTCATTGACCAAAATTTACAATTGTCACATCATCTACCCGTTAGAAAGAATTTCGTCCCGAAATTTAGCACTTGAGTAGATCCTCAAGGGTTTGGTTAGAGATGTGGATATTTCGGTTTCATTTGGTCCTCATGTTCCTAAGTAAATTCAGGTTCACGCTTGGTGCTCCAGCGGACCTTTACTATTAGTATGCGGCTTTGTTTCGTCCTATTGACTTCCCTATTCATGATCTCCACCGGTCCTTTAATGAAGTGGAGATTTTTGTTTACTTCAATTTCGTTAAGCGGAATGACGAGAGTCTCATCGGACAGACACGTCTTTAGGTTTGACACGTGGAAAGTGGGGTGTACATTGTTGATTTCCTGTGGTAGTTGGAGTCTGTAGGCTACCGGACCGATCCTAACAAGGATCTTAAATGGCCCAACGTATCTTGGGTTTTGTTTTCCACGCTTCTTAAGAGTATCATTCCCTTCTAGGGTGAGACCTTCAATAAAACACGGTCGCTAACCTGGAATTCTAAGGGCTTGCATCGTTTATCCATGTAATTCTTTTGTTGGTCACGAGATGCTTTCAATCGCTCACGGATCTGAACGATTTTCTCTGTTGTCTCTTGTGTGATCTCTGGACCGATGAGAGTGCTGTTAGGTACTTGTCCTCTGGCTAACTGGGTGTCGCCTACCTTGGCCCAGCACAGAGGGGATTTGCACTTGCGTCCGTATAAGGCTTCAAACGGAGCAACTTTAATGCTTATGTGACAACTTTCGTTGTATGAAAAACTCGACGAGCGGCAAGTGGGTGTCTCATGACTTGCCGAAATCCATCACGTCAGCTCTCAACATGTCTTCCAGCATTTGGATAGTTCTTTCACTTTTCCCGTTGGTTTGTGGATGGTAAGCTATACTGATGTTGAGCCTGGTACCCAAGGTCCTTTGCAATGATTGCCAAAAACGTGACGTGAACTGACTATCTCTATCTGAAATAATGGATATTGGCACACCATACAATCGTACAATCTCTTTGATGTACGTCATTGTCAGTTTTCTCCATTTTGTCTATCTCTTTTATTGGTATGGAGTGTGCGAACTTGGTTAACCAATCGAAAATTACCCATATGGTGTCCAGCCCACCAGTTGCCTTAGGTAACTTAGTTATGAAGTCCATGGTTATACGCTTCCACTTCTACTCTGGTATTTCTGGTTATTGTAGTAAACTCGAGGGCCTTTGATATTCTACCTTAACCTTGGCACAAGTCAAACACTTGCCCATATAAGTAGCAATCTCTGCTTTCATGTTTTGCCATCAGTATACTTTGTCTTGTGAGTCTCTTCCATGACTAACTCCCTGAAGCCACCGAATTTTGGTGTCTGGATTCAGTCCATGAAACATCGCCGGGGCATTGGTCAACCCAATAGGTATCGTGACCAATTTTGTAGTGGCCATACTGAGTCCTAAATGATGTTTTTGGAACGTCCTCCTCCTGAACTCTAGGTTGATGGTACCCAGCTTCCAAATCGGTCTTTGAGAAGTAGTTGGATCCCTGTAACTGGTCGAGCAGGTCATCGATTCTGGGAAATGGGTTTCTGTTCTTGATAGTCAACTTGTTCAATTCACTATAGTCGATACATGACATCGCAGCGGTCGTCATGCGGTCAAAAATAAGAAAAAACCTAACACACTCACTTAGCACAGTGGAAGTCAGGGTCGATCCACAGGAGTTACGTGGTCAAGTCAGGTGACAGATTACCAACTATAGTGTCACACTATAGTTAGAGGACTTAGTTCCTAAACTTTTGACTGCTAATCCCAGAAAACATAAACTGAAACAATTCCAACCAAACATAAACTTAAACTAAACTTCAAACAAACCTAGTCACTTACTGAAATCAGAAGTACATCTCTAATTCAGAAGCAAACAAAGGCAAACAACCAAACATAAACCAAGGTATAAACTAAACCAATAACTAAGGTCCAAATGAACAGTTACTGGCTAAAGTTCAAACCTAGAAAACTAACCTAGTTGGCTACTGAAATCAGCAAGGGAAGTCAGTCCAATCAAGGTCAAAACAACATCCAAACATCAACCAAACAAATACAATCCAATATCAAGCATCAAACACCGAAAAACCAAAAATACTTGTAACCAAATGATTATTTTAAACCCAAAAAAAATTCCAATCATCCAATACAGTAACCAATACTGAAAAACAGTAACTAAGATGCTCAAGGTCAGTGGTTGTCACTCCCAAAGACCCTAGCCACTAATGCTAATTACTAAGCTAAAAGAAATTGAACATAAAAACCTGAAATACCAAAAAGGTAGTTGCTGAAATGAGTTCTTGGAGTCAAAGAGCCTTCACGGTCGATTTTTCACCAGGGTTTTGCTCGGGATTTCGGCTGAAAACACCTCTATTTATAGTTGCAAATTTTACGCAGCCGCGCATGCGCAATTATGGTTTCCGCGGCGCGCGTAGTAATCTTCTCCCGTTTTATCGGCATTTGAATGTGTTCCACCGCCTTAGATCCGCGTCGCGCCTTCTTGATTTCCGCAACGCGCGTACTTAATTTCCTGATTTTGCCTTCTTCTCCAAACTTCCTCCAATTTGCACGCTTTTGGTCCCTGTTTTTATTATTTTCTTCCACACAAGTACTGGCACGAAAAGTGAGAATACTACGATATATTTGATATAATTTCACTAAGAATAGGGCTCAACAACGACTAAAATATGTAATATCACTAGGCGTTGTCAATACACATTCTAAAGGATCCATCCTTCTTTTTCATAAATAAAACCGGTGCTCCCGAAGACGAGAAGCTCGGTCTAATGGATCCATTTTCTAGTAGTTTGTGTAGTTGGCTAGCTATCTCCTGCATCTTTGCTGGGGCTAGTCTGTATGGAGACTTTGCTAGGTAGTAGCTCTCGGGATCAAGTCGATTCTGAACTCGACCTGTCATGTTGGGGGTATCCTCGGAAGATCTTCTGGAAAACAAATCAGGAAGGTCACAGACTTCTGGTATGTGTATGGTTTCCTTCACTTCCTTCTTCTTATCCACGACGTGGGCTAAGAAAACATAGGAATCCCACTCTACTACTCTACTATAGTGGAATTTCTTCTGGTGTTGACGAGTCGTCTTGTAAATGCATAGCCATATACAGTGTAGAAATAAATAGGCATTCGAATAGGAGATCCTATCCTAAGGCAACAACCAAACAAGGCAAGTAAATGAAGCATCCCCGTCAACCCAAGTGGCCATGAGCCTATCCCAGCCTATCCCAGCCCCGGCAAGTAAATGAAGCATCCCCCTCAACCCAAGTGCGGTGCAAAAACGGCTCTCTCTCTCCCCAGAGCCCCGCGTCTCGTAGAATGTCTCTATTGATGACTGTCGCCTCGAGAACCCGGCGACTAATGAGGGCGTCTCTCCGTGATCGGTACTCCACAGAGCTGGCTGGTCCATCTGGAAACTGAAGAAACTCGTGATCCAATCTGAACGACATCTGCACAAAATGAAATTTTTTTGCAAATGAAGTCCTTTTCTTTCCCACCACACCGCGGCGCGGCCCAAGAGCAAGGGCGCGGCGCGGCGAACGGCTGTTTCCAAAATCCAAACCCAAATCAAGTTTTAACCTGTTTAAACTCAATCCAAATACACCACAAGGTAGCCTAGGTGCCGACTAACTCATCTAGGGTGTCTATTTGGCACAACAAACACCCTATGAGTCAGCATTGGCGATTTCTAAGTTTTGAAGTTTTTGGAGAAATCAACCAAATTAACCCCCTAATCACTAGTTTTAACGAGTAATAGCTATTTAGAATGACGTACCGTAGTAGTAGGAATGAAATGAGCAAGAAAAAATACGAGAAATTTTTGTTGATCAGAGCTCCGAGGCGTGGTGTGTGTGAATAGTGTCGCGGGTTACCTTTTTATCGAAGAATTCCGACCGATCGATTCCCGCGTCGCGCAAATCCACAAACCGCGGCGCGCGTGTCACCAAATCAACCCCTGCGCATCGTTTTGGTTTACGATCCCACGTCGCGCATATGAACAAACCGCGGCGCGGTCATTAAAATTTTAAAATTATTCACACAACCCCACACTTGCCTTAGACCACTAGTACCTGCAATTAATGATGATGTTTTTTTTCCTAATTACTTATAAGAAATAAAAAAACTATTCTATGACACGATGGGTTGCCTCCCAACAAGCGCTAAGTTTAACGTCTTCAGCCAGACGTGGTACTCCTACCCCTATTCTTCTTCTTGAACTCCGGATGACATTTTCTTGAACTCTGATATGAAATTTTGGGCCATCATTGACATTAAGGATGTGAGTTGAGTCATCCTATCACTCACTCCACTAATCCATTGCTGCTGCGATTCTAGAAGCTTGAAGACTTTTGCTTCCCTTTCTCTAGATTCTTTCTCATACTGCTGGTGTCTTGCCTCTAGCATCTCCATCATATCCAGCAACTGCTCCTTATCAATAGTGGCCAACGGGTGATCCTTTGTTTCCTTTAAAATTTCCTCTTTACCTCCTTCTCCCGTTCGCATCCATATTTTTCCTTTGTTCCTAATCCCAGGCTCCATTTGCATATTTTTGTCTGCTTGCTTGTCATCGTTCCCTGGAGGTAAAGATACAGGGTTTCCGAACATATTCAGCCTCCTTTTTCGCGTCCCAAAGGAGATGTCCATATCCCCCGTCTTGCAGTCAATCACAGCGCCAGCCGTAGCTAAAAATGGGCGTCCTAAAATGAGCACAGGCGCGTCATCCAAACTTTCATACTCCATGACTAGAAAATCTACAGGATAAAAGAAGTCTCCAACCTTGACTATGACATTGGTCAATTTTCTCCGGGATACCTTTATTGATTGGTCAGCCAGCTGCAGTACAACCTTTGCTGGCTCTAATTCTTCATTCTTGTATTTATCATACAAGTACCCCGGTAGCACATTTACACTTGCTCCTAAGTCCAGCAAAGTGTTCCGAATGACCACATCTCCTACAGTAGTAGTGATCAATGGTGATCCAGGTTCCTTCTCTTTTTTGGGTAGTGTTCCTAAAAGTACCTCACTAGCCTTAATTGTCAATCTAACAGTGTCCGGTGTGGGAATCTTACCTTTTTCATTTCTCTCGCACATTTCCTGAAGGATTCTTGTATCCTCAAGAGCGTCTTTAAGTTCATCCCACAGAGGTTGGTTCATCAATGGCCCTATCCAATTAGGCGCTTCCTGTTTTTTCTTCCCTTTCTTATCTTTCTTCTTTGCCTAATTCCTGCTATCACTGACTGTTTTTCTTCCTGGACCTCCTTGTCCACTTTTGGTTGAGTTACCTCCTCAACAGGAATTTCCTTTTCTTCCCTTCCTTCCTTACCTTCCTCTTTACTCTCCACCTTCTCCTGGACTTCTTATTTCTTCTCAAGTTCTACCTTGCTTCCTGAATCTAGTAAGTCCCCAAGGTGACCTTTCTCCATTCAGCCTCGACAATATTAACGTGTTCCTTCCCGGCTCGCTGATTATGGGTTGGATTAACTTCCGTGGCACTTGGCAACTTCCCATTGTCCCTTTTTCGCTGATCCTCGGCCATTTGTTTAATTTTCCTTTCCATGTTTGCAATAGCTTTTGCGTTGGCTTGGGACTGCTGCTGAGTAGCACTGAACATTTCATACATTTTTGCAACCAAGTCTTCTTGCGTTCCTGGGGCATTGTTGACAACAGTGTCGGGCCCCCTATTATTATTGTTGCTACCACCCCCACTCGCATTTCCATTATTGCTTGCGGGCTGGTATGACCTAGGCTGATTTGATGATTGACCTTGGTGGTTATTCTGCCTCTGGTTGTTGTAATTTTGCTGCTGTCCTTGATTATACGGTCTGTAGGGTCGTCCATTGTTATACTAACCTTGACCCTGGCCATAAACTTGGTTTACCTCCTGAGTTTTCGGTCCTCCTTGACCTCCTTGTGGTTGACCTTGAGGTCCATTCTGCAGCATTGACATAAGTCTGTCAAACTTCTTATTTATTTCGCTTATTTCCTTTTTTACCTCCTTCTTCCAATCAGCATCAGCTCCCACTGCTGCTGCTATGCCTACAGTTTTCCTAGTAGAAAAGTTCGCTTTGGAGCCATTGCTTAATTGTTCCAAGAACTGCCAAGCCTCTTCTGGGTCTTGCCACATAAATGTCCCACTTGACGAGGCATTTATCATTGCTTGATGTGTTTCGCTGACTCCTTCAAAGAACAATTTGACCAACTGCCATTTGGGAACCTCATGGTGCGGGCAGGATCGTAGTAACTCCTTTAACCGATCAAATGCTTCGTGGAAAGCTTCTCCTGGTTTTTGCTGGAAGTCCTGAATAACCCTCCAAATCTCTGTTGTCTTGCTTGCCGGATAGAATTCTTATAGGAACTTGGCCTTGAGTTGGTCCCACGTGGTGATGCTGTTTGCTGGTAAAGACGTAAACCAGTATTTGACTTTGTCTTTAAGAGTGAATGGGAATAACCTAAGCCTAAAGATGTTCCTATTAGTATTCCTGGAGTTGTTAGCATTTGCAATCGCTATAAAATCATACAAATGATTGTATGGGTCATCCTGCTTGTACCCCCTAAACTCCGGTAATATCCCTAACAATTGAGGCCTTATTTCTACTTGAGATTCAATATTGTCAGGAATATAAATTAGCGACGAGTCATCATATTCCCGTGGCTGGAAATGTGATGCAACCGATTGCCTCCTCGGTTCTGCAAAATATAAAGGTTGAGCAGGATTACCGTAGAAGTGCTGATCGTTATACCCCTGCTGACCTGGTGGTTGTTGATGCTGCTGTGTTCTTCTGGGAGGTCCCCGACCTCGGTTCCACGGTTGTTGTGGTGCTGGTGGAACCCATCCTTCATCTTCCTCATCGTATCTCTCCTCAGTCTTTGGATACTGGTACCGTTGCTGAGGAGGTTGCTGGTATTGTTGCGGTTGTGTAGGTTGAGGTGTGGGTTGAGGTTTAAAAAGTACTGGTTGTGGTTGTGAAAATGGTTTTGAAGTAGGTGTCTGCTGTCTAGAAACTGGGGTGCCATCACGGGTCGGCGCTCCCCAAGACTTGGCAGAGGTGAATGGGTTTGTGGATTGTGGTTGTGATACTGGTGGAAATGGTGGAATCGATGGCGGAGTGCATGATGGTATGGGTACAGGGGCTGAAACTGTACCACCAGAAGCACTCGTGCTCCCGAATTGAAACTCCGAAACCGGGGGAATAAAAGACATCCCCGTTGCCTCACCCGAGGGTTCCTGGGGAACATGCTCTGGACTACTGCTAATATTACTAAAACTCATGATACTGTAACGCCTACGTGCACGGATTTTGCGCGCAATTCGCTCAATCTCAGGATCAAAATGCGAAGGGGATACTTGCTCACCCCTGCGGGTACGCATGCACTAATGCAACACGCCCGATAAAAAAAATCAAAAAGAAAAATAATAACCAAATGAAACTTACAAAAGAAAATCAGAAACTAAAGCTCCTACTAATCACCTAATCTTAAGCTCACAACTCCCCGGCAACGGCGCCAAAATTTGACATCGCATCGGTCGTCATGCAGTCAAAAATAAGAAAAAACCTAACACACTCACTTAGCACAGTGGAAGTCAGGGTCGATCCGCAGGAGTTATGTGGTCAAGTCAGGTGACAGATTACCAACTATAGTGTCACGCTATAGTCAGAGGACTTAGTTCCTAAACTTTTGACTGCTAATCCCAGAAAACATAAACTGAAACAATTCCAACCAAACATAAACTTAAACTAAACTTCAAACAAACCTAGTCACTTACTGAAATCAGATATACATCTCTAATTCAGAAGCAAACAAAGGCAAACAACCAAACATAAACCAAGGTATAAACTAAACCAATAACTAAGGTCCAAATGAACAGTTACTGGCTAAAGTTCAAACCTAGAAAACTAACCTAGTTGGCTACTGAAATCATCAAGGGAAGTTAGTCCAATCAAGGTCAAAACAACATCCAAACATCAACCAAACAAATACAATCCAACATCAAGCATCAAACACCGAAAAACCAATAATACTTGTAACCAAATGATTATTATAAACGCAAAACGAATTCCAATCATCTAATACAATAACCAATACTGAAAAACAGTAACTAAAATGCTCCAGGTCAGTGGTTGTCACTCCCAAAGACCCTAGCCACTAATGGTAACTACTAAGCTAAAAGAAATTGAGCATAAAAACCTGAAATACCAAAAGGTAGTTGCTGAAACGAGTTCTTGGAGTCAAAGAGCCTTCACGGTCGATTTTTCACCAGGGTTTTGCTCGGGTTTTCGGTTAAAAACACCTCTATTTATAGTTTCAAATTTTACGCAGCCGCGTACGCGCAATTATGGTTTCCGCGGCGCGCGTACTAATCTTCTCCCGTTTTATCGGCATTTGAATGTGTTCCACCGCCTTATATCCACGTAGCGCCTTCTTGATTTCCGCGGCGCGCGTACGTAATTTCCTGATTTTTCCTTCTTCTCCAAACTTCCTCCAATTTGCACGCTTTTGGTCCCTGTTTTCATTATTTTCTTCCAAACAAGTACTGGCACGAAAAGTGAGAATACCACGATATATATGATATAATTTCACTAAGAATAGGGCTCAACAACGATTAAAATATGTAATATCACTAGGCGTTGTCAATACACATTCTAAAGGATCCATCCTTGTTTTTCATAAATAAAACCGGTGCCCCCCAAGACGAGAAGCTCGGTCTAATGGATCCATTTTCTAGTAGTTCGTGTAGTTGGCTATCTATCTCCTGTATCTTTGCTAGGGCTAGTCTGTATGGATACTTTTCTAGGTAGTAGCTCTCGGGATCAAGTCGATTCTGAACTCGACCTGTCATGTTGGGGGTATCCTCGGAAGATCTTCTCGAAAACAAATCAGGAAGGTCACCAGACTTCTGGTATGTATATGGTTTCCTTCACTTCCTTCTTCTTATCCACGACGTGGGCTAAGAAAACATAGGAATCCCACTCTACTACTCTACTATAGTGGAATTTCTTCCGGTGCTGACGAGTCGTCTTGTAAATGTATAGCCATATACAGTGTAGAAATAAATAGGGATTCGAATAGGAGATCCTACCCTAAGGCAACAACCAAACAAGGAACATGCCATAGGGCTAACTCAAGCATTCTCAGACTATTCAGTTTCTTACTCTATACAATTTTTTTAGTGGTACTCATACATGAGATGACTCGGGGGTTTTTGCCTAGTTTGCCGCCGTACACAATGAGGGTTTTCTTGAGTCGTACCACTTTCTCATGGCACATGGTATCGGCGTGGTGAGGGTCTAAACAACCCATGCCAATGGTTACTACGGCAGGATCCTGAATTGCTTCTCTTATTCCCAAGGCCATATTCTTTCCTTGATTGCATCTGACTGTACCCCTTTGCCTTCGAGTAGTCTCTCTTGAAGTGCTCGGTTTCGCCATACCCAAAACAAGCACGACTCAAACCCGAGTTCGACGCCTGATTGGTTTCCTAGTGCCAGAATCTTGCAAAAGCAGGCTGTATGTCCTTTCTGCTTGCAGTCATAGCAAGTCATCTCTCTGCAGGCACAAGTATGATGAAGACGGCTTTTTTTGCGTTTTGGGAGATTCCCGGGATATTGTTTTGATAAGTTTCCTAAGGGTACGTACTAAGGATAGGCAGTGAAATTTTGATATGTCTCAAATGTAAAGTCTATTCAATTGCTGTCCACAAAACAATTTGTGAAAAGATCGACGGTTTCTGGAGCCACAATTTCTGTTGCGAGTACTCTCACTACCATAGAAGCATATTCAAAGGATATGTTTAGGGAGTCATTGTCTCTAACGGGGGCGGTGTAAGCTCATGATAGATTAAATCCACATGTTCTAGGTGATGTTGGAAGGGTTTAGAACGATAAGTAGCTTCACTGTCATCAAATGCGTTACAACTCCAAGCGAATGATGATGCTTGCGTGGTAACCAACCGAGGTAGTAAGAGAATGAAGAAATTCCTTAACATAAATCGTCAATGAGGGAACTCATGTAGAACTATATTGGTTACTATTTTGATGAATTATCCAACTGTTTAAGTCGTGCGAATTGCAAATTTGAAAGGGGTCGGAAAAATGAGTTTAGGAGTTAGGAAATATTTGAAATTGTAAAGGTAGCGTGCTACTTTGATGGGAGGCATAAAAGTATCGATCATTGAGAATGAGTTCATTCTCAACTTAGTGATTCTAATAAAGCAATCCTTTGGAGGATATAGAATTACAACATTAAAAACCTTTCTCTCCTCAAAATGAAGGACTTGGCAAATTGTTTGTACAATGTTTCATGGTGTGAATGCACTTCCGTACCTTTTATAGAGTCATCGGTTAAGCTATAGGTTTGACGTGTAGAGTAAGGGGATTTAATCATTGATAACAATAAGAATGCCAGTAATGCCAGAGGGACTCAAAATGATGTATGAAACGATATGGGTCGAAGGATAACTCAAAGTTATAGGACATTTACGTGTGTCGACGAGGTGCGAAGTTGAACCAGGAATGAAAAGCGTAAGGTCGAAGTTTGTTCCATAAACATGTGAATAATTTGGAAAGTGTAAGTCGATGGTACACTTGATAATATCACTTGTGTTTCTAGGGGCCATGAACTAAAACTTAGAAATTTTTGACATAAGGGGAAGCGGTTTGTGCATTAAATTACAATACACGAAGTAAAAATGGTCAGGTATGCATCCCCAAAGAGAAGGTTTAGAATCAAGAGATATCCTAGCTTATGTCTTAAGCTCAAGATGGAAAGAATCCTAAGGCTAAAATCGTAGCGCAAAAGGAAGGTCTTGAAAGGTTTTTCTGCAACTATGAACTAAAATTCCTAAGTTCACATGCAACCTATATAGATCTAAGTTTTCTTCTAGTTAAATATATAACAAATCCTAAAAGGCCTAGAAAATATAAACTAAAAGAGAAAGATTAAGAAAAACCAACCTTTGGTGAATCTTGGAAGCAAAGCAACAGAAATCTCTTGCCTCAAATGCAGTCACACCCTAGCTGGAGTCTTGGCCGAAAATCCTTCAGAGATAGAGAGTCAAAATCGTGGGTTTAGGGTTTGTGAGCCTCACTATTTATAGGCTCCAAGCAGATGACCAGATAAACCTTTAGAGATAAACCTTTTGAATTTAAACCAAGATAAACTATTATCTTATTAATTCAAATCCTTTTATCCTCCTTATTAAAATCGAAAATATATATGTTTCCATATATAATTTTCGCTGGTCACACACTCACTCAAACTGTCACTTACTCAACTATTGATTAATTACAGTTTTAGTCCCCGCACCTTTAATTAATTAATTTAAACACCAAATTAATTCCAATTAATTCTTGAAAAATTTCTAATTAATTATTATAGTTTCTAATTAATATATTATCACTTAAATATATTAATAAACTATTTATTTAATTTCTATTGATTTATTAATCATATAATAAATCAATCTTTCTCTCTACCGGACTTTCTGCCAATCCTCCAACTATGAGGGCAACCCAAATGGACTATGCTACTATTAATTAGATAAATACTAATTATTAGTCATGGCTTAGACACCTAATCCAACAGTCTCTCACTTGGATAAGTCTATGACTAAAATTACCAATTTACCCTCTAATTAATTAGCAATTGTAGCTTCCTAGAAACCGTTGCCGAACTCTGACCTAGTCAGTTCTGTCCAATGATAAGTGATCAGATAATCCTCCGTCCAACAAGATATTTTCAGACTCAGGACATGGATTAAAATCAATCCTGGTCTGATTCTCTGTTTCCCGATTTCTGATTTGCATATGACTTAAAGACTACTAATTGAGCATATCAATTTAGTCCTGGTTGGCCAAACCTTTCAGTCAACTCCAAAATCATCGAGAGGCCTACAAATATCTGTTTTCCCGACAGGGTCAAGGGACGAATAAGTTTTGACTCATATACTTATATCCTTTACTAGTCAAATCATTCACAACAACACGTTTTATAACACCGTGTTACCGATGCGTTTTCGCATTGTCAATGAACAACCGCTTGGTAAAACATAACTCATATGTCTCTAGTTAAAGATCAAAGGATATTATTGTCTCAACATTGCTTATGATGAAATCCATGAAGCAATCTGTTGAGCGTGGGTTTATCCAATACTCAAATCCCTATTTTCTAAGTACTCATGAATATTGTAGCAATCTTATTGCTATGTCTAACTCATTAGACAATCTACAAAACTATTCATGACAGTCTTGATTCATACTTACTCCCTAAAAAGTATGAGCGACTGAGGACATTTGAATAATAATTAAATTACTCAGGAAGTAAACATGCAAAACGAAACACAATAATAAACAATCGACAAAAGGCAGTATCAAATACTCATCAACAAAACTATATTATTAATTCACCAAAGTCAATTACATTTATATTGTAATAAGTTTCAAATCCTATCTAATTACAAAAACTAATATCATCTCTTAATCCTATGCGTCGTGCATGTTGATTGTGATTAACCCTACTTAGAGCCTTTGTTAAGGGATCTTCAGGATTATCTTCTGATGATACCCTCTTCACTATGAGGTGACCTTCTTCTACCCTATGTCTTATGTAGTGGTACTTTCTGTCGATGTGTCTGGACTTTCCATGATCTCTCGGTTCCTTTGTCAAAGCAACCGCTCCTTCATTATCGCAGAACAGTTCCATAGGCTCCTGAATACTCGGGACTACTCCAAGGTCACCGATGAAGTTCTTCAGCCAAGCCGCTTCGTTTGCCGCTTCACTCGCTGCGATGTACTCTGATTCGCACGTTGAATCAGCCACCGTCTCTTGCTTGGAACTTTTCCAAGTCACTGCTCCCCCATTCAACAGGAATACCCAGCCTAACTGAGACCGACCGTTGTCTCTATCTGTCTGAAAACTGGCATCAGTATATCCGTCAACTCTCAAGGTATCACTGCCTCCAAGGACTAAAACAAAGTTCTTCGTCCTTCGTAGATACTTGAGTATGTTTTTGACCGCTTTCCAATGTGCCCTACCAGGGTTTCCCCTGGTATCGACTGACCATGCTCAAGGCAAAAGCCACGTCGGGACGAGTACACGTCATGGCTTACATGATTGACCCCACAGCCAAAGCGTAAGGTACCCGACTCATGTCCGCAATTTCCTCATCTGTACTTGGACTCTGAGTCTTACTCAGCTTAGCATTACTTTGCATTGGTAGCTCTCCCTTCTTGGAATTTTCCATACTAAATCTTTTCAGTACCTTTTCCAAGTATGTACTCTGACTAAGTCCAATTAGTCTCTTCTTCCTATCTCTCAATATTCTTATCCCAAGAATATAGGCTGCCTCTCCTAGGTCTTTCATGGCGAAACACTTCCCGAGCCAAGACTTGACATCTTGCAAAGTCGGAACATCGTTTCCATTGAGCAGTATGTCATCTACATACAGCACCAGGAAAGTGACTATACTCCCACTAGCTTTGACATATACGCAAGACTCATCCTCGATCCTAGAGAAACCAAATTCTTTGACTTTCTCGTGGAAACAAAGATTCCAGCTTCGAGAAGCTTGTTTTAATCCATAGATGGATTTCTCAAGCTTACACACTTTGTTAGGATTCTTTACATCAACAAAACCCTCTAGCTGATTCATGTAAACATCCTCAGTCAACTTCCCATTGAGGAAAGCGGTTTTGACGTCCATCTACCAAATTTCATAGTCATGAAATGCAGCTATGGCCAGCATAATCCTAATCGACTTTATCTTAGCCACTGGTGAGAAGGTCTCATCATAGTCAATCCCTGGGGTTTGAGAACCCCTTCGCAACAGTCTTGCTTTGAAAGTGTGTACCTTTCCGTCCATGTCGGTCTTCTTCTTGAAGATCCATTTGCACCCGACTGTCTTTCGACCCGGAACATTGTCAACCAAGTTCCAAACTTGATTGTCATACATGGAATTGATCTCGCTGTCCATTGCCTCTTTCCACTTGGTAGACTCAGGGCCGCCACCGCTTCCCGGTAGTTAGCAGGTTCATCAAAATTTATCAGTGTCCTATCACTGACAAACGTATCTCCATCCGTAGTTATATGGAATCCATAAAACTCGGGTGGCATGCTAACTCTACTAGAGCGTCTAAGAGGTAAGGATATGTCGG
This sequence comes from Cichorium intybus, assembly GCA_023525715.1. NCBI lineage: Eukaryota > Viridiplantae > Streptophyta > Magnoliopsida > Asterales > Asteraceae > Cichorium > Cichorium intybus. Next base: position 97,204,902 of record CM042010.1, on the reverse strand, counting down.
TTGGACCAACAGGAACTTCTTCCTCTTGTTGGTTGCTAGTTTCTCCTAAGGTTGCATTATCGGGTGACTCTTGAATTTTTTCAAGGTCAATGGTACTCCCACTGTCCTCTTTGAATATGAGTTCTCTCTCTCGAAAGACTCCCCGTCTCGCTACAAAGACCACGTCCTCGCTCGGTCTGTAGAACAGGTATCCAAAGGACTGTTTGGGATATCCAATGAAAAAACATTACTCGCTTCTCTCTGCGAGTTTATCATGAGTATCTCGTCTAACGAAAGCCTCACAACCCCAGACTTTGATATGTGCTAATGAGGGAACTTTCCCCGTCCACATCTCATGAGGTGTTTTAGCAACCTTCTTAGTAGGGACAAGATTGAGGATGTGGGCGGCAGTCTCTAAGGCATACCCCCAGAAGTGAATGGGAAGTGAAGCTCGACTCATCATGGAACGAACCATTTCTAACAAGGTTCAGTTACGTCTCTCGGCAACACCGTTCAACTGTGGTGTCCGAGGAGGCGATAACTGTGAAACTATTCCACATTCCTTTAGATAGTCTAGGAACTCGATGCTAGGATACTCTCCGCCTCTGTCGGACCTGAGCATCTTTATCTTCCTGCCCAATTGATTCTCAACTTCATTTTTGAACTCTTTGAACTTTTCAAAGGTGTCTGACTTGTGTTTGATTAAGTAGATATACCCGTATCTACTAAAATCGTCAGTGAAGGTCACGTAGAACCGTGTGCCGTCTTTTGTAGTAGATCTGAAGGAACCACACACATCTGTGTGTATGATGTCCAAAAGACCTTCACCTCTTTCAAAGGAACCCGTGAAAGGTGATTTTGTCATCTTGCCCAAAAGACAAGATTCGCATACATCATCCGATTTGAGGTCGAATGATTCCAACACTCCATCCTTTTGGAGTTGGGCGATGCGTTTCTTGTTAATGTGCCCAAGACGACAGTGCCACAAGCATGCCTTTTCTACACCACTATAAGAATCAATAAAGTTTACACTATGACCTAAATTGTCTACACATTGCACAGTTTCATACACACCATCATAAGGTAAAGTAGTAAATACAGAAATGCCATTTTGAAAAACAGAAATGGAACCATTACTATTATCAAACGAAAACTGTAAACCTTGTCTAAAAAATGCATGAAATGAAATAATATTCCTTGCCATTTCTGGCGAATAGCAACAATTTAAATGTTCTAAACAAATACCACTACTGAGCACTAAACTATAAGTCCCGATCTTGGTCACAGGCGACGATCTCCTATTTCCCATGATCAGGTTGAGTCTACCGTGCTCCACCTCCCTGCTTTCCCTTAGGCCCTGCAAATCAGAACAAATATGAAAACCACATCCTGTATCAAGGACCCAAGAACTGGAAGATGGTGAGTTTTTAAAGATAGTGTAAATACCTGCTGAAGACGGCTTGACTTTGCCATCCTTCAAATCCTGCAGATATGTTTGGCAGCTTCTCTTCCAATGGCCCCGTTCCTTGCAATAGAAGCACTCTGCTTCCTTGGGATTGGCATTATGAGGAATGCCAGAAGTCTTGGGTTTGGAGCCGTTGCTGGACGATCCAACATGCACCTTTTCCCTCCAATTTTGCTTGGGAGGGCCCTTTCTCTTCTTCCCCTTTCCACCAGTAATGGCCATGACAGCTTGATTAGCAGCGGGTATACTCTTACCCTTCATTCTGTCCTCGGCGGTGCGGAGCATGCGATGCAGTTCGGCCAGAGTGGCCTGAGAGTTGTTCAGATGATACGCCAGCGTGAACTGGTCATATGAACTAGGCAGAGAATTCAGCACTATGTCTACAGCCAAATCCTCGTGAACTGGCATCTCAAGCTTCCTGAGCCTTTCCACGTATCCTTGCATCATCTGCACGTGGTTGCAGATGGACTCTCCATCCTTTGGCTTTGCATTGGTGAAAGCTTTGACTACCTCGCGCCTCTCGATGCGCTCCTACTTGCGGAACTTTTCTGCCAGCTCTTTGTGCCTCTCGTAGGGTCAGTAGTCTTCATATATTCTTTGCAATTCTGGGTTCATTGTAGCTATCATGATGCAAGCCACTTTGGTTGCATCATCAGAATGTTTTGAGTATTGAGCGATTTCTTCAGGAGTAGCATTATCAGGATCAATTTCAACCAGCTCGGTTTCCAGAACATACTCTTTATGTTCAAACCTTAGAGCCATCTTGATGTTACTGATCCCGTCATTATAGTTGGTACCATCCAACGTAACTTTGGAGCATAATGACAAGATAGAGGTAACATTTGAGTTAGAGTGAGGGGCGGATTGTTCAGCAAAAGACATCTATAAAAGAAGATAGTTTTAATTAGACGTTAATAATAATCCTTATAATAACCCAATAATAATTATAAGGCTAGGATCCTACAATAATAATTTACAATCTCGAAGAGGGATGTCGTAATCAATATTGTAAATTTTATAAGGTAGGCGAATGACGATTCAGCCAATTCCACCGCGGAAAGCTAATCATATTAAAATGGAATTTCTAGATTCTGTGAGATTTATTGAACTGTTCAATAGAATGTTTTAATCTCGGATGTGCCCCACTGTTTGTGACTGGGATACCAAGGATCACAAACCGGGTGTGAATAACCATGAAAATTAGTTTGGAACTCTCGGGGTCAGTTGCCATCTCTAGTTGATGTGCCGGTAAACCACACACGCTCCATCAACAATGATAACACCCGGGAAACCCATTGCCACTCTTTATGAACCCCAATTGGCGTGCCAGTAAACCACACACACTCCACCAATGTTTCATAAAGTGCAATGTGCAATTTCATGGATTAGCACCAATTCACATTTTTCCTAAAGTAACTAGATTGAGATTTTATTAAGTGTTCTAGTACTTTGAATCATTATACTTTTAGTGATTATTAGGGGGTCCTATCATACCTATTCGGCTAATGACCCTCCACTGATCAGGCGAGCGGTGGGCGAGAGTGTTCACCCATTAGACCGCCATTTTATAGGCAGTCTCCAAATACCCACTTTATAGACCAGCTTCGTGAATGAGGCCTACTAATGATTTGACTAACCATTTAATCTCATACATATGAAAAATAACTTCCTAGTTATAATATATATAAGATGTAATTTTTTAACCTTTAAAAAATTGTTTCTGGTTTATCTTTTAATTTATTGTCGATTTAAGCTATTAAATTTAAAATTAAATTAACCATTAAAAAAACCGATTTAATTATCTTTTAATTAACCAATTAATTAAATTAATTAAATTTGATATTTTAAACCTTTTAAAATATTTCTAGACTTTATCTATTAATTTTCGGAATTAAAAACAATTTAATCGAAATTAATTAAATCCTTTTAATTATCTTTTAATTAATCAATTAATTAAATTAATTAATTTTGCAGATAGGTGTCACAAAATAATCAAATTAATTTAAACCTATCATTATCCCCTAATTTTCGATTTTTAGGATAAGAGGTTTAAGGTTTATCTATTTAAACAATTAAAGTTACCAAAAATAGAAAGCCTTCTAAACCTATCCTAAAATCAAGCCAAGTAGGAGGGGGCCGACCAGGGTTTTCAAACACTAACCCTAATTTTCGAATTGGCCACATTAGGGTTTAAAACCATTAAACCCTAATTTACAGGATACAGTTATAGCAATTTAACAAGAAAACAAACCAAATAGCTCTGATACCACTGAAAGGTTTTTCTGCAACTATGAACTAAAATTCCTAAGTTCACATGCAACTTATATAGATCTAAGTTTTCTTCTAGTTAAACATATAACAAATCCTAAAAGGCCCAAAAAATATAAACTAAAAGAGAAAGATTAAGAAAAACCAACCTTTGGTGAATCTTGGAAGCAAAGCAACAGAAATCTCTTGCCTCAAATGCAGTCACACCCTAGCTGGAGTCTTGGCCGAAAATCCTTCAGAAATAGAGAGTCAAAATCGTGGCTTTAGGGTTTTTGAGCCTCCCTATTTATAGGCTCCAAGCAGATGACCAGATAAACCTTTAGAGATAAACCTTTTGAATTTAAACCAAGATAAACTATTATCTTATTAATTCAAATCCTTTTATCCTCCTTATTAAAATCGAAAATATATATGTTTCCATATATAATTTTCGCTGGTCACACACTCACTCAAACTGTCACTTACTCAACTATTGAATAATTACAGTTTTAGTCCCTACACCTTTAATTAATTAATTTAACCACTAAATTAATTCCAATTAATTCTAGAAAAATTTCTAATTAATTATTATAGTTTCAAATTAATATATTATCACTTAAATATATTAATAAACTATTTATTTAATTTCTATTGATTTATTAATCATATAATAAATCAATCTTTCTCTCTACCGGACTTTCTGCCAATCCTCCAACTATGAGGGCAACCCAAATGGACTATGCTACTATTAATTAGATAAATACTAATTATTAGTCATGACTTAGACACCTAATCCAACAGGTCTCACATATTGGTCAACTATAGGTTAAACTTCTGTGTCTCCTCGGGAGTCATATCGGGAATGCTCACCAATGGTTTTCAAGTCGTGACTACTCATGGCGACTCAACTGTCCCTTAATGTGTAGCTCCTATTGTCGCCCTTGTTGGCATCAGAACCCTTTTCTTAGTCGTAACTAAGGTACGCTGACGATAAAGAGGTATCGAGATAATATTGATATTAGTGTCGACTTAGAATTGTCAGTAGTGTCTCTTAATAATAACTAATACTATCAAAGTATTTATGTTAAGTGTTGACGTGGTTACTAAGTGTTTTAGGATTCTCGAGTTTTTACTCCGTTGCCCATTATGCTCACACTTAGTTATATGTCGGTCAAACACTAGTCAAACGTAATTGTTCAGGCTACGTTTCCCCATGGTTTGATAACATATTATAGTAAGTGTAATTATAATGTTCAACTTAAACTCTAATGTTCTTAGATTGTTGTATTGTGATACTATCTTTGTTTGTATGCATATACTTTTATATAAATATCATTGTATTTTAAATGGATTCATATACTTAGTTCACTATAAACAATGCTCTGATACCAATCTGTCACACCCCCAAACCACGATGGCGGAATCATCTGAGGGCGGAACGGGACATAGTATCACAACCATTGCATACATTGAAACATAAGTAGATAAAAACCATCATACATTATAATTGGAAAGTTACATTGTTCAACGGTATTGTTTCAACCCAATTACAGTATGATAACTAAATAAGTAAAAGAGACATATTCGCGTCCCATCCCAAAAGGTTAGTTGGACCGGACTAATTGTTACCTGAGAATACAAGTAGTTTGAAAGAGTGTCAACATTACGTTGGTGAGTTCATAAATTTTTGTATGAGAAAATCCATAGTCCTTTTTCCTTGTAAAGAGATAGTGTTTGAAACCAGAAAATCCAATATTTTCTTATAAGTGAGTCGTAGTCTTAAAACCCAAAGACCGAAAATGCATACGTGTTTCTATACTTGAAAAATAGTATTACGTAGTCTTATTCTTGTATGAAGCCATTTAAATACATGTTTATTCGTGTATTAATTGTAGATCTAATTCCGTAAAACATTTGCGTAAGTAAAATCGTACTTTTATTTGTATCTTGCTGAATTGTAGTTTTAATTTCATAAAACTCGTACGTATAAGTAAACCGTACTTGTATTTATATCTTGTTAAAATGTAGTTTTAATTTCCATAAAACTTGTATGTATAAGTAAAACCATACTTATATTTGTAACTTGTTAGAATGTAGTTTTAATACCATAAAACTCGTACGTATATGTAATCCGTACTCATGTTTATATCTTAATATAATGTAGTTTTAATTTCCATAAAACTAGTGTGTATAAGTAAAACCATACTTATATTTGTAACATATTAAGATGTTTTAATTCCATAAAACTTGTATGAGAAATCCATTTCCTTGTAAAATAGAGTATCGTAACCCAGAAAATCCAATATCCTATCCTAATAAATAAGTAACTCAAAGCCACATGTCATCACCACATTCATTTTGTCACATGTCATTTTCTCATAATTTTAAATTTAAAAAAAATGCTAATTGGTTTGAAACGTTTCTAACTCATTAATGATTGGTTTAATTATCATTCAATTTCAAAATTAATTGTTATCATTTAATTTCAAAAATAATTGATTTTTAATATCATATTATTTTTTTAATGTGTAGAATGATGTGGAAGACAATAGAGAGACAATTGATGTCATAATATTTTAAAGAACGACTCCAACCATAACAGTGAATTTGATTTTAGTACCGGTGACATTCTCATAATCAATTATATTTATCAAAATACAAAGTCGTAATAGTAAAAATCAAAAGCAAGATGTCACGATACACAAACAAATTTCTTATGTAAAATTATTAATGTTTAGATATTCTTAATTAATAATTTTTTTGTATCATCCCGTGTAATACACGGGTTTTACAACTAGTTTTCTTATAAATGTGTTGTAGTCTTAAAAGGTCCAAAGACTAAAAATGTATAACGTAAATTGTAATATAGTATAAAACTATTTGAAGTGTATATTTTCCACGTAAACAAAATGTATAGTTGATTTCCCCATGTGAGATACCCTATAACCATGCTGTGACTAGTTGGCATGCTGCGACGTTCTTCAGGCATCGGAATATTAGACATTTGACACCTCAGACCTGCCGGTCTAGCTGTAGCTAACAGCTCAGGTGCGGGGTTGTCAATCCCATATAGATCTATACTCAAATATCACGCTCTCTTACCGAGGCTCTGGTTATAAATTCAGGACTTATAATAGGTACTTATAAAAGTACTGTGAAGATCCATCTCACAAAAATGTATGTATTCAATCAACTTGTTTACGTAAAATTTGTATATGAAAACCCTTGAAATCATCCATTATCATTTTTCCCATGAAAATATGGTAATGTGTAATAATTATATAATTTTATATAATTATTTCATCTTGTTCATAATGTCATAATAACCTTGTGTTCATAAACTATTCCAATAATAGTTTGTTTTTAGTATACCGTCGTGATAATCATATTTTTACGAATAATAACGAAACAACTTATTCAAATGATTATAAATATAATCTTTTAAGATGTTTCCCACAAAAATGGTGTAATAACTTGGTTATAACCATTTTTGCTAGAAAGTAGTATTTCCGGTCACAAAAACGTAGTTTTTACTCGTTTTCGTTTTTATGATGTTTATATCAAAGATCTAGTATTTTTACACACTTTATTTATAGTTTTGTAATTTTTACACAAACATAATATGTTACAATATTTATAATACATAGATCTAACCATATTTCATGTCAAAAACGTTTTTACACAACTATTAGTTTTATAAACTTGTGTAAATCGTTATTTATAACATATAAACACATATAATCTTGGATAAATCATTATTTTTGACATGTGAACTTGTATTCTCCCCCAAAATGTTTAAAAAGATGAAAATGAGGGGTATGAACTCACCATTGATGCGTGCTTTACTTAGAAACAAGATAGTTCTTGCAGGATTTACGGTAGAAGACAAGATCTAAGCTTCGGAGCTCGAATGACCCTTGGACAAAGCTATTATCCAACGGGTTTACGTAGATGTTAGTGTGTGTAAATGAGATAAAAGTGGTGTAATAAGGTTTAAAATCACTAAAGGAAGCTAACTTACCAAAAAGATTTGAAAAATACTTGAAAACAAAGAACGGTGGTGGTGGAAGGTGGTGGCCGGCGGTGGTTTGTGGTGGTGGATGAAATTTAGAGAGAAGGAGGAGGGTTTGTGAGTTTTTCTTGTATTCAAATGAGATGTGCTAGTCTTTGGTTCTTTTTATATGATTTTCTTGGATTTAGTTTTATTATTGTTTATTAAGAGATCAAATCTAGACTATAAAGCCTAAGATCATGAATAGTGACTTCAAAGATCATGGTGATATTGGAGAGATTCAGCTGATGGGGGGGGGGGTAGGGGGTGGGGTGGGTTGGTTTTATAAAAATGTCACTCTTTTATATAAAAATAAGTAGTTTTTATAAAATCATAAAACGTTTTAGCGTAATTCTATGAGTTTTTGGAGAAATGATATTCTAAATAAATATTATGTATAAAAACATTGCTAAACATTTATTTAGATTGAATCATAACTCGTTAGACGATGAAATACGCGTTTAAGCACAGTATTCTTCCGATTACGTGATTTTCAACATTTTACCGGAAAATATATTTTGCTATGAAATTAAATACTAGATAGTATTACGCTTCATAATATATGATTTGTTATCCCATTTTTTATGTTTAAGGCACCTCATTTTGTATTTTAGGTCCAAACCCTGTGTACATTTATCCGTTCACAGCGGTTTAACTGTTGTAACTTTCACATACGAACTCCATTTTCGACGTTCTATATATCCACAGGTTCGTATTTACGAATACATCGTTTATGAATATTATTATTCTCAAAATAATAATTGTACGATTATCGAATTTTTACGCTACAGCAGCTTATTATACGTATTTTCAGCGTTTACTCGATAATTGTTTTGAATTAGCGTACGTAGTATTATAATATCTAATAATACTTCGTAAAATTATGGAAAAATTACTTTTCAACATATGGATTACCGTACGCTTTGTTTGACTACAGTTGACTTTCGTTGACCAAAATTTACGATTGTCACAGGTTGTGATGCCTGAAGCTTTAAATAATGATTATCCTCTATGCTTCTTCCCAAAGTAACTAACATGTTTATCGTGCAACTTTTCAATTGCCTTGGCTGGCTTATGAGGAATGCTCCGTTTAATTCCGATGCGACAAAATAACAGGAATGTTTCATTCCACTCCATCTGTCTTTGATTACTACATATAAAAAACTACGTTAGCTTAATGCAAAAGAAGAGACAAAATTTATTTTCAGGTTTTTTAAAGCACAAGACTTACCACAGAAACATATACATAAACCAATAGAAAAACAAGATTTAGAAATTGATACCATTCATCTGTCATTCCTTACAACAACATCAACACCAGTACACCACCAAAGAAATCTGTATTCATTTGACTCAATCAAAGGTAAAATAAGAAATTACCTTAAACATATATTGCCTACCATCAATTCAATTACAACAAGAAAGCTTTCCGATTGGTGTGCAGAGATTGCCATTGAAAGCCAAACCAAACATGAATATTTAACTGACCTAAAATGGAATAAGATGCAAGATCAATACGGAAGGAACGCAAACTAGATGGATGTAAATTGACCACGATTATGGTTAACCTAATTCACCACAAACACAATCGAAAATTGAAGAGTAAGAAAGTACCGAGTACCTCCTGGACTCTTTGATCCTCAAGGCCAATCTTCAGTAGATCAGTTCATCGGATGCTCCGCTTGACTGATGAGCCTTTCATCATAAATTAGCCTGATTGATATATGGGTTCATCGGATATCATGGCCCTGCATCAACCCCATACCCTGAGGGTAGCCTTTTGGATTGAGAAAATGGTGGGGAAGACGACGAGAGAGAGTGTGTGTGCTGATCAATCGAAGATGAAGGGAGATATCAATGTTGAAGGGAAACGATGAGGATAGAGAGAGGGGATCGGAAGTCACGAAACGCCAGATTACCTTGCGAATGTGAAGGAGACGAAGAGGGGCTAGCCGGCGGCGATACAGGAGGCCTCGGTGGGGGCGACGGCGGCGAGGAATCACCTTGAACCCTTCGGAAGGGATTTACTGTCATAGAGCTGCAATGCTGGTGGCGGGATCGAAACGAAGATTCGGAAGGGAAAACCTTGATTTCAGATCAAAACCACACGAAATGAAGATTTGGAAGGTAGTGGCGGGATCGAAAACGTCGTCTTGAGAGAGATTACCATGAACTGCTGGTACAAATGAGGATTTACCATTCATATTGGCTAGGGTTTGACAGATTCTATGGGAGATATGGGAGGCGTTTGCGGGATATGCAGAATTTCCAATTTCATACCTTTTAGATTTTTTTGTTATTCTGATACTATCCCCAAAGGCTAATTTAAAAAGTCAATTGTATCATTAGACTTGATACTAATTACAAAACTGTCATTATTAATCACAACCTTTCAATTTTTTGATCTTACGGTCTATATTGAGTTCTCGAGATCTCAAGATTTTTTTGGATCTCAAAAGAACTTTACTCTATATATATATATATATATATATATATATATATATATATATATATATATATATATATATATATATATATATATATATATATATATATATATATATATATATATATATATATATATAGGATCAATCGAAGCCAACAAAAAGGTTGAGACAGCAAGACCAGTTCTAGACCAATCAATTTATAAGGGCATATTAGTCTTTATGTATTTCAATTATATTAAAATAAAATTATAGTTTCCTAAAATATAGGATTTTGATTGTTAGTTACCAAAAAGAACTAATAAAGTAATTTTTATTTTTTAATAATTTCAGATTATATAACGTCAAACTTTTTACTTGTTTTCTATTTTTTATTTTTCAGTCAAAATATCATTTTTTCCGTCAAAATATTTTTTTCATTAGATCATTTGATTTGTACTATTTCATTCATAAATGATTATAAAACACAATATAGTTTTATATTTATTATATTCAATTAGTTTTTAATATATTTGTAGATGTAAAAAACTTTGAATACATATGTAATCATCTATGAATATAGTTGTAAATATAAAATGAACATAACACAATGCAAAGATAAAGAATGCAATATATTTGTAGAATAAAGTACAGTTTTAATCATAAATGATTACAACACAATGTAGAGAAAAAACACAATGCAGTTTTAATCATAAATGATTACATCACAATATACTATGTGCTTCTTATTTATTCTTGTACTGAATCTTTTAACTTGAACTGCACAACTTTGACACATGAACTTGTGCTCCTTTTTTCTGTTGAAATCTGCATGATTAGAAGGTGAATCATAAGTGATTAGCAATGATGTAAGTCATGAATGTTTAATAATCATGCATGATTTGCAAACATCAATACCAAACTAAAATCAGCAATGAATATGAAAAGTAAAAAATGATGTTTTTTGAAAACAACGAAGTGCCACATGTTAATCATCAATGATTGCAGAAATAACTAAGTTACATATAAATGATTGTAGAAATCGTTACCTGATGATTGTGAACTGATTAGAAGGTTAATCATAAGTGATTAGCGGTGATGATTGAAGAAATCGTTACCCTTGATCGTTATTCTTGCTCCTCCCATCACATTCAAAAAGAAATATGGGCACCTGTAATCATTGTTATTCTTGAAATTACACCTGCAAAATAGAGTTCAAGATTATTAAAAAACAATTTGCATGCTATAATGTTGTGTATATTCACGCATGATAAAAAATGATTATAATCGGTGTTCAAATCATCTATGCAACCATAGTTATAATCATAAATGATTATAACCACATTAAATCTGTTGAAAGTTATAATCAGAAATGATTATAACTGTTTTTCTAATTTGATTACATTCGTCAATCATTGATGATTAATGAAACAAAAACTATTTTAATTTCATTATCATTGATTACAACTAAGTATCAACTGAATTTTTTCCTGATATTTATTAATATTTGCAAGTAAAAAAGTAATGCTAAATAATCATAAGTGATTAAAGTATAATTACAAGTAAAAAATTAAAAGCACATTGTCATTTCTTGCATTTTTCCCAATCAATGGACAAATGCAAAAAATAACAATGTACTTGACAACGCCTAGTAATATCATATATTTTAGTCGTTGTTGAGCCCTATTCTTAGTGAAATTATATCATATATCTACTGGTATTCTCACTTTTCGTGCCAGCACTTGTTTGGAAAGAAATAATGAAAACAGGGACTAAAAGCGTGCAATTTGGAAGAAGTTTGAAGATCAAGTCAAAATCAGGAAAATACGTATGCGCGCCGCGGAAATCATCAAGGCACGACGCGGTGATGAGGCGGTGGAACACATTCAAATTCCGAAGAAACAGGGATAAGCCCCTACGCGCAACGCGGGACCCATAAAAGCGCGGCGCGGTCTCGAGATTTTTGCAACTATAAATAGAGGCTTTTAGGTCGAAAAACGAGCGAAGACCTGGTGTAAAATCGACCCCCAAGGCTCTTTGACTCCGAGATTCAGCTTCAAGAACCACTTTTTGGTATTTCTATGTTTTTATCTTTAATTTTCATTTAGTTCAATAGTTAGTGATAGTGGCTAGTGTCCTTGGGAGTGACAACCATTGACATTGAGTCTTTTAGTTTTAGTTTTCTAGTGTTTGTTATTGTTTTGGAACCTTGGAATCTGTTTTGGTTAATAATAATCATTCAGTTTATGTTAGATGTTGGTTTTTCGGTATTTATGCTTGTTATTAGATTGTGGATGTTTGTTTTGTGTTTGGATGCTTGAATGACCTTGATTGGACTGATTTCCCTTGTTGATTTCATTGACCAACTAGGGTTAGCTTTTTGGTTTGAACTTAGCCAGTGACTGTTCATTTGGGCTTTAGTTAATGGTTCAGTTTACGCTTTGTTTGTGTTTGATGATTGGATTGCCTTTGTTTGCTTCTGAATTGGAGATGTACTTCTGATTTCAGTAAGTGACTAGGTTTGGTTAGTAGTTTTAGTTTAGTTTAGGCCCTTTGGGATTGATAGTCAAAAGTTAGGAACTAGGTCCTCTGACTGTAGAGTGACACTGCAGTTGGTAATCTGTCACCTGTCTCGACCATGTAACTCCTGTGGATCGACCCTGACTTCCACTGTGCTAAGTGAGAGTGAGGTTATTTTTCTTATTTTTGACCGCATGACGACCGCTGCAATGTCAAATTTTGGCACCGTTGCCGGGGAGTTGTGAGCTTGAGATTAGGTGATTTGTAGGACTTGTTAGTTTAGTTTCTTTTAGTTGGTTAGTAATTTTGATTTTTAGTTTTTGATTTTTCGGGCGTGTTGCACTAGTGCATGCGTGCCCGTAGGGGTGAGCAATTATCCCCTTTGTATTTTGACTCAGAGATTAAGCGAATTGCGCGCAAGATCCGTGCACGTAGGCATTTGAATACGATGAGTTTCAGTAATGTCAGTACTCAGTAGTAGTATGGTAAGTGTTTCCCAGGAACCCTCGAGCGAGGCAACGGGGATGTCATTTATTCCACCGGTTTCAAAATTTCACATTGGGAGCACGAGTGCTACTGGTGGTGCAGCTTCAGCCCCTGCACCTATACCTTCATGCACTCTGCCGTCGATTCCACCATTTCCACCTTTATCCTAACCTCAATCCATAAACCCATTTACATCTGCCATGTCTTGGGGAGCGCCGACCCGTGATGGCACCCCAGTATCTAGACATCAGACACCTATTTCCCAACCCATTTCTCAACCAGCACCAGTACTTTTTACACCTCAAACCACATTCAAACCTATACCACTGCAACACTAGTACCAGGAACCACTTCAGCAGCAGTACCGGTATCAAGAGGCTGAGGAGAGATATGATGAAGAAGACGAAGGATGGGTTCCACCAGCACCACAACAACCATGGAACTGAGGTCGGGGACCTCCAAGAAGAGCACAGCAGCATCAACCACTACAAGGTAAGCAGAGATATAATGATCATCACTTTTACGGTAATCCTGCTCAACCCTTGTATTTTGCACAACCGAAAGGGCAATCGGTTGCATCGCACTTCCAGCCACGGGAGTGAAGGGTTTTCTAGCAAACAATGAACACAAAAATTCTTATGGTTCACATGCAACCCTAGAAAGATCTATGTTTTCTTCTATGAAGATAATAAACTAAAACCTAAAGGCCAACAATAATTTCTAAAGATCAAATCAGAAGAACCAACCTTTGAATCTTGTTCTTGAAGCTAGCAGCAAAAGTATCCTGCCTCAGATGCAAGTCATACCCACAGCAATGGAGAAGACAGTTCAACAGAGTATTCTTGTTCAAATTGGCGCAGAGAATGAGGGTGCCAGGTGCCTCCTTTTATAGCCTCCAAGGGTTACAGCTGAAACCCTAAGGAGCCTCCAAGTGGGCAAGCCTGCAAACCAATTGGACCAAGCCTTTTTCTAAACCCTAATTAGGGTTTCGCCATTTTGAGGAACCCTCCTCAATTGGCGCCATTTATGGCCCCTGTCCACTGGCCAGCCTTTTATTCAACTATTGAATAATTACAAAACCAGTCCCTGCACTTTTAATTAATTAATTTAATCACTGAATTAAATCCAATTAATTCTAGATTAAATCTTAATTAATTATTATAGTTTCTAATTAATATATTAACACTTAAATATATTAATAAACCATTTAATTAATTCTATTGATTTATTAAGCAATTAATAAATCAACCTTTTACTCTACCGAACTCTATCCTGACCTCCAGCTATGAGGGCAACCCAAATGGACTTTGCTTCAATTAACAAGATAAATATAGTTGTAAAGTCATGGCTTAGACACCTAATCCAACAGTCTCCCACTTGGATAAGTCTATGACTTTAATTTATCTTCTGATTAATAAACAACCTGCAGCTTCCTAGAAACTGCTGCCGAACTCTGACCTAGTCAGTTCCGTCCAAAGATAAGTGATCAAATGATCCTCCGTCCAACAAGATATTTTCAGACATAAGACATGGATTGAGATCAATCTCTGTCTGACACTGTTTCCCGATTTCCGATTTTGCTTATGACTTTTAGACTTCTAATTGAATGAATCAATTTAGTCCCGGCTGGCCAGCACTTTAGTCAACTTCAAAATCATCGAGTGGCCAACAGATATCTGTTTCCCGTCAGGGTCAAGGGACGAATAAGCTTCGACTAATATGTTATATCTTTTACCCGACAAATCACTCACAACAGCACGTTTTATAACACCGAGTTACCGATGCGTTTTCGTACTATCAATGAACAACCGCCTTGCAAATTATAACTCATATCTCTCCACTTCAAGACCATAAGATATTATCGTCTCAACATTGCTCGTGATATAATCCATGAAGCAATCCATTGAGTGCGGGTTTATCCAATACTCAAATCTCCATTTCCAAGTACTCATGAACGTTGCAGCAATCTTATTGCTATGTCTAACTCCTTAGACAATCTACAAACCAATTCATGACAGTCTTCCTTCATACTTACTCCCTAAGAGTATGAACGACTGTGGATATTTGAATAATCCAATTATTCAGGAAGTAAACATGCAAAAGCGAAACATAAAATCTGACTGGCAGCAACTCCTGCTTATTACCAAGTCTCCACAAGGTAATCACCAAGTCGGATTTATCATAACTATTATCGGTTTCTTATTCTCTTTTAAATTTTCAATTCAAGCCTTTCATATCATGTCTATGACCTTTTCACTCTTTCTGTGTATCCAAGTGTCTAACACTTATACACTTTATTGCAGATGATCCTATCGGATACTCTTCCGATGATACCTCAATTTGTCATTCTATCATTCTCTCTCACATCTCCATTCCGGTGATGTGTACCGTGACTGCCCATGGTTCTCGGGTCTTTAGTCTACATGACTACACCCTAAGACAATTTCGAGGTGACATGATGTGCCGGTGAACCACACGCGCTCCATCAGAAACCAACGAAATTCTTTAACCATGAAATCCTACAGCACCACGTTCTGGTGTAAACAATTACCGATTTGAAAACCCTTTCAAATCAATTACCCTAATCATTTCCCAATGACTTCTTACGTCTGTTCAAAAATTCATCCAGTATTCTCAGCCAGGCAATATCCTGAATCTAACTTACAATGCTCTAAGCATTAAGTCATCAGGATATGTTCATTAACACTTCTGATTTGTCCAGGAGTCTCGAGGAACTTGATGTAATCTTATTCCAAGCCCTTACGGAATCCTAAGATTATCAATAATCCTTGTGTCATGATTTCCGGAAACCATTTCCTTTCGGAGACTCTTTCTTATGCATCTTGAATCCCATCAAGATCATATTCTCAATGGCTAAGTCAATACTGTCAGTCTCATCTATCTGATAGATGTCTATGAACTACGTGGGCATGCTGCACCTTATTTGTTTCTTTCATGCCAATTCATTACACTGTGCAATGACAGGAAACTCCATTCCTGGGTTATGCATCTTGAATCTCATCAAGATCATATTGGCAGAATTCTGATCTATCTAATAGATGTTCATAACCACCTGAGTATGTTGTATCTCTTAAAGTCTTTCATAGCGAATCGTTTCTTAACACCAAGTCATTACACTTTGTAATGATAAGAGACGTTTCCTAGAACCAGTATGTAACCCACATATAATGATAGCAGATAACAACGATACTCCCACTGGCTTTGACACCGTTATATGACTCTTTCGGACTATTCACAAAATCCAGAACTTATGGCACATTTTGCGAAACCGAAATCCAAACCTTTCCGACATATTAAAGAAAATCTTTCAGGCTATTCACAAAATCCAAACCTTTTGGCCTATTTTGAGAATCCGAATATCCTTTCTTGCGAGATGCCCATGAGACGAATCCCAGGGCCATGTACCTTTTGCAATGGCATGCTCTATGTGAGTCCCTATTAGTGTGCCGGTAAACCACACACGCTCCACTAACGACTCACTCTATGCCATGCAGAATCCTCTTGAATCTCATATTCTATTGAGAGTGCTCTTCTCGGAATCAATTGCTTGACTCCAAGTGATCACTCAATCAATCAGATGTTCTGTAAGTACATTTCTATGTTTCCTTCTTTTGATGATTCAATTACTCCCACTGGTTCCTAGACCAGTTGTAAAATCGATCAAACTGTCACATAGACTGTGTCTCGCGCTAAGGTTCTCTTATTTGGCAGCAACCGGGCTCACCAATGCTTCCTAGTAGTCAGATTACTTATCCGTACCATCTTTAGTGTTTTACCACTAATTGGTATGTCACCCAGATCATAACTCTTTATGGCGGTGACCAAAACTACAAGTCAGGCGAAGAGAGGGTATGTCAGGTTTAACAGGAATCTGATTCCTGGTCAAGGCCCAGTGGTGACTAAAAGGTTCTTTCACTTGGCTAATCCCTGAACTCCTTCAGAACTATCCTTACTCCCACTGTTTCCTTAGAACATGAGCTCTTTCTAAAAGAACTCTTCTTTCAAAGGATAACTGGGATGGCCAATGAAACGACATCGCTGATCAGTTTCAGCCTTGTCATGAGATTCGAACGAATGCTACATGACCCTGGACTTTATATGTACCAGTGGGACGATCCCAGCATTACATTTCAGGCAGTGTCGTCATAACCTACTTAGTCTAAGATATGGTCGGAATATGGCTTCTGTGGTCTGACTGGTTGAATATTTAATTCATTGAAATACTAATCGGAAATGTATCTTATACATCGAGGATCAAAACTATTTCGATCAATGCTCCATTATCTTCCCTAAGACACATTATAACCATTAGTGTTCTTGGAAGAGGATAAACTGTGAAACATTTTCTCAGTCTATGTAGTCATTCAGGTTCTGTTGATCTTATACTTCCTTTGAAATCCTTGAACACTTCAAGGTTCCAATGAATCACTTATTCCGATAAGCGAAGCCATATTTGTCAAACTATTTGGCAAATATTTTGAAGCATAACTAATCGTGTTCTGTTCGAATATTCGAGCAATACGCAGTAACTTATGTGTCTGTCGCTCAAAATCTTAATGTCTTTACATCTCTATGTAAATTTATGACTTTGTTAATATTGTTCAAGACATGCAATCATCACCTGACTCCAAGTCAACTGATTCCAAAATCCTATCCATTGGATCTTTGGGTGATTCCTTTCTTGTCACAATTAATTTTATTAAGCACTCAATTCATCATGTGACTCTAAGTCAAATGATTCCAAAGTCCTGTCCAACTGGACCTTTGGTTGAAGTGATTCTCATAAAATTCACTTTAACAATCATAAAGAACACAATTTATAAGTCCAATCCCATTGGATGTATCAACATTCAAGTTATTATCATTTATGCCATTAACACATTCACACAACATTTCGAGGATAATTAAAACAATCATGTTTTAAAAGAAAAAAATATTTTATTAAACCAGGATTATCCTCAGGACAATGTTCTATGCGAATCCATGTCATATGTATCAATAAACTAATAACAAGAACAAATATCTAGCCTAACTCCAAAAATACACGAGCTCCAGATCCAATCCGAATATGCTCCTGTGCGACAACATCCCGCATCCTACAGAGTCCGTGCATACAGAGCAAATGTGAGAAAACACATACTGTATCAAGGAAATGAGGATCAGGTATTGTGAGTTTTAAGATATTACTGAGTTTGCCAAACGGTTTGGCTTTGGAGCATTTTCCAATCTTTCTGTGACTTTGTCCCACCTTATGGATTCCCAGTTTGAAACATCGAACAATCGGTCCAGACGATCCGGATCATTTCTTGATGTACCTTAAAACTGGACTCAATCCTGAAGCAGCTGAATCAATGGAACTATGCTTCTCCATGAACGACTCATACAGCGTCGACATTGAATGAATTTCCACGATTGTCTTATCCGATTACCCTTTCTATTCATCTGGGTGAACAGATCAGCGAGTCGAGCTAATGCTTAACTCCCGATCACAAAGGGAAACCAGTTTTATACTGTTCGCCTATGTATCCCTTAAACTTGGGAACATGCAAACTAGTGCTACTTCCTTCATGCTTGAAACTTCAAGCTCTTTGAAGATCCTAGTTTGTTCCCTTTTTCAAGCAGTTCTCGAAACCTTTCCTCAACTAGCTGTGCCAACTTATCTGACCCCAGGAATTCTAAATCCCTGCGGAACTCGGGGTCAATGATCAATGGCATAAGGCAACGAACTTCCTTGGACTCAATGGTCAAAGAGTCATGCTCATCACAAGCTGCTGTGTGATGTTATGTTTGGGAGCGGACACTTAGTCGGATATGGTTCCCCAGCAAAACTAAGAACTATTCTCTAATTGCAAAACCATATCACACAGTCAAGGCCAGTCAGCCTTACCATATGTAACAGGTGCTTTCTGAAGCTCTCAGAAATGGGTGAAGGAGGAGAATGAGGAGAATGACACTTTCTTCAGACATATATAAAATTTGAATTTATTAGTTTAATTAATCCTTTTTAAATAATTACCCAATTTATTATTTAACAAGGCTAGGACCCAAAATACCCCAACTATGCTATGAAGAGGGATGCCGTAATCACAACACAGTGGTCATTAAGGTAGATAACATTTATCAATTTCAGTCTTATGAAATTCCTAGATCTGTGAGACTCATTGAACTGTTCAATGGCATGTTTAATCTCGGATATGCCCCACCGTTTGTGACTGGGATGCCGAGGATCACAAACCGGATGTGAATAACCATGCAAATTAGCTTGGTACTCTCGGGGTCCATTATCATCTCAAATTGATGTGCCGGTTAACCACACACGCTCCATCAACAATGATAACACCCGAGAAACCCATTGCCACTCTTTATGAACCCCCATTGGTGTGCCGGTAACCCACACACGCTCCACCAACGTTTCATAAAGTGCAATGTGCAACTTCATGGATTAGCATCAAATTCACATTTTTATCCTAAAGTAACTAGATTGGGATTTGTTCAAAGTTCTAGTACTTTCAATTATAGCATTATACTTTTAAGAGGCTTAGCGGTTCTATCAAACCCGTTCGGCTAACGACACTCGACTGACCAGGAGAGCGGTGGGTAAGAGTAGATACCCATTAGACTAACATTTTATAGTCGGTCGCCTTATACCCTCTTTATAGGACAGTTTTGTGAATGAGGCCTACTAGCGGTAAGACTAACCAATTTTCTTATATATAAATAATTAACCTTTAATCATAAATATATAAGATATATTTTAATCTTATTAAAATATTTTAGAATTAATTTTCTGAGAATTTTCGCAAATTTATTTCTATTTTTCGAAAATTTTAATTAATTCTTTAAGCTGATTTAATTTATCTTTTAATTAAACAATTAATTAAATTAATTAAATCTAAGATAGATATTATAAATTAATCAAATTAATTTTCTATCTAGAAACCTAGTAGGTCGAAATTTGCATGCAAGGCAATTAGGGTTCCAGTTATTCAATTTAGTAAACTACCAAAAATAACAACCAACTAAACAAGGCAAGCAAATCAAAGAGGAAACAAGGGGTGGCGGCTAGGGTTAGGAAACCCTAGCCTAGATTTCGACCAAAGCCTCATCCAAGAGGTATTTTTCGCACAAAACCTCAAGGCAAACATAAATTAAGCAGTTTATATCAAACACAAGAAAACAGCCTAAGCTCTGATACCACTGAAGGGTTTTCTAGCAAACAATGAACACAAAAATTCTTATGGTTCACATGCAACCCTAGAAAGATCTATGTTTTCTTCTATGAAGATAATAAACTAAAACCTAAAGGCCAACAATAATTTCTAAAGATCAAATCAGAAGAACCAACCTTTGAATCTTGTTCTTGAAGCTAGCAGCAAAAGTATCCTGCCTCAGATGCAAGTCATACCCACAGCAATGGAGAAGACAGTTCAACAGAGTATTCTTGTTCAAATTGGCGCAGAGAATGAGGGTGCCAGGTGCCTCCTTTTATAGCCTCCAAGGGTTACAGCTGAAACCCTAAGGAGCCTCCAAGTGGGCAAGCCTGCAAACCAATTGGACCAAGCCTTTTTCTAAACCCTAATTAGGGTTTCGCCATTTTGAGGAACCCTCCTCAATTGGCGCCATTTATGGCCCCTGTCCACTGGCCAGCCTTTTATTCAACTATTGAATAATTACAAAACCAGTCCCTGCACTTTTAATTAATTAATTTAATCACTGAATTAAATCCAATTAATTCTAGATTAAATCTTAATTAATTATTATAGTTTCTAATTAATATATTAACACTTAAATATATTAATAAACCATTTAATTAATTCTATTGATTTATTAAGCAATTAATAAATCAACCTTTTACTCTACCGAACTCTATCCTGACCTCCAGCTATGAGGGCAACCCAAATGGACTTTGCTTCAATTAACAAGATAAATATAGTTGTAAAGTCATGGCTTAGACACCTAATCCAACAGGGAGTATGATGACTCGTCGCCCATTTACATTCCTGAGGATATAGAATCTCAAGTAGAAATTAGGCCTCAGTTATTAGGGATACTACCAGAATTTAAGGGGGTACAAACAGGATGACCCATATAATCACTTGTATGAGTTTATAGCCATAGCCAATGCTAACACCCCTAGGAATACTAATAAGAACCTTTTTAGACTAAGATTGTTCCCATTCACTCTTAATGACAAAGCCAAATATTGGTTTACATCCTTACCCTCGAATAGCATCACTATATGGGATCAACTCAAAGCTAAGTTCTTACAAGAATTCTATCCGGCAAGCAAGACGACGGAAATCAGGAGGGCTATTCAGGATTTCCAGCAGAAGCCTGGAGAAGCTTTTCATGAAGCATGGGACCGTCTAAAGGAGATGATGAGGTCATGCCCTCATCACAGTATTCACAAGTGGCAACTGGTCAACGTATTCTTTGAAGGAGCAAGTAAGACGAACCAAGCTATGATTAACGCATCATCTAGTGGCACTATTATGATGCAAGACCCGGAGGAGGCTTGGCGGTTTTTGGAGCACCTAAGTAATGGCTCCAAGGCAAATTTTTCTACAAGGAAGATGGTAGGCACTGCCGCAGCAATAGGAGCCGATGCCGACTGGAAAAAGGATGTAAAGAAGGAGATAAGTGAGCTCAATAGGAAATTTGATAGGCTCGTGTCTACTCTGCAGAATGGACCTCAGAGTCAGCCACAAGGAGGTCAAGGAGGACCGAAGACTCAAGAAGCGAATCAAGTCTATGGTCAGGGTCAAGGACAGTATGGCAATGGACGACCCTACAGACCATATAACCAAGGTCAGCAGAATTTCAATAACCAGAGGCAGAACAACTACCAAGGGCAGTTATCTAACCCGCCCAGGAAGCATCAACCGGCGAATGGTAATGCCAATGGAAATGGTAGCAGCAACAATAGGGGCCCAATAACTCCGTCAACAATGCCCCAGGGACGCAGGAGGATCTAGTCGCGAAAATGTATGAAATGTTCAATACAACACAGCAGCAATCGCAGGCCAATGCGAAAGCCATCGTCAACATGGAGAGGCAAATCGCCCAAATGGCTGAAGACCAACGGAAAATAGATAATGGGAAGCTGCCAAGTACCACAGAAGTCAATCCGACCCATGGTCAGCGGGCCGGAAAGGAACATGTCAACACTGTCGATGCTGAATGGAGGAAAGTCACCCTGGAAGATCTACTAGAATCTGGAAATAAGGAAGAGTGTAAAGAAGAAGAAGTTAAGGAAGAAGTGGAAATTGAAAAGGAAAATAGGGAAGACGAGGAATTAAAGGAAATTCCTGTTGAGAAGGAAGCTCAACCGAAGGAGGACAAGGATGGCCAGGAGGAACAGCAACCGATCATAGCTGGGATCAAACAAAGAAAGAAGGACAAGAAAGGGAAGACAAAGCAAGAAGCAACTAAATCGACAGAGCCATCGATAAACCAACCGCTGTGGGATGAACTTAAGAACGGTCCTGAGGATACAAGAATTCTTCGGGAAATGTGCGAGAAAAACGAAAAAAGTAACACTCCCACACCTGACACTGTGAGGTTGACTATTAAGGATAGTGAGGCACTGTTGGGAATGCTGCCCAAGAAAGAAAAGGATCCTGGGTCACCACTGATCACTGCTACTATAGGAGATGTGGTCATTAGGAACACCTTGCTGGATTTGGGAGCAAGTGTGAATGTGCTACCGGGATACTTGTATGATAAATACAAGAATGAGGAATTAGAGCCAGTAAAGACTGTGTTACAGCTGGCTGACCAGTCAACTAGAGTGTCCCGACATAAGCTTACTAATGTCATAGTAAAGGTTGGGGATTTCTTTTACCTAGTGGACTTTTTAGTCATGGAGTATGAGAGTCAGGAGGATGCGCCTGCATTGATATTAGGATGCCCGTTCTTGGCTACAGCTGGCGCTATTATCGACTGCAAAACAGGAGATTTGGAGATCTTCTTCGGGTCGAGAAAAAGAAGGTTAAATATGTTTGGAAGTCCCATATCTCTACCTTAAGGGTATGACGATAAGAATTTGGACAGCAACTTGCTGATGGAGCCTGGGGTTAGGGACAAAAGAACAATATGGACACGACCGGGAGAAGGAGGAAAAGAGGAAGTCTTGAAGGACACAAAGGAGCATCCATTGTCCACCATTGATAAAGAGCATCTACTGGACATGATGGAGATGTTGGAAGCAAGGCACCAACAGTACGAGAAGGATGCAAGGGAAAGAGAAGCAAAGGTCTTTCAGCTCCTGGAAGCCCAGCAACAATGGATTAGCGGGGTTAGTGACAGGATGACTCAGCTCACTTTGTTGATGTCAATGATGGCCCATAATTTTGCACCAAATCACAAGAAGATACCTTCAGGAATTCAAGAAGAATAGGAGAAGGAACAGCACGTCTGGCTGAAGACATTAAACTTAGCGCTTGTTGGGAAGCAACCCATCTTTTCATAGGTTAGGTACTGTATTCTTAGGAGTAATTAGGAAATTATATCATCGTCATTTGCAGGTATTATTGGTCCAAGGCAAGTATGGGGTTGTTTTGAAGAAAGTTGAATTTTTGATGACCGCGCCGCGGTCAGGCAAATTACGCGCCGCGGGATTGTAAACCAACCCGATGCGCAGGGGTTGATTTGGGAGCACACGCGCCGCGGTTCGCTCATATCCACGCTGCAGGAATTGATCAGTCGGAATTCTTCGATATTAAGGTAAGCCGCGACACTATTCACACACACCACGCCTCGGAGCTCTGATCATCGAAAATTTCTCGTGTTTTTTTGTGCTCATTTCATTCCTACTACCAAGGTACGTCATTCTAACTAGCTTTTACTTGTTGAAACTAGTGATTAGGCAGTTGATTTGGTTGATTTGTCCAAAAAACTCAAAAACTTAGAAATCGCCAATGCTGACTCGTAGGGTGTTTATTTTGCCAAATAATGACCCTAGATGAGTTAGTTGGCACTTAGGCTACCTTGTAGTGTATTTGGATTGAGTTTAAACAGGTTAAATCGTGGATTTTGGATTTGGAATTGGAAACAGCCGCTCGCCGTGCCGCGCCCTGGTTCTTGGGCCGCGCCGCGGTGCGGTGGGGAAGAAAAGGACCTAAATTGCAAAAAATTTTCCTTTTGTGCAGATGTCGTTCAAATTAGACCACCAGTTTCTTCAGTTCCCCGCTGAGCTGGACAGTTCAGTGGAGTACATTTCACGGAGGGACGCCCTCATTGGTCGCCGAGTTCTAGAGGCGACGATCATCAATCGAGACATTCTGCGAGACGCTGGGCTTTGGGGCGAGATCGAGCCATTTTTGCACCATACATGGGTTGATGGAGAGGTCAGGTTTACATGCCGAGGCTGGGACAGGATCATGGCCACCGAGGAGGACACAGTATATACCGAACTTCTGTTGGAGTTCCTATCTACTGTCCGTTTGGGATGTGCACCGGCATCTACACAGAGGCGGATCTCCAGCACCGCCATTTCACGCAGTTCCTTACGGCATGCATTCAGGGGCAACCCGAGAGGGCTGCCAATATGGAGGTTTGGGCACCATTGTCCAATGTATTCTACGAGGCGGGGACATCCAGAGAGAGTCATCTTCGCGATCCACTTCACCGACTCATGCACCGGATCGTCTCCACCTCCATCATGCATCGGGAGGGGGGCGAGAAGGTGTCTGGCGAGGACATGACGTATCTATGGGTTCTCCTTGACCCCTCGAGGTTCCTTCACCTCCCGTTCGCCCTAGCTGTCTCCTTGTCCACCCGTGCGACGGGTGCATCTGCCAGCAGTCCGCTAGGCCGTGAGTATTTCATCACCCGCTTGGCCCGTTCATACCAGATTCTTACTGCTCCGGTTGTGGCATCCTTGACCGCTTTACCTCCAGTTCGCACTACGGCACGAGCCCTGGAAAAGATGGGGCTTATTGAGCAGCAGCGCCCGGGCCAGTTTGTGAGGGTGGCGACTAAGGCACCTCAGGATCCCCTGCCAGCTTACGCTCAGCCGGGTAGGAGACGCCGGAGGCCGGCAGCACCAGCAGATCCAGCACCACAGCCACAGCAGGAGGAGGTGACAGAGATGAGGCGACTGCAGGATCGAGTCGCCAGGATGGAGGACCAGCTGGAGTGGATCGGGGAGGTACTTTTGGAGTTAGCCACATAGCAGGGACAGCGCCCCCGACCATTCCCAGCCCGAGCTCATGATCATGAGGCTGGCTCTTCCAGGCCACCAGGCTCATGATCAGCAGTCCGCTAGGCCGTGAGTATTTCATTACCCGCTTGGCCCGTTCGTACCAGATTCTTACTGCTCCGGTTGTGGCATACTTGACCGCTTTACCTCCAGTTCGCACTACGGCACGAGCCCTGGAAAAGATGGGGCTTATTGAGCAGCAGCGCCCGGGCCAGTTTGTGAGGGTGGCGACTAAGGCACCTCAGGATCCCCTGCCAGCTTACGCTCAGCCGGGTAGGAGACGCCGGAGGCCGGCAGCACCAGCAGATCCAGCACCACAGCCACAGCAGGAGGAGGTGACAGAGATGAGGCGACTGCAGGATCGAGTCGCCAGGATGGAGGACCAGCTGGAGTGGATCGGGGAGGTACTTTTGGAGTTAGCCACATAGCAGGGACAGCGCCCCCGACCATTCCCAGCCCGAGCTCATGATCATGAGGCTGGCTCTTCCAGGCCACCAGGTGGCGATTTATGTATTTTCTTTTTCTTCTTTTTGGATATATGTACTATACCTATGACACTACTATCTTTTAGTTGTTTATATTTTATTTGTTTATTCTGCTTGCATTTGATGTTTTTGTTGAGTCATGCATGTTATACCAAAAATTGGAGGAGTTGTTCCAAGCATGTGTGGGGTCACCGTGCCCCCTCCACTTGCTTTGACTACCCGCGTGTTCACTGTTGCGCTACAACTACAGAACGCGAAATCAAGGACCTTTTTTTCGTATTTTGTACCTGTGATACCGAGTACCAACCAAGCGATCTACCGTCCAAAGGGGTAACTCTTTCTCCCTTGTTTTGAATCTAATTTTTGTACAACGGGGACGTTGTACAATTTTAAGTGTGGGGTGTGGACGGTCGAAAGAGTAGTTAGTATTTTTGAAATTTTTGCGGGAAATGACCGATTTTCAAAATTTTAGCAACTTTTTCAAAAATTTTATTAGATTATAATTTTGAAATGTATAGTTTGTGATTGTTTATAGCATTAGTATTTTTCGAGAGATGCTATGTAGTTGTGATCACGCTATTAGTTGAGTCAAATAAGTTGAGTTTTATGAGTTTAGAAGATTGGACTGTTTTAGGATTGGAATTTAGGAAGGAACTGTCAATCTGTGGCCTTTGTTGTTCGAGTCGGTAGGTCTAAAATGGGTGGGCCTTACGCACCTTGCCACCTAAGATCGTCTGGTCTGGGATGGTATTTCCGAAAGCTCGTTACACGGACAACATCGAAAGTCATGGACAATTATTTAATGGCCTTTAGAATCTGAATGAGTACGTACACTTCGTTGTGGACATAAAATTTGTAATCAAGGGTTCTCTAGAAAGCCATGAATTCCAAAGAACATTCCGATTATGTTTTCACGAACTATTCCATTCTAACTCATAAGGCAATAAGCTTTGAAACTGAACACAGTCAAAAATTGTTTGAATCTTAGATAAAATATATTAAAAACTCTCTTGCTTGGGGACAAGCAAGGCACAAGTGTGGGGTGTTTGACAACGCCTAGTAATATCATATATTTTAGTCGTTGTTGAGCCCTATTCTTAGTGAAATTATATCAAATATCTACTGGTATTCTCACTTTTCGTGCCAGCACTTGTTTGGAAAGAAATAATGAAAACATGGACTAAAAGCGTGCAATTTGGAAGAAATTTGAAGATCAAGGCAAAATCAGGAAAATACTTACGCGCGCCGCGGAAATCATCAAGGCGCGACGCGGTGATGAGGCGGTGGAACACATTCAAATTCCGAAGAAACGAGGATAAGCCCCTACGCGCGACGCGAGATCCATAAAAGCGCGGCGCGGTCTCGAGATTTTTGCAACTATAAATAGAGGCTTTTAGGTCGAAAAAACGAGCGAAGACCTGGTGTAAAATCGACCCCCAAGGCTCTTTGACTCCGAGATTCAGCTTCAAGAACCACTTTTTGGTATTTCTATGTTTTTATCTTTAATTTTCATTTAGTTCAATAGTTAGTGATAGTGGCTAGTGTCCTTGGGAGTGACAACCATTGACATTGAGTCTTTTAGTTTTAGTTTTCTAGTGTTTGTTACTGTTTTGGAACCTTGGAATCTGTTTTGGTTAATAATAATCATTCAGTTTATGTTAGGTGTTGGTTTTTCGGTATTTATGCTTGTTATTGGAATGTGGATGTTTGTTTTGTGTTTGGATGCTTGAATGACCTTGATTGGACTGATTTCCCTTGCTGATTTCAGTGACCAACTAGGGTTAGCTTTTTGGTTTGAACTTAGCCAGTGACTGTTCTTTTGAACTTTAGTTATTGGTTCAGTTTATGCTTTGTTTGTGTTTGATGATTGAATTGCCTTTGTTTGCTTCTGAATTGGAGATGTACTTCTGATCAGTAAGTGACTAGGTTTGGTTAGTAGTTTTAGTTTAGTTTAGGCCCTTTGGGTTTGATAGTCAAAAGTTAGGAACTAGGTCCTCTGACTGTAGCGTGACACTGCAGTTGGTAATCTGTCACCTGTCTCGACCACGTAGCTCCTGTGGATCGACCCTGACTTCCACTGTGCTAAGTGAGAATGAGGTTATTTTTCTTATTTTTGACCGCATGACGACCGCTGTGATGTCAGTACTCTCATTGTTTTTCTAATATACCAGCACACACACACACACGACTATATACTGTAACCATAAATGATTAACGATTTAATCATAACTGATTAAGTGGTTTAATCATAACCGATTAATGGTTTAATCATATATTATTTAATTTTTAGATTTAACTAGCTTAACAAGATCATTAACATCACTTGCAATGTCATTAATATTAACGATTTAATCATAACTGATTAAGTGGTTTAATCATAACCGATTTATGGTTTAATCGTAAGGGATTTAATTTTAAGATTTAACTAGCTTAACAAGATCATTAACATCACTAGCAATGTCATTATTAAGATGTAATACACCAATTGATTACATATGATTCCTCAAATCCACATGAATAATCTTCCGAGCTATACATATGAAGTAAAAAAGAAAAAGCTTAAACTATCCATCAACAAATTTGATGCACCTAAAAGATAAAACATGTTTTAGAGTATCAATAACTAAATTAAGAACAATATACATGAGATTAAGCCTTTTATGTTGCTTGCGTAATATATATTCTCATTACACAAATTAAACTTCTATTTGACAATTTATTGTGTCTGTATTTGACAAATTGTAAATGTGTTTAAAATGAGTGTTCTTAAAACCAATGGATGACAATAACATGTTTAATTACTGATATTTAAGCACTCATCATCCAAAATATTGTACGTGTGTGGCTGTGACCAAGAAACAGAAATAAATAGAAAGAGAAACATGTGTTCAAACCACATAAGCACATTTCGAAATAAGCCGCTTAATTGAATTTACCAAAAGAACAACAAAATCATTTTCAGCCCTAACTCACCTAAACCAGACTGTTCAATAGCATATGTTCTTTACAATCGATGACTTCAATGTAGAACAGAACCTATAAATCAAATAAAAAAAGCAATTCCTTGATTATGTTAAAAAACGAAACAAAACATCAAGTATTGATAAAAAGACAATTAGGTGCTGTTTGTTTTTGAAGAGGTAAAAGGTCTGCAGTCTGCGGACCACATCTGCAGAGTATCTACAGAGAAGAACACTCATTAATAAATCGGCTCAGTCCAATGCTCGTTAATAAAAGACAATAAGGTCTGCAGTCTGCAGTCTGCGGACCACTCAGGAAGTTAAACATGCAAAAATGAAACAAAATAATAAACAATTAACAAAGGTAGTAAACAATACTCATTAATAAATCTCTATTATTAAATCACCAACTCAATTACATTTATACTGTTACAAGTTTCAAAACCTATCTAATTGCTAAACCTAATATCATCCCTCAGTCCAATGCTCCGAGCATGCTGATTGTGCTTGATCCTACTCAGAGCCTTAGTCAAAGGATCTGCAGGATTGTCTTCTGATGATACCCTCTTAACCAGGAGGTGACCTTCTTCTACGCGATGTCGAATGTAATGGTACTTTCTGTCGATATGCCTGGACTTTCCATGATCTCGCGGTTCCTTTGTCAAAGCGACCGCTCCTTCATTATTGCAGAATAGTTCCATCGGCTCCTGAATGCTCCAGACAACTCAGGGTCACCGATAAAGTTCTTCCGCCAAGCCGCTTCCTTAGACGCTTCACTCGCTGCAATGTACTCTGATTCGCACGTTGAATCGGCCACCGTCTGTTGCTTGGAACTTTTCCAAGTGACCGCTCCCCCGTTCAAGAGAAATACCCAGCCCGACTGAGACCGACCACTGTCTCTATCTGTCTGGAAACTGGCGTCTGTATATCCACTCACATTCAAGTCATCACTACCACCAAGGACTAACACCATGTTCTTCGTCCTTCGTAGATACTTGAGTATGTTCTTAACAGCTATCCAATGTGCTCTACCAGGATTTCCCTGGTACCGACTAACCATGCTCAATGCAAAGGACACGTCGGGGCGAGTACATGTCATAGCATACATGATCGATCCTACATCCGAAGCATAAGGTACTCGACTCATATTAGTTATTTCCTCATCAGTACTCGGACTTTGAGTCTTACTCAACTTCACATTACTTTGGATAGGCAGCTCTCCCTTCTTGGAATTTTCCATACTAAACCTCTTAAGTACCTTTTCCAAGTATGTACACTGACTAAGACCTATAAGTCTTTTCTTTCTATCTCTTAATATTCTTATCCCTAGGATGTAGGCAGCTTCTCCAAGGTCTTTCATGGCGAAACTATTCCCGAGCCAAGACTTGACATCTTGCAAGGTCGGAAAGTCGTTTCCGTGAGCAGTATGTCATCAACATACATCACCAGAAAAGTGATTATACTCCCACTAGCCTTGACATATACATAGGACTCATCTCCACTCCTAGAGAAACCAAACTCCTTGACTTTCTCATGGAAGCAGAGATTCCAACTGCGAGAAGCTTGTTTCGGTCCGTAGATTGATTTCTCAAGCTTACACACCTTGTTAGGATGCTTTGTGTCTACAAAACCCTCTGGCTGATTCATGTAAACATCATCAGTCAACTTCCCGTTAAGGAAAGCGGTTTTGATATCCATCTGCCAAATTTTATAGTCATGAAACGCAGATATTGTAACACCACGTTATTATCGGTATGTAATTTTATCTTAATCGTGACGTGATTTTGATATAAAATAATGTTATATATGTTTGGATAGTTCGAATACCTTTAACATAGAGTTGAAAGGCTTAAAACAACATTTGAAAGCATACAGGTGGAACCCGGGTCGTGTTGGCCAACCCGGGTCGTGTTTTCAGCAGTAAAAATTCAGCATAGTATCAACAGCGTTAACCTGGCGCGGGTTTTGAAACCCGAGTTGTGCTGCATAAGAACCCGGGTCGGGTTATGGAAACTGGGTCGGGCTTCGTGCCGACCCCACTTCTTTTTAAACGCGATTTCAGCTATTTGGGGGATTTCTTTCGAACCAAAAACGCTCCCAAGCAATAGAAAACATCCTCAAAGCCCTTGAATTCGAATTGGAAGCCTAGGACTCGAGAATTTGAAGTAGGATTCGATATCATGCTTCTTGAAGGTAAGATTCTATGTTCTAGCCTCAATTGATCGGTTGATTTGCTTGAGAAGGGTTGGTTCCAGGTGGTGTTGATCACCCACCTACAACTATAGAAGTAGTAGCATGAAATTCATGATTTGGATGTATAGTAGGGTTGTGATTCAAACCTTAAAGCTTGCTATTGGTTATAGTTGAGTAGATAGAACTACTGAAAGTGAATACAAGGTATTCACATATATGTGGTGTGTATGTGGTATGTTTTAGGTATTGAAAGAGGTGAGAAAACACCTTGGCCTACAAATTATACCATCTGGAACGGGGTAAAGCTACTATATATTTAGGTGAGTAACTCTACCTACATGTTGATGTAACATGTTATGTATGCTAAGAGTGGCTAATCAATGATAAAAGTAGTAGATTACGTGTTAACTATGCAGATACATTCAGAATCCTTTGTGATTACATGTGTTAGAAGTATATGGTTATAGTGTGTAGTAATTGGCATCGAGATGAGAATCACGTGATCACTTGACGTAGGGTATATATATATATATATATGTATATATATATATATATATATATATATATATATATATATATATATATATATATATATATATATATATATATATATATATATATATCACAAGATGAGTACTTTGTGAATAGGTAAAACTGTGATATTGATGGGTTGCTTAAAGAGTACTTAGCAACCATAGAGAAATATGTGAAATGAATATATGGTGAAATATATATAGTATGATGTAGTACGTATAAGATACTTGTGATTTTACAGCTATGCAGAGACTGTTCGGTACGAGTACCTTACAATCATGATGTTGAGTCCTTGTAGTCAAATAATCGGGTTAAATTACCCAAGATATATTGTGGGAACTTGTACGGTTCATGCAGACCTTAGTGGTCGAGTGAGGACCTATACGAATTCCAAATATACGGCCTCTGTGGCTAGGAGATTGGATTTGATATCCAAATATACGGCCTCTGTGGCTAGGAGATTGGATTTGATATCCAAATATACGGCCTCTGTGGCTAGGAGATTGGATTTGATATCCAAATATACGGCCTCTGTGGCTAGGAGATTGGATTTGATATCCAAATATACGGCCACTGTGGCTAGGAGATTGGATTTGATATCCAAATATACGGCCTCTGTGGCTAGGAGATTGCATTTGATATCCAAATATACGGCCTTTGTGGCTAGGAGATTGGATTTGATATCCAAATATACGGCCTTTGTGGCTAGGAGATTGGACTTAGTGTCCAAATATAATAGCCTTTATGGCTAAGCGGTTGGGTTTAATTACCCGACATATTGCAGGAACCTTTGTAGTTCATAACGGCCTTGAGGCTAAGTGGTTGAGTTTAATTACCTAACATATGGTAAGAACCTTTGTGAAAAGTATATTAGCTTATGTGGCTAAGAGATGGGGCTTAATTGCCTAACATATGTGATTAGAGCTTTTATGCTCATACTACAATAAGGGTAGTGGTAAGTCTTAGTGATTCGAAATCATAAAAGTTGAAGAGAAGATAGATATAAAATCCTTATGGCTTACGATCTGAAAGGTCGTGGAGTAGATGATTTCACATTGGAAATCAGTGTGACGAAATACCGTGTAGTGATACAGAGTAGTGGTACCGAGTTGTCGGTTAAGTGTATACTTGTATTGCTTGTATTACACCGTGCTTGTTTATTAGTAGCTTAGGTATCGGTAGATACCAGTGTAAATACAGAAAGAATACTTGTAATTATTAATAATGAAGTATAGCTGGTTTGATATGTTTATATTAACCAGTACTTATGAGTTGTTGCAGGGAATAACTACACCCACGAGTTGGGTGACGTATTATGTTTAAAATAAGTTATTCATATCTTTGTATTGTTTCTCACTAAGCTTTGTAGCTTACGTGTGTGTGTTGTATTGTGTGCAGGTTAGCAGTTGTAGCGCCCGGCTCGGATAGTGGGACTATTCTCGATGGTAACTTCTTGTAGATTCCAGAGCACATAAGTACCCAATTGTGTTATTTATGTTATAAATGCGAAAAATTTTCTGGGTATACTCTGTGTTGAAACTGGGTGTTACAAGTTGGTATCAGAGCGGTGGTTTAAGTGAACTAGGTGTATGTAGAGTAGAATCCTAGACTTAAACCTTGAGAGATAATAGATTGTATTGTTAAATTAGGTATATATTAACATGCGTGTTATATATATGACCTGAATAGTGCCGAATTTCGAAGTATGTGAAGTATTCGGAGTAATCCGATTTTCGAAATTAAGGGCTGAGAGCCCGAGTGGTGGCCAGGTTTGTTTTAAGACTCGGTATAAATAGGGGCTAGTGGCCCAACGAAAATAAATCTGATAGAATTGCGGGTAATAATTGTTGATATTGTACATAAATTACTACCTATTGTTGTAGGTGTACACGGAAAAGCAGACGAGTCGTTTTGAGGCTCGATGAATAGAGAAAGAAGGAAAGTAGTAAAATGTCCACAAGAGTAGTGGGCAGCAGTTATTAAAAAAAAGAGGTATGTAAGTTATTTATCGAAATAACAAATATGTAGTTGGAGCTGGTGACTATTAAGGTGACCGGTAGACCACACCATGGTAAAGGGTCTAGATGAGAGTGGACCAGTCGATGTTGATAGAAAGTGATCGAAATATATATTGAAAAGTTAATAGAGTCATTAAATGTGTGGAATATGGTAAGGAAGAGTTGTTACCAATGTTTCCTTTGAAAGAATTGCACCATATCGGTGGCAAGTATTAGTATAACACTATGAGGCAACGTTGAGATGTTAAAGAAGTAACGGTTAGCTTTATGTGTTATATAGTTAAACCTTAGTGGCTGAAATGTTATCGTTAACGAAAGTTGGGTTCGTTGTGAACCGGTATTATGGAATTTATGTTACTAAATTTTATAATGGGTGATATGTTAGAATAAGTGATCTCAGATGTTTACATGAGAGTAACTTTTCAGTGTTTATTAACGTAATAGATATATGAAGAAATAGTTGGACTGTTTAAGTACAACTTAAGTGACTAGAAAGATAGAAATAAACGCTTTGGCTGGCCAAGCAAGGGTGTTAGAATGTCGTTGTTTAGCTACGTATAGCCTATTGAGAGATTGTGATCATTCCTTATTAGGAATGCAAATAAAGGAGAAAGTTAGCTTTAAAAGAGTTCTGTGTGATTGGAATGAAGTACCTAGTAGAATTGTACTCGAATGAGTATGATGGTGATTTCAGTTGTGACTGAGGGAATTTTACTTTCTTAATAAAATCAAACTGATCACCACCAAAGACGAAAATATTAAGAATAAAGTATGGGTACTATCTAACCTTGTTGTGTATTGTATATGTGTATGTATATACCACTGTAAGGAGTTCTGAGGAACTCTGTGTATGATAGTAGTAGTCGAAAAGTAAAATATAACGACGAGTTTGTGTTTCTTTTGTATAAAGAATGTAATTGGTTAGCTACGTAACAAAATTTTCCACTGACGAGTATAAGTGGTATAAATTTCATAATAGTTAAAGTATGATGATACTTAGACAGAAGAAACATGTTTTAATTATGAAGAAAGTAGTTAATTCCTCGAAGATCATTCATGAATGAATGCATCTAAGATCGGAGAATGGTACGAGGTGCCACGATTTGATTGGAGAACCGTACAAAGTATCGTGAATGGGTATTTATTGGTAATAGTAGTAGACGGTGCGAGGTATCGTGATTTGATAATGTGTAACGATTGGTATGAATTACCAGTCGGTGATACTTTATGATAATTGGTACGAAGATACCATATAGTGTATAGTACCAGGGTACTATGTAATGAGGTAAAGTGATAGTACAATGTTATATACGATATAAAAGCTATGAGTTAAGTAGTAACTGGTTGGAATTGTGTATACTGAATACATACAAACTGATTTTGTGCTGTAGTATACCATATGTAATATGTTAATGTGTAGCTAATACTACACGCGTTTAAGTTTAGTATGCAGATGTTGTAATTTGATGTATAGAGTAAAATGAATGCAGAATTGTTTTGCCTGGCAAGATGTACTAAGCGGATACTCATGGTTCGATAAACTGAGTATGTGCGGCTCGTAGTGCTGAGCAAAGGAACACAGTCCAATTCACTATTGTGATAGTGATATAGATTATAAGTAGTGACGAGATGAGAACATAGTTACTACGTGTAATGTGTTGTTTGAGAACAAAATGGACGTGTAATAGATGTTTTGTATAACATATGTTATGCGTATGGTGATTACTTAGAGAAGATCTAGTGATCATATGTAGTATGTAGCAATCACATCATGACTATTTTTGTTATTATAACTAGTAGTAAAGATATGTGGTAGTTGCATATCGAATACTTTAAAACCATGTAGCAGGTTGTGACTATGTATATGTGTATATGAATATGCATCTTAGAGATGTTGAATGATTATACCGTATGATACAAAGATAGATATACGTGTACAGTAAGGAAAGTAGATTAATATAGCATGTATAGAACTATATGAATGTGATCTCGGTTGTGATTGATAGGACCATTTCCTTAGCAATCAAACCCATCACCACCAAGAAGAGAGATGAATAGAAGTTAGAATTCCTATCGGGTAATGGGAATTCAAATCTAAATGAGAATGCAGGTTTATAATGAAACCTTAAGCAATTTGATAAGTTGCTACGAGATTCCGAGGACGGAATCTTTTGAAGGGGGTAAGAATTTGGAACACCACGTTATTATCGATAAGTAATTTTATCTTAATCGTGACGTGATTTTGATATAAAATAATGTTATAGATGTTTGGATAGTTCGAATACCTTTAAGATAGAGTTTTCGTGCGAAAAACGATAAAACGGGTAACCCGGGTCGTGTATATTAAACCGGCTCGAGTTGAAAGGCTTAAAAGAACATTTGAAAGCATTTGGGTGGAACCCGGGTCGTGTTGGCCAACCCGGCTCGGGTTTTCAGCCGTAAAAATTCAGCATAGCAGCAACAGCGTTAACCTGGGGCGGGTTTTGAAACCCGGGTCGTGCTGCATAAGAACCCGGGTCGGGTTCTGGAAACCGGGTCGGGTTTCGTGCCGACCCCACTTCTTTTTAAACGCGATTTCAGCCATTTGGGGGATTTCTTTCGAACCAAAAACGCTCCCAAGCCCTAGAAAACATCCTCAAAGCCCTTGAAGTCGAATTGGAAGCCTAGGACTCGAGAATTTGAAGTAGGATTCGATATCATGCTTCTTGAAGGTAAGATTCTATGTTCTAGCCTCAATTGATCGGTTGATTTGCTTGAGAAGGGTTGATTCCAGGTGGTGTTGATCACCCACCTGCAACTATAGAAGTAGTAGCATGAAATTCACGATTTGGATGTGTAGTAGGGTTGTGATTCAAACCCTAAAGCTTGCTATTGGTTATTATATATATATATATATATATATATATATATATATATATATATATATATATATATATATATATATATATATATATATATATATATATACATATATATATATATATATATATATATATATATATATATATATATATATATATATATATATATATATATATATCACAAGATAAGTACTTTGTGAATAGGGACAATTGTGATATTGATGGGTTGCTTAAAGAGTACTTAGCAACCATAGAGAAATATGTGAAATGAATATATGGTGAAATATATATATATAGTATGATGTAGTACGTATACGATACTTGTGATTTTACAGATATACAGAGATTGTTGGGTACGAGTACCTTACAGTCATGATGTTGAGTCCATGTAGTCAAATAATCAGGTTAAATTACCCAAGATATATTGTGGGAACTTGTACGGCTCATGCAGACCTTAGTGGTCGAGTGAGGACCTGTACGGATTCCAAATATACGGCCTCTGTGGCTAGGAGATTTGATTTGATATCCAAATATACGGCCTTTGTGGCTAGGAGATTGGACTCAATGTCCAAATATAATAGCCTTTATGGCTAAGCGGTTGGGTTTAATTACCCGACATATTGCAGGAACCTTTGTAGTTCATAACGGCCTTGAGGCTAAGTGGTTGAGTTTAATTACCTAACATATGGTAAGAACCTTTGTGAAACATATATTAGCTTACGTGGCTAAGAGATGGGGCTTAACTGCCTAACATATGTGATTAGAGCTTTTATGCTCATACTACAATAAGGGCAGTGGTAAGTCTTAGAGATTCGAAATCATAAAAATTGAAGAGAAGATAGATATAAAATCCTTATGGCTTACGATCTGAAAGGTCGTCGAGTAGATGATTTCACATTGGAAATCAGTGTGACGAAATATCGTGTAGTGATACCGAGTAGCGGTACTGAGTTGTCGGTTAAGTGTATACTTGTATTACACATTGCTTGTTTATTAGTAGCTTAGGTATTGGTAGATACCAGTGTAACTACAGAAAGAATACTTGTAGTTATTAATAATGAAGTATAGCTGGTTTGATATGTTTATATTAACCAGTACTTATGAGTTGTTGCAGGGAATAACTACACCCACGAGTTGGGTGATTTATTACATTTAAAATAAGTTATTCATATCTTTGTATTGTTGCTCACTAAGATTTGTAGCTTACGTGTGTGTGTGTTGTATTGTGTGCAGGTTAGCAGTTGTAGCGTCCGGCTCGGATCATGGGACGATTCTCGATGGTAACTTCTTGTAGATTCCAGAGCACATGAGTACCCAATTATGCTATTTATGTTATAAATGCGAAAAAATTTTTGGGTATACTTT
This sequence comes from Cichorium intybus, assembly GCA_023525715.1. NCBI lineage: Eukaryota > Viridiplantae > Streptophyta > Magnoliopsida > Asterales > Asteraceae > Cichorium > Cichorium intybus. Next base: position 97,167,092 of record CM042010.1, on the reverse strand, counting down.
GTGTTGAAACTGGGTGTTACAGCTATGGCAAGCATTATCCTAATCGACTTAATCTTGGCTACTGGTGAGAAGGTTCATCATAATCAACCCCCGGGGTTTGAGTGAATCCCTTCGCGACCAGCCGAGCTTTAAAGGTGTGTACCTTTCCATCCATGTCGGTCTTCTTCTTGAAGATCCACTTGCACCCGACTGTCTTTCGACCCGGCATATTGTCAACCAAGTTCCAAACTTGATTGGCATACATGGACTTGATCTTGCTGTCCATTTCCTCTTTCCACTTGGCAGACTCGGGGCCCGCCACCGCTTCATGGTAGTTAGCTGGCTCATCTAAATTTGTCAATGTACGATCACTAACAAACGTGTCACCATCTGTAGTTATATGGAAACCATAAAACTTGGGTGGCATGCTAACTCTACCCGAACGCCTAAGAGGTAATGAAATGTCAGTTGGTCCAACAGGAACCTCTTCCTCATGTTGGTGGCTAGTTTCTTCTAAGGTTGGTTCATCAGGTGTTTCTTGAATCTCTTCAAGGTCAATAGTACTCCCACTGTCCTCTTTGGAAATGAGCTATCTCTCTCGAAAGACTCCTCGTCTAGATACAAAGACCACGTCCTCGCTTGGTCTGTAAAACAAGTATCCAAATGACTGTTTTGGGTATCCGATGAAAAAGCACTTCTCACTTCTTTCTGCGAGTTTGTCTTGAGTCTCTCGTCTTACGAAAGCCTCACAACCCTAGACTTTGATGTGTGCCAACGAGGGAACTTTCCCCATCCACATCTGGTGGAGGTGTTTTAGCAACCTTCTTGGTTGGGACAAGGTTAAGGATATGGGCGGCAGTCTCTAAGGCATACCCCCAGAAATGGATTGGAAGGGAAGCTCGACTGATCATGGAACGAACCATGTTCAACAGGGTTCGGTTTCGCCTCTCAGCAACACCGTTCAACTGAGGTGTTCTAGGAGGTGACAACTGTGAAACTATTCCACATTCCTTTAGATAATCGAGAAACTCGATACTAAGATACTTACCGCCCCTATCAGATCTAAGCATCTTTATATTTCTGTCCAATTGATTTTCTACTTCATTCTTAAACTCTTTGAACTTTTCAAAGGTGTCTGACTTGTTCTTGATTACGTAGATATATCCATATCTACTAAAATCGCCAGTAAAGGTCACATAGAACTGCGTGCCATCTTTTGTGGTTGTTCTAAAGGGACCACACACATCTGTGTGTATGATATCCGACAGACCTTCTCCTCTTTCAAAGGACCCTTTGAATGGTGATTTTGTCATCTTGCCAAATAAACAAGACTCGCATACATCGTCCGATTTAAGGTCGAACGATTCCAACACTCCATCCTTTTGGAGTTGGGCGATGCGTTTCTTATTAATATAGCCAAGGCGACAGTGCCACAAACACGCGTTTTCTACACCACTTGAAGAATCAATATGTAACACATCATTACCAAATTGTCAACACACGTAATAGTTTCAAACACTCCATCACAAGGCAAAGCATTAAAGATAAAAACATCATTTTTAAAAACTGAAATTGAACCATTCAATTTATCAAAAGTGTAATAATAACCTTGTCTAAACAATACATGAAAAGAAATTATGTTTCTAGCCATATCTGGCGAATAGCAACAATATGTAATTCTAAAATAACATCACTACTAAGCACTAGTCTATAGACACCGATCTTGGTAACTGGTGACGTTCGCCTATTGCCCATGACCAGGTTCAATCTACCGTGCTCCAGCTCCCTACTTTCCTCTAGGCCCTGCAAATCAGAACAGATATGAAAACCACATCCGGTGTCAAGGACCCAAGAACAGGAAGAAGATGAGTTATTAGATATAGTGTAAGTACCTGCTTGTGATGGCTTCACTTTGACATCCTTGATATCTTGCAAGTACCTGGGGCAGCTCCTATTCCAGTGACCCTTCTCTTTGCAATAAAAACAGTCGGCTTCCTTGGGATTCGTGACATGCGAAATGCCGAAAGACTTGGCTCTCGGGGCATTGCTGGATGACCCAACATGAACCTTTTCCCTCCAATTCTGCTTGGGAGGGTCCTTCCTTTTCTGTCCCTTGCCATGACCAATAACCAGGACAGGCTGGTTAACAGGGGGTACACTTTTACCCTTCATCCCGTCTTCAGCAGTACGAAGCATGCGATGCAACTCAGCTAAAGTGTTTGAGAGTTGTTCAAATGATACGCTAGTGTGAACTGGTCATAAGAACTCGGTATGGAGTTAAGCACTATGTCAACGGCCAACTCCTAATGTGTAGGTCCACAAATCCTAAATCTACACACAAATGGTATCAATATTTCAAACACAATAAGAACAAGGAGATCATAAACTTCAATGCACTCTTTGATTAATAAAGACTAGTACATAAGTTCCTCTTTGGTTGCGAAGAACAAAAGGATTCTCTCTCTAATTAACACACACTTCTAGGACAACCAACCTTACAAATGAGGTCATAAAACCCTTAAATACTCTAGACCTAAAACCTAGTTAAACCCTAAGCTCATTTAGACAAGCCCAAGCGAACCACATATGAGTCGAACCGAACAACCTATCGTTGTTCGGTTCTCAACGGAAAAGCCTATAAAAACCTATATTTTCTATTGTAAGCCCGAAATAAATATTCTTTTAAGCCCAAAATGCAAAGATTAAATTGAAGGGGTTTCTATGCAAACAATGAACACAAAAATTCCTATGGTTCACATGCAACCCTAATATTGATCTATTTTTTCTTCTATGAAGATTAGAACTAAAAACCTAAAGGATACAATTCAATTCTAAAGATGAATTAGGAAAAACCAACCTTTGATCTTATGATCCTTCAAGCAGCAGCAAAAGTATCCTGCCTCAAATGCAAGTTACACCCATGTGATGGAAGAATCAGTCCAGCAGAGTAACACAGAGAGAGAGAGAGAGAGAGATAGAGATGGCGTGAATAATGAGGTGCCAGGGGGTTCCTTTTATAGCCTCCTAGGGTTACACCTGAAACCCTAAGGTGCCTCCAACTGGACAAGGCTTTTGACCACTTGGACCAGGCTTACCAAAACCCTAATTAGGGTTTTTCCAAACCCTGGAGGAGCCTCCAGGGTGGCGCATTTTGGTCCCTCGTTTTACCTGGCCAGTTATTCAACTATTGAATAAATGCCAAACCAGTCCCTGCATTTTTTTTAATTAATTAATTTAATCTCTAAATTAAATCCATTTAATTCTAGATTAAATCTTAATTAATTATTATGGTTTTTAATTAATATATTAACACTTAAATATATTAATAAACCATATATATATTTTTCTATTGATTTATTATACAATTAATAAATCAACTATTCTCTCTACTGAACTATATATCTATCCTCCATCTATGAGGGCAACCCAAATGGACTTTGCTTTTATTCATAAGATAAATACAATTATAAGTCATGGCTTAGACACCTAATCCAACAGTCTCCCACTTGGATAAGTCTATGACTTTAATTGTTTGAACTCTGACCCAGTCAGTTCTGTCCAAAGATAAGTGATCTGATGATCCTCCGTCCAACATGATATTTTCAGGCTCAAGACATGGACTAACATCAATCTTGGTCTGACACTCTGTTTCTCGATTTCTGATTTGCATATGACTTTAGAGACTACTAATTGAACACATCAATTTAGTCCTGGTTGGCCAACACTTTATGTCAACTTCTAAATCATCGAGAGGCCTACAGATATCTGTTTCCCATCGCGTCATGGGACGGATAAGTTTCGACTCATATATCCATAACTTTTGCAGGTCCAAATACATACAACAATGCGTTTTATAGCACCGAGTTACTGGCGCGATTTCGTATTGTCAATAAGCACTTGTATCGCAAATAACATATCATATCTCTCCACTTAAAGATCATCAGATATTATCGTCTTAACATTGCTCGTGATATAATCCATGAAGCAATCTGTTAAGCGCGGGTATATCCAATACTCAAATCTCTATTTTCTAAGTACTCATGAACGTTGCAGCAGTCTTACTGCAATGTCTAACTCTTTAGACAGTCTGCAACCAATTCATGACAGTCTTAGTTCATACTTACTTCCTAACAGTATGATCGACTGTGGAGTTTTAAATAATCTAATTATTAAGGAAGTTAAACATGCAAATATAGAAACACAGAAATAAACAATTGACAAAGGCAGTAACAATACTCATTTATAAATCTCTATTATAAAATCACCGAGTCAATTACATTTATACTGTTACAAGTTTCTAATCTATCTAATTACTAAAACTAATATCATCCTTCAATCCAATGCTCCGAGCATGCTGATTGTGCTTGATCCTATTCAGAGCCTTAGTCAAAGGATCTGCAGGATTGTCCTTGGATGATACTCGCTTAACCAGTAAGTGCCCTTCTTCTACTTGATGTCGAATGTAGTGGTACTTTCTTTCGATATGTCTGGACTTTCCATGGTCTCGCGGTTCCTTTGCCAAGGCGACCACTCCTTCATTATTGCAGAAAAGTTCCACCGGCTCCTGAATGCTCGGGACCACTCCAAGGTCCCCGATGAAATTCTTCAGCCAAGACGTCTCCTTAGACGCTTCACTCGCTGCGATGTACTCTGATTCGCACGTTGAATCAGCCACCGTTTCCTGCTTGGAACTTTTCCAAGTGACCGCTCCACCGTTCAAAAGAAATACCCAGCCTGACTGGGACCGTCCACTGTCCCTATCTGTCTGGAAGCTGGCATCTGTATATCCACTCACTTTTAATTCATCACTGCCACCAAGGACTAATACCATATTCTTTGTCCTTCGCAAATACTTGAGTATGTTCTTGACTACAATCGAATGTGCTTTTCCAGGATTACCCTGGAATCGACTAACCATGCTTAGTGCATAGGATACGTTGGGACGAGTACATGTCATAGCATACATGATCGACCCTACTGCCGAAGCATAAGGTACCCGACTCATTTCAGCTATTTCCTCATCGGTACTCGGACTTTGAGTCTTACCCAATTTAACACCACTTAGGATTGGTAACTCTCCCCTTTTGGAACTTTCCATGTTAAACCTCTTTAACACCTTTTCCAAATATGTACACTGGCTTAGAGCTATCAATTTTCTCTTTCTATCTCTAAGTATTCTTATCCCGAGAATATAAGCAGCTTCCCCTAGGTCTTTCATGGCGAAACACTTCCCGAGCCAAGCCTTAACATTCTGCAAGGTCGGAATGTCATTTCCCATGAGCAGTATGTCATCAACATACAGCACCAGGAAAGTGACTATACTCCCACTAGCCTTGACATATACACAGGACTCATCTTCACTCCTAGAGAAGCCAAACTCTTTGACTTTCTCATGGAAGCAAAGATTCTAACTGCGAGATGCTTGCTTCAACCCGTAGATTGATCTTTCAAGCTTACATACTTTATCAGGGTGCTTTGTGTCTACAAAACCTTTTGGCTGACTCATGTAAACTTCTTCAGTCAGTTTCCCGTTAAGGAAAGCGGTTTTGACATCCATCTGCCAGATTTCATAATCATGAAACGCAGCTATGGCAAGCATTATCCTGATTAACTTAATCTTGGCTACTGGTGAGAAGGTTTCATCATAGTCAACCTTCGGGGTTTGAGTGAATCCCTTTGCAACCAGCCGAGCTTTATAAGTATGCACTTTTCCATCCATGTAGGTCTTCTTTTTGAAGATCCACTTGAATCCGACTGTCTTTCGACCCGATACATTGTCAACCAAGTTCCAAACTTGATTGTCATACATGGACTTTATCTTGTTGTCCATTGCCTCTTTCCCTTTTGCAGACTCGGGGCCTGCCACTGCTTCACGGTAGTTAGCTGGCTCATCCAAATTAGTCAATGTACGATCACTGACTAACGTGTCTCCGTCCGATGTAATATGGAAACCATAGAACTCGGGCGGCATGCTCACTCTACCTGAACGCCTAAGGGGTAACGAAATGTCGGTGGGTCTAACAGGAACTTCTTCCTCATGTTGGTTGCTAGTTTCTTCCAAGGTTGTTTCATCGGGCGTCTCCTGAATTTCTTCGAGATCGATCGTACTCCCACTATCCTCTTTGGATATGAGTTCTCTCTCTCGAAAGAACCCCCGTCTTGCTACAAAGACCACGTCCTCGCTCGGTCTGTAGAACAAGTATCCAAAAGACTGTTTCGGGTATCCGATGAAGAAACACCTCTCACTTCTTTCTGCAAGCTTATCTGAAGTATCTCGTCTCACGAATGCTTCACAGCCCCAGACTTTGATGTGTGCCAACTAGGGAACTTTCCCCGTCCACGTCTCGTGCGGTGTTTTCACAACCTTTTTGGTTGGGACAAGATTTAGGATATGGGCGGCAATCTCTAAGGCATACCCCCATAAATGGATTGGAAGTGAGGCTCGACTCATCATGGAACGAACCATGTCCAACAAGGTTCAGTTTCCTCTCTCTGCAACACCATTCAGTTGAGGTGTTCTTGGAGGTGACAACTGTGAAACAATTCCACATTCCTTGAGGTAATCGAGAAACTCGATACTAAGATACTCACTGCCTCTGTCGGATCTAAGCATCTTTATCTTTCTGCCCAATTGATTTTCCGCTTCATTCTTAAACTCTTTGAACTTTTCAAAGGTGTCCGACTTATTCTTGATTAAGTAGACATACCCATATCTACTAAAATCGTCGGTAAAGGTCACATAGAACCGCGTGCCATCTTTAGTGGTTGTTCTGAAGGTACCACACACATCTGTGTGTATGATATCCAACAAACCTTCACCTCTTTCAAAGGAACCTTTGAATGGTGATTTTGTCATCTTGCCAAGTAAGCAAGATTCGCATACATCATCCGACCCGAGGTCGAATGATTCCAACACTCCATCCTTTTGGAGTTGGGCGATGCGTTTCTTGTTTATATGGCCAAGGCGACAATGCCACAGACATGCCTTTTCTACACCGCTTGAAGCATTAATAGTTAAAACATTTTTACCATAATTGTCAACACACATAATAGATTCATACACTCCATCACAAGGCATAACATTAAATATAAAAACATCATTTTTGAAAACCGAAATTGAACCATTCAATTTATTAAATTCGTAATAAAAACCTTGTCTGAACAATGCCTGAAATGAAATTATGTTCTTTGCCATATCAAGCGCATAGCAACAATTATTTAATTCTAATCTAACTCCACTACTCAACATCAGTCCATAAACACCGATCTTGGTAACAGGTGACGTTCGCCTATTGCCCATGACCAGGTTCAGTCTACCATGCTCCAGTTCCCTACTTTCCTCTAGGCCCTGCAAATCAGAACAGATGTGAAAACCACATCCTGTATCGAGGACCCATGAACGGGAAAAAGATGAGTTATTAGATATAGAATACGTACCTGCTTGTGACGGTTTCACTTTACCATCCTTGACGTCCTGCAGATACGTTGGAAAGCTCTTCTTCCAATGACCCTTCTGCTTGCAGTAAAAGCAGTCGGCCTCTTTGGGGTTCCGAACATGTGGAATTCCGGAAGACTTACCTTTCGGGGCACCGCTAGATGACCCGACGTGAGTATTTTCCCTCCAGTTCTGCTTAGGAGGGCCTTTCCGTTTCTTTCCCTTTCCAGAGCCAATAGCCAGGACAGGCGGGTTCACAGGGAGCACAGCCTTTCCCTTCATCCCGTCCTCAGCCGTACAAAGCATGCGATGTAGCTCAGGTAGGTTTTCCTGGTTGTTGTTCAAATGATACGCCAGTGTGAACTGGTCATAAGAACTGGGCAAGGAGTTTAGCACTATGTCAACTGCTAAATCCTCATGAACCGGCGTTTCCAGCTTTCTAATCGTTTCCACGTAACCATGCATCCTCTGCACATGTGCACAGATGGACTCGCCCTCCTTGGGCTTGCTATTAGTGAAAGCTTTTACAACCTCAGAGCCAATAGCCAGGACAGGCGGGTTCACAGGGAGCACAGCCTTTCCCTTCATCCCGTCCTCAGCCGTACGAAGCATGCGATGTAGCTCAGGTAGGTTTTCCTGGTTGTTGTTCAAATGAAACGCCAGTGTGAACTGGTCATAAGAACTGGGCAAGGAGTTTAGCACTATGTCAACTGCTAAATCCTCATGAACTGGCATTTCCAGCTTTCTAATCCTTTCCACGTAACCATGCATCCTCTGCACATGTGCACAGATGGACTCGCCCTCCTTGGGCTTGCTGTTAGTGAAAGCTTTTACAACCTCACGCCTTTCGATGCGCTCTTGCTTGCGGAACCTTTCCGTGAGCTCTTTGTGCATCTCGTAAGGCCAATAGTCCTCATAGATACGCTGCAGTTCAGGATTCATAGTAGCGATCATGATGCAAGCCACTTTGGTTGCATCATCATAGTGTTTAGTGTACGCAGCGATTTCTTCGGGAGTAGCGGTTTCAGTGTCCACATCAACAAGCACTACTAGAAAAAAGGCCTTTAATGACTGACATTGTCAGTCATTAAAGGGTATAGATGACAGACAAATGTCTGTCATTGAAAGCCCAGTCATAAATGTAAGATGACAGACATTTGTCTGTCATAAATTAATGACATACATCTACGACTGACAATTTGTAAGTCATTAATTTTTGAATTTTTTTTAAAATTCCTTAACAAACATTTTGATTTACACTATATAATACATACACATACACTCTAAAATTACTAATATTCAAATTAAATCCCACATGTAGTGTCACATAATACAAAATAAAATTTGATATATACAAAGAATCCATTACACAAACTATATATTGTATGTCAACTAACATTCTTGTCTACCCATGTAACCGTTATACAATCAATCACTAACTATAAGTTTAACATTTCCCCTTTCATTCTTCATACTTACTACACACAGTTGTAGAAGTTGTTGATGTCTTTTTCTTCATTTCCAATGCACTTTTTTGTGTATTGGAAAATTTTGGGGTAGTTTTGGAAGACCTCTAAAGTACTTCAATGATGATATTGCAGCACCTACCTGAACATAAATTCAATGAATCTTAAATAATAATATAAATAATATGAAAGTAATTGGACAAATAGGATAAAAAAATTGAAATAGTATTCACCTCAGGAAAGAAATGATAGCATTTGTGACAACAGGAGCATCAAGAGGAATAATATTATAAGTAATCAAGTCTTCTGTCATAGTTGCATTAGATTCCATCACTCTTTTTAACTCTTAAGGAATCAATTCATCATCTTCTTCTTCTTCAGGTGAAATCGCTTTAGCAAGTTGCTCTAAAACAGTTCCTAGTTGAGCCGGCGGCGTCGACCGGAGGCGGTGGTGTGGACCGGAGTCAGCGACATTGACCGGAGGCAGCGGCATTGACCGGAGGGACGACAGGGAGATCGATGACCGGAGTTGAGCCGACATTCGTGATCCCTTGAACGCTGGGGAGAAATCGTGAAAACGGCAAGAAGAAAGCGTAGACTGAAAAAGAGCCGAAAAGTTGTTTTTTAGGTCTTTTGGCAAAAGATCTCAAAAAGTGTTTCTCATCCACTTTGTCTGCAGAAAAACAAACGCTCTTTTCGTAAAACCTCTACCCGCCGGAAGAGGTTTGGGGTGAAAAAGTCTTTTTGGAAAAAAACAAACACACCCTAAGTGTTGCAAAAACTCTTTTCCACTTCACTGTTTTGCGTTCTAACCAGTTTTTTGTAATATGAAAACAGCTTCAAATTTGAAAAAAAAATGTAAAATATATTAGAATAAAAAGAAAGATGACAAAATGATTCTTACTCTTGAAAGTTTCCATTAAAAGTCCCTGATTCCCTCAATTCCATTTCTTCCTCATGTAATTTATCTACATCGTTTTTCTCTCTGTAAAGTTTATAGAATTCTTATAAGCGAGTAATGTCTCAACCCTTATCAATGCTTCCACCATCCCTCTTTGCTAGTTTTTGCTGCCATATAAACATTTGGGCATAATTAGTTTACATAGAAAGGTAAGACACTTGTAACAATCTCATTGGCTCAAAACCATACCTTGATTACAGAGTACAGACATTAAACCTCTCTTGAACTGTAGTACACCCCTTCCTTCACTGTTAGGGTCAAGATTTTGAGCTAGGGTATAAGCATACTCACATACTGCAATAAAGTAACAGAAGGTTCAAACAAACAAATAAGCATATGGAAAAGAAATTGGGAAGAAAAGAAAGAATACGATATATATCCCTACTGTTGGAAAGTGAAGAAGTAACATTCCAGCACTGCCATCAGCAGGCCGCCAATAAGCATCAATTCATGTTCTCTCCCTTCGAAGTGGATACCAGTCGATGAGTATGCGAGTGTATACCAGTCGACGAATTAAACCTGCAAACAGACCTACGATCAAATTAAACCAACAACGAGTATACCAATTTGTTTACTGAGAATGAAATCGATCGAACAAATCGATTAATAGGATTGCAATCGAACAAACCGAACCTAAACTCTATCAGTTTGATCTTCAAATCGATCGAACAAATCAGAGATGAACAAATCAGGAGAGTACATACCAGTCAATTATAGAATCGATTACATCGGTCCCAACCGCGATGATGCACACACCTTCGGTTTCGATTTCTTGATGAAGAGAGGAGAGGAGACGACGATTGAGTAGAAATAGTGAGACAGGGTGGTATCGTAGTTCATTGTGCTGAACGTTGAAAGCGAAGGAGGGTAATGTTTTTGGTCGGCCGTGAGGAGGTCGTATTGCAGTGAACTGAGGTGACGACTTCAATGGCTACTGAGAAATTAGGTATTTCGGAGAAAGGGAGGAGTGTTTCTAGGGCTGTTTGACCACTGTCCTCTTCGCCACATACAATGATAAAGGATTGCACGAAATTGATGTCGAAGAACCCTAGAAGGTAGATGAACGACGCACTGAGGGAGAAGATGGGGAAGACGGTTGCTCCACGGCGGGAATGAAGACAAAGTAAAGGAATAGTCGATTAGGGTAAATGAAAAAGGGAAAATAAGCCTTTCAAAATTTTGGCGAAAAAATAGGCGGGTTTCTTTTTTATGATTTTAGACACTAATTTACGACTTACATATGGAAAGTCATGAATTTTTACAAAGGATGACACGCATCTATGACAGACAATTATGTCTGTCATAAATCATAAAGCATGACAGATTTTTATGACTGACGTTTTTGTAAGTCATAGTTCGTCTTTCATTAAAGCCTGTTTTTCTAGTAGTGAAGCTCGGTTTCTAGAACATACTCTTTATGTTCAAACCTTAGAGCCATTTTGATGTTGCGGATCCAGTCATTATAGTTGGTGCCGTCTAACGTCACCTTTGAGCATAATGACAGAATCGAGGTGACACTACCGGGGTTTGAGTGGGGAACGGATTGGTCAGAAGACATCTGAACAAGAAGAAGGTAGTTTTAATTAGATAGAATAATAATAATAATCCTCATATTCACCCAAGAATAAATACAAGGCTAGGACCCTACAATAACAATCTACAATACCGAAAAGGGATGCTGTAACATCCCAAAATTTTAGGGTAAATTTAAAAATTTTTAAACGAAAACTTCAATAGAAGAAAAGCCACTTAATTAATTTTCATAAAATTCCATAACTTTTAAGTTTAATGAAAACACCCCAGGATTAACAGAAGTTAACGAAATCTCAATATAGCAGAATATTAATTCAAAAACAGTTCTCCAATGAAGCAGCACAGTGTATACACGTCACGCCTTGTCATCCATGGTACCTGATGTACCTGAAACAATAGTTTATATAGGGAAAGGGTAAGCACGAAGCTTAGTGAGTTCCTCAAAATACCATACGATCCATCACATAACATACAACACATCATAACCATTCATATGTCTGTGAGACTCGCGGGCTATCCCTGTTCCGCTGAAGACTCACGAGAAATTCCCGTTCTTGTCTTATCGCTCGCAGGCTTCTCCCGTTCCGTCTAATGACTCGCAGGCTATTCCCGTTCCGCCTATTGGCTCGCGGGCTATCCCGTTCCGTCTAATGACTCGCAGGCTATTCCCGTTCCGCCTATTGGCTCGCGGGCTATCCCGTTCCGTCCACAAACAATTATTATCATAGCAATAATTCATACAATTATCATAACAGGTAAGATCACCTTAGTCTAACATATCTTCCTTCCTACGCATGCAATATCACCTATAGTATAGTGAGAAGACTCACCTGATTATAGTTGACTATATCGTTTATCTTTCTGGGCTTTGTATTTCCTTCAACTTTAACTGTTAACATAATAAGAAATCTATCATTTCTTAATCCTTAACTATATTATAGTCGCATCATTAAACCCTTCAATAATTCCAATATGATACTCCATGATTTATCAAGTAAAGAACGGCCAGGTAGAAGATTAGATGGGGTGGCAGGATCCTTTCAGCATTTTAGCCTTTCGGAAAATCCAACAACCAGATCCCAAGTAATCGGCCTAGTCACCGTCCTCGTAAGTAAATCAATCGGTATTATATTCGGAAATTACGAATTGTTATAATAACGACATTTTAAGGTTTTTGTTTACTATTGTTAGAAATTAGTATAATATAACATATGTTATACTTATTAAATATTCTACTTCTTAACACAAAAACTATTTTACAATACCTAATTAAGCTATAGAAAAGTTTGTAGTTACCTTATGACCCGTCGTCGGAACCTATAACTTCTTCGCTAGGCTTTTGAGCTTCCTTCCGCTCACTTCTTACACTCTAGTGCTTAGAAACCTCTATATATTGGATTGAGATTTGTTGGTGTGGTTTATGAGATGTTTTGGGGGGTATTTATACTTGAATTCTTGAATAAAAAATGGCATGACACTTTTGACAAAAGATTTTAATAATATAATTTTGTTGAAATTAAAGGCCTTCTAGAATCAGTCTGTTCAAGACTGGTTTAGCCGATCTTAAACCCATTAAATTCACGTTTTTATTTGATATTCAGAAAATTCATCTCAATACCTTTCCAGGGATGTATTTTACGTATTTATACGATTTTTCTATGATTTATTATGAATTTTTGAAAACAGACTATCTAATCTGTCAATTCCGAACTAATCAGTAAAGATTGCATTTTTTACCATAGATAATCTCATTTTCAAGCTTACTATTATTTTTGGTAATTGTACTAGACTCAATTTGTAAACTTTGTGCATTGGTTTGAGGTCCAAACAATTTTCCTAGAATTAATTATGATGTTTCTAAAAACGACACAAAATGCTGATTTTATATGAAAGTGTAACTAAAGTTTTTCTTAGCTTTATAACTACCAAAAATCATATAATTCCTAACACTCTTATTTTAAGTATATGTTATAATCAGGATACGGGTCTTACAAGTCTCCCCCACTTATTTGGATTTCGTCCCGAAATCCGCATTCTCGAACGCCTCTATGTATTTCCCATCGAGTCCTTATGTTCTTCAAAAATCCTCCTCATCTTATTGTCGAACCTTTACAAGGTTTCATTATCTTTCCCTTCAACTTTCACATGTCTCTGTAATAATTCTTAAGGTCCTATTATTCTCATTCACTCCATACTTCTTTTCTTCTAGTTACTCTAGATGTAAAACTCTAACTGTTTCTCACAGTCCCATACATCAACTTGACCGGCTACTTTCTACAGTACATATTTAGTACTTTCTAATCTTCATGTATACATAGTTAACCTAGTTAACTTGCAACACCTAATTTTTAACACTATTTCGTATTTATATGAATTCACATATTTCAACACACATTTGTCTCAATTCAATATTTTCTTTTAAATACTTTTTGGCTAAATAATTCTACATTTGTAAAATCTCCAAAGATTTTTGTTTTACCGAAAAATATAAAATTTACATCATCTTTCGTAAGTTCTTTTTTTTTTTCTTTGAAGTACTGAACACTCTTTAAACTATTTCCATTATATGGAGACATAAAATTTTGTTTTATTTCAAGAATCTCTTTATTATCTCGTTCTCACCAGAGTCAAGCAGGGAATTTTGAAAAAATGTCACTTGGGGTAGTGAAAAGTCGCATTTACTGTGGTTAGTTTGAATTTCGGTAATTAAAACGTGAGGTGTCCTTTCGGTTCCGTGTGACCTTTCGGTTCCAGCTGTAAGATACTATATATACAGGTATGTAGTATCATTCATTTCCACATTCATTTTCAGTCTCGTCCTCTCTTATCACTAGTTTGTTCATAAACGAACTCATATTTAAAGTTAAGTCATGGAAAACAGATATTCAATGGGCGATCTGTCGAACCCTGGACCTGGTTTTCCGCAAGGAGAGGGTACTTCAGACCAAGCATTCTTAATAGAGTTCGGTATCTCTAACATTCTAGACATCTATCATCCATACTTCAATTATCTTTCTAATGTTTTGTTTGATTTTGAATTATGGTACAGTCTTCCAGATATAATACCAATAGAGCAACTCCACAGTGAGCCAGAAATTTTTCCCGAGCTGAACATTAACTCAGAAGATCCGGTGCATGCATCTTTAGACTTTGTACTTGATCAGACTCCATACCTTCTACCAGGTTAAATTCTTTTAAATGATCGCTTTTATGAATATTCAGTTTTTGTTTTATCATCTGACAATTGTTATTTGTAGACCCACTTGTGGATGATCTATCTGACTACAATCCATTCATCGACGTACCATCAACGAGTAATGAGATCATCCCCATGAATCAAGGATTCATGACTGACATTCAGAATGAAAGTCAATTACAAACAACTCATAACATCAATATTGAAATGAATCACGAGCTTGGGGTTGGTTTTCAATATCAAAATCACCTTCAGGTGATTCATAGGAACTTAGAAGGATTTCAAAATCCTGAGTCCATGATTGAAAACGTACAATTACCACCGATAGCTACTGATTTTAATGAATCAATGTCCATATTTGGTTCAGAAAATCAGGATCATGTTCAAATGATCCAGAATGATAACAATACAATTGGATTTGAATCTTCTAGTTCAGAAAACATAGCAGGTGGCAGTGGAAGAGGTTTCAGACATTTATTAAGTAGGGAAATAATAGCTGAACACTTTAACGAACCAATTGAGAAAGCTGCGAAGGAACTCAACATTGGAACGACACAATTAAAAAAACGCTGTAGAGAATTAGGTATCAATCATTGGCCCCAACGACAACTTACGAGTTTGCAAACCCTTATTGATCGTGCTGAGGTAAAGAACTACATTTTTTTAATTCCTTTATATCATAAGGTTGAAATTACTAAAATTATTTGTGCCACAGGAATTTGGTAATGAATTTATTAAGGCAACAGAATTATCGGGAGATTTAATACCCAACCTAAAAAAGGAAAAAGAAGCGATAATTGAAGGGTCACAATCGGGTCTAACAGACGGCACAAAGAAGCTAATACAAGCTGCTCATAAGGTTGTATTTAGGAAAAGAAAATTTCTGGAAAAGGGGGAAACTTCATCAAGAACTCATACACAGCAGCAATCTCTGCCATCTAACTCTGGTATGAGTAGTATTAATCCTGGTTTACTTGAGCCTAGGAGTGAGGATAATTTTGGAGGCTTTGTAGGCGACCTAGCCTGGTTTCCTCCTTCTTATAGCTATCCCCAACTGGTTCCGAATTGGAATCCTTCTTCATCACTTCCCTACTTACACACTCCCCAAACGAGTCGATTTTTAGCCCATAATCATGGGGTTACGGGTTCCAACCCTATTGAGACCCCATACCTTGGAGCTCCTCCTCCAATAACCGGAAGCATACCCCTTCCAAATCCTCAAGAAGGTACAAGTCAACGTAATGATGACAAAGAGT
Organism: Cichorium intybus; assembly: GCA_023525715.1. Classification (NCBI taxonomy): domain Eukaryota; kingdom Viridiplantae; phylum Streptophyta; class Magnoliopsida; order Asterales; family Asteraceae; genus Cichorium; species Cichorium intybus. The sequence continues at coordinate 97,151,266 of CM042010.1, read as the reverse complement.
GGAGTGTAGAAGATCTTTTCTCACATCTTTCTGATTCTCCAGTTTAGGTTAGTAGTTCTGTAAACTTTTCTTAATGTATTAATATAAAGTTATAGTAATGAATTAAATATATCGACGTGTTACTATAATTTTAATGATTTCATCGATTCAATATAATATTCATGTTGTTCCCTTAATTTCGTATTCCTCCCCCACTTGGACTAAAGTTCAAGTCTGTTTATTCGATTTATAATTTTTTTTTACGAGCCCTTACTCTCTCGAACGAAAAACAAGCCCACTCTGCTCAGCCAACAACTTGCATCGGGGCAAACACTATCTCAATAAACATGTTTCGATAATGTAAAGATGTTTACATCAACCACCATATGTTACTCATCCGCTTGCGACCCTAGTCAACACCTCTATCGTCAGTTACCTCAATCACGAGTGAGTGATCCAAACTCTCAACCCACACGACCCGCTATCATCTCAGGCGCCGCTTGCACCTCTTTGACCGTGAGTTGGAAAACTCACCCTTGTATCCTCTAGTCCCTGTCTGACTTGTGCGCCCATTAGTTGCATGAAAAATAGCTACCACAATAGCATTTTGGCATTCTCCCTTTCAACAGTCTTTAAGCTCAGTAATTAACTTAAGCATGATCGGTCCAACCAAACTGGTATGATCGCATCTTAATTGTTCCTACTGAACCTCACAATCAACATTCAAAAATTGAATGGATAAAAGTTTACCACATTACACTAGCATTTAAGTTAATTATGCCAGACACTCACATATTCAGCTCCTTGGATCCTTCGTGACGAACTCCCGACTCGAACGTGGATCCTGTGCTTTCGATAGTAGGAGCTCTACTACTACCTTCCACACCTATCCATGTTCGTTCCAAGACCCGTCTCGAAATATCCAATTCGCTTATTACCGATAATTTTAACACATATGCCCTTACAAGGCATATGTCAACCCTTCTAGGAATACTTGGAATCCCACCCCCACCCTGCTATTCTAACTAAGACGGAACTTCCTCCAGTGACGACAGGTTGTTTTGCGAACGTAGTTGTATACAATATCGAACTAAACAGTCTTTCAAATAAGAGAATCTTCCCTAAGGCAACAACCAAACAAGGAACATGCAATAAGGTCAACTCACACATTCTATGACTATTCAGTCCATATTGTATACAACTTAATGGAAATCTCTAAGCAACCTATCGGCACTAGCATACAGTTCTATTAGCAAATAGCAGATAATAATACAACAGTATGTGATCTCTACCAGGCATTTCAGCAAATATATACCATATGTTTTTTTTTAACATCCACAATATTAAATACTTAACCCTTTTCTCATACTGGCGTCGGCTGGCGGTACACACTGTGTCTTCAGTTCACCCTTCATAAAACATACTTCTTTCGTATAAATGTTTTAAGAAAACTCTTAAGCCTCAACTTGAGTCCAGAACTCACTAAGTGAGCCTGATTCTCTCAAGCTGTGCTCTGATACCAACTTGTAACATCCCAAAATTTTAGGGTAAATTTAAAAATTTTTAAACGAAAACTTCAATAGAAGAAAAGCCACTTAATTAATTTTCATAAAATTCCATAACTTTTAAGTTTAATGAAAACACCCCAGGATTAACAGAAGTTAACGAAATCTCAATATAGCGGAATATTAATTCAAAAACAGTTCTCCAATGAAGCAGCACAGTGTATACACGTCACGCCTTGCCATCCATGGTACCTGATGTACCTGAAACAATAGTTTATATAGGGAAAGGGTAAGCACGAAGCTTAGTGAGTTCCTCAAAATACCATACGATCCATCACATAACATACAACACATCATAACCATTCATATGTCTGTGAGACTCGCGGGCTATCCCTGTTCCGCTGAAGACTCACGAGAAATTCCCGTTCTTGTCTTATCGCTCGCAGGCTTCTCCCGTTCCGTCTAATGACTCGCAGGCTATTCCCGTTCCGCCTATTGGCTCGCGGGCTATCCCGTTCCGTCTAATGACTCGCAGGCTATTCCCGTTCCGCCTATTGGCTCGCGGGCTATCCCGTTCCGTCCACAAACAATTATTATCATAGCAATAATTCATACAATTATCATAACAGGTAAGATCACCTTAGTCTAACATATCTTCCTTCCTACGCATGCAATATCACCTATAGTATAATGAGAAGACTCACCTGATTATAGTTGACTATATCGTTTATCTTTCTCGGCTTTGTATTTCCTTCAACTTTAACTGTTAACATAATAAGAAATCTATCATTTCTTAATCCTTAACTATATTATAGTCGCATCATTAAACCCTTCAATAATTCCAATATGATACTCCATGATTTATCAAGTAAAGAATGGCCAGGTAGAAGATTAGATGGGGTGGCAGGATCCTTTCAGCATTTTAGCCTTTCGGAAAATCCAACAACCAGATCCCAAGTAATCGGCCTAGTCACCGTCCTCGTAAGTAAATCAATCGGTATTATATTCGGAAATTACGAATTGTTATAATAACGACATTTTAAGGTTTTTGTTTACTATTGTTAGAAATTAGTATAATATAACATATGTTATACTTATTAAATATTCTACTTCTTAACACAAAAACTATTTTACAATACCTAATTAAGCTATAGAAAAGTTTGTAGTTACCTTATGACCCGTCGTCGGAACCTATAACTTCTTCGCTAGGCTTTTGAGCTTCCTTCCGCTCACTTCTTACACTCTAGTGCTTAGAAACCTCTATATATTGGATTGAGATTTGTTGGTGTGGTTTATGAGATGTTTTGGGGGGTATTTATACTTGAATTCTTGAATAAAAAATGGCATGACACTTTTGACAAAAGATTTTAATAATATAATTTTGTTGAAATTAAAGGCCTTCTACAATCAGTCTGTTCAAGACTGGTTTAGCCGATCTTAAACCCATTAAATTCACGTTTTTATTTGATATTCAGAAAATTCATCTCAATACCTTTCCAGGGATGTATTTTACGTATTTATACGATTTTTCTATGATTTATTATGAATTTTTGAAAACAGACTATCTAATCTGTCAATTCCGAACTAATCAGTAAAGATTGCATTTTTTACCATAGATAATCTCATTTTCAAGCTTACTATTATTTTTGGTAATTGTACTAGACTCAATTTGTAAACTTTGTGCATTGGTTTGAGGTCCAAACAATTTTCCTAGAATTAATTATGATGTTTCTAAAAACGACACAAAATGCTGATTTTATATGAAAGTGTAACTAAAGTTTTTCTTAGCTTTATAACTACCAAAAATCATATAATTCCTAACACTCTTATTTTAAGTATATGTTATAATCAGGATACGGGTCTTACAGATGCCGTAATCAATATTTCAAATTTTACAAGGTAGGCGAATGACGATTCAGCCAATTCCACTGCGGAAACATAATCATATTATAATGGAATTCCTAGTTTCTTTGAGATTTACCGAACTGTTCGATAGCATGTTTTAATCTCGGGAATGCCCCGCTGTTTGTGACTGGGATACCGAGGATCACAAACCATGCAAATTGCTTGGTACTCTTGAAGTCAATTGTCATCTCTAATTAACGTGCCGGTAAACCACACACGCTCCGTTAATAATGACAAAATCAAGAAACCCATCGTGACACATTGCGGACCCGTTAATAATGACAAAATCCTAGTTTCTTTGAGATTTACCGAACTGTTCGATAGCATGTTTTAATCTCGGGAATGCCCCGCTGTTTGTGACTGGGATACCGAGGATCACAAACCATGCAAATTGCTTGGTACTCTTGAAGTCAATTGTCATCTCTAATTAACGTGCCGGTAAACCACACACGCTCCTTTAATAATGACAAAATCAAGAAACCCATCGTGACACATTGCGGACCCCAGTTGGTGTGCCGGTAAACCACACACGCTCCACCAACGTTCCACAAGGTGCAATGTGCAATTTCATGGATTTGCACCAATTCACATTTTTAACTTAAAGTAACTAGATTGGGATTTGTTTTAGGGTTTTAGTACTTTCAATTATAGCATTATACTTTTAAGAGGCTTAGCGGTTCTATCATACCCGTTCGGCTAACGACACTCGACTGACCAGGAGAGCGGTGGGTAAGAGTATATACCCATTAGACTAACATTTTATAGTCAGTCGCCTTATACCCTCTTTATAGGACAGTTTTGTGAATGAGGCTTACTAGCGGTAGACTAACCAATTTTCTTATATATATTAAATTAACTTTTAATCATAAATATATATAAGATATATTTTAATCTCATTAAAATATTTTAGAATTAATTTAATTCTAATTTCCGCAAATTATACTAATTTTTTGAAAATTTTAATTAATTCTTTAAACTGATTTAATTGGTCTTTTAATTAATCAATTAATTAAACTAATTAAATCTAGGTTACAGATTACCAAATTAATCAAATTAATTTATCTGTAATGGTCCTAGTGATTTTCGAAATTCACAAGCCAAACAAAAAGAGTTCAAGTTATTTTAATTGATCTTATTACCAAAAATAACAACACACAATTATGGCAAGCAAATCAAGCAATCAATGGGGACCAATAGGGCATGGCGGCTAGGGTTAGGAAACCCTAGCCAAGCCATCGACTTCTATGCCTCCCAAGGAGGTATTTTCGCCAAATACCTTGAGGAAAGAACAAATCTCATGCAGTTCAAATCAATTCACAAGAAAACAAGCTAGCTCTGATACCACTGAAGGGGTTTCTATGCAAACAATGAACACAAAAATTCCTATGGTTCACATGCAACCCTAATATTGATCTATGTTTTCTTCTATGAAGATTAGAACTAAAAACCTAAAGGATACAATTCAATTCTAAATATGAATTAGGAAAAACCAACCTTTGATCTTATGATCCTTCAAGCAGCAGCAAAAGTATCCTGCCTTAAATGCAAGTCAAACCCAAGTGAGGGAAGAATCAGTCCAGCAGAGTAACACAGAGAGAGAGATGGTATGAATAATGAGGTGCCAGGGGGTTCCTTTTATAGCCTCCTAGGGTTACACCTGAAACCCTAAGGAGCCTCCAACTGGACAAGGCTTTTGACCACTTGGACCAGGCTTACCAAAACCCTAATTAGGGTTTCGCCAAACCCTGGAGGAGCCTCCAGGGTGGCGCCATTTTGGTCCCTGGTTTTACCTGGCCAGTTATTCAACTATTGAATAAATGCCAAACCAGTCCCTGCACCTTTTAATTAATTAATTTAATCTCTAAATTAAATCCAATTAATTCTAGATTAAATCTTAATTAATTATTATGGTTTCTAATTAATATATTAACACTTAAATATATTAATAAACCATATATATATATATTTTTCTATTGATTTATTATACAATTAATAAATCAACTATTCTCTCTACTGAACTATATATCTATCCTCCATCTATGAGGGCAACCCAAATGGACTTTGTTTTTATTCATAAGATAAATACAATTATAAGTCATGGCTTAGACACCTAATCCAACATAAATCATAATAAATTATGACCCAACAATCTCCCCCTTGGCTTAATGCTTTCATTTGTCTTCGAGCTCTGTCTTGATCTTGGCTTCGATTGATCACTACAAACGAAATCTAACAAACTCCCCCTTAATGAGTGTCGTGTACAGATGTTAATAACATTCAGCACATTGCAGGGATAATTTTGACTTCAGTGTAAAGCTGTCATCAGATATGGCTTTGAAAGTACATTGGGCGAACAGGCTTCTGCAAAGGTCTTGAGATCACGACATCCAGCTTTTAATTTGTCTTAGAAGAGCGTGGAGTCTGAAGCTTCATTTCTTCTTCATGATCACGTACAGGTGCAAATGTAGCAACAAGCTGGCTGACGAGGAATTCAAGCAGCCTGGCACATGGAATTGAGCTTTCACCTTCTTCAGGAACAAATATTCGTGTCAAAATTCTCGAACTTCACTTCTTGAGCTTGCGCTTCTCGATACGATCTTTGACTGCAAATCCTGTGGGTCACGGAGTTATAAACTCTCACCACAGTTGTTCAAGGATTCATCCTTGGCTCAGAATGAGACTTCTCGTAGTATCTGTGTGAACCTAGGGGAATGCACTGCGATTGTTTGAGTATCGGTGAACTACTCATGGCCGTTTTGATTTTGCCCCCTGCATATCCTTGATCAAAGATCTCAATGCAGTTGACAAGTCAACAAGTTGACTTGGCTCTTGGCGAGACGTTTAATAGTATCCAAACTCTGCGGAGTGTACCATCCTAGTGCCAAATTGAATCCGGTGAAGTTGTTGGGGTATCACAGCTATTGTGGTTAACAACAATGATCACTGACCCAGAGTTTCAATGTTTCATCAATGTGAGGTAATATCACATTGAGTCACGAACATTTGTTTAGAAGAAGTTTAGGTAAAGAGCGGTATGAGCGTGTAATACGTCTTGGTTATTAGACATACCCATCGGTTAGACTTTCGAATTGTCATCAGTGTATGGTTTATTACACTAAGTCATCCAACTCTAAAATTTAGAAGCTTTGTAGGTAAGAGTGGTTGATGATGCCTCACATCTACTACTTGTGTTGTAGCAGAGATCACTCGCATAGAGTGTCGAAATATCATCATCATTTGGTTTACAATGATGAGTCGTCTATTTCTTGCATCAGAAATGTAAAGGTGGTTAAGAGAGGATTGGTGCGTGTGATAGACTATGGTATGCAGTCTAACCATCGGCACAGACTTTTTAACTCTCGACTTTGAGTGGGTTCTTTGAAAGTGTCTAGAAGTTGGTGTTGTAGAAGAACAACTTTTAGAATGGGTAAGAACCGGTTGTCAGTGCTTCACACTCATTGAGGTGTACCAATGAGGATCACAAACACTTAAAAATTACCTCAGCAGTGAGTGGTATAAACTCGGTGCATCGTCGGCAGGTAAGAAGTTGGATTTTTAAGTTTTCTGAAAAGTAAAGACATAAAAGTAAAGAAAATACTTTTTGTATTTTTGAAATTTTGTAATTTTTTTGTAATTTTTGTTTTGTTTTTAATTCTCCCCCTAAATTTGTGCATGGAAGAGAATTGCAGAAGTAAAAACCAAGAACAAATTTAACTAAACAGAAATAGAGAAAAATATTTACAGAACTGATTTAACAGTCATCAAAACATATCATTTTAAGCATTTCGACCAGCACATTGAATCGAGCTTTTGCAAATGGTTTGGTAAACAAGTCCGCCACATTGTTATCTGTGTGACTTTTTCCAAATAAATCAATTTTCGATCAAAGCAATCTCGAATAAAATGAACTTTAATGTTAATGTGTTTAGTCTTAGAATGCTGAACAGGGTTTTTCACAATTTGGATAGCCGCCTCATTGTCACAGAATATAGGAGTGTCAAGAAAGTTCATACCATAATCAAGGAGTTGATGCTGCATCTAAATGACTTGAGAACAATAGGCCGAGGCAGCAACATACTCAGCTTCTGCTGTAGAAGTGGACACGGTCTGCTGCTTCTTGCATTGACAGGAAATCAGTCGGTCTACTAGGAATTGACATCCAGCACTAGTGGAGTTTCTGTCAATTTCGCATTCCCCATAATTGCTATCTGAAAAAGCATAAAGATCAAATTCACGGTTCTTTGGTTACCAGAGACCCAATTTAGGTCTCCCTTTAAGGTATCTAAAGATCCGTTTGACAGTAGTTAAATGAGAGAGTTTAGGATTAGCCTGATGTTGAGCACACTGGCAGACTACAAAAACAATATCCGGTCTGCTAGCGGTCAGATACATCAACGAACCAATCATCGAACGATAGTATGTTTGATCGACAGATTGACCATCTGGATCCGCAATCAGCAGTGGACGTTCAGCCATTGGAGTGTCAGCCACTTTTGCATCCTTGAAGTATAACCTCTCGAGAATATCCTCCACACATTTTCCTTGATGAAGCAAGATACCCGTAGAACTTTGTTTAACTTGTAACCCTAGGAATATTGTCATCTCACCCAGCGAACTCATATCGAAGTGTTTCCTCATCACTTGTTCAAACTCTTTGCACAAGGCCTCACTTGTTGAACCAAAGATAATATCATCCACATAGATTTGGACAACAATTTGGTCGAAGTTCTGGCGCTTGATGAATAGCGTCTGGTCAATAGTGCCTCTTGTGTAACCGTGTTGCAACAGATGATCAGTCAAGGTCGCATACCAGGAACGGGGAGCTTGATGAAGACCATAAAGAGCTTTATCAAGATTGTAGACGTGATTCGGAAACTTGGAGTTGACGAAACCAGGAGGTTGATCAACATAAATCTCTTCTTTCACTTCTCCGTACAAGAATGCAGTTTTAACATCCATCTGGTATACAGTAAAGTTCATATACGATGCATAGGCGAGAAAAATTCGAATCCCTTCTAATCGTGCAACCGGGGCATACACTTCCGTATAATCAAGACCTTCAATCTGATGGAAACCGCGTACAACCAGGCATGCCTTATTGCGCACAATAACTCCTGAGTCATCTTGCTTGTTGCGAAATACCCATCTCGTGTCAAGAGACTTCTGGCCTTCGGGTAGTTCCACCAACTTCCAAACATTCAGCTTCTCGAACTGGTTCAACTCCTCATGCATGGCATCCACCCAACTTGGTTCGTTAAGAGCCATCTGAATATTTTTCGGCTCGATTTGAGAGATAAAGCATGAATAGAGACACTCGTTGACATGACCAATTTGGCTTCTGGTTTGAATGCCATCATCCAAAGAGCCAATAACGTTGTCAATTGGGTGATCGTGTTGTATTCGAGAAGGAACAACATGTTCGAGCAAAGCAATAGAGACCGGAAGATTTCTTATGTTCTCAATTCTGCATGAGCCTGAATCACCTCTGTCGGAGTCTCTGAAATCGTGGGAGGTACTAGCTACATACTCATCCGAAATTCTCTCGGGAAAAAGAGAGTCCATGAGTGTGGAGTTGAAAAGATCAGCAGGATCAGTCCCATTGTCGCACCGGTTTGCCTTCAGTTTCTGATTCGTTTGATTCTTTATTAAAGTAACGAATCTCTTGACTAGCTCAGTAGTTTCATTCTTTTGCTTCAAAAAGAAAACCCAAGTAAAACGTGAGTAATCATCAGTTATAACTAAGCATTAAGATTTTTTTATTAATACTGAGAACGTTGACAGGGCCGAAGAGATCCATGTGAATCAGTTGAAGGAGCGAGTCAATGGAGTTGACCAATTTGGGCTGATGTGGCTTCCGATGATGTTTTCCTTGAGCACAGGCAACACACTTTTCGAATGTGATGAAATCTTTGATAGGAAGCCCCCGGACAAGTTCATTTTTCGCAAGACGATTCAAATTCTTCGCGTTGGCGTGACCGAGACGTCTATGCCATAGAATAGCACTCTGTTTAGAAGCTTTAGAGAATAAGCAAGTGACGTTTTCCAGAGTGTTGTGATTCATGTCGATGATATAAGCGTTGCTCTTTCATTCTAATCTGACAAGAATCCACTCCTCAGGAATGACAACGCCGGGTTTGAGAATAAGACATTCCTTCTTCGTGAAGTGGGTTGAAAAACCTCTGTCACAGATTTGAGAAACGCTCAGCAGACTGTGCTTGAGCTCAGGTACAAAGTTGACATTCTTAAATTTCAACACGCCATTAGATGTTGTTCCCTTTTGTGTGATCTTTCCCTCTTCACCTTCCGCAAAGCAAACACATCCACCATTAAAATTTTCAATGTCGTGTACTTGGGACATGTCGCCTGTCATGTGCCTGGAACAACCGCTATCAACATACCAGGGTCTGCTGATATTCCTCCACAGCTGTTCCTGCACAAGTTGCGGGATCAATTAGATCTAGGGACCCAGTCCATTCAGAAACTGGGTTGACCCAAACTATCGATACATTTCACAGATTCTAAACTCATATCACGATTGTCAAATAATGGGGAATTCACAGTAGATTTTGGAATGCTTCCTTTAGGAACCCATCTATAATTTGATTTAAATCTTTTATCCTTGGACCAGATGGGAACCTTAACATCTGATTTTGAATCGGAACTGCTATTTGAAGTTGATTCTTGAGATGACTTTGATCTTACAAAATTTGGTAAGGCACCGTCATTTCTTGAAACATTCTTTTTGTTTTGAGCAGTTTGATTCATAGCTTTCACATCATTCCAATTCTCATTCCGAGAATGTGACCTCGAGGGCTTTCTTTTATAAGATCTCGCTCTTGGCACGTTCTGCCAATACTGTTCATGTTGATGCGCATACAAATATCGGGGACAATTTCTGGCAATGTGACCGGCTATTCCACAGTTAAAACAAGTTTGTCTTTTAACAGGGGTAGTGGATGTTTGTCCAGGTCCAGGTGCATTTAAAGTATTTTCACATACACACAAGCATGCAACAGAACATTTAACAAAATTTTTAAACCTACAAGTTTGAAAGTTAACATCATCACGATTTTTGAAAGGTCTAACAATCTTAGTAGTTTTAACAGACGAATTTAAAACAGACGAATTAGAATCAATAGTCTTAGAACAAGTTTTAACAGAATCAAAAATACGCTTGTCTTCTTTCGTCTCATCATTCTCCTTCAAACTATCTGCACATTAGGTAGAATCATCAGTAGAGTTCAGTTTATTATACTCAGCGGTGCCAGATTGATCCTTTTTGATGAAATTCGAGAGATAACATTCTTCTGACTCTTCATTTTCACCAGATGATACATAATTATGATTATATGGAGGTGGAACAGATCTATAACCAAAACCCTCACCATGTTTACTGGCCCATTTAGTTTGATGTTCAATTATAGACTCAACTACTTCTCTTGACACATCGAACTTTTTGAAATTAAATTCAGCATCATTGAATTTTGCTTTCAAAGCGTCAAGTTCAGCAGTTAATTTAGCAATTCTTTCTTTTGCACAACGATATCGAGTACTTATAGTACTCCATTCCTCTTGAACTTTCTTAAAATCAGATATTTTAGCATCAAGTTTTTCTTGTAAAGGTTTCAATTTCTTTTTAGCATCGTAAACATCATTTGTAAGATTAAACACTTCTTTAATAAGACGATCATTATGTTCACGATACTTATCAATTATATCAACACAAGTTTGAGAAGAGCATGAAACTTTACTAACCTTATCATTGGCGGAAGTGGTAGAAGGAGAAGTGGAAACCATGAGGGCAAACTGCAAATTCATCATTTCTTCCTCAGCTGCATCAGCATCCATATCACCTTTAGCTTGGGCCAAGTTAGCTTCACCACCTTCAATCAAATTCAGCACTTGCATCTGGTCATCCCAAGAGAATTGTTGCACAACCATAGTCTTTTAGTATTCTGAGTATCTACATCACGGTTTGTTCCAGTAGGCACCAGATTTCTCTCAGTATTCTCCACTCTGGGCTTAGTATATTCACGAGCAAAGTGTCCAGGCGCATGACAATTATAGCACCAGAGTTTAGTCTTGCTGAAACCCACTTTCTTCTCTCCATTTTTAGCAACCCAATTGTTTCTACCCGTCCTCTAAATGAATTTCTTTGCCCTGAATACCACCATAGCGATATGCTAGGATATATCCTTTTCTTCCACATCATCGGGGTGAACTTGATCAAAATCTCCTACCATCATTGGTTGAATCAGCTCACCAGCACAAAGAGAATTATAACAGTTTAGAAGACCAACCATTAGACCTAAATTTTCTTCAGCTCCTTTGGGAAGAGTTGGAGCTGGAGTAACAGGAATGGAGGGAACTGGAGATGCCATTGGCTTGCTGGAAGAGGAAGAAGCTTGATAAACTGGAGCATGAGAAGGCAAAGCAGAAAATGCACTGTTAGTAGAAACACCTAGGTTGGCAGATTTATAAGAATTTGCGTAATTTATCTCTAGTTGTTTGTCATCCATATCACATGCTTTGATGACAGCCAAAATTTCAAAGAGAGACAAACTATTCAAATCATTCGTCCTTTTGATCACAGCCACATGCATAGCCTAATTTCTTGGAAGAGAGTTTAGCAGCTTCTTGTTGATTTCAGATATTGAGAGCACTATTCCAGCGGTACTCAACTCAGTGTTGAGAGTGATAAAGCGTTGCAACTGAGCTTTAAGTGTCTCCCCGAGAACATGATTAAACAAGTTAAATCTCTGTCTAAGCAGATCCTGTCTGCTTTGTCTCATGTCCTCGTTCCCTTCATAAACCTTAATCAGTGCTTCCCATAAAGCTTTGGCAGATTTGTATCCCCTGAATCCTTGAGCGATATCAGGAGACAGAGCCATCATGAGAGTAGCGAGGGCACGATCATCAACTTCAGTTAAGTCAAAATCTTCATTCGAGTATTCTTCCGGAGACTTTATAACCACTGTATCGTCCTCAAGTGTATTTGTTATTATAATCGGACCTCTCACAATGCTTCTCCATATCTTGTTGTCCTTCATTTTCGCATATTTTTCAAATCTGAATTTCCATTCATCAAAGCCTTCAGCATTTAATAGTCTGGGAATGCGGGTAACAGTACCCATCATGGTATCGAGATCGGAATGCAAATTGGTAGTAGTCAAATCCATTTAAAATGAACTTTAAAATGCCAAAAGTCAACTAACAAATTTAACTGAAAAACACTAAGTCAACAGTACTTGAACCAAAAACGAGATCGAAATGCCAGAAAAAATGGTCGAAAACCCCCAAAAAAAATTCGCCATGAAACCAAAATTTAACCCATTTCGAAATTTTTACCCTTTAAATTTGCGAAAAATATTGTTCACGTAAGAGCCTTGGACCGAACAACCACTTAACCGAAAAATATTGTTCGCGTAAGAGCCTTGGACCGAACAACCACTTAACCGAACAACACTTGAAAAACCTTGGCCGAATAACAACAAAACCGATTAACTAAACCACCGAACAACTGTCACACCCCCAAACCACGATAGCGGAATCGTCGGAGGGTGGAACGGCACATAGTATCACAACCATCGTATACAACCAAACATAAGTAAATAACATCCATCATGTATTATAATTGAAAAGTTACACAGTTTAGTAATATTGTTTCGATTCAATTACATCATGACAACAAAAGTATTGATCGGAAACGTCTTCGCGACTCGCCAAAAGATTTTACCTGTTCTTGTTTAACGATTAAGAATACAAGTAATTTTACAAGTGTCAACATTACGTTGGTGAGTTCATAAGAGTTTTTGTAGTGATAAAACCAAGTGATTTCTTCATGAAAATCGTAGAGAAATGGTGTAAACTTTCTTAGCGTAGTAGTGGAAATCTCATAGTGTAGTAGTGAAAAGGTTCTCTTAATATGATAGCGATATTTGTTTCATAGTGAAATAGTAAAAAAAAAAAAAAAAAAAAAAACTCTTGTTTGAAACCTTGAAAAGTGTCACACGTGTTTCACACTTAAGTGAAACCATTTGAAGATATTTTCCCAAATATAGGACGTTCGTTGTTAATTTGTGAGTTATTATAACCTTGCTAAGACCTAGTGACCCGGCACGACGTTCTTCAGGCGTCGTAATAGTGAAGACATTTGTCACCCTTGACCCGTCGGTCGTAGTTGTAGCGAACAACCATAGGTGGGGATTGTCAATCCCATATAGATCTATATACAACTATCCCGCTCATACATGATTAAGGTTATAATCCAGGATTTAATGTGTACACTTTTAGTACCGTGAAGCGATGTCTCACAATGTTACCCAACGCACATGTCATATCCTTATTTGTAGCGTAATGAAAACGGTTTTGTATTGATAATTACCAAATATATCCATGATAATTAGTATACTTAATAATTATATATTCATATAATTATTATTATAACTTTTAATGTACTTTATCGTTCGTTTCGCAAATTATTCCCTTAATAATTTATACAATTGTTTTCCGTCGTATCAGTATATTTAGATCTAAGTGTTGTCAATGAGTTGAAATGTATCATTTCTTACATCTAAACATTTAAACATGTGAATATCGAGATAGTTCTGGAAATCATGTAATAAGTCATAATGATGAGTTCATGTAAGTCATTTTAGTAAAGTGATGGCAACGTATTTTCAAATCCCGTCGTATTTTGGAAATAATAGTATTTTTTCTCAAATGGCCTTTCTAGCACTTGTTACTATAATATGTTCCTCTTCATTTTGAAAACCCAAATTTTTGTAAATAATAACACCAAACTTACTTTGGTGTTAATCATTCAAGAAAAACTTAGTTACGTCGTAATAACGTTCTTTTTACTTATATAATAGTTTTGGAGTAAAAGTTGTGTCATCATGTGTACTTGGCTATTTCAACAAAACACTTATTTTTACATCTTTTGCCAAGTACTCACATGAACAACACATTTATGTCCATTTCCTCATAACTTAAACCATATAGAATCATTTGTAACAATTATGTGTAAAAGTCCAAATACTTGTTTCTTTAAGCTACAAATGTATAATAGTTTACTACAAGTATTTTGTTTGTGCCATTCACTTCATAATAAGATGACTAACATGGATCTCTTAGTATTTGAAGAATATAACCTGTAAACATAGCATTTGCCAAGATTATATCATAAACTTTACAATAATACATCATTTTTATAGTTTAAACTTGTATTCTCCCCCTAAAACATGGATAAAAGTGAAAATGAGGGGTATGAACTCACCTTGAGTGGTAGATCTTAAGTTTTCTTGGTAGGAGATTGAAGAATTTGGTTCTAGGACTCGGAGGACTCTTGGACAAAGCTATTATCCAATGGATCTCCGTGAGTATTTGTGTGTAAAAGAGTAAATGAAGGTATTTAGAACTTTAACTACTAGATGATTATGACTTACCAAGAAGACATGCAAGATTCTTGAAGATGATGAAGATTTAAGCTCAAGGACCTTTGGACAAAGCTAATATCTAATGGATTTTGGTGGATGTTAGTGTGTGTAAAAGAGATGAAATTGGTAAGAAAAGTCTTAGAATCAAAAGAGGAGTGTAACTCACCTCTTAGAATGTTGCAAAGCTTGATGAATCAAGAACTTGATCTTGAGGGAGGGAGGCCGAGAGTGAAAGAGAGGAAGGGAGAGGAGAGTGGATGTTGGATGATCTTGTCAAATGAGTTCTCCTTAGTCTTAGGTTAGTTGTAGTCTTTTGAGAGATTTGGAATTGATTTTTCTTGATTTATTTAATCATAGCCTTTAAAGGCTAAGATTTGATGAATAGTAATCTCAAGATATGGTGTGATGGGTGGATCGTATGAGGGCTGCCGAAATGGGTAGGGGGTGGGGTTGGGTGGGTTAGTTTTTATAAAATAGCATCCTACTTATAAAAATGTGTGATTTTAATAAAATTACAAGTCTTTTTAGTGAAATTTTATGAGTTCTTGATGAAACAAAGTTCTAAATAATTATTATGTATAAAAACATTGTCAATCATTTATTTTGATTGAATTATGACTCGTTGGATGTTGAAATACGCGTTTAAGCGCGGTGTTCTTCCGTTTTCGCGATTTTCGACATTTTACCGGGAATTGAATTTGGTTTTGGAATTAAATACTAGATATTATTACGTCCCATAATATATGACTTGTTATTTCATAATTGATGTCTAAGGCACCACATTTTGTATTTTGTGTTCAAACCCTGTGTACATTTATCCGTTCACAGCGGCTTAATCGTTGTATCTTTCACATATGAGCTCTGTTTTCGACGTTCTATATATCCACGGTTTCGTATTCACGAGTACATCGTGTTATGAATATTATTTATATCAAAATAATATTTGTGTGTTTATCGAATTTCTACGCTGCTGTAATTTATTTTTACGTATTTACTGTGTTCATTCGATAACTGATCTCATCTAGTGCGTATAGCATTATAATATTCAGTTGTATAATACTAAGGTTATGAAACTTACATTACAACATGTTGGCCCAATGTATGCCTCAGTTGACTTTGTTGACCTTTGTTGACCTTTGTTGACCCATTTTTGACGGTTGTCACATCATCCCCCCGTTAGAGGAAATTTCGTCCTGAAATTTAGTCTTAGGTGTCGGTCACCGGGTTTTCTGGGAACAGTTGGGGGTACTTTTGTTTCATCTGGTCCTCGCGTTCCCAAGTAAACTCAGGTCCTCGTTTGGCGTTCCAGCGAACCTTTACTATCGGAATACGGCTTTGTTTGGTTCTTTTGATTTCCCTATCCATGATCTCCATTGGTTCCTTTACGAATTGTAGGATTTCATTGACTTCGATTTCGTTAAGAGGAATAATCAGGGTCTCATCAGACAAGCACTTCTTGAGATTTGACACATGGAAGGTGTTGTCTACCTTGCTCAACTCTTGGGGTAGCTGGAGTTTGTTGGCTACAGGACCGATCCTTGCTAGGATTTTGAATGGTCCAATGTACCTTGGGTTAAGTTTTCCTCTCTTGCCGAAGTGTACCATTCCTTTCCAAGGGGAGACCTTCAACATGACAAGGTCACCCACTTGGAATTCTAACGGCTTACGCCTTTTGTCTGCATAACTTTTCTGTCTATCGCGAGAGGCCTTCAATCGTTCCCGGATTTGAGCGATCTTTTCCGTTGTTTCTCGTATGATTTCTGGCCCGTTGAGGGTGCTGTTTGTCACTTGACCTTTGACAAGTTGTGTGTCGCCGACCTCGGCCCAACACAAAGGTGATCTGCACTTACGCCCGTACAATGCTTCGAATGGAGCGGCCTTGATGCTAGTGTGGTAACTGTTGTTGTAGGAGAATTCAATTAGTGGCAAGTGAACGTCCCATGCTTTTCCAAAGTCTATAACACAGGCGCGAAGCATGTCTTCCAGTGTCTGGATGGTTCGTTCACTTTGGCCATCTGTCTGCAGATGGTAAGCTGTTCTCATATCGAGTCTGGTTCCCATGGCTTCTTGCAATGATTGCCAAAAGCGCGAAGTGAATCGGCTATCTCTATCCGAGATGATTGATATTGGCACACCAAGCAATTTTACAATTTCTTTGAGGTAAACCCTCGTCAGCTTTTCCATCTTATCAGTCTCCTTGATTGGTAGAAAGTGCGCAGATTTTGTTAATCGATCTATGATCACCTAAATGGTGTCATGTCCACGGGTTGTTCTGGGTAATTTTGTTATGAAATCCATGGTGATCCGCTCCCACTTCCACTCGGGTATCTCCGGCTGTTGCAACAGACCTGAGGGCTTCTGGTATTCTACCTTGACCTTTGCACAGGTTAAGCACTTGCTCACAAAGGTGGCTATTTCTGCTTTCATGTTAGGCCACCAGTAGAACTTCTTTAGATCAAGATACATCTTATCCGACCCAGGATGGACGGAGTACTTTTTCTTGTGGGCTTCTTCGATAACCAACTCTCTGAACCCACCAAACTTTGGCGTCCAGATTCGGTTCATGAAATACCATGTGCCATCCTCTCTGAGTTCAAAACTTTTGTCCATCCCACGAAGAGCCTCATGGGTGACGTTCTCTGGTTTCAGGGCTTCAAGCTAGGCATCCCTGATTTGAGTAGGGAGGTGTGAATGTATGGTGATTGTTAGCGACTTTACTCGACGTCCCGAGTACTCCTTCCGGCTCAAGGCATCTGCTACTACGTTTGCCTTGCCCGGATGATAATGAATGTCGCACTCGTAATCACTTAGTAATTCGACCCATCTTCGTTGTCTCATGTTGAGCTCCTTCTGGTTGAGGATATGCTGTAGGCTTTTATGATCGGTGAAGATCGCACACTTCGTTCCATAGAGGTAATGTCTCCATATCTTTAGTGCGAACACCACGACTCCTAACTAGAGGTCGTGTGTAGTATAGTTGGCCTCATGTGCTTTGAGTTGTCTGGAAGCGTAGGCAATAACTTTCTCCCTTTGCATGAATACGCACCCTAAGCCTTGTTTTGACGCGTCACAATATACCACGAAGTCTTCCGTGCCCTCTGGGAGAGACAGGATTGGTGCGCTACACAGCATTTGCTTTAGTGTTTGGAATGCATTCTCTTGGGGGTCATCCCAATCGAAGCGGGCAGCTTTCTGCGTTAGCGCTGTGAGAGGCTTTGCTATTTTGGAGAAGTTTTTAATGAACCTTCGGTAGTAACTAGCTAGACCCAAAAACTGACGTATCTCCGTCGGGGTTCTTGGTATCTCCCAGTTTTCTATTGCTTTGATTTTGGATGGGTCGACATGGATCCCTTCTTGGCTAACCACATGGCCCAAGAAGTCTACTTTTCGTATCCAAAATTCGCATTTAGAAAATTTTGCATACAATTTCTCTTTTCTGAGTAGTTCCAAAATTAAACGTAGGTGTTGGCCGTGTTCTTCTTTGCTTCGTGAGTATATCAATATATCATCGATAAATACAATCACGAATTTGCCTAAGAACGGCCTGCATACCCGATTCATAAGATCCATGAATACAACAGGGGCGTTGGTCAATCCGAATAGCATTACGACAAACTCATAATGACCATATCGGGTTCTAAACGCCGTCTTCGGGATGTCTTCTTCTTGAACTCTAAGTTGATGATACCCGGACCTCAAATCGATTTTCGAAAAGTAACTGGATCCCTGTAACTGATCGAATAAGTCATCAATTCTTGGAAGTGGGTATCTATTCTTGACGGTCAACTTGTTCAATTCGCGGTAATCAATGCACATTCTGAAGGATCCATCTTTCTTCTTTACAAACAGAACCGGCGCTCCCCATGGTGAGAAGCTCGGTCGGATGAATCCTTTCTCTAACAGTTCGTGCAGTTGACTAGACAGCTCTTGCATCTCGGCAGGGGCCAATCTGTATGGTGATTTTGCTATCGGAGCTGCTCCCGGGATTAGATCGATTATGAATTCAACTTGACGGGTTGGTGGTACCCCCGGGAGATCTTCTGGGAACACGTCAGGAAAATCGCAGACTTCTGGTATGTCAGTGATTTCCTTCACCTTCTTCTTCTCATCTACAACATGGGCTAAGAAGGCGTAGTATTTCTTGTGTAAATACTTTTGTGCTTTCAGACATGAGACAATTTGAAGGTTCCTTCCTGATTTGACGCCATGTACTATGAGGGTTTCGTCGTTTGGAAGGTTAAGTCGTATGGCTTTATCGTGGCACATAATGTCTGCGTGATGAGGATCTAGCCAATCCATGCCAACAATTACGTCGAAGCTTTTAATGGTCATTGGCATGAGGTTAATACGGAAAGTATGTTCGTTCAGAGTTATAGTACAATTTAGGTAAATTTCGTTAGTGCTTTCGGTTCTCGCATTTGCGATTTCTACCATGTAGTTTTTGTTTAACGAATGGGGGTTATGTTTTAGTATTTGTTTATATTCATGACTAACGAAACTCTTTTCTGCGCCACTATCGAAAAGTACATGTGCAAAGGAGTTATTTATGAGGAACGTACCGGTCACCACGGTAGGGTCTTGGATTGCCTCTTTCGTTCCCAAGGCTATGACCCTTCCTTGACCCCCTCCGCCCGACCCCTTTGCCTTTGGGCAATCTTTTCTGAAATGTCCAGTTTCGCCACACCAATAGCAAGTGCGGCTTGCTCCTAAATTAGAAGCTTGATTGGTCCCCTGTTTTGGGACTTTACAGAAACGGGCCGAGTAACCTTTCTGGTTACAGTTGAAACAGGTTAGCTCTCGGCAAGCGTCGTTGTGGTGAAAGGGGCATTTGGCACACTTTGGGAGGGGTCCGGCATATTGTTTTGGTTGAGCCGGGACGGCAGGAGTGGTAGCGGCGAAGACTGCCACCGTTTCTTGTTTCTTTTGCAACCCTTGTTGATATTTACCTATCTTCTTGCCCCCGAATTTCCTTTTGTTCTCTCCTCCTTGCGGAGGGTCGGTTTTCTGTGTCATGTTCCCCTGGCGGACAGCTTGTTCGGTTAGTTGGTGTGCGATGCGTTTGGCACTGTCATAAGTTGTCATAAGTGGTCGGTCTGGATGAAGTGACCATCCCTTGGATTTGTGGTGCTAACCCCCAAATGTATCTCTCGATCTTCACATACTCAGGGGTAACCATTCCGGGGCATAGGACAACCAGATCGTTGAAGCGATTTGTATAAGCTGTCACATCAGAACCCTTTATAGTTAGGTTCCACAATTCTTGTTCCAAGTTTTGAATTTCCGTTCTTGGACAGTACTCTTCAAGCATCATCACTTTGAGTTCCTCCCAGCTCATAGCGTTGGCCGTTGCGAGGCCCATTGTTTTAACATGGCCGTTCCACCATGACAGCGCTGCATCCACAAAGGTCCATGCAGCGAACTTGACCTTTGATTCGTTAGGACAAGCACAAATCTCAAAGATTGACTCGGTTTTCTCGAACCAGCGAGTCAATGTGATCACTCCCCCAGCACCATGGAATGCCTTGGGCTTGCAAAGTGAAAAATCTTTGTATGTGCACGGGCGAGGGTGCCCACAGCTTTCGCATTGGGAGTTGTTAGTTCCCTGCCCCGATCCTTCTTGTCTGGCTACACTGTGGTTTGCCAGTGCGGCCGCCACTCTTTCTGCGATCATTGATTCGATGGCAGCTGCGTCCAGAGGTGGAGGTGGTGCCACTGGGGTTTCTGCGGCTCTTGCATTGGCTCTTGTATTCCTCATGGGTGGCATGGTTCTGTCTTAAGGATGGATGAATTTCGTGAGTAGTTGCGGTTAATACAAATTGCATAAGTAAGCACGATATTAACATTGAATTTAAATCGTCAAAACCAACAAGTAAGCGTAGTAATTATTTCATACAACAATCATTCGTTAATTCAAACTGAAATTTTTAATATATTATCCGCAAGGTTTTTCGTTACATTACATTAACAAAATAGGCGTTCATCGACGCATCCTACTACATCATATTTAGATAGAGGAAAAAAAATACGAAGGAATAATTCTTCCTAATAGCCGAGTCGAGAAATCTTCTGTTTCAAAATCCATCCATGAGATGTCACAAAGTCTGGCGAGTTGCTCAGACATCTCCCATGCCATACCAGAGGCCTAATTTGCCTGCTGCTCAGCAGCCGTCGCGCGCTGCTCAGCGGCTGTCGCACGCCGCTCGGCGGCTGCCGCTTGTCCAGGGCATCCTTGTATCCCTGTTCCAAAACAGCCATCCTTTCTTCCATGGAGGCAATACGGTTGGCCGTGCTCTCTTGTTCCTCTTTTATGGTCGTGATCTCTCCATGGTTCTGAAGTTGTAGTTGGCCTACCATCACCACTCTCCCGGCAACATCTCTTACCTTGTTTGCGGTCTCTCTCGCTACTTGGTGCAGTGACCGAAAACGGGCATCGAGGCGGTACACATAGGGCACCAAAACCGGGAGGACTCGATCTCCCACCGCGCGAAGTCTCGGAGTGAGGAATGGATGATAAGGACCGAATGGGGAAGGCACCCCTCCTTCGATGGCCCAGTCATGTATGATGGCACCCCAATTAGGGGAGGCTCCATGATAGATGTGTAGGGGTGTGGCCTCGTCCCTAGGACGTCCCCCGTTGACCACTTCTCCTGCGTGGTCCTCCATTTCGGCTTCTTCTTCCGAGTCCTCCTCACTCCAATCGTGCTATTCATGCACCGGATGCTGTGCGTCTCCATTGAAAGCGTTCTCCATAACTAGGAAAAATAAAGAAAATAATGTATATAAATACGTAGATTATAACAATTTTAATAATAACTGATATTATTAGCGCATTTATAATTCTACATGTTGCGACTTTTTGGTATAACTCCCGAGTTTTGATTTCGTTGTCCATTATACTCACACTTAGTTATATGTCGGTCAAACCGTAGTTAAACGTAGTTGATCAGGCTACGTCTTCCCATGATTTGATAACATATGATGCTAAGTCTGATCATAATTTTCAACTTAACTCTAACGTTCTTGTATTGTGATACTATCTCTGTTTGTATATATGTATACTTTTATAAGAATATTATTATTATATTCTAAAAGTATTATTGTATGCTTTAGGATTTTATTTTAGCAGAGGTATAAGTCTCCGTATCTATAGTTGTATTTCTTACATGGAAGAACATACTTAGTTCGCTATAGACAATTGCTCTGATACCAATCTGTCACACCCCCAAACCACGATGGCGGAATCGTCGGAGGGTGGAACGGCACATAGTATCACAACCAAACATAAGTAAATAACATCCATCATGTATTATAATTGAAAAGTTACACAGTTTAGTAATATTGTTTCGATTCAATTACATCATGACAACAAAAGTATTGATCGGAAACGTCTTCGCGTCTCGCCAAAAGATTTTACCTGTTATTGTTTAACGATTAAGAATACAAGTAATTTTACAAGTGTCAACATTACGTTGGTGAGTTCATAAGAGTTTTTGTAGTGATAAAACCAAGTGATTTCTTCATGAAAATCGTAAAGAAAGGGTGTAAACTTTCTTAGCGTAGTAGTGGAAATCTCATAGTGTAGTAGTGAAAAGGTTCTCTTAATATGATAGCGATATTTGTTTCATAGTAAAATAGTAAAAAAAAAAAAAAAAAAAAAAAAAAAAACTCTTGTTTGAAACCTTGAAAAGTGTCACACGTGTTTCACACTTAAGTGAAACCATTTGAAGATATTTTCCCAAATATAGGACATTCGTTGTTAATTTGTGAGTTATTATAACCTTGCTAAGACCTAGTGACGTGGCACGATGTTCTTCAGGCGTCGTAATAGTGAAGACATTTGTCACCCTTGACCCGTCGGTCGTAGTTGTAGCGAACAACCATAGGTGGGGATTGTCAATCCCATATAGATCTATATACAACTATCCCGCTCATACATGATTAAGGTTATAATCCAGGATTTAATGTGTACACTTTTAGTACCGTGAAGCGATGTCTCACAATGTTACCCAACGCACATGTCATATCCATATTTGTAGCGTAATGAAAACCGTTTTGTATTGATAATTACCAAATATATCCATGATAATTAGTATACTTAATAATTATATATTCATATAATTATTATTATAACTTTTAATGTACTTTATCGTTCGTTTCGCAAATTATTCCCTTAATAATTTATACAATTGTTTTCCGTCGTATCGGTATATTTAGATCTAAGTGTTTTCAATGAGTTGAAATGTATCATTTCTTACATCTAAACATGTAAACATGTGAATATCAAGATAGTTTTGGAAATCATGTAATAAGTCATAATGATGAGTTCATGTAAGTCATTTTTTTAGTAAAGTGATGGCAACGTATTTTCAAATCCCGTCGTATTTTGGAAATAATAGTATTTTTTCTCAAATGGCCTTTCTAGCACTTGTTACTATAATATGTTCCTCTTCATTTTGAAAACCCAAATTTTTGTAAATAATAACCCCAAACTTACTTTGGTGTTAATCATTCAAGAAAAACTTAGTTACGTCGTAATAACGTTCTTTTTACTTATATAATAGTTTTGGAGTAAAAGTTGTGTCATCATGTGTACTTGGCTACTTCAACAAAACACTTATTTTTACATCTTTTGCCAAGTACTCACATGAACAACACATTTATGTCCATTTCCTCATAACTTAAACCATATAAAATCATTTGTAACAATTATGTGTAAAAGTCCAAATACTTGTTTCTTTAAGCTACAAATGTATAATAGTTTACTACAAGTATTTTTTTTGTGCCATTCACTTCATAATAAGATGACTAACATGGATCTCTTAGTATTTCAAGAATATAACATGTAAACATAGCATTTGCCAAGATTATATCATAAACTTTACAATAATACATCATTTTTATAGTTTAAACTTGTATTCTCCCCCTAAAACATGGATAAAAGTGAAAATGAGGGGTATGAACTCACCTTGAGTGGTAGATCTTAAGGTTTCTTGGTAGGAGATTGAAGAATTTGGTTCTAGGACTCGGAGGACTCTTGGACAAAGCTATTATCCAATGGATCTCCGTGAGTATTTGTGTGTAAAAGAGTAAATGAAGGTATTTAGAACTTTAACTACTAGATGATTATGACTTACCAAGAAGACTTGCAAGATTCTTGAAGATGATGAAGATTTGAGCTCAAGGACCTTTGGACAAAGCTAATATCCAATGGATTTTGGTGGATGTTAGTGTGTGTAAAAGAGATGAACTTGGTATGGAAAGTCTTAGAATCAAAAGAGGAGTGTAACTCACCTCTTAGAATGTTGCAAAGCTTGATGAATCAAGAACTTGATCTTGAGGGAGAGAGGCCGAGAGTGAAAGAGAGGAAGGGAGAGGAGAGTGGATGTTGGATGATCTTGTCAAATGAGTTCTCCTTAGTCTTAGGTTAGTTGTAGTCTTTTGAGAGATTTGGAATTGATTTTTCTTGATTTATTTAATCATAGCCTTTAAAGGCTAAGATTTGATAAATAGTAATCTCAAGATATGGTGTGATGGGTGGATCTTATGAGGGCTGCCGAAATGGGTAGGGGGTGGGGTTGGGTGGGTTAGTTTTTATAAAATAGCATCCTACTTATAAAAATGTGTGATTTTAATAAAATTACAAGTCTTTTTAGTGAAATTTTATGAGTTCTTGATGAAACAAAGTTCTAAATAATTATTTTGTATAAAAACATTGTCAATCATTTATTTTGATTGAATTATGACTCGTTGGATGTTGAAATACGCGTTTAAGCGCGGTATTTTTCCGTTTTCCCGATTTTCGGCATTTTACCGGGAATTGGATTTGGTTTTGGAATTAAATACTAGATATTATTACGTCCCATAATATATGACTTGTTATTTCATAATTGATGTCTAAGGCACCACATTTTGTATTTTGCGTTCAAACCCTGTGTACATTTATCCGTTCACAGCGGCTTAATCGTTGTATCTTTCACATATGAGCTCTGTTTTCGACGTTCTATATATCCACGGTTTCGTATTCACGAGTACATCGTGTTATGAATATTATTTATATCAAAATAATATTTGTGTGTTTATCGAATTTCTACGCTGCTGTAATTTATTTTTACCTATTTACTGTGTTCATTCGATAACTGATCTCATTTAGTGCGTATAGTATTATAATATTCAGTTGTATAATACTAAGGTTATGAAACTTACATTACAACATGTTGGCCCAATGTATGCCTCAGTTGACTTTGTTGACCTTTGTTGACCCATTTTTGACGGTTGTCGCAACAACCACCGAGCAACCTCACAATACCAAACAATTAATTCCAACCGATCAACTTGATGACCAAACAACTAGCTAAACCTAATGCACCGAATAACAATCAAATGGGCCAACCAAACCAAGACTAATGGACTGAGCAACTGCTTAACGGACCGAGCAAACCAAACAAACCCTAATTGCTACAAGTCGCCGCCGATTAACCACCTTAGCTGACCGAACAACAGCAGCAGCAACCGAAAAACCTCCAGAAACCCTAGGGCACCGTCGAACAACCCCAAGGACAGACCGAGCAACCCTTTTTCCAGATCTAGTTCACAAAAACACGCACAAACACCTCCGAAATCCACCAATTCAGATCAAAAACAGGATTTTGGATGAATTTTTCTTGAAGATCTTCAAGAACATGAAGAACATAAATCTCAAAAACACTAAAACTTGAACCAAATAGTCCAAATATGGATCAAAACACCCAAAATCTTCCAAATCTCCAAGAACAAAAATAAAAGATTGATACCAAAACAAGCTCTGATACCATTGTAGGTCCACAAATCCTAGATCTACACACAAATGGTATCAATCTTTCAAACACAATAAGAACAAGGAGATGATAAACTTCAATGCACTCTTTGATTAACAAAGACTAGTACATAACTTCCTCTTTGGTTGCCAAGAACACAAGGATTCTCTCTCTAATTAGGACACACTTCTAGGACAACCAACCTCACAAATGAGGTCATAAAACCCTTAAATACTCTAGACCTAAAACCTAGCTAAACCCTAAGCCCATTTATACAAGCCCAGCCGAACAACATATGAGCCGAACCGAACAACCTATGGTTGTTCGATTCTCAACCGAAAAGCCTATAAAAACCTATATTTTCTATTTTAAGCCCGAAATAAATATTCTTTTAAGCCCAAAATGAAAAGATTAAACCATAATAAATTATGACCCAACATCATGAACAGGCATTTCCAGCTTCCTCAGCCTATCCACATAACCTTGCATCCTTTGCACGTGAGTGCAGACGGACTCTCCGTCCCTAGGCTTGCTGTTCGTGAATGCTTTTACCACTTCGCGCCTCTCGATACGCTCTTGCTTGCTGAACTTTTCCGCAAGCTCTTTGTGCATCTCGTAGGGCCAGTAGTCCTCATATATTCTTTGGAGTTCAGGGTTCATGGTGGCGATCATGATGCAGGCCACTTTGGTCACATCATCTGAGTGTTTTTGATATGAGGCAACTTCCCCTGGAGTAGCAGTATCTGGGTCAACTTCGATGAGCTTAGTCTCGAGAACATACTCTTTGTTCGCAAACCTTAGAGCCATCTTGATGTTACGGATCCAGACGTTATAGTTCGTGCCATCCAATTGCACTTTGGAACACAACGAGAGTTTGAATGGGGAACGGTTTGGTCAACAGAAGACATCTATAAAAGAAGGTAGTTTTAATTAGATATATAAATATGATCCTTAGAATTAACCCAATTATAATAATAAGGCTAGGACCCAACTATAACAATTCACAATAAAGAAGAGGGATGCCGTAATCTTATTTTAAATTTTATAAAGGTAGGCGAATGACGATTCAGCCAATTCCATCGCGGAAACACAATCATATTATAATGGAATTCCTAGTTTCTTTTGAGATTTATTCAACTACTCAATAGCATGTTTTAATCTCGGGAATGTCCCACTATTTGTGACTGGGATACCAAGGATCACAAACCGGGTGTGAATAACCATGCAAATTAGCTTGGTACTCTCGAAATCAATTACCATCTCTAATTGACGTGCCAGTTAACCACGCACACTCCGTCAATAATGGTAAAATCAAGAAACCCATTGCAACTCTTTGTGGCCCCCAATTGGTGTGCCGGTAAACCACACACGCTCCACCAACGTTCCACAAAGTGCAATGTGCAATTCCATGGATTAGCATCAATTCACACTTTTTAACCTAAAGTAACTAGATTGGGATTTTGTTAATGGTTCTAGTACTTTCAATTATAGCATTATACTTTTAAGAGGCTTAAGCGGTTCTATGAAAGCCGTTCGGCTAACGACACTCGACTGACCAGGAGAGCGGTGGGTGAGAGTGGACACCCATTAGACTATCATTTTATAGGCAGTTGCCGTATACCCTCTTTATAGGATAGTTTTGTGAATGAGGCCTACTAACGGTAAGACTAACCAATTTAATCTTATACAAATAATATTAAACTTTTAATTATACTATGTATAAGATATATTTTAAAATTTTAAAAATATTTTAGATTTAATTTATTATCTTTTTTCGCAAATTACTCTTTAATTTCAAAAATTAATATTAAATATTTAAGTGATTTAATTTGTCTTTTAATTAACAATTAATTAAATTAATTAAATCTAAGAAAGGTATCACAAAATTAATCAAATTAATTTACCTATCTTAATCCCCATAATTTTTAAAAATTGCAATCAATAGGATCAAGGTTTCCAGTTATTTAAAAGATCTTAGTTACCAAAAATAACAACCTACTTTCCAACCAAGCATGCAATTAGCCAAATAGGGGTGGAGGCTAGGGTTTTCAAAACCCTAGCCACAAAACTCGATCAAGGCCTTCCAAGGGTTATATTTTTTTGCAAAAAAACCCTTGGTCACAAAACAATTATAGAAATTCACATAGAAAAACAAGACAGTCTCTGATACCACTGAAAGGTTTTAAGCAAACAATGAACTAGAAATCCTAAGTTCACATGCAACCTAATTCAGGATCTATGTTTTTCTATCTTATAAACATCTAACAAAAACCTAAGGCAAACAATAATTTCTAAAGATTAAAATCAAGAAAACCAACCTTTGATTCTTGATCCAGAAGCTAGTAGCAAAAGTTTCCTGCCTCAAATGGAGTCACACCCAAGCAATGGAGGAGAGAAGACAGCAAAGCTCCAGAGAGACAGAGAGGTGGCGCAGGTTTTAGGGAGGCCAGGAGGTTCCTTTTATAGCCTCCATGGGTTACAGTCAAAACCCTAGAGGAGCCTTCTTAATGGGCAAGCCTGTTGACCATTTGGACCAAGGCTTCTAAACCCTAATTAGGGTTTCGCCAATATGGAGGAAGCCTCCATATTTTCGCCAACTTTGGCCCTCCCACTCGTTGGCCAGTTATTCAACTATTGAATAAATACAAACCAGTCCCTACACTTTTAATTAATTAAATTAATCACTAAATTAAATCCAATTAATTCTAGATTAATTTCTAATTAATTATTATAGTTTATAATTAATATATTAACACTTAAATATATTAATAAACTAATTATTTTATTTCTATTGATTTATTAAACAATTAATCAACCTTTCTCTCTACTTAACTCTACATCAATCCTCCAGCTATGAGGGAAACCCACTCTTCCCCGTCATTTGCCGAGAGCAGCCACTATCCATGTACACCTGAAATTAATCAAGGAGAAGTTGGTACCCAATCAATCTTGGGTCCTCGGGGTAAGTGAAAGATTCTTCCATCTATTTTTCTATTAATGCATCATCAGATTTATTGTCATAAGAAAATGTAATCAAATTTTCTGAAGTATCACATGAGGAGTCGTCATTGCTAGACAAGGAATCCTTTGGATATTCCGAACATTTGGAAACAGATGAAGAATTTGGGAATGAAGATTTAGAAACATATTAACTTTTCGGAATCTAGATTTGTTTAAAACCTTTGGAAGATGATGATTTAGAAATAAAAGAAGAGTATGAAAAATTCCTTGATTTTGAGAATTTTGAAGATTTAGCGGATTTTGAAAGGTTTTTGGATTTTGATGCCTTTTTTGGATTTGAAGTCAGATTTTCATTAATCATTCCTTTTACAATTTGGTTTCATATTTATTGATTTTCTTGACAAAGAACTACACAGTGTAGAACTACACAAGTATTCTTCATAAGCAAGTTTAAAATCATTTGATGTAAAATTTTTATCCTTGAACATGTCCAAATTTTTGTCCAGCCAAGCATGAAACGTGTCAACCAAGTTGCTACCTTTGGTAAAATTTGATTTTGTGGGTTTTTAATACTTTGAGTTTGGAAAATTAGGTTTGTCGGGCATGAAGTTGGTTTTTGTTTATTGTAACTGATTAGTTTTTTGAAGCAATCGCTTTTGTTTTTGAAATGATCTCTTTTTTTTTGAGGTTGAAACTTCATTGTGTTGAATTTTGAAAGTATTTTCTTTTGATTTATTCAATTTTGAACAATTTTTCTTTCTTTGTTGATTCACATAAGAAATTCGTTTTTGTTTGAAGTTTCGTTGATTTTGAGGACAGGGAATTTGATTTACAGCATAGCACAAACGATTGTAAATGTTATCACCATACAAATCTTGTTTTCTGACATTGATTTTGACTTCCAATGTTCATTCATGTTACTTTCTAACATTTTATCAAAAGAGAAGAATCCTTCCACAGTTACTCTAGAATTATAATCTCTAACTTTAGATGTTAATTCACTATCAACCAACAAAGAAGCTCTAGAAGTTACAAAAACTAAGTTTTTTAAAGTATGCAACCTTCGGATAGAAAAAAAGAACAATGTTGACTAGTTGTTTTGAACTATTCTTCGAATAATCTTCAAAAGAATCACATTCATCTGTAATTTGCATTCTCGGTTTAACAATTGCTTTAGATTCGTTTTTGTCATTTTAAGAATTATTTTTCATAGATTCATTTGGTTCACAATCTACTTCCTAAAGATTTGAATCTGATTTAGATCTATGGTCTGATTGTGAAATTTACTTCCTAAATATCCGAATCAGACTAGTCGTTTCCATTTTCTTCAGAAGGTGATTGTGAAATACCTTCAGGGTCTGATTTAGATCTGGAGGAAGGATTCAAAACAAACAAGGAAGCACAATCTACTTCCTAATTATCCGAATCAGTCACTTATACTTTCAATAAACTTTCAATAACACATGTATTTGAAAGTTGAGGAACATATCTTTTAAGAACAGGCACATCATTGGGCAACAGTTTCAGCAAATCATCAGCAGTTAAGTAGTTTTCTACTTAAACTAAACCATGAGCATAAGTCGTGTTAGGTATCTCAGCACTAGACACTATTGACTCACATTCATAATTAATGTCATCAACACCTTTCAAATTAAATTCAATAAAGGATAGCAATTTTCGGTATTGTTCATTTGAAACATCGTAAGAGTGATAAATTCTAGTAATGTGAGCATATAAACGCTTCGTAGTGTCATAAAAGATATTATGCTATTTTAATAATACATCACTTGAATTCAAAAGTTTCTCTCTACTCTCTTCTAAAATCGAAACTCATAAAGTTGCCTTTTCTAGGGCTCCTCTCAAACCTTCTATTTTGCCCTATTGCTTAAGAATTTCCTCCTATGCAATGTGTGCCCTGTTATTCGCATCAATAAGCATTTTTTTCATGAGTGAGTAATCATTAGTGATTTCAAAGATCAGAAGCAAAGTATGATTCATGAATATTAATTGCGGAAAGTAAATGAGATGCCTGCTCCAGAACGGTTTTGTAAGGGTTGCTTGCT
Organism: Cichorium intybus; assembly: GCA_023525715.1. Taxonomy (NCBI): domain Eukaryota; kingdom Viridiplantae; phylum Streptophyta; class Magnoliopsida; order Asterales; family Asteraceae; genus Cichorium; species Cichorium intybus. Next base: position 97,120,622 of record CM042010.1, on the reverse strand, counting down.
TCCTTCGCCATTAGACATAGGTTCGAGTATGCAGCCTTCTCATCACTTACAACTCCACCTTTTGACTCCCCAATGAACAGAGCGCCGTGAGTAGGCTTTCACACCTCTTTTTCATCCGAATCAGAAGACCAAACCTAATACGTCGCCTTTCCCATACCATATCTGCAGCCACCAGAGAGAGATCCTTTTCCTTGACCTCATTCAGCTTCATGACATAATAAGCTTATCTTTCACTTTGTTCTTTTTGTAATGTTTCTTCTTCAACATGCCGTCTTTAGCAAAGTGGTTCTTTCCTTGACAGTAGTTGCAGTCATACCTAGAGTCGCCAGACACCTTTGCTTCAACCATTGAAGATATACTATCTGCCACCTTCAGATTTGAAGTACTGTCCACCCTTGGAGCAACATCAGGCTTTTGGAAGTTTCTGGCTTTGGCTTTGATGGGATTGAGTTGTTTCTTGCAAAAGGTTTGCTCAATCCTTGGTAGTTCACAAAAGCTTTCTTAACAAATCGTTTGTTACCGGCATAAAGAGCAACGGTTTCGCCTTCTTCATTTACCATGTACTCAACGGGTTCACTTTCTTCTTTAATCTCAACGAAACATCATTACTAACAACTAAGGCCAAAGATCCTGAGCTTGAATAGTCTCTGAGACTTTCCAAAACATCTGGTTCGTGTGATTTGAGAAGATTAAATAGGACAGCCAGAGTGTATGTGTTTATCTTCTCGTGAGATTTGACCATCAACACAATCGGTCGCCATTCCTTTCTTAATCCTTGTATAAACATGATGTTGACTTCATGTGCGCTTCTGCCTTCACCATATATTTCCAGGTTGTAGACAATGCTATTGAACCTTTCAAAAGCTTGATCGATATTTTGTATGTCATTTTTCTTGTAAGCGCTAAACTCAGAAAGGATGCTTGTTATGATACTTTGCTGCATCACTTCGTTACTAGCATGACGAAGGGACAAACGATCCTAGATTTCTTTTGTAGACTTGGATCCACGAATGTGAGGGGTAATTGTGGGAGGAAGACTGCTCCATATCTCTCTCATAGCTCTTTTTTCGTTTTCGATCTTCTTTTTGTTAGCAGCAACCACAGCTTTGTTTTCACCGACTTCACCAAGAACGAATCTGCCTTGAACATCAATGAATGAACCATCTCTTACAGATCTCCAAATATCTTCATCGAGGCCATTCAGATAGTCCTCCATTCGGTCAGCCCAATGCTCATAGTGTTCAGGCATGAGCATCGGAGCTTTGGTCGCTGAACCGAGCATATTTGCTTAATTAAGCATATTGGCTTAGTTCAGAGATGGATTTGCTATGGAAATTGAGTTAGAGATGAACGAATCAATACATAAAAACGATAGAGAATATTTAGACGATTTGCGGAAGACTAAATCTGGGAAACAATCCACACCTAGAAATCGTAAGAAGAAAAGAACGATTTTCTCTCAAACGTTTTGAACTGCACCTGCCCTAATACCACTTGTTGAGTCGGATTTGACATATGTGGAATAATAATAATGTGAAGATCGAAACAAATATGCAAAGTTTCGAATGATTCATTAATGTGAGAGTGTACAAAATAAGAGTAAACATGCTTTCTTGCTATAACACTCTTAATCTCGTGCTTTCTTGCATTTACAGTCTACATTGTGAGCTCTACCTAAAAATGAAATAATACATAACTATATATAGTGAGCAACACATCTAGGGTAAAGCCCGATACAAATAAATCATAATGGTCCATCGAAGCGCGCCAAGAATCAATCCATGAAGGGCTTTATACCCCAACAAGTAACGCATTGATATCCATTATTGTATTAGATTCAACATCAGATGGATGGTCGATGTGTTCCTGATACACATCTTTCTTCCCATATCAAGTTTATCGATAAATGAATATGAACTTAAAGTAGAACAAACGATAATAAGATTGGGAAATTGACGAATCAATAGCAAATCGAGATCATGAACATATTTGTCATGAAGATTATGAATCCGATATCCAATTTATGATCAAAATAAAGACAAAGCGAGGAAAAATGGGTTTTAGTGTCAGATCTCAGATCTAAAAAAATAATATGGCAAATATGAACATTAAGATCTGGAAAGGAATCATAGTGAATCGGTTTCCATTTTGAGTATAAATGGTGAACTAAATCAAGATGTAATCTGATTGGAGCAAATAAAATTTTACTCATGAACAATAATCCTCAATGAATAGATAAGAAATGTAAGAACGGCGATGAACAATGAATAATATATTTGAATATTTGATTTTGATAAACTCACCAACAATCCTTGAAACTTGAATCATTCTTAAAAAAGTTGTCAAATTGAGATCGTTCCCTTGAAATAATCGCTAGATTTTAAGGGTACGACTCTGATACCACTTGTTGAGTCGAATTTGACATTTGCGGAATAATAATAACGTGAAGATCGAAACAAATGTCCAAAGCGTCGAATGATTCAAATGTGAGATTGTGCACAATAAGAGTGAATACGTGCTTTCTTGCTAATACACTCTTACTCTAGTGCTTTTTTGCTAATACACCTCACATTGTGACCTCTATCTAACAAATGAAATAAACATGACTATATATAGGGAGCAACACAACTAGGGCAAAGCCCAATACATACATATCATAATGGGCCATCCAAGCCCACCAAACATCAATCCATGTAGGACTTTGTACCCCAACAAAAGAAATATCAGTTAGAGTTTGACATTCGAGCCCTCCAACAGAACATACATTCGTATCAAATCTAAAGTGGCAAAGATCCAAAGACAGCCGCCACTCCTGCTATCTTTGCTGTTCCTGAAGAATCTCAGACTTCAAACCTTAATCGCCCCAAAGTTGCATTTTATGAGTGCACCTTCTATAAGAAGAAGAATCATTAGAAGTCCTAGTGTCCATTGGTGTTAAGCAAAGGAAATCAGCAACAACAACAAACCAGACCACCTGCACAGTTTCAACCTCTACAGCAAAACAGGTCTTATGGACAGTTTCAGTCACGTCCCTCATTTCCTTCTTTTCGGCCACCACAGTATGCTGCTGCTGCCGCACTTGCATCGAGACTGCCATGAATTTTACACCACATCAGCCTTGGATCCTCAGATTGTTGAGCAGTTCAAACAGTTCATTGCTACCAATCCGATTGCTTGTCAGCATCCATGTCTCACCCAGGTCTATCTTCATCCAATACTTCATGTATTCCTTCATCCTTGTGGATATTGAATTCTGGAACATCTCATCATATGCCACCATATTTGTCATCCTTTTCTTCGTTATCACCACGTTCACCTGTTTTTGTCATGCATGCTAGTGCTAAACCTATGTCAGTAGAGGGTGTTGGTTCTATTATCACTCTGTATATATCTTTGACATATTTCTATTATATTCCCACACTTGCTTTGAAAGTCAGTTGTGCAAGTCTGGTTGTTGGGTCTTCTTTTTTTTGATTCGTTTTGTTGTGTACAGACATTCCGTCTTGGAGGGTGATTGCGATAGGCTATAGACTTGGGAAGCTTTATGTCTTGGAGCAGCTATATGTTGCTGATGTTGCTGCCTCTAGTGTTGATTTGTCGTCTTTTAGTTTAAGTCATTCCTCTTATGTTTTTTATCGTTGGCATTCTCGTTTGGGACATGTGCAGCGTCTCATTTACAGTTTTTAGTCTCTATGGTGTCTCAGGTCCTTTGAAATGTGATGATATTTCTTATTGTCGGTTGTAAACTGGGAAAATTTTCTGCTTTACCGGTGATTCGTGTGACTATAGCCCAAGCTAATGGTGTCACGGTGAATTTCATAGATGAGATGATGATCAACTTCCTCGGTTAGTTTTGGTTGCCGCCGAGGAAACCACTTCGATTGTTGGACCGAGGCAGTGGTTTTTTGATGATTGGCCTCCACACTTTATTTAAGAGACAAATAAATATAAGACTTTTTCCTAGTGACATCTTCAAACCCCAAAGAAATTTTCATACAAAGAGCTAAAGATAGCAACAAAATGCTTAAACCCGACCATTTTACCATGAATCCATCGTATCAACAACACCCATGTCAAAACCAAACATGTATAATCATACTACAAATCTAACAAATGAATGTATATAATAGTAGCTTTGATACCAATCCCTAACATAAACATAAATAGACACCATATATCTAATCATCAAAATGTAAATATATTACGTTCCCACAATAAAGAGCGGTTGATTACAAATGAAAAAGGGAAGAAAAAAAAAAACTATCTATACTTCATGAGAGGTGACTCGACTCTTTCTGTAATGAGGGAGAATAAACGAAACCGAGCCATCTTTCATCTTTAACCTCCATTTTTACGATATTTTTGTTTCATGAGTCCTTTGAGCCGTAAGGCCCATAATATAAAGCAACTTTTTTCCATCCTGCTGTTGTATACCCGCTAAATCCGCTTGAATGGTGTGTCGTTTCTGCAATAAAGAAGAAACCTGTTATAAACTGATTTAAAGTATTATCAATTCTGCAAATCCAATCTGTACAAAACAATCAATTACCTAGTTCCTTAGACTGTTCTTTAGACTGTTCTGTAGACTGTTCCTTGGATTGTTCTTTGGATTGTTCCTTCGATTGTTCTTTGGACTGTTCTTTAGACTGTTCCTTAGATTCTTTGAGCGTCTCTGAGGATCCTTCTTTTTTACTGGTAGGTTTTCCGACGATAAGTTCTCCGATCTTCTTAAACAGCTTTTTCCGGCTGTAGTAGCTATGAACATAATCTCCCTCTTCCGTATGACCACTACTTCCGGCGTTATCACCTTCCTCCGCCTGAACCGCCTGACCTGATCCACCCGCATCCGCATACACCGACGTAGATCTACAGTGTTCCGGTACATATTTCGGCGTCTGCGGCTCTGACCTAGGCGACGCAGACATGTCAAATATCGATCCCTTTAGCGCCTCCGCCTTCTCGGGATCTTCACGTATGCCGATATCAGCAACGGACTCTTCCCCGTCATGATATAAAAGGTCGTCGTCTTTGTTGAAGACCTTCAAATCGTCAAGATCGAAGCTGAACGTCTTGCGTGGGGTTCCTCTTCCGTCAAGATGATCTTCATAGAGAGACGAAAGCGGTGAGTTGAAGTCGTCGTTGTGTTCTTTATCATCGTAAAACTTTTCAGCTTCGGCTTTTGCAGCTAACAGTCTCTTGAACTCCTTCACGTTTTCACGAGCGGCAACTTCGTTGATTCGTAACCGTTCGTTTTCTTTCGTGAGGAAATGTAATGCGTCTTCTTTTTCCGCTAACAAGTCTTTGAGTTCTGCATTTTCAGATCGAGCGATGTTCGCGGCTTCTTTAGCGACGTTCGATTCGTTTAACGCTTGTTTGAGAATGTCGCGAAGCTTGAAAGCTTCTTCTCTCGCGATCCGTGTGGTGCTTTCGGCTGAGACTAAGGCTTCTTTCAACCGGTTGTTTTCGTGTTTAGCAGCGGCGGCTTCTTCATCGGACTTTTTTATACAAGTTACGAACCCCATTTCTTTCGCTGTCCATGTGAGATACGATTCTTCGGATTCCACTCGTAATTGGTCCGCTGTTTCCTTCTGTATCTCGAGTTCTTCACTTAATCGCTGGAATTCTGAGGTTAAATCGGTTAGTTTCTCTTCTGTTAACCTTAGTTTTTCGTTCGTCATACTAGCTTCTGTTGCTACTTCTTGTAAAGCAGACGCTAAACCATCCATCGCTTTCTTGCTTTTCTCCTCGGATTCCATTGCATGTTTCAATTCGTTTTTCAACTTTGCAATTTCATCTTTTAGTGCTTTCGTCTCCGGAGATGGTTGTTGATGCTGATTTTGGTTATAATTATAATTACCTCTTGTTGTATTGTTGCCACCATTTTCTAGCCTCTCGTAGAGTGATGCGACTTCAAGCTTCGATTCTTCTAAATCCATTTTAATTTGCATCATTTCTTGCGTTTGAAACATCAAGGATTCCAACATTTTTGATTCCGATTGCTGTGCTTTCGCCACCTGATCTTCTAATTCCTGAATCTTTTTTTTGCTTTCGCGTTCTGCTTCATCTAATCTAGCCTTCGTGTTCTTCAACTCCTGCTCTAAATCGGTCATTTTCTTTTGCATCATTGCAGCCTTAATTCAAGTCGATTCTACGCAACAAAAATACAAATCATCATCATCGGCATCATACACATACATAAATTTTGACCCAATTACACCAAAATTTAATAATATTCATTGAGCCAGTCATTTTATATACCTCTGATAAACTAATGGACTTGCGTTCAACGGAAACAACTTCTTTAGCGACTTGTGAAGTAAGAATATCTCACCTACAAATATTCGATCCGCAAATGCTTCTTAGAAAGGATTGATGCTTCTTTTGCCCAAATTCCAAATAACCAGATCTAAAAATCAACAATATTTATCATAAACCAAGTATAAAAACGATGAAATCTAAGGTAAGCGTATGATGGCATTATTATATAGAATCGAACATACAGAGACACAAGTTTCGATGTTCTAGTACCCCGTGTTGCAAAACTCGGCTGACTTGGTCGAGTATTCGGCCTTGGACTCGTCCTTTACCTTGGCAAGTTTAGCCAACTCGCCCCAAAAAATCGAACATGGTCAACCTTGGTCAACATCAAATTAAACCGGCCCAAATCGGATAAAACTCGGCCCAAATCTAAAAAACTCGGTCCAAATTCAGCCAAATTTCGGTCCAAAATAGGTCCAAATTAGCCCAAACTCGGTCGAAGAGTAAACCCGGTTGAATGGGTTTAAGGTGTGAACTTGACTTAGAACAAAGTCGGTTATTGATAACACGAGGATGCTCTCATCTTTTTATGTTTCAGGCGAACAAAGCCAGCTAAGCTATTTGTAAGACCAGTTCTCCTTTAAAGCTCCCCTGCAATCGTTATTGATAACAAAGCCAGCCCAAACTCCGATTGTAGATTCTTGATTCTATCGACTCGATGTCCAAAAACCGAATTCAAAAATCGATTCTATCGGTTTCAGCCAACGCAACTTCAGGGGAGTTTCGATTTCGCGACAATCACAATCGATTTCATTAATCGATTTCACGCAGGTTGAAGCATTCTCGACATGGGTTCTCGATTTTTTATTTCATTAATCGATTTCGATTGAATTTGTTGTTGATATGATTTCATTAATCGATTGGAGCAATAAAAATCACGAATTGGACGGTCACAGTACTGATGAAATCACGAATTGAAGTCGTCGATTACTCGATTTGAACGGTCATTAATTTCATTCATCGATTTCATTAATCGATTTCACGATGGAACCAAGTTACCGATGCAGTTCCGGTTTCAAAGCATGTATTTTACATGTGTCTTGATTCAACCATTTTGAGATAAGCCTATAATGTGTGTTCCTATAAATGTCTAAATGAGTTACCATTTTGAGATATGCCCATTTGTGAACACAAGCAACAATCTATTCCCATTTGTGAAGTCAACCGAATTTTACAACACTAATATAATATTGTCATGAACATTGCTCACCGAGTACTCACCCAATACTCCTCGCCTAGCTGATTACTCGCTAGTCCACCGATCTGGCAGCGCCTAGCAAGTTTTGCAACACTGTTAGTACTTGGATTTGGAACGTAACATTGTGGAAGATTGAGCGCTATCAAAATTCGATTATTTCTAGAAACCGATGAAAAATCAGAGAGAAAATGCTTGAAATCTAGTGGGTTTGAAAGGGTCCGAGGTTGGCGGGTACACGATACATACTAACTTTGAATTAAATATTTTACAAAGAAATTTAGGGGAAATTGACAAATGGAGAAAAGAAAGCACCCAGCCTATATAGAAGTAAATTGACCAAATCATTGATTTCTATTATTTACCCTTAACTTCTTTTCTTTTTTCTTTTGTTCTTTGTTTTTTTGTTTTTATATGTTTTACAAAACAAACAAAATGATTCTTTATAAGAATATAAGGTATTGATGACATGTTCTTTTATTTTGTTGAATGTAAGCTAAGTTCAACTAATTACTTAAAAATTAATTACTTTTTATCATATGATATAATCGGTAGCTTATTTTACGAATGATTTTACTTATGATGATAAAAAATTATACATTTATGATATTGAAAACATAAAATATACGTTGCATTATGTTAGCCTAATAAGTTTATTGGGCTTATTCAGTTGGGCTTTTATGTTTGGCCTTTTTAGCTAGGTTTAACCTAATTGTCTTCCTATATATTTTGTCTTTCCCTTTCCTTGTATTTGTACTTTTCTTGATAATAATACGAAACTTTAGCCGTTCTTTGTTTATTATTTGTTAGTTTACATAGTATCAGAGCTGCATTCGATCATTTGTTCATGATTATTGGGGGGCGAGTGACATCTAACACGGTGAGAATCCATGCTTTTAGGTATGAATTTCTTGTTCGTTTCTATGTTTAGTTTGCTTTAACTTGTTCGATTTGGCCAATTTCGAGGGTTTCGATCGTTTATGTTTTTGAGGGTATTCAGATTGTTATTGGTTTGTTTATGCTGCTAGTTCTTCTCTTTGTTGAATCACATCTGCCATTGGAAATATTGCCTCCGAGATTATTCTCTTCAATCTATTAGCACTCAACCCTCGATGGCAAGAACTATGCCTATTGGAGTTATGTTATGAAGAATTTTTTACATGGGGAAAATACGTGGGGGATTGTAACAAGTACAAAGGGGAAACCTAGAACAGGGGTTGAAGGTTTTGCAGCCCTATTAGATTCGTGGGAGGCTGATAACTCCTAGATTATTACTTGGAATAATAATTATGTTATTCGGTCTATTGGTACTCAGTTGGCAAAGTATGACACGACAAAGGAATTTTGGGATCACTTGGATAGGTTGTATACCCAATCTAATTTTGCAAAGTAGTATCAGTTAGAGTTTGGCATTCGAGCCCTCCAACAGAACATTCTCAACATTCAGGAATTCTATGCCTCTATGTCTAATTTGTGGGATCAGTTGGCACTTACAAAACCTACTGATTTGAAGGCCTTCAAGCCTTATATTGATAGAAGGGAAGAGCATCGTTTGGTTCAGTTCTTGATGGCATTATGTTCGGATTTTGAATGCTTGTGTGGATCAATTTTGAATCACACACCTCTTCCCTTCCCACTGTTGATTCGGTTGTTCATGAGTTGATTGCTGAAGAGATCCATATCAAATCTCAAGTTGATAAAGGTCCTAAGACAGTCACCACTCCTGCTGTCTTTGCTGTTCCACAACGACCTCAAGCTTCAAACTAGAATCGCCCCAAAGTTGTAATTGATGAGCGTGCCTTCTGTAAGAAGAAAAACCATTAGAAGTCCCAGTGTCCATTCCATTGAGGTTAAGCAAGGGAAATAAACAACAACAACAAACCAGACCACCTGCACAGTTTCAGCCTCCACAGCAAAACAGGTCTTCTGGACAGTTTCAGTCACGTCCCTCATTTCCTTCTTTTCAGCCACCACAATACATTGTTGTTGTTGCTCCACCTTCAGTAGAGACTGCCATGAATTTTACACCACCATCAGCCTTGGATCCTCAAATTGTTGAGCAGTTCAGATAATTGATTGTAGCCAATCTGACTGCCTTGTCAGCATCCATGTCTCACCTAGGTCTGTCTTCATCGAATACTTCAGGCATTCCTTCATCCTTATGGATATTGGATTACGGTGCATCTCATCATATGTCACCACATTTGTCATCCTTTTTTTCGTTATCACCTCGTTCACATGTTTCTGTCATGTCTGCTAGTGCTACACCTATGTCAGTAGAGGGTGTTGGTTCTATTATCACTCCCTATATATTTTTGATAGATTTCTATTATATTCCTACACTTGCTTTGAATCTTGCTTCGGTCAATCAGTTGTGCGAGTTTGGTTGTTGGGTCATCTTTTCTGATTCGTTCTCTTGTGTACAAGACATTCAGTCTCAGAGGGTGGTTAGGATAGGCCGTAGACTTGGGTCACTTGATGTCTTGGAGCAGCTATATGTTGTTGATGTTGTTGCCTCTAGTATTGATTTGTCGTCTTTTTGTTTAAGTCATTCCTCTTCTGTTTTTTGTCTTTGGAATTCTTGTTTGGGACAAGTGTCAACGTGTCGTTTAGAGTTTTTAGTCTCTACTAGTGTGTTAGGTCCTTTGAAATGTGATGATATTTCTGATTGTTTTGGTTGTAAACTAGGAAAATTTTCTTCTTTACCGTTTAATAAATTTGTCACTCTTTCTGTTGCTCCCTTTGACATTGTACATTTTGATATGTGGGGTCCATCCACTGTCGCCTCTAAAGCTGGATCTAATTATTAGGTTTCATTCATTGATTATTACACTCGTTATACATCAGTTTACCTTATGAAGCGCATGTATGATTTTTTCACCATATATAGTGAATTTAGAGCTCTTGTCAAAGCCCAACACTCTACTGTCATAAAATGTTTTCGGTCTGATTTAAGAGGGGAATTTACCTTTAATGCTTTTAATGACTTATTAGCATCCGATGGCACTGTGCATCAGTCATCATGTGTTGACACCCCTTACCAGAATGGTGTTGTAGAAAGAAAACATCGACATCATCTAGAAACCACATGGTCCTTGCTACTCTCTTCTCAAGTTCCGAATATTTTATGGGAGAAGCAGTTCTTACTGCTGCCTATATTATTAACCGCAATCCTACTGGGCACAATTCTGGGAAGTCTCCTTATGAAATGTTGTTTGGGCAATTTCCAGATTATTCTTCATTACAGGTGTTTGGGTTTAGTTGTTTTGTTTTAAAGCCTCACGCAGAGAGAAATAAGTTTTCTTCAAAATCAGCCCTTTGTGTTTTTTTGGGATACGATATTGGGCAGAAAGGTTATCAGTGTTATGACCTGCCAAATCAGAAATCGTATGTTTCTCGCAATGTCATCTTTTTGGAGGACATTCCGTTCTATAACATTCATATTCAGTCACATGACATAACTCAGTCGGAACTTCGTATTATTGACCCGTTTAGTATTGATGGTGACGATTCGTCTCCTGCTACTGATCCACCTGCCTCCGATCCCCCACCATTGAGGCCTATTCATCAACGGAAGTCCACCAAACTTCCAGAGTTTGTTTATTCCTCTTACTCCCCAGCTTTTTCCTCCTTTATTGCTAATGTTCATCGTCTCTCTGAGCTAGTATCATACAAAGAGGCTGTCTCTGATCCTCTTTGGCGGAATGTTATGGCTGAGGAAGTTACAACTTTTCATCAGACTGATACGTGGGATTTGGTTCCTCTTCTGCCTGGAAACCACACGATTGCTTGTCAGTTGGTATATAAATCAAAACAAAATTCGATGGGTCCATTGAACGTTATAAACACAGACTTGTTGTGAAAGGATATTCGCAAAAGTATGGTATGGATTATGAGGAGACCTTTGCTCCGGTTGCAAAAATGACGAGCGTAAGTACCTTGATTGATGTTTCTTCGATTAGAAAATGGAAGATTTATCAGATGTATGTCAAGAATGTGTTCTTGAATGGTGATCTTCATGAGGAAATATACATGTCTCCTCCCCCAGGTATTAGGTGAAGTTTGTCGGCTTCGGAAGGCATTGTATGGTCTCAAACAAGCCCCTTGTGCTTGGTTTGAGAAATTTTCTACGGTGATTACTTTGCTTGGTTTTCGTCCTAGTATTCATGATTCAACTTTATATGTTAGATGTGCGAGTGCATGTTGGATCCTTCTACCATTATATATTGATGACATGATTATTACAGGTGATGATCATGATGGTATATAGTCTTTGAAGCGTGACATTTGCTATGAAAACTTGGGTTTGATGCATTATTTCTTAGGGATGAGGTTGCTCAATCTCCAAAAGGTTATCTTTTATATAACCAAAGTATATTTCTGATTTGTTTGACCGTGCACGACTCACAGATAACCAGACAGTTGACACGCCTCTAGAAAGTAATACCAAGTATTATTGACGGTGTTCCCTTATCAGATCTGAGCCTTAATCATACTATTGTGGGGAGTTTGCTTTATCTCACTGTCACTAGACCAGATATTGCTCATGCAGTTCATGTAGTTAGCAATTTGTCACTGCTCCTTCTATTGTTTATTGGGGAGCTGTTCTTCGTATTCTGAGATATCTTCGTGGTACTCAGTTCCGCAGTCTTGTCTTCCTTCCACATCCTCTCTTGAGTTGCATGCCTATAGTCATGCTAACTGGGATAGCAATATTTATTATCGTAAGTTCACTACTGGGTATTGTGTTTTTCTTGGAGATTTGTTGATTTCATCGAAAAGTAAGAAACTGGATGTTGTCTCACAATCCTCTACATAATCTGAGTTTCGAGCCATGGCTATCGCCACTTGTGAGGTTGTTTGGTTGTGATGGCTTGTTACGGTTATAGGTTTTCACATTTCTCAACCTACCCCATTGAACTGTGATAATGAGAGTGCGATATTGATTCCCAAGAATTTGGTATTTCATGAGCGCACAAAACATATTGAGATTGATTGTCATTTTACACGTCATCACCTTCAGTAAGGGACTATCTCTCTTCCTTATGCTTCATCCACCTTACAGATTGCTGATATGTTTACGAAGTCCTTGACTACTTCTCAGTTTCTTTTTTTAACTGACAAACGCTCAATGCTTATTGCTGTCACATTATGAGTTGGGGGGGGGGGTTAGCCTAATAAGTTTATTGGGATTTTTTAGTTTGTGCTTTCATGTTTAGCCCTTTTTAGCTAGGTTTAACATAATTGCTTTCCTATATATTTTGTCTTTCCCTTTATTTGTATTTGTACTTTTCTTAATAATAATATGAAACCCTAGCCATTCTCTGTCTATTATTTGTTAGTTTACAAAGAGGACAACAAAATAATTCCACTTCTGAATCGTCTTCCTTCATTGAAGTGGAACACACGATGAAACGTGGCACCAGCATTGGATTCGATTTGACGGGTCATGAGACATTAATCGAACAAGTAGTAGAACTGACTGGTGAGTCTATATTTCAATGTTCAACTGTATCTCCATCAATATTAATGGTCTGTGAAAGGATTTCAAAAGAGCTTGGATTAAACGCATGGTGAACAGAAATAAAGTTAACATCTTATGCATTCAAGAACTAGAACTAGGATTATTAATGAAGGTTTTGTGAGATCATGTTGAGGAAATAGGGGCTGTAATTATTCAGTTTCTGATCCTTTTGGTTTTATCGGATGGCCTTATCACAGTGTGGAATCCACTTTGTTTTGAGGTTGACAATGTTATCAAAGACAGAAATTGCATTATCACCACTAGCTTTTGGAGGTCCTGTAATTCTAGATATGGTTTTATAAATGCCTATACCCCTCACGATCTCAATCTTAAAGATGCTATTTGGAATTCAATTCGAGTTTTCATACTCTCAGAGTTAGATATGGTGTGGATGGTTTGTGTTGACTTCAACGAGGTCAGAAACCATGAAGAATGAAAAGGGTCCAATATTTAATTCCAGAGAGGCCAAGCAGTTCCATGACTTCATTAATTATATTGGTTTTCTTGATCTAAGTATTAGGGGTAGGCGTTATACTTGGATGCGCAGGGACGGTTCTAAATTCAGCAAGCTGGACAAATGTCTTATTTCGTTGATTTTTTCTCGTCTCTGGCCTAACATCATGCAGATCATTTCTCTCTATTGTTCTACTCTAACGGATAAGAGTACGGGCCCCTCCCATTCAGGTTGTTCAACTCATGGCTTCAACATGACAATTTATTAGATGCTGTTCAAAAAGAGTGGAACAAAACTAATGATGGTATTCAAGTGCATTCGAACATCATGATGCTCTCTAGGAAACCTAGGTTCCTCAAAAACACTATCAAAGATTGGGAGCATACTAGGGTAAAGACCGTGAAAGAAAATATTAAAAAACTCAAAATCAGATTCGCTGCTATTGGCATCATTAAAGAAGACCTACAGCTTGATAACCAAACCTTGCTTGATAGAGAGAATTGCATTACATAATTACAGGACTTTGAAGCTTCCCTTCTTCATGATCTCAGACAGAAACCTCGTTGCAAGTGGCTTATTGAGGGTAATGAAAACACTAGGTACTTTCATGGCCTAATAAATTCCAACCTGAAAATTTCTAGAATCAACGGGCTCAACATAAATGGAGTGTGGTGCTATAAAACGTGATATCGTTAAAGATGTAATCTACAAATTCTTTAAAATAAAGTTTAGTGAACCTGTTCCTAAAAGACCCAACTTCAAAAATGACAAGATTAAGAGGATCTCTGACACTCAAAACGATCTTTTAACTAGATTCCGGACCTGACAAATATACGTTTGCATTTATCAAAAAGTTCTGGAATATTATTGGAACGGAAATCTTTAATGCGGTTAAATTCTTTGAAGAATGAGCCATGATTAATCCGAGAAGCAACACTTCCTTTATCACTCTCATCCCTAAAGAGAAAGATCAATAGTATTTTCTACCTCAATGGTGACAAATTGTTGGAATAATCTAGAAAATTTATCACTCTGTTTTAGGAGTTATCAAGTTTTTTTATTAGTACTTATATTTCACGTGGTTTTAGTTTTTAGATAAGCATAGTTTGATTTTTGTTACCTATAAATAGAGATGTAGTTTTTTGAAGTTTAATAATAGTTACAGAAGTTTCTTTTCCAGTTTACAAAAGTTCTATACCCCTCCCCTATTTCTTTGAGCCTGCGATCATTAATTTCTCAAGGATTCGTAGGTTAATCCTTACACTTGGTATCAGAGCATAAACCAACTTCGATCAAGAAAAACAACTCTACGGTATGGATGCGCAAAAGAAAGATGACTCACTTCCACTCCATTACCCGATGTTAAACAGAAGTAACTATGCCGTCTGGGCCTTGAAGATGAAGGTGTTTACGCAGGATCAAGAAGTGTGGGAAGCAATTGGGCCTAAGAACCCGACAAACCCCGTCAGTGGCAAGAAAGACAAACTGGCAATGGCAATCATCTACCAGGCCATCCTGGAAGACATATTGCTAACTGTAGCAGAGAAACAGTCAGCAAAAGAGGTGTGGGATATGCTCAAAACTATGTACATGGGTGTCGAATGAGTGAAGACGGCAAAGGTGCAAACTCTAAGGGCGGAATTTGAGGCGTTGAAGATGATAGAGTCGGAGACCGTATATGACTTTGCAGCAAAGGTAACCAATATTGTTAGCAATATACATACACTCGGATACAAATTAACAGAAGAATATGTGGTCAAAAAGATACTACGAGTGGTGCCATCCAGGTTGCATCGACTATTGAGCACTTTGCATATTTGACTACAATTTCTGTCGAAGAGGTTATCGGGAGATTGAAAGCCCACAAGGAGAGAACGGAGGGCAAGGGGATATTGAAGTAAATAAGTTGCTTCTGACTCACCAGGAATGGTCTGAGAGGCAAAGAAAGTCAGGCGATAATAGCTCAAATACTTCTCAAAGAAACAACCGAAACAATTCCACCGAAAACCACCGAGGCCGAGGAAGGGATAGTGGTAAAGGAGGTAACAATGGGTCTCGCGGAGGTCGTGGAAGAGGGGGGTACCCACAGTACTAGGAAGGTAACCGTGGGGCTACAGATACTCAAGACAAAAGCCGGGTCCAATGCTATAATTGCCAAGAGATGGGTCACTTCACTGCCGAATGCAAGAACCCACGGCGAGAAATATATCATGAGGCTAACCTAATTCAAGATCAGAATGACATCGAACCGGCGTTATTACTCTCCGTGTCACATGATGATGAAGTCCTACTAAATGAAGAAAAAGTAAATCCCAACCTTTCTTCACATGGGGCAGAAGTTTATAAGTCAAAATTTTGGTACATTGACAATGGGGCTAGCAATCACATGACCGGAGACAAGGCCAAGTTTCGAAACTTAGATTAGATAACCCACATGTATGTAAAGTTTGGAGATGGGTACAAAGTGCGTATTGAAGGGAGGGTTCGATTGTTTTCCATTTTAAAAACGGCCAACAAAGATTACTTCCCGGAGTCTACTACATACTGAGACTATGTAGCAATATAGTCGGCTTGGGTCAACTAGCAGAAACCGGAGATAGAATCACCATGTATGGTTCATCCTTGCGGATTCAAGACGGTAAAGGAACACTATTGATGAAGGTAACTCAATCTCTAAACCGCTTGTACAAGGTGATGTTAGATCATGTTGAATTTGAATGCCGACTTGGAGTAATCCCAGACCCTACATGGCGATGGCATGCACAGTTAGGGCATGTGTACTTCACTTCTTTAAAGATATGGCTGAGAAGGACTTAGTGCATGAGTTGCCAAAAATCAATATACCCATGAAAATATGTGAAGGGTGCCTAATTGGAAAGCAAACTCGGACCTCTACCCATCCCAAACGTAGTTTAAAGCTATCCGAAGACTAGAGTTAGTACATGGTGACCTATGTGGTCCGATATCACCACCCACACCTACCGGTAATAAGTTCTTCATGCTTCGGGTAGGTGATCACACCAGTGGGTATACCTTCTAAAGAACAAAAGTGAAGCGTTACGTGTATTTAAAGAGTTTCGAGAGAGAGTAGAACTTGAAACTGGTGACAGGATCAAGACTCTAAGGAATGACTGAGGGGGGAATTCCTCTTAAATGAGTTCACGACTTATTGCAAACATATGGGATTAAAGAAGAACGAACGCTTACAGACTCCTTGATCCGGACACACGAGAAATTCGCGTGAGTAGAGATGTCCAGTTTTAAGAAGAAGAAACGTGAATTTGGGAAAGATCGATGAAGATCAAATCCATCCCTGACATCACCCTTACTATCGACATCTATGAACCCCACATCACCTCCGAAGAAAATAAACAAAGCAACGAAACTACAGACCTGTCTGAAGAGAGCTCTCAAGTCGATACCCAACAAGGTAGCCCACAAACGGATACAATCACACCACAAACACTACTAAGTTCATCGGGTTTTGCATCCTGGGATACAACATGACACTACCAAGACCCCATCGGATAGTGAATCTCCTCTAAGGTATCGATCTCTAGTCGACGTCAATGAGGATTGTGATTAGCTACTATTTCTTGATGATGAAGAAGAACCCAAATCATATGAAAGCTTGCGTGAAAAAGGAGTGGGTTGAAGCCATGAAAGCGGAAATAAATGCAATTGAACGGAACAATACCTTGAACCTGGTGGAACTACCACCACGAAAAAGATCCATTGGTCTAAACTGGGTTTTCAAGTTGAAAAGAGATCCGAGTGGGAATATAGTCAAGTATAAGGCTAGACTAGTAGCAAAGGGATATGTTCAGAAGCAAGGGGCTGATTTTGATGAAGTAATTGCTCCCGTTGGAAGAATGGAAACAATACGTATTTTATTTGAAATCTTGGCTAAAAAAAGATGGAAGGTTCATCATCTCAATGTGAAATCGGCATTCTTGAATGGGGACCTGGAAGAAGAAGTATATGTGAGTTAACCAGAAGGCTTCATAAGACATGATAAGCCAAGGAAGGTATATAAGCTCTCAAAAGCGTTGTATGGGTTGCGTCAAGCTCCTAGAGCTTGGAACTCTCGTCTAGACACATGCTTGAAGAAGTTAGGATTCCGAAGATGTGCAAAAGAGTATGCGGTGTATACAAGGAACAGAAGCGGAAAGTTGTTGATAATTGGTGTGTACGTTGATCATATTATTGTTACGCAAAGAAGATGCTCGAGAAAGACGGGATCACACTAAAGCAGGAAGTGTATGCAAAGAAGATGCTCGAGAAAGCGGGAATGCAAGACTGTAATCCGTGCAAGTACCCGATGGAACCAAAGCTGGAATTAGCAAAAGATGAAGGAGGAGACCCAATAGATCCAACTAACTATCGGAGCATGGTAGGAGGCTTAAGCTACTTAACGCATACCTGTTTTGAGATCTCATATGCTGTCGGCTTGGTTAGTCGCTTCATGGAGAGACCTACTAAACAACACTTACAAGTTGTTAGGCACATACTAAGATACGTGAAGGGCACAGTGGGTTTTGGTCTAACGTATAAAAGACGGGATGGTGAAGACGTGATAATTGGTTATACGAATAGTGACTTGGCTAGAGATGTCAATGATAGGCGAAGTACATCAGGAATGGCGTTTTACTTAAATAATAATCTGGTAACATGGGCTTCACAAAAGCAAAAGTGTGTGGCTCTTTCCACGTGCGAGGCAGAATTCATGGCAGCAACAAGTGCAACCTGTCATGGTATATGGATACGAGGATCGTTGATTGAGTTGATAGGGAAGAACATTGCCCCTACTTTCTTACGTGTGGATAACAAGTCAGTGTTGAATCTAATGAAGAACCCAGTATTTCATGGGAGGAGTAAGCACATCGACACTAGGTTTCATCATTTGTGAGCGTGTTACAAAAGGAGATGTTGTTGTTCAACATGTGGGAACTAACGTGTAGCGGGCCGACATACTCACGAAGTCGATGCCAAAGAATAATTTTGAAGAAATGAGAGAATTGCTAGGAGTAAAGCAAGTAACGAAATCTGGATTAAGGGGAAAATGTTGGAATAATCTAGAAAATTTATCACTCTGTTTTAGGAGTTATCTAGCTTTTTTTTTTTTGATTTATTAGTATTTATATTTCCCGTGGTTTTAGTTTTTAGATAAGCATAGTTTGATTTTTGTTACCTATAAATAGAGACGTAGTTTTTTGAAGTTTAATAATAGTTACAGAAGTTTCTTTTCCAGTTTACAAAAGTTGTATACCCCTCCCCTGTTTCTTTGAGCCTGTGATCGTTAATTTCTCAAGGATTCGTAGATTAATCCTTACACAGATGGCAGTGGACGGCAGATCCGAATGGTGTTATACGATCTGGGTGTTATATGATCTCTTCTCTAAGAAGGATCATTGATGAATACACTTGATCTCACAGCAACGTTGAGACTACTTGGCGCAAAATTGCTCTTGGCAAGGCTAATATTTTGATTTGAAGAGCACGTCTCAAGAAACTTCCTACTAGATATAACCTTAATAGAATTGGTGTCCAAAATATTGATCTTGTTTGCTCTGCATGCAATTCTACAGACGAGTCACAAGCGCATCGCTTTCTGGATTGTCCTAAGATTTTAGAAGTTTGGGCTATTTTAAATCAGTGGTGGTCTGACATTCCTCTGAAGGCCGAATCTTGGTGCGCATCACAGAGCCATGACATGGGACAAGCATAAACGCTAGTATCGGCACCACTGCGGTTCTTATAGCTGTTGCTTGGACCTTTTGGATTCATCTTAACAAATTGATTTTCAGTGGCAAGGTTAGAAGTAGAATAGACTTGGTTGGCGAAGTGATTCGTGCTTCTTATAGCTGGATCAAGATCAGGGGTAGGAAGGGCCACAATATTGAATGGTCTGCTTGGTGTTGCGACCCTAAATATGTCTGTATTACTCTTTTGTAACTTCTAGTGTCTCGCTAGCTTTCTTGTTTATCAAAGTCTTTTGCAGTTAAAAATAAAAGTCATTACAAAACATGGGGTTAGGTATTTAATTATTGAATGCCCCATAATGAAATTAACCTAGCTATAATTTACAAGTATACTTGGGACCTGTTTTGCTTTTCCCATCTAGTAAATATCCCATAAATAATGAATTATAAATCTAAGTCAAATTAGAGGAATGTTCACATGCGTTTGGTCAAATTTTGTGGCTTTTGCCCTAGAAACGCTACATCATCCTCGCATATGTTCTTATGTTTCTTGGCTGCTATCCTCATGAAGAGGAGTGAGACGCACCCCACCCAACCTCTCGTTCCTGGAACATAAAAACTCCACACGACCCTTTACCAATTTCTTATGATTTCAAGACAAAAATCCTTATATTTCATATGGGTGTTGGCAAAACATAATCAAAAAACATCAAGATTAAAGAACGTCGTTAAGATGCTTACATGAAATTTGAAACGTCACCTACTAATGGACGAAATGGAAAGCCAACAGCTAAGCACCTTTCTTGACCATAATATAATCGCCTTAAAATCTTTTTATCTTCACGATTACCTTCTAATTCACCGAAACGTTTTTTAAACCATGAATCTGTAGCAACATGACCACAAAACCACCTCTCATACACGATCTATATACAAAAGTTCTCACCTCTTCTCTCAGATCTGTCATCTCATTTGTCTGGTTGGTCTCTTTTCTTCTGATTTTTATGCGTGATTACAAGTTTACAACCCTTAAAACCGTATACGTGCATATATCAAGAAGGCAAGGGACACAATTGAGAAACATACGGCCTAAACGCCTTATCCGAAAGAAACGTAAGAGATCCCAAAGGCTGCATGAAAACATGAATATTTGTGGTTATTTTCACTTTGGTCCCTAAAGTTTGTGGACTTGTCAATTCTGCCCCAATTCCGATTTTTCATCATGATTATGGTACTTCCAGAAATTGCAATCCAGCCTCCTGAACTTTCATTGTTACGTATTTGAACGATTCAACAATCTAAATTTCAAAAACATTAGAATTTGAAATTTAACCCCTGAACTTTCATCACTAAAACACTCCCAACAAAATGGAAAATTGTGGTGATTGGCCTTGGTGCCTCAAAAAACCACAATTTTTCATCTCATTGGGAGTCTTTTAGCGATGTCAAGACGTTTAAATCCACTACCACATCACACTTATCCGTTTGGAATTCTAGCCGCAAACATTTCTCAAATATTGAAGTAGTGGTCGTCATCACCTTTATCATCTCGAAGCTTTCAAGTAGCCTCTATTCAAAGCTTGTTGCCCTAACCACTCATATTCCTAATCAATTCTCTATATGTTGCACATAGTTACACCTCTAATATCCATTACACCTTATTAGCAAGGACTTATCTATAATTTTCTACACCCTCTTGAACTCCTTTAACTCATACTATGTCCGGACCTTAGAAAGTCATTGATATCACATAAACTTTACGTATTTTTATGCGATACTGATAATGCATTTTTATATTAGTTTATTTACATGTTATTTTACATGTTTTAGTTATTTTATCTTTATAAAATGATTAGATACGCTCACTTTTGTTGGAAGTTGCTTTATGTAGAAAAATATACTAAAATACAGAGTTTAAAGTTGAAATTGGAACACGATAGAGATGGAAACGAACAAATAAAGATTCGAGAAGATCGCGACACATAGGATTGTCAATCGTGACGCTAAGAGGAGATTAGACCGTAATATGATTTTGACTTGAATTTCAAATGCGCGAGATATCGCGGATAAGCCATGTTGGCAACCGAAATACTAATGCTAGCGACGCGAACCCTTCAAAGTTTCAATTATAAGTAGAGGCACTCAAACGACATTCAGCAATAATCCATTAAGAATTCTCTAGATATCAACGCTCATGTTTATTCTTTTGTAGTTTCTTTAGCATAGTTTGGTTAGAATTGTTAGTTTAAACTTTTTAGCTTAATTAATCGGTTTTGTATCAATCCTAAATGTTTAGGGTATCCCGCATTCAAGATTTCTCTGATCATTTGAGGTTGAGTTTTAGAATTCAAGAGTAATCTTTTGGCTCTTGTAGATCGTTGGTTAGTTAGATCGTCGTTGGAACGATTGTTCGAATTGTTTTTTGTTTTATACAAGAATTTCTTTTTAGTTTTATATTCGTGTTGATTTATAGCGTTTGATGCTCAGCTTTTATTTGGGTTATTCTATTGATGTTTTCAAGTTTTGGTTTGAGTTTTAAGTGTTAGTAACGTTCCTGCTATAGAGTGACACTATAGTCAGATTTTTATCGACACAAAGTGTCAACCACGAACTCCTTGGTTCGTCCCTTACTAGCCCTAGCTATTGGAGTAGTAAGGTTTTCACTTATTTTTTTACCACATCAACGACTACACATGTCAAAATTTAACGCCGTTGCTGCAGAGTTGTGCGCTTGACACGTTGTGTCAATTTGATTTTCTTTCAGTTTTTGTTACTTTTATGTTTTTTGTACTTGTACGTTCTTAAATGGACGATTAGATATACACAAGTCAATATATGTGCTGGGAGTACGAAAACCCGATTTACGACCATTATGATAATGATTCATACAAGAACTCAATACGGAGATTACGGAGAAGAGTATTTTGCAAACGACCAAGAACTCAATGATTCGTGCAACACGAAATTGGATAATGTATTAGACATGCTAAATGAAACCTACAACATGGAGGAAAGCAACACCAATGCACTTTTGACAATGAGAAATCATCTGGAACAGTTTGTGGAAAGACTGAACCAGTGATTGACTTATCGTCAGACAATGAGGTAAATGATTTTGCAAACTAAGTGCGGGTATTTGATAACACGATTTTATATTAGTTTATTTACACGTTATTTTACATGTTTTTGTTATTTTATCTTTATAAAAAAATTATATACGATGTTTTTACATATAATTTTATGTATAACTTTTAGATAAACTGGCATGTCTATAAAGAGCTGCAACATTAACTTTAATAAAGGATATGGTGTTTTTTAAAGAAACTAAAACTTATTTGTTGCTAACATATTAAGGTCGTATAAAATCACATATTTGAATTAATAAATGATTAGGTTACATAAATTGAAATATTACATTTGAGAGATAAAAACCTTTGGTTCGAAATTAACAATCTGGGTTGCAAGGTGCAACCTTTCAGGAACCATGTCATAAATGAGCTCAACATTTTAAGTAATTCATCATTCATCCGTCGCTAATTCGTTGCTATCCATCTTTATGCTAATTAGCACAAATTTTATGTTTTTAACTCATCGCTTATTATTTACAACAGTTTTATTAGGTTTCAAATATTATCATGGTATAAATGAATTTCTTTTATATATAAAACAACAATATTTAGGGGCCCATTTTTTATTTTTCATACATGACCTTCAAAATCAACGGAGCAGTCATGTTGGGTTGATCGATGTATTATAAGCATCCATTTCTATTAGACGATTGAAATTTTCATTTAGAACAAGATCCGGAGTTAAATCAAACTATTTTAAGCAACTGTCAAACATTTGTGCGTATGTGGATTGTGTGGACCTTGAAGTGACCATGTGTAGGTACAATATTTCAAAACTTAATCGTACAAAGAACTTGTCTTCATCCGAAGTGTGACCAAAAGTCGCATCATTTTAGATAACATACGACTACATTAGTTTTGTGTTGCTGTATCAACCGAAAAACTGCGACTGTATCTAAAAAGCGTGACTAATTGATATGAATATATATTAACTTATTGAAGCATTTCGACTAAAAGTGTGGCTAAAAAATATTTGTAGACACGCAACTGGTTTTTGATGGTGGCTATTTTGAATCGAATGGCGACGAAAATCAATTTAATATGTGGCGTTTACTATTGTTTAGTCACACTTAACTCAATTATTGAGCATTTAGTCACATACAATTATTCAAACCGAGGCCAAAAGCGCTGTCGTATCAAGTATTTTCTTCAATTACCGTGGCGATCGTTCATGATTGGACACATGAAATTCATATAACTGTGGTCATTTCTTTGGTTTAGACACATTATTTAACACTTTAGTCACATGAAATTGACGAATGCGTGGCCAAACGTGTTGTTGTAATAAAGCAGTTTGTCAAGTAAGTGTGGCCATAAAGTCTATCCAGACACCCATTTAAATATTGCTAGTGACTATAATGCACCCAATTGTCACATGAAGTTCTATCCACGTGGTCGTTGCTATTCTTTATTCATGAAACGACTAATTGTATGAGTCTTTAGCCACATGTAATTAAGCAAACTGTAGCCAAATGTGTTCATGTAAGCAAGCACAATATCTAATGACTGTGGTCATAACCTCTTTGTAGACACATAAATATTTTTGGATAGTGACTATTGGTTGTCCAATGGTAAAATGAAACAATTGTTAATGTCACGTTTGGTAATATTTAGTCACATGAACGTTTATTAGCATGACGTTGTTTGTCTTTTTGACACACAATTATCTAGAATGTGTAATTGTATTAACCATTTAGTCATGAAATTGACTAAATGGTCGTTGCTATTCTTTATTCATGAAACGACTAATTGTATGAGTCTTTAGCCACATGTAATTAAGCAAACTGTAGCCAAATGTGTTCATGTAAGCAAGCACAATATCTAATGACTATGGTCATAACCTCTTTGTAGACACATAAATATTTTTGGATAGTGACTATTGGTTGTCCAATGGTAAAATGAAACAATTGTTAATGTCACGTTTGGTAATATTTAGTCACATGAACGTTTATTAGCATGACGTTGTTTGTCTTTTTGACACACAATTATCTAGAATGTGTAATTGTATTAACCATTTAGTCACGTATATTAAATTAAGACATGACTACAAAGTCCTTATAGTCACAAGAATCATTTTCGAGGTGGTTATTATCATATATTTAGCCACATAAATATATGTTAACCATAACATTTGTTATCCTTTAGACACACAAAAAATTGTGAACGTGGCTATTGCTTATACTTCAAATGGTGAATCAATGAAAGCATAGCCGTTTGTGCTATATCGACACACAATATCGTTCAACGTGACTATAGATAGTCCAACTGTCACATGTATTTGTATTAACAGATACAGAAAATTTCATAAACCGTGACTAATGTTTGTGTATAGCCACTATTTTTTATTATTACCATGACGTTTGCTATAATTCAGACACATAAACTAAAAATAAATGTGACTAATGTTAATCTATAGCGACATAAAATTTTGTAAATCTTGCAGTGACGGGTATAAATGAACAGCTACAATTATAAATGGACATATTTAGCCACATTTTTAATAAATTTTACCAATAAAAATAAAAGAAAACATTATAAAATAGAATTGTTTTATTATTAAAATACATAATGTATAAATTTACAATATTGTTTGAATTTAGATACATCAAATTTACAGTATATGATCAATGGGCAATGTTGTGAAAGGGTTAAATTGTCTTTTTCATGTTGCTCCATGTAGCCTTCTTATTCTTCAGAATAGCATCTGCAGTTGTATAAACTTTCTTTGCCTTCTCACAGCTTTGCGTATCTTTTAGTTGACGGGGTATGGAATCAGTTGACTGTATGTACCAAAAAAATTATAAGTTTCATGTATAAATACACTATCAACAATTAAGTAATTTGATGATTAATTAAGGAACAAACCTTTGAGTCCAATAAGACAAGGTAATTTGGTCAAGGTACTTTAATTGCATCCCCAACAGTTTTGTATTCAGGGGTTTCAATTGGCAAAAAAGTTGCTCCCTTTATCACTTCATCTATGGAAGCTCTATAGCAATCATCTTGAAGTGGAGTTCCATGAATGGTTTTTTTTCCTATTGTCATATGAACGGTACCACATGCCACAACATCTGTAAGATTAAGGGTACACAGTCTACACTTTATTGTCTACAAATATTCATGACAATAAAAACAATCCAATTTATCATCATAAACTTTAACTCATGAAATATGCATAGATGCCAAAATACATATACGTGTGGGAGTTTTGAGGACTCTTTGGGAGATGTCTTCTCAATATTTGGAGTCTGAAATCCAATACTTTTTCTGCTTTTATTTATTGTAACCTAGAAAAGAATAAAAAAGTAAACTGCCATATAATGGTTATAATTAAAAACAATGAAATTGCCATTTACTTACCGGTGTTACGACATTATTTTGACTTTCATTGGGTGAGTTCTTCTTTGACCCACCATTAATCTTCACAGAAGGGGACTACAAATTGCCATTTACAATAAAAAGGTAAATGCCACAGAATGGTTATAATTTAAAAAGAATGAAATTGCCATTTTCTTATGGGTATTATGACATTATTTTGACTTTCATTGGTAGAGTTCTTCTGTGACCCACTATTAATCTCCACAGAAGGGGACGTCAAATTGTAATGAGAATGGAAAATTTAGGTATTAATTTTGGCAAATTGTAATATTTTAATAAAAACAATATGACCTTTCGTGGTAACCGCATTCCATGGGATGTAAGATGAGCCAATACTTGATCAAGTTTCTCTTTTTGGTATGCCATCTTTGTGGTCAGCTCCAGAACTTGTTTATATTTTTTCTCAAGCTCATGTTCGAGTTCCGCGATCCGCTTTGATGACCCTTTTGTGCGCGGAGCATTCCAGAACCTCCAGGGTGTCACTCCACTGCCAACACCTTTTATTGATTCTTTATCCTTGCCCAACACGAGTGTGAGGGTATCCGTGGCAGGATCAAGCGTCACTTCTCCATTTTGTATCTTTTTTTAATGTCAATCTTTACAATATAATGACAAATTAACTACATAATTATTTTATTGATTAAATGACAAAAAAGTACAGTTACACTTACTATTTTCTCCGCCACTTCTTTAACATTTTCATTTATGATATCTCCATTATTGTCTTCTCTTGCTTTCATCCACATTAAAGAACATGGAGGATATTCATTAGGAGCAATTACCCCCTTTTTTACCTTGTAAAAATTTCAAAAAATATTTACATCAAAAACTGTGGTCCAAAAGCATTTTGCAAAGTATGATAAACACAAGTATATTTCATACCAATTTCTTTCCTATAGTTGTATATCCTCCTCGTCTCAATTGATGCTAATAGGGAGACTTGCCACGTGCAACCTTTCCTAACTTTGATACATCCTTCAAACACGAATTCAAATTGATGTCAAAATATATTTAAAGTATAGAATTTACAAATAACAAAAACTATAAGGTTAACAAACAACACATAAAACCTTGAATACCTCTGATTATGTATATGTCACAAATTTGTCCCATTCCTCTTGCTTTATAAATATTTTATATTGCCTAGTTATTTTACCAAGTTTTACTGGTCTACTTAGGTTGGGAAGAATAAAGTTGCCATACACCTTGCTTCTGAAATTACAAAGGAAGGTACGAAGCTTAATGATTACCCCATTTTCCTGCAATCTTCAATTTCATAAAATCTCTGCAATAAATATTGAAACTAAGTTAGTCATATGGAATGGAAATGCAACTTACTGTAAAAGTATATAAGGTTTACCGTAATTTTCTCCCAAAGCATATCACGGTCTTCTTTCTTGACCGTCTTCCATGAAAGACACCTCAATCCAACGTGTTCCCTTACCAGATCTCCCAGAAAACTAGGAAATTCTTATTTATAATTATCGTTTAACCTCCCCAAATTATCAAATGTTAATACATTTTTTCTTCCTCCAGAATTTACAAATTTTTTTCTAAGCTTTGATAACCTGGTCTACCCTCTTTTGTTTTTTTTTTGTTTTAATGGTACCTATTGCATCGGTTGCTTCTGTAGTATGTTGATCCAAATTGCCATCAGAGTTAGATCCACGTGAACTGCTATAATGTTCGTCTGTTTCTCCTTCCATGTATTGGTCAATCATATGGTCGGTTTCATAATCCTCCAAATTCTGTTCAACAATTGCAGAAACATTCATGATTCTTGTGATTGGCGAAGGATATACTCTATGTAGACTGGTAATAGGCGAATGAGATACTCGTTGCAGCCTGGTGATTGACGAAGGAGATACTCGTTACATCCTGGTAATTGACGAAGGAGATACTCAGTTACCTTAAATCTTGTATTACGGATTTCATAAATTACGAATTTCATAATTACCCACTTTCGTAATGGTGGGATCCGTTTGAAAATTTTCATTGAATATTCGCAGTGATTGTAATTCTCGCCCAATTATTCAATTCGACCATCTAATCGTGGAAGGTTTTTATTGATACTTTAGAAAAATTTAGATAAAAATGTACATTTTTAGTCCCGTAAGGTTCAACATTATGTATATAGAATAGTTGATATTTTAGAAAAATTTACATTTTTATCCCCAAAAATGTTTCAAATTGACCATAACCCATCACACCCCTTTCTAATGAACCATAACACATCACAACCCTTTTGAATTGAACATAACCATCACAACGCTTTCTAATCGACCATAACCCATCATAACCCTTTTGAATTGACCATAACCATCACAACCCTTTCCAATGGACCATAACCCATCATAACCATTTTGAATTGACCATAACCCATCGCAACCCTTTCCAATGGAGCATAACCCATCACAACCCTTTTGAATTGACCATAACCCATCAATGTAACAACTAAAATTTTCTTGAGTATATAAATTTAGTATTCGATAAATCTAATATTTTATATGTGCATAAAAGTGTCATAATTACTTTATAGTAATGAGAAAGTAACTTTAGTAAAACAATGATAATATATGAACCCGAGTAAAAGATGAAATCGCATAAAGGACCTAAAGTGAAAAATTTATTTACCAATCTTTAGAAATTAATATCTCGAATTCTAAACGGAATTAGGAAAAGGTCATCAAGGTGACTTTAGTAGTATTTTACATAAAAAGAATATAGGAAAAAGAATCAGGCCATTTGGAGTTGTAACGAAGGAGTTATGGAGGTTTTAAAATGGCCCAAAAGTGATAAAAATGACCAAGGAGTCATTTTCAAGGGTTAGTAACTGAAAATCCAGTAATATCCAGACGAAACTCAGTAGGGGAAGGTTGTAGAGCTCGTTCCCACCTTTCTAGAGGTAGAAAGTTTGCAAGTTTTGGATTTCATACGAAGAAGTTATGCCCCTGCAAAGTAAAAAGAAAAATAAAGAGAAAAGCTGGAAATTTCTCTTAGACTAAGAGGACTCGTCTTAGTCTTATAAAATCAATTAAAACTTAGACTAAGAGGACTCGTCTTAGTCTTAAGTCTGGAAAGGGGAGGGCATTTTTGTCTTTTTGGTTTTTAAATCAGCCTTTAGTCCCTCTCTTGTCTCTGTGGGTTGCGATCACTTCCGCATTTATGCTAACTCAAATCAGACCCCAAGAAAAGAGACATCGAGAAGCAAACACACACACACACACACACACCAACTGTGTGTGTGCGTGAACCTCAAATCGGGAAGAAAGGAGAGGCGAGGTCGAGTAGCAGCTGAGCAAGAGAGTGTAGAGCTCGAGTCTGCATAGCAGCAGGTCACCGGAGCTCACGAGGAAGACGAAGTGCAGCGCCGGCGGTGCCGATTCCGACACCCACAATGGTTGACGGCAGCTAGGGAAGGTCGGGAGACCTTCTGAGGTTATTTCTTGCTTAATCCTTTGATCAATTTCAGCAAAAATCAAGTCTTGGACAGAAATCAGAAAGGTATACTTGATTCTTGATAAACCCTAGCTCCTAAAATCCGAAAATTTCACATGCATGTTGAAATTAAGCATGGGTTTGGTTTCTTTTGTTGTTATGAGCTCAAAAACACTTATGAGACTTGAGATTTGAACATTTTGGTTGGATTTTATATGCATGTTAGCAAAAAGGTTAACTAGATGAAGAATCATGGAATATCTATCACTTATTATGGGGTTTTGTCAATATTTTCTGTTTTGAGCTGGTAATTGCTAAAATAGATGAAATAAAGTTTCAATACACATGGATTTTAAACATTGGAATTGATTAATGATGGAATGGAATTGGCACGATGGAATTGCAATCTCCTAGATCAAGAGTGTGTAAAGAACAGACCATGTTCAAAGTTGAAAATTTTAATTACACATATATTGAGCTCGATAAGTTTGAATAGTTGAAACAATTGGTTCATAAAATTCATGCCTTGTAGACTTAATAACACAAGTATGCTACAAGTATACAAAGATTCAATAAAAAATAATTTTTTGACGTTTAATTTATAAACTTGGAGCTTTCGGGTAAAATGAGGAACCAAGTTGTTGGTTTGACGAATTTGGTCAAACTTGACCATAAAAAGGAGAAATTGTCGTGAGCAAATTATTATTGGAAAATGTTAGATTATTACTTGCCAAAAGAACGTTTAACTTAATAATGGGCTAAAATTGAACATTTTTTTTAATGATGCTAGTATGAACTAGTTTGAAGAGAGTTATATGAATTAGAATTGTGTAACATACGTGGTATGTTAGTATTTGATTATTATACTAATCTTCTATATTATCAATATAGAAGTTAAGGAGTGCGCAGAAGCAAGTAGAGGCAAAGACTAGTAGACCGAGGTGAGTACATGTGGCATTTTCCCTCTTTGGGGTACATGGCAAAATGTTTTTATAGTTTACATGATTTTCAAATATGAAATGATATACGAGTTCATTTACTTATGACATGATTATGAGCCTTATACTATGATTTGAAAGCATGTTTTGGCATTAAGCCCTAACGATTTGAACAGTGTATTTTTACACAAAGTCATAACGATTTGAAAGCAAGTTTTGGCATTAAGCCACAATGATTTGAAAGTACGCATTGGCAATAAGCCATATTATTATGAAAGAAAGTTTTAGGCATCAATCCTTAACGCGTTTTAATGGACTGGTATTATGATATGAAATGCACATCAATATGAAGTAACGGAAATGTTCTTGTACCCGGGGGATGACGTTCCTGCAAGGGAATCCAGAGGAGTCTACTGGGGTGGTACCAACCCCTTCGCGAAGTAGATTTCCTAAAAGTACATGACGCTAGGGTGGACTGATTATGTTCTTTCCATCCTAGTCCAGACTTGGGATTAATATCCTAAGTATAAAAAGCATGCATGTTGAGATACCAGTCAAAGCATGTGATATGACGCTGAGATGGTTTGATTTTGTTCTCACCATCTGAGTCCAGACTTGGGGTATCACCAAGAGTGATTAAGGCCCTAAGTATAAAAATACTATCATGTTCAAATGCCAGTCAAACTAAAGGAAAGAAATAGAAAAGCATTACATTACAAGCTTTATCATTTGATTGTTTGAAAGACTTTGAAAGCAAGTATTTTTACATGACATGACATACGAAAGGTTTTGGCAACTAATGTCTTTATATGGAAATTGTTCACAAAGGTTTTGGAAAATTCACAAGTTATGCTTTTAAATGTTTTGAGTCTAAAACCCATGTAGCTCACGAGACATTTTTGTCTTACGTATTTTATGTTTCATGCCATGTGTCCCAGGTCCAGGTTCGCAAGAGTAGGATGACTATATGGAGTGCTAGATACGTTTTCGGAAGACTAGATGGAGTGGAGCTAAGCATAGTTCTCATCTTTTGATGTTATGGTTTAATCCTTCTCTGCTTGCTATGGTTTGTTTTGATATAAATTCATAACGCCCGTGGTTGTAAACTTGTAAACCAAATGTTTGGTTGAACTTTATTTTTGACATTCATGTCTTACAGACATGAAATATAACAACCATGTTTAAGCGATAACACCATTGTGCTTTTAATGTTATTATGTTTTTAAAAAAAAATGGACAAATTTTGGGGCGTTACAAGTTGGTATCAGAGCCATAGTTTAAGCAAATTAGGATTGGATCACTCCACTCCTAGGCTTAAACTCATGCAATAGAAATGTAAGATAGATAGTGACTTATTATGTGATGACTTAAGTTATTAAGACCTTATGTGCTACTTGAATTAAATGAGTATGTGATAACAGGAAATGCCATACTAGGTTCATAGAATCTATATTAAGGCAAGTTATATTATACGATTGCTAAAGTATTAAAATCTTGTAGCACAAGATGCGTACAAGGAGTGGCCAAGGATCACGGAATGATGATCAAAGCCCGAATCGGGGGCCTCCTATCCAAATTCGGTGAGGTCAAGCTGAAGAGGAAGGCAACTCTAGGGGCGATGCAAATCCCCCACCACTAACTCTTCAGGATATTCAAAAACTGTTAGACGAGTCACGACTTCAAACTCAAGCTGATATGAATCGTCTTCTTGACGAACGATTGGGGGAAGGATCTAAGTCCTTGTCGGAGAAAAGTGTCAAAAGTAAGACCCCCGAGAACATTACTCAAACTCAATCATCCTCTCGTGAAGCACCTCCATCACCTGCCCGTAAGATAGCAAAGGAGGGTACATTTAAAGACTTTATGTCTTGTCGACCTAAGGAGTTTAATGGAGAGATGGATCCAAAGGTGGTTATTTCTTGGATTGCCGAAACTGAACGAATCTTACGAATTTGTCGTTGTCCTGAAGATTTGAAAGTGGAATTTGCCTCCCAAATATTTAAAGCCAATGCTCTTACCTGGTAAAGTACTCTTGATCGAACTCTTGGGAGTGAAGTGGTTTCCTCCTTTACTTGGGAGGAATTCACCAAGCGCCTAAGGGGAAAATTCTGTTCAGCCAGGCATCGAGAGAAGTTAGTAGATGAATTCTTTGCCCTTAGCAAGGATAAACAGACGGTAGATGAATACACGAAAAAGTTTTGTGACATGCTTCCTTTCTTGGAAGACACCCTCCTAACTGAAGCAGGGAGAATTAACCGTTTTGCAAATGGATTACCAAGTGATTACGCCTTGGAGGTCGGGAAGGCCTCTACTCTTGATGAGGCCATTGAAGCTGCTACTAGGGTGGAGAGTATGCTAGAGAAAAGGGCTAAGAAACGTCAGGGCTTCAGGGAAAAGAGAAAGCAATCAGGTCCTTCGGGATCGAGCAAAAAGAGTCGTTTTTCCTCAAATTCTTCAAAGAGGGAAGAAGTGAAAGAGTGAAAAAGATGTGGGAAGCACCATAGTGGGGAGTGTAAGAAGGGAACTAAGAATTGCTTTAAATGTGGTCAGTTTGGTCACAAAGCCAAAGAATGTAGGTCTAAGGATGCACGGGAGGTAGAATGTTTTTCTTGTCATGAAAAGGGGCACTATAGCTCTCAATGCCCGAAGAAAGGAAATGAGACTTTGGTCTCCACTTCCAGCAACAAAAAGACTGAACCAACGAAAGTAAAGGGGCGGGCGTTCCAGATGACCCGTGAGGAAGCTAAAGAAGCTCACGATGTGGTTGCAGGTACTTTACTTGTGAATTCATTACCTGCTTATGTTCTTTTCGATTCGGGTGCAAATTTCTCTTTCGTGTCACATGAATTTCGTAAACGTCTTAGCGTGCCACTTAAGCCCTTAAATGATGCCTGTGTCATAAAGATAGCAAATGGAGAGTTGGTAACAGTGAGACACGTCTATGAAAAATTGTCCTATTGAAATTAATGGGAGGATCCTTATGGCTAACTTATTGCCAATTGGGATCAAAGGATTTGATGTAGTCATAGGGATGGATTGGCTTGGTGCTCATGAAGCCAAAATTCTTTATGGAAAACGAATGGTGTCGATTAAATCCCCCGACGGTGACAAAATGTATGTGTATGGCGAGCAACGCAACAATATGCAAAGTATCATTTCTGCTATCAAGGCTCGAAAATGTATCTATAAAGGATGCGAGTCTTTTTATCGCCTATGTGCTCGACGGGAAGAAAGAAAAGCAGAAATTAGAAGATGTGAAGATTGTTAAAGACTTCCCTGAAGTGTTTCCGGATGAGCTGCCCGGCTTGCCACCCGTTCGGCAAGTCGAGTTCCGAATTGATCTTACTTCTGGAGCGACCCCCATCGCTCGTGCACCATACCGTCTTGCCCCCACAGAAATGAAAGAACTTATGTCTCAATTGCAAGAACTTCTTGATAAAGGTTTTATTCGTCCAAGTTCTTCTCCGTGGGGTGCCCCCGTGTTGTTTGTCAAGAAGAAATATGGGACTATACGTATGTGCATTGACTATCAGGAACTCAACAAGGTGACCATCAAAAACTGCTACCCTTTGCCACGGATCGATGATCTGTTTGATCAGCTCCAAGGAGCTAATTATTTCTCCAAGATTGATCTTCGTTCTGGTTATCATCAAGTGCGGGTAAAAGACGATGATGTTTGCAAAACCACTTTTCGAACCCGTTATGGTCACTACGAATTCCTAGTGATGCCATTTGGTCTCACGAACGCTCCGGCTGTTTTCATGGACCTTATGAATAGGGTCTATAAACCTTTCCTCGATAAGTTCATTATCGTTTTCATCAAAGATATATTGGTTTACTCGAAAAGTGAGAAGGAGCACGCGACCCACCTACGAGAAGTTTTGCAAACCTTGAAAGATGAGCACTTGTATGCAAAATTTTCTAAGTGCGACTTCTGGTTGCGAGAAGTTCAATTCTTGGGTCACGTTATTTCAATCGAAAGGATCAAGGTCGACCCCTCAAAGGTCGAGGCACTTATGAAGTGGGAGCCGCCGAAAACTCCCACTGAAGTTAGAAGCTTCCTTGGATTGGCCGGTTATTATCGGCAATTTATTCAAAATTTCTCCAAAATAGCGGTACCGTTAACTCAACTAACGAGGAAAGAGGTGAAGTTTGTATGGGATAAGAAGCAACAGGAGGCCTTTGAGACATTGAAGAAGAAACTATGTGAAGCCCCCGTGTTGTCTCTACCTGAAGGCATGAATGATTTTATAGTTTATAGTGATGCATCCACTAAAGGCCTTGGTTGTGTACTTATGCAACGAGGCAAAGTCATCGCTTACGCTTCAAGACAATTGAAAGATGCAGAAACTCGTTACACCACTCATGATTTGGAGTTGGCAGCAATTGTTTTTGCTCTCAAGATTTGGAGACACTATCTTTATGGAACCAAATGCAAGTTGTACACAGACCATAAGAGTCTTCAATATATTTTCACCCAAAAAGAGTTGAATTTGAGGCAAAGTCGGTGGATAGAGCTCATTAACGATTACGACTGTGAAATTATCTACCACGAAGGGAAAGCCAATGTGGTGGCTGATGCCTTAAGTCGAAAGGTCCGTGAAAGAACAGTGAAAGGAAGATCCATGAGAATTGAAGTGGTTTCAAGTTTAATTCAAAGAATTAAAGAAGCACAAAATGATGCCATGAAGGAAGAAAATGTTAAGAAGGAAAAGCTTGGAAAGAAGATGGAGTTTGAATCAAACACTCAAGGGTTGAAAACGTACAAGGGGCGAATTTGGGTCCCTAAGCGTGGTGGAATACGGAAAGTAGTCTTGGATGATTCTCACAAATCCAAGTATTCCATCCATCCATCCAGGAGGAACTAAAATGTATCGGGACTTAAGAAGCCAATTTTGGTGGCCTGGAATGAAGCCAAGAATAGTAAAGTACATCTCCAAATGTTCCACTTGTGCTCAAGTTAAGGCAGAGCACCAAGTACCGTACGGAAAGATACAATCACTTCAGATCCCAGCTGGGAAATGGGATGATGTTACTATGGACTTTGTTATGGGATTGCCAAGAACGAGCAGAGGACATAATGCCATATGGGTCATTGTTGACAGATTAACCAAAAGTGCACTCTTCCTAGCTATTAAGGAGACTACTCCTCTAAAAGAGCTTGCTAAGATCTATGTGGATGAAGTGGTGAGACTTCATGGGGCACCATTGACTATAGTGTCAGATCGAGATGCTAGATTCACCGTGAGGTTTTGGCAAGCACTGCAAGAAGTGTTAGGGTCAAAACTACACTTGAGTATAACTTATCACCCCCAAACTGATGGTCAAAGCGAAAGAACTATCCAAACATTGGAAGACATGCTTCGTGCATGTGTGATTGATTTTGGCGGGAGATGGGATGATCATCTACCCTTAGCTGAATTCTCCTACAATAATAGCTACCACTCAAGCATTGGAATGCCGCCTTTTGAGGCGTTGTATGGAAGGAAGTGTAGAACTCCCCTTTGTTGGCTTGAAGCTGGAGAGAATAAACTTACAGGTCCCGATATTGTTGCAATCATTAATGAAAAGATCAAGGTCATACAAGCAAATATGAAGGCGGCCCAGGATCGACAAAGAAGCTACGCGAGCTTAAAGCAAAGACCTTATGACTTGAATGTAGGAGACTTGGTGATGCTGAAAGTTTCACCCTGGAAAGGAGTGATGAGGTTTGGTAAGAAGGGCAAGTTGAGTCCGAGATATGTTGGTCCTTTTAGAATATCAAAGGTTGTTGGTACACAAGCTTTCAAATTGGAGCTACCACAAGAGCTTCAAGGTATTCATGATACTTTTCACGTGAGTTACTTGAAGAAGTACTTTGGGAAAGAAGAATTGACAATTCCTTCGAAGGAATTGAAGGTTGATGATAACAAGAGATTGGTGGAAGAACCTGAAGCAATTTTGGAACTCAAGACCAAGAAGTTAAGGAATAAGAAAATTGACTTAGTCTTAGTCAAATGGAGGCATTCTCTTCGTGCAAATCTTACTTGGGAGAAAAAACACGAAATGATGAGAAGATACCCCAATCTTGTGGACTACAATTCGATTCCGAGGACGGAATCCGCTTAAGGGGGAGGTAATTGTGACAACTAAAATTTTCTTGAGTATATGAATTTAGTATTCGATAAATCTAATATTTTATATGTGTATAAAAGTGTCATAATTACTTTATAGTAATGAGAAAGTAACTTTAGTAAAACAATGATAATATATGAACCCGAGTAAAAGATGAAATCGCATAAAGGACCTAAAGTGAATTTTATTTACCAATCTTTAGAAATTAATATCTCGAATTCTAAAAGGAATTAGGAAAAGTTCATCAAGGTAACTTTGGTAGTATTTGACATAACAAGAATATAGGAAAAAGAATCAGGCCATTTAGAGTTGTAACGAAGGAGTTATGGAGGTTTTAAAATGGCCCAAAAGTGATAAAAATGACCAAGGAGTCATTTTCAATGGTTAATAACTGAAAATCCAGTAAGATCCAGACGAAACTCAGTAGGGGAAGGTTGTAGAGCTCGTTCCCACCTTTCTAGACGTAGAAAGTTTGCAAGTTTTGGATTTCGTACGAAGAAGTTATGCCCTGCAAAGTTAAAAGAAAAATAAAGAGAAAAGCTGGAAATTTCTCTTAGACTAAGAGGACTCGTCTTAGTCTTATAAAATCAAGAAAAACTTAGACTAAGAGGACTCGTCTTAGTCTTAAGTCTGGAAAGGGGAGGGCATTTTTGTCTTTTTGGTTTTTAAATCAGCCTTTAGTCCCTCTCTTGTCTCTGTGGGTTGCGATCACTTCCCCATTTACGCTAACTCAAATCAGACCCCAAGAAAAGACACATCGAGAAGCAAACAAACACACACACATACACACACCAACTGTGTGTGTGCGTGAACTTCAAATCGGGAAGAAAGGATAGGCGAGGTCGAGTAGCAGCTGAGCAAGAGAGTGTAGAGCTCGAGTCTGCATAGTAGCAGGTCACCGGAGCTTGCGAGGAAGACGAAGTGCAGCGCCGGCGGCGCCGATTCCGGCACCTACAGTGGTCGACGGCGGCTAGGGAAGGTCGAGAGACCTTCTGAGTTGATTTCTTGCTTAATCCCTTGATCAGTTTCAGCAAAAATCAAGTCTTGGACAGAAATCAGAAAGGTATACTTGATTATTGATAAACCCTAGCTCCTAAAAGCCGAAAATTTCACATGCATGTTGAAATTAAGCATGGGTTTGGTTTCTTTTGTTGTTATGAGCTCAAAAACACTTATGAGACTTGAGATTTGAACATTTTGGTTGGATTTTACATGCATGTTAGCAAAAAGGTTAACTAGATGAAGAATCATGGAATATCTATCACTTATTATGGGGTTTTGTCAATATTTTCTGTTTTGAGCTGGTAATTGCTAAAATAGATGAAATAAAGTTTCAATACACATGGATGTTAAACATTGGAATTGATTAATGATGGAATGGAATTGGCACGATGGAATTGCAATCTCCTAGATCAAGAGTGTGTAAAGAACACACCATGTTCAAAGTTGAAAATTTTAATTACACATATATTGAGCTCGATAAGTTTGAATAGTTGGAACAATTGGTTCATAAAATTCATGCCTTGTGGACTTAATAACACAAGTATGCTACAAGTATACAAAGATTCAATAAAAAAATAATTTTTTGACGTTTAATTTATAAACTTGGAGCTTTCGGGTAAAATGAGGAACCAAGTTGTTGGTTTGACGAATTTGGTCAAACTTGACCATAAAAAGGAGAAATTGTCGTGAGCAAATTATTATTGGAAAATGTTAGATTATTACTTGCCAAAAGAACGTTTAACTTAAGAATGGGCGAAAATTGAATATTTTTTATAATGATGCTAGTATGAACTAGTTTGAAGAGAGTTATATGAATTAGACTTGTGTAACATACGTGGTATGTTAGTATTTGATTATTATACTAATCTTCTATATTATCAATATAGAAGCTAAGGAGTGCGCAGAAGCAAGTAGAGGCAAAGACTAGCGGACCGAGGTGAGTACATGTGGCATTTTCCCTCTTTGGGGTACATGGCAAAATGTTTTTATAGTTTACATGATTTTCAAATATGAAATGATATACGAGTTCATTTACTTATGACATGATTATGAGCCTTATACTATGATTTGAAAGCATGTTTTGGCATTAAGCGCTAACGATTTGAAAAGTGTATTTTTACACAAAGTCATAACGATTTGAAAGCAAGTTTTGGCATTAAGCCACAATGATTTGAAAGTACGCATTGGCAATAAGCCATATTATTATGAAAGAAAGTTTTTGGCATCAAGCCTTAATGCGTTTTAATGGACTGGTATTATGATATGAAATGCATAGCAATATGAAATAATGGAAATGTTCTTGTACCCGGGGGATGACGTTCCCGCAAGGGAATCCAGAGGAGTCTACTAGGGTGGTACCAACCCCTTCGCGAAGTAGATTTCCTAAAAGTACATGACGCTAGGGTGGACTGATTATGTTCTTTCCATCCTAGTCCAAACTTGGGATTAATACCCTAAGTATAAAAAGCATGCATGTTGAGATACCAGTCAAAGCATGTGATATGACGCTAAGATGGTTTGATTTTGTTCTCACCATCTCAGTCCAGACTTGGGGTATCACCAAGAGTGATTGAGGGCCTATGTATAAAAATACTATCATGATCAAATGCCAGTCAAACTAAAGGAAAGAAATAGAAAAGCATTACATTACAAGCTTTATCATTTGATTGTTTGAAAGACTTTAAAAGCAAGTATTTTTACATGACATGACATACGAAAGGTTTTGGCAACTAGTGTCTTTATATGGAAATTGTTCACAAAGGTTTTGGAAAATTCACAAGTTATGCTTTTAAATGTTTTGAGTCTAAAACCCATGTAGCTCACGAGACATTTTTGTGTTACGTATTTTATGTTTCATGCCATGTGTCCCAGGTCCAGGTTTGCTAGAGTAGGATGACTATATGGAGTGCTAGATACGTTTTGGGAAGACTAGATGTAATGGAGCTAAGCATAGCTCTCATCTTTTGATGTTATGGTTTAATCCTTCTCTGCTTGCTATGGTTTGTTTTGATATAAATTCGTAACGCCCATGGTTGTAAACTTGTAAACCAAATGTTTGGTTGAACTTTATTTTTGACATTCATGTCTTACAGACATGAAATATAACAACCATGTTTAAGCGATAACGCCATTGTGCTTTTAATGTTATTATGTTTTTTAAAAAAAAATGGACAAATTTTGGGGCGTTACAATCACAACCCTTTCCAATAGACCATAACCCATCACAACCCTTTCCAATGGACCATAACCCATCACAACCCTTTCCAATTGACCATAACCCATCATAACCCTTTCCAATGGACCATAACCCATCACAACCCTTTTGAATTGAGCATAACCCATCACAACCCTTTCCAATGGACCATAACCCATCACAACCCTTTTGAATTGACCATAACCAATCACATCCCTTTCCAATGGACCATAACCCATCACAACCCTTTTGAATTGACCATAACCCATCACAACTTTTCTAATCGACTATAACCCATCACACTGCTTTTGAATTAACCATAACCCATCACAACCCTTTCTAATCGACCATAACCCATCACAACTCTATCTAATGGACCATAACCCATCAAAACCCTTTCCCATTGACCATAACTCATCATAACCCTTTCCAATTAGACCAATTAGTAAAATAATGGCTCCAAAATTATTAAAATCGATTTCACACGGTGAGTAAATGCTTTTTAAGGATTTTGCTGCCATACCATTTTCTATATAACCTATTGTATGTTCGCTTTCCCAAACCGTTCTGATTTCAAAACCCTACTAAATCACATTGAATGTAAGCCTAAATGATTTGCTTCCCTTGTGTTTTTTACAATGTTGACATTTTGAATCAGTCGTTAATATTTCTTGCTTCATGTGGTTGTTCTTTCATATAAGCGTTGATGACGGCAATCTATAATATCCCCCAAGATATATTGCTTGATATTCTTGCACGAGTTGGAGAATCGTCTTTGAAAAGTATTATTTCTGTGAAAGTGTGGTGTGTCCCTTCATGTAACCGTTACTTACTCTTGCTTAAAAAAGTGATCTTTACTATTGTATTTGCAAGCGGCAGACAACATACAAGTGTTGGAACATGTAAATATTGAACGTATTAACTTAATTCAGCATTTCAATGATCAAAAGAGAAAGATTTCTCAGTAAATGTTATACTGCTAGAAACCATCATGCCTTATTCAGAAAAGGAATGATATGTAACGTGTAAATCTTTAAGGTATTTATGTTTATTTGTAGTTCATTCTAATGGTTTTGTTTATTTGTAGTATGACCTCTACCAAGATCACCAAGTTCGCTCCGGTTTGGAACATTTACGAAGGGCAAAAAAAAGGGTCATCCAGTAGCTACTTATACTCTTGAAATATCACATATTTTAAACGGGCCAGATACATGCATAACTGGAAGGAAAATGCTTCATTTATTTTTTGCAAGTAAATCAAGGGTAGAACTCAGATTGGCTGTTTATCGATTTGAATATATCACTATTTCAATTAGGCGGTTGTATAAGTTCAAGAAGGATGCTTTCTGCATGTTGTGTCCAAAGGAAGACCATAACATTGAAAGAATAATTGCACTAGGTTTAGGTGCTGACTAAGAAATATATAATTGTAAGTTATGTTCTTGTATCGTGAAGTACATGTGTGTCGTATTGTATATGGTGGATGATGTCCTTTTTTTTTCTATGTTAATGGAAAATTTTGATTTTTTAATACAATGTACATATGTTTGTGTGTTATTTGGGTTGTTGATTATGAAATATCAAATTCTAGGTTTTGTTTTTTGTATCATGAAGCACATATGTTAATGGAACTTTTTGATTGTTTAATACAATGTACATATGTGTATGGAAAAGTAGAGATCAAATGTGTTTATCATACCATGTGCCTCAATTGGAAAAACAGAGTAATTGTGTTGTTTATAACAACCGACTTTAAACTTACTACCATTTATAGCAATCAACTTTCATATTTCACATCTTTAAACTTAGGGCCAAAAATATGAAATGTTGTGAGTACTAACTACGAGTCTTTCAAGTATTGGTCATTTAAATTAAGTACATTTAATGTAAAATGTGATATTCCATTTATCAGACACAGCCTTTTCAATTGTTGGTTAATGCCTTAATGGTATTATACTTTTGGGAAGTTTGTTTGGTTCATTCATTCCATTTGATGTTTGTACATATTTAATTCCAAATAAGGATTCATAATATTATGATCATATACCAAAAACGTTATATATACATTCAAAATCTAATGATCATATAATCATATACCAAAAACGTTATATACATTCAAAATATAATATTGATTCCTAAACATCCTACCAAATTCAATGAAATAATCATCCCACAAACAAATTTTACAATCCACTACTTTTGGTTTTATAAGTAAAAAGCGTCACTAATTGTGGTAAGCCGATAAGTATGTATTTCACAAGTCAGAAGGCAACCATGGAATTGTACCGGTTGTAACTCATCCTGCATGGACAAGATGTCTCGAACCTTATTCAAGATTTGCCGAACATGCTGATATATGGCAGTGTAAGTGTATGCATTATTCAACCGGTCTAAAGCTTTTCTTTCTGGTCGATGCCTTGACCCATCAGTAGCATTCCCAGGAAAAAATTTGCATCCCTTTGCCCCATCAAAGATGCCTCCTCAAGCATATTTTTTAGTGCAACCTCTTCTTGCAAATAATAAACCTTCATCAATTTGGGTTTAAAGTACAAAACAAAGTTTAATAAAATGTGAAAAACAGAGTACCAATAGAAGACATAAAACAAGACGTAAAAGTTTAAAACAAAGTTTAATAAAATGACAAAAAGCAACGTACCATTCCATCCTTGAACATTAAGTTCGAATTTTTCTTCTCTCTGCACTTTGCTAATACTTCATTCCTCTTCGTGTTGTGACAATTAAATCTAATCGAAGTTAATCGATCTGTTTCCATTTGTTTGTATACTTCATCGGCCTCATCATCGACTTTAAGTGTTTTTCAACTTTAATAGACAATACAAAATAGATGTATTAATGTACAAAGAATACAAAATACACAAATGTAATAAACAGAGTGTATAAGAAATGTACACACACTTTCATTTGAGAACTTCAATCGCTGATGAAGCCCCCAAAAGCGTTAGTATTTTTCGATAACTAACAGTGGAAGGTCAATTATCAGAAACCGTTGATGTCTTGTTCG
Source organism: Cichorium intybus (assembly GCA_023525715.1). Taxonomy (NCBI): domain Eukaryota; kingdom Viridiplantae; phylum Streptophyta; class Magnoliopsida; order Asterales; family Asteraceae; genus Cichorium; species Cichorium intybus. The sequence continues at coordinate 97,078,215 of CM042010.1, read as the reverse complement.
CATTCTTTTTGTAGTTGTTCCTTCCATATTCTTGCTCTACTTCAAGGTTTTTCGAAGAAAGGGTTTAGGATTTTAGAAGATGGTCGGATTTTTTTGTTGGGGGATGAAACCTGTTGGTTGAAGACGCCAACGAAGTGAAGCGACGTGCAGTGGTCTAGTCGTGGAAATTATGGTGCCTAGATCATGCCGTGTACAAATTGACATTATTGCCCTTATAAAACACACATTCTAATGTTCATTTGTTAGTCATGCAAATTAGTAAGGGTATTTTTGTCAAAACACATAATTCAAAAAATACAATCTCTTAGAAAAAGCAACCGGTGACAGTTTCTATTTTCATTTTAAAACACACAAGGGTATTTTGACAAGGTTTTTCTTTCTAATTAATAAGCATGCCTCAAAGAAGATAAGATAATTGCTCGCTTCAACCCCTGATTTCAATTTTTCTTTTTGTTTAATTTTTCTCTAATTCATTAATTATTCCCCTGTTTTTTTTACAACATTGACATTTTCAATTTTTCTTTCAGTTTAATATTTTCAATGTTGTGTGTACTAAATACGAGTCTTTCAAATGTGCCTTAATTGTGTTGATGACGAATCGTACTGTAATAATCTAAACATTGAAAAGGTCACGTATTACTTAAAAATGTACCATCCTTTCCCGTGACTAGGTTGTGATAAAATGTCCTCAAACTCTAAAAGTATGGGAAACGTCTCAATCATAACAACTTACTTTCAGTTTAATGTTATTTATAACATTGTACTTTCCTCTTTGTGGTATTTTTTTCTAATCGTAACATTTATATCCTTGAAAAACGTCACTTACCATATTTTACGTATGGAAAAACATGTCCACTAATATAAAATATAATTAATTGTGATAATATGTTAAAGTCATACCAAATCAGGTAACTTATGTTGAAGATAATGATTCCCAACCGTCAAATGCTTGCAGATGTATTGCTGTTGGGCCTTAATTTGTGGTTTATGCTTTTATTTAATAGTCTTTAGGTGTTTTGGGCTTTAGGCCTAATGTACAATGGGCTTGTGTTTGGATCTAGCATATATATAGGTTCTACGCGTGTTTAGGGTAGCTAAATAAGTGGGTCATGAGGTTGAGGGTGGCAAGATAGTACTCGATAGTTTGGTGATTGGATCTTGTGTACTCGACTTTTGGTTAATCTAAGTGTGCATTTGAAGATCATTTGATTCTTACTTCATCTTATTTATTGTTTCTTGATTATCACACGATTTGCATTCTACAATTAATCGTGTGTTTGGATTGATATCGTGTTGGATCTAAGTTTTGGGACTTACAATTGGTATCAGAGCCATAAAATTAATTTTTGGCTAATTGGTATCAATCACTTTTCAAGAAAGATTGTTAAAAAAATTTTGAAGTTTTTCTTGGTGTTCTTGCTACTGTTCATCGTGGGATATTAGGGTTCATCGGATCTTCTTAGAAATTATTGACATTTAAATTTTGGAATCAATCAATCATATCACGTATTTTAAGGAAACTACCAAAAATCTCATTGTTTTCAACTGAATTTTGGATTTCTCGGCGGCAAGTGGAGGTTTTCGGTCAAACCCTTGGTCAAGATTTGTGGTTTTCGGTCAACATTAGGTCAACCTTAAAGGTTTTTGGTGCAAACAGTGGGTTTCTCAGTCAACCCTTTGGTTAAACAAGGTTTTCGGTCAATTTTCGGTCAAATAGGCTTTGACCTTGGAGTTTTTGGTCAACATTTTTGACATTTGAAGGCTTATCGGTCAACTTGGACTGTTCAAAAATGGTTCCCACTTCAAAAGATGTTTGTGAAGCCTCATGCACCTTGGTTTGCAAAAATAAAATTAAGAAATACCGTGAACAAAATGATCCATTAGTCATAGAAGTGTTTGATTTAAAAAATGAAATCTACAATATTAAAAAGACTAACAAACCACTTAAAGAAAAATCTGATGCTCAAACAAACGACTTTAAAAAATTAAAAGAAGAATACAGTATTAAGTGTTGTCATCATAAATTTTCCAAAGAAAGGATCGTTGATCAGACTTCCGAACTTGATACATTGAAAGCAAAATTTCAAGACGCTGAATTTAATTTGAAAAAAATTCGACGTTTCAATCATTGAAGGCAAAATTTCAAGACGCTGAATTTAATTTGAAAAAAATTCGACGTATCAAGTGCGACAGTCGAATCAATGATTGAGCATCAGCTTAATTGGCAGAATAAACAGGGTGAGGGTATGGGGTACCAGAATGTTCCACCCCCTTTCAATAACAATTATACTCCAGCCCTTGAAATAAACGAGATAGAGAAACCTGAGCAATGTGATCAATTAACTGTTTCAGTTGAAACTGATAAATCCGACACGGTTGAGAAGGTTAAAGTGGATGATACTGATGTCTTTGTTCCTTGTGCAGATAAAGTAGTGGAAGATGACAACAATTCTAGTTCTAAAAACACTTCTTCAAAGACTGACATTTCATCTGCAGTTGCCTCTAATGATCGTGTGGGCCAAGACACTGAAACTGATGATGGTTCAAAGATTCGTGGTGATGATGATTCAAATAGAAATTCAAGTATTCATGTCTCTGGAAAAATTCAAACCACGAAAATCTTTAAATCAATCCGCTGTTTGTACGTGTGCTTGTGGAAATTCTATGAGACTGTTCTGAAAAAACAGACATGTTTCAACTGTGGGTCTCCAATCACATAGCCAGAAATTGTCCACACTTGTCACATTCTCACTACCATGCACAAGGTTGGAAGAACATACCAAGAGGAAGAACTCCCAAAAGAAATTCGTCGAGGTCTCGCTCAAGGAATGGTGACTGGAATGCCGCCAAGGCAAAGAATCATGCCCAAAAGGGCAAAAGGACTGATTTGAGAGATGGCTTTGCCAAAACAAAACCAGTGAGGTCAAACTCATCTCAAGGATCGTCCTCCAGTTCACACTTGCAATATAGGCCTAAATCAAAGGGCAGGTCTACTCCCAAGACAAGTGTTGAAGCACCCGTTCGGTCAAACAATAAGAGATCCAAGCCAAATTACCGATGGGTACCCAAAGGACTTATTTCCAAATCACCTAAAAGTTCTAACAAATCTTCTTGTTCTTTCTTTGAAAAACATGATATGGCATGGGAAAGAGTATCAAGCACAGATGAAAATGGTTAACCCAGTTTCAAAAAGGACTGGGTTCCCAAAAGCAACTAATCTTGCATCGTGTGCAGGAACAATTATGGAAGAATATCATCAGACCTTGGTATGTTGATAATGGCTACTCCGTGCACATGATAGGAGACATCTCTCTACTGCACACCATTTGGAATATTAATAGAGAGTATGTGCCCTTTGTGGGAAAGGATAAAGGAAGGTTCACTCAATTGAGACAGTAACTAACGAGGTTCTTCAATTGCAGAAATACGGTTTGAATTCTCTTAATTCTTCTATCTGTTTTTGGTTTGATGTGCTTATAGGATTCTCTTGATGATTCGTTTCGTGACAGATACATATATTTTTTTTAAATTGGTTCATATTTTTGTTACCTCTCCTCTATGCACAGATTTAGGGGGAGAGTTAAAATCAAAAATTTAATTAAGTAATTATAAAATTCAAAAATCCAAAAATAATTCTTTATGCAAATTTTTAAGGGGAGAATTTAAACCAAAATAAAAAAATCATAAAAGTTCAAAAATACAAAAATATATGTTCAATTCTGTTTTTTTTAGTTTGTCCTGGTTTGGCTAAATGGTATTCATGACGATAAAAATAGCTGTTTTTAGGCCAAATGTGACTCACATATATTGCAAAATGAAATAATTAGAATTGAAGTGATACATAAAAGATTTACTGTTTGTTTAAGGATTATGCGTGGTTATTGTGGTCGCATATCTGGTTTATGTTCTATCAGCATGAGCTTACAAGGTTCATTATACTTCAAGTTGTTATGAAAACTGCTTTCTCTGAAAATCGGTGTCTACTTAATTTCCTCTACATACATGGTTTATTGAGCTTGGTTTTCCCAAAGGTTTGGATCTGAGAGAAACTTTTAGTATACTATCTTGGTCTGCTGAGAGTGTCACCAATGTCACAACCCACACTCAAAAGAGTGTGAAGTTTAGACTAAAAGAGGCCAATGAGCACACATGTCAAAAGGTCACTAGGTTTAAATGAAAAGAGGCACAAAATTAGCCTAAATTAGAGACCTTAAAAGAGGCCAATACGCTCACATGAATAAGCCTAAGGAGCATCAATGCAAATTGTATAAGAACTCCTCAAAAGATGCCAATGATGCACAAAGGAGCATTAAAAACTCCTTAAAAGATGCCAATGTTGCACATGTCAAAAGAGTAAGGAAAACATGTAAGAGTGTGAACTCAAAAAGAACATAGACTTAGGGAAAAGAGACAGTTAACCAAAGAGCTTCTCGATTAGAAAGGGGAGATAGCCCATGTATGTTATGGAGATTCTGTTGAGAGATAAATTTTTGAGATAAAGCTTTTCATTCAAAGTTAAGAAATTGGAAAACGTGTTTCAAACGAAACAGTTTAAATAATATCCGGGTTGGCGATTATTTTCGACACAATAAACGTTCATGTCTTTCTATGAACTCTAAGTTGTATATGTATTTCTTTTAGAAAATTTATTTTGTAGTGCGACTGTGTTGTGTCTTGCTTGCGCTGAAAAGCGTGAGTCTATCTTGATAAAATCAACCAAACTTGGGACGAGCTTAAAAAATCCGATAGGTTTAATTGGACTATTGTACGTCAATTTGATTCTATTTCAAGTCGCTATTTTAATATTACTTTAGTTTTAGTTTATGTGTAATAATCTTAATGTTTTAAAAAGCGTAATAACAAAAAACAAAAATAAAATTAAAATTATAAATTATAAAACAAATATAAAAATTAAAAATAAAAATTTCTTTTGTTTAAAATAAAATAAAATAAATTTTATTATGTTAGTTTTCTGTGTGTGTGTGTGTGAAAATTTTATTTTATTTTATCTTTTATTTTTAATTTTATTCCATTTATCTCTGTCACGAAATCAAAAAAAATCAAAAGAATTTTTATTTATTACACATCGGACCGAAATCAGGTTTGGATTGTTTGGTTTTCGGTGTACCCATGGGCTGAAAACCCATGTGGGCCCATGGGTTCTCGGTGGTATAAAACCCTCACATCCGCCATTTCTTTGAGTTCAAATCCTAAATCATCTACCGTTTTCTCTTTCTCTCTCTCGTAAACTCTCGCATCTCTCTATCTCTCGATCATGTTTTTTTTTCGCATTTCTCACAGTCAAAACAAGGTTAAATCTTGCTTTTGATTGTTGCAAATGGGTTAAATGTGTGTTTGTATGGTTGCATGTCTTGTTTTTGGAGGCTTTAAATCGATTTTGGAGGTTTTCGGCTTCGAAGGTTTTCGCCATTGATGACGTCACCAGTTTTCGGTTGGATCCGGTTTTGACCGAGATCTGATTAGATCCGACCCGTTGCAATAGAGATCACTGATCGTTGACCGAAATTGGCCAATGCTGACCGAATTCGATTGAGTTGGACCAAAATCACAGGAATTTGACTAAAATCGGTCAATCTTCACTGAAATCACCATTTGGACCTTGTTTTGGACCGAAATTGACTTCCAGGACCATTTTTTAAGAAAATTAATTTGGAAAACCAATTTTTAATTAATTAAAAATTTAATTCCTTCATAAAATTAAATTTTAAGAAATTATAATTGAGAAATTAATTTTTTTAAAAGTTAATTTAATTTTTAATTTTTTCTCACTTGGCCAGCTTGGTGTAGATAACATGGCTGCTGGATCATCGTCTCTAAAATACGTGGATTCCCACAACATTGACGGCTACCTACTGGATCCTCGTGCTGCTCACAAGGAGTTCCAGTCGATGATCAATTGGCGTAATTCATGTCGTATCTCTCATGCCATACGTGCCAGTCCAGTCATTCACTTGGACATGATCAATAAATTCTGGAAAAATGCCGAAATTAACAAACAAGGAGCAGATGGAGCTGGCATGCTGGAATCAACTGTGAGCGGAATAAAAGTGATCATCTCTGAACAGACAATTTGGGAGGTGCTTGAATATAGCGATGCACCTGGATTTCCGACTGAATTTGCTGCTGATAAAGTCAAGGCGGCTCTGGTAGAAATGTGCTACAAGGGAAACTATCCTCCCACCATGAAGAAACTGCTACCACCCTTCTGGAGATGTCTAGCACACACCTTTGTGAGCTGTATCTTTGGAAGAAAGGGAGGATCTGACGAGATTAGTCAGACTGCCACTTCAGTGTTTGTTGCTCTCGCCATGGATTGGGACTATAATTTCTCGAGATATGTTTTTGAAGAGATGCAGAGCAACCTCCACCAGAAAAAGAAGGATCTGTTTCTGATGTACCCAAGATTCCTTCAGATGATTCTCAATGAAAGGTATCCTGAAATCGAGAGGACGCCTAACACCTTGGATGTCAAAGCATTGGGTCCTAACACTTTTGGACTCATGAAACAATCAAGGAAAAACTCTAGAGCTGCATACCAAGGGTTGAGAAAGTTGGTGAAGTTTGGAAGATTTTCTGATAAAGAAGAGACTCCAAAAGCAACTGTACCAGAGACAAACTTGGAAAGCTCACAGCCCAAGTTTCAATTTTCATTTAAAGAGGTCATGATTTCAGATGATGAAGAGAACCAAGCAACCGAAGAAAACCCACAGATAGAAAAGACTCAACTGATAGAGCAAGAGCTTGAAGATCTTATTCAATATTTGTCTGGCCCTGTGCAGGGTGAAGCTGAAACTGAAATACCACAGCAACATGCATTGAATCCTCCTCAATCAGGTGTTGCTGCTATCATCAACCTTGTTGAGAGTGAACAAGAAGATCATGCCCCCGCCTTACTTAAAAGAAAACGTAGACGAAAAGACCCAAGGCTGGTACATGCCAGAATCTTCTCAAGAAACGCCCGCACCAACTGAACCCAACCCCATCATTCAATATTCCAAGCACCATCATTCAATATATTCTAAGCCCCGTTATTCAGGAGATTCATAGCCCAATAAATGAATACAGCCCCATGGATCAACATGTTCAAAGCCCCATTGTTGAAAGAAGCAAGAGTGCTGAGGAAGAGCTGGTACCATCTATAATGTTTCGAGGTGGTGGAAGCTCATCTAGCCCACCCATGGTCGACATCTCCAAAGGCAAGAATAAAATGCCCGAATCAGAACTTGTTGACGTTGCTCTGCTTCAGAATAGAGTCTTTGAGCTGGAAAAAGGCTCTACCGAAAAAGACTTAATGTTTGGAAAGCTAGATGTCAGAGTTACTAAGCTTGAGAAAGACAATTCTGAGAAAGACCAAAAGATCTCCGAGCTTCAAACTAATCTTGGAGGGCTAACCTCACTATATTTTGATCTGAAGCAACGTTTGTTTTAGAAATTTGGTGAAGAGTTTCAGTCCTTGGGAGATGAAGGCCATAAGGGTGCTACTGATTCCACTTCCCAGCCCTCAGGTGAAAGAGCTGCATGTCCTGCCCCAGATGAAAACATTGACCAATACTTGTCTTCCGGTCCCAGTACAGCTGCTGAAAGAAGAGAGAAGCAGAGGAGAATTGAACAACAGAAAGCCGACTCGCTGATCATGAAAAATTCTGACCAAAATGTCGTCACGTCCAACGAACCGAATATGTTTATTCATGATGTGCGAAAACGGTTTTCTGACAAGTATGGAGACCGCTCAGGCATTAAAGTGTGGGGGTATGCAGCTGAAAAGGGGATGTGGTTTGTGAAAAGAGGAAGTGAAAACATAGAATATTACACGCAGAAAGTTCACTTTACGTCTTGGACGAAGGTTGATCTGACTGAACTTGTTCAAGCTCTCTTCCATAATCCATCAAACGACCCCATGGCCTGGTCTTTCAATATCTTTTTGGAAGCTCAAGCTAAGAAGAACTTTGAAGGGATAAAGACTGCCTCCTCATTCACGAAGAAAGCCAAAGGTGTCAGAGACCCTCATATGAATAAAACAGCGGTGAACGTCATGTAGCCTCCCATTGCTAAAACCAAGTCTGTTCCTATCTCAAGGCCTATACCAGATGGTTCTGTTGACAGCATGGAATTTTGGATATATGATGCTGCGACTGCCACCGTTATGATTAAACTAAAGAACAATCATATTTGTCTGGTTGATCTAAAGGATTTTTCGAAGTTTGGCGAAAGAGACATTCACAGACTGGCGCGTACACAGATCTTGACAGAGAATCCACTTTTCGAAGTCTCTCCCAAGGCGTTTACAGGAATGGTCGCAAAGATTGTTGAGAAGAGGTATTGGGCAGGGGCGCTGAAGGATGCAGATGTGCATCTTCTAGATTTATCATAAAGACTAGAAAGCAATAAACCAAGTGGGAGATTGTTGGGCCCTAATTTGTGGTTTAGGATTTTATTTAATAGTCTTTAGGTGTTTTGGGCTTTAGGCCAAATTTATAATGGGCTTGTGTTTGGGTCTAGCATATATATAGGTTCTAGGCATTTTCGGGGTAGCTAGATGAATGGGTCACGAGTTTGAGGGTGGCAAGATAGTACTCAATAGTTTGGTGATTGGATCTTGTGTACTCGACTTTTGGTTATTCTAAGTGTGCATTTGAAGATCATTTGATTCTTACTTCATCTTATTTATTGTTTCTTGTTATCACACGATTTGTATTCTGCAATTAATCGTGTGTTTGGATTGATATCATGTTGGATCTAAGTTTTGGGACTTACAATTGATTACTGTTACATCAGTCTATTCATATGGACTTTGAATTTGTGACTATTTAATTACTCCAAAACATTTCTACTACATCTCCCTTTCCGATCAAAAACCACCTACGTAATCTTCCACTTGAAAATCATGTAAGGAATCAACAATCAATGGATGATTAGAGATACAAGTTCAAATTTGGACCTTTCTAAAGCATATGACTTCTACAATGTCATGTTTTTCAGCCTCAAAGTCATTCATGGCGGGAAATTCACTCCCACACCCTCTCGTTCTTATGTTCGTCCAACAGTTTATTATGTCGACTATTTAGACATAAATAACTTCACACTTCAAATGCTTGAAGTGTAGCACAATTTTTGGTGTACAACCTAAACCAAGTTTTTTTCTACACCTGGAAAACTAATGAGACCTTGGATTTGGGTCTCATTCGCTTATAAACAGCCAATGAGTTCAGTCTTTTTAAGGAAACTATTAGGAACGATTTCAACATTGTTCAACATGTATATATTGAAAAATCTCCTTAAACCGTCACTTCTTTCTATCCCAACACCTTAAGGAATGCACCTGCCAAGAGGATAGGAAAGCTAATTTTGGATTTCGTTGAAGACAACCCACTATCAAGTGCAGATGAAGATATAGAATTTGTTAATAATAAATATGGGGTTCGTATCCATAAATTAAAAATCAATGAAGCAATCACACTTGCAAGACAGAAAGTGGCTTCTTACACCTTTGAAGACGATTAGATTATTAGAATTTTTTTTGAAATTGTATAGTCTATAGAAATTTCAATGTTGAAACAATGTTTATATTTGTTTATCAATATCAATATCAATATATATATATATATATATATATATATATATATATATATATATATATATATATATATATATATATATATATATATATATATATATATATATATATATATATTGTCATTTTCAATTATTACGTTTGTGTGTTATTTTGTTTAATACAATGTACATAATGTGTATGGAAAAGCAGATCAAATGTGTTTATCATACCATGCGCCTCAATTGGAAAAAAACAAAGTAATTGTGTTGTTTATAACAACCGGATTTAAACTTACTACTGACAACGCCTAGTAATATCAAGTATTTTAGTCGTTGTTGAGTCCTATTCTTAGTGAAATTATATCATATATGCTGTGATATTCTCACTTTTTGTGTCAGTGCTTGTTTGGAAAGAAAAGTTACAATCAAGGGTTAAATGCGTACAAAATGAAAGAAGTTTGGAGATAAAGACAAAAACAGTCCCTGAACACGCGCGCCGCGGATATGCATGTGGGCGCGCCACGCTGAGTCAACGATAAGGCGGTGAAGAAATTCAAATGACGAAAAAACGGGGATAAGGCTATACGCGCGCCGTGGATCTCAGAGTTGCGCGACGCAGTCACTAAAATTCCACAACTATAAATAGAGGCCATTAGGTCAAAATCAGCAGGCAATGAACGACCCATAAGATGGACTTAAGGCTTCTTTGACTCCAAGTTTCGGATTTCAGCAACCCATTGTGGTATTTTATGTTTCTTCATTTAATTTCATTATTAGTTAGTTGTTTAAAGCTTATAGCTTAGTGTTTTTGGGTGTGACAACCATTAGCATTAGGTTAAAGTTTTTGAATTTCATTGTTTACTGTTTTGGATATTCTGGATATGAAGTTTATATAAGTAATCATTCGGTTCATGTTGGTTTGCTTATTTTACCTGTATTTATGCTTTATTGCTTTGAATGTGTTTGGCTTGTTCTTGTTGTTTCTGGATTTGGATCATACTTTCTGATTTCATTAAACAACCTTAGTTTAGAAATTTATTTGGTTCAGTTTGGTTAATTTTAGATTTAGTTTTTTTTTGGCAATTGTTTGGATTTTGGTTTTTGGACTGTTTTTGGAAAAGTAGAGATTAGTCCCTCTGGTTGTAGCGTGACACTGCAACTGGTAATCTATCACCTATCTTGACCACGAAACTCCTGTGGATCGACCGTGACTACCACTGTACTAGTAAGAGTGAGGTTTTTAATATTTTTAACTGCACGACGACCTAGGCGTGTCAAATTTTGGCGCCGTTGCCGGAGAGTTGTGAGCTTAAGAGTAGGTGATCTATAGGGAGTTAGTTCTGATTTTTAGTTTTAGTTTTGAGATTTGAGTTTAGTTAGTAGTCTTGTTTTGGTTTTGACGGGCGTGTTGCACTAGTGCATGCGTACTCGTCGGGGTGGGCAGTTATCACCCTTGCTTTTTGATTCTAAAATCGAACGAACCGCACGCAAGAACCGTGCATGTAGGCGCTTAGATAAGATGAGTCCTAGTAGTGTTAGTATAAAGGATGTTACCTATGAGCCTGTGGGTGTTAGATAAGATGAGTCCTAGTGTCAGAATTTTATTTTGGTAGCACGAGTGCTACTCGTGGTGCGGTTTCAGCCCCCGCATCGACACCAGCATGCACTCCACCTTCAGTTCCACCTTTACAACAACCAACCACCAACCCTTTTTCAGCTGTTATGGCTAGGGGAGCGCCGACCCGAGATGGCAACCCACCGCCTAGACAGCACACCACCATTTCGCAACCGCAACAATCACAACCATTACAACCACCATACCAATCAACCATCTTTAAACCACAACCCGGTTTTCAAACCTTGCCACAACAAACTCAATATGTGCAACGACAACAACCTCCACCACAGCAATATCAGTACCAGGAGGTCGAGCACGGATATCACGAGGAGGAAGAAGGACGGATTCCTCCACAGCAACAGCAACAATGGAATCGAGGTCGGGGACCTCCACAAAGAGTACATCAGCAACAGCAGCAACCGCAAGGTCAACAAGGGTACAACAATGATAATCACTATAACGGTAACTTTGTTCAACCTTTATACTTTGCACAACCGAGGGGGCAATCAGTTGCGTCGCACTTCCAACCGCGGGAGTATGACGATTCGTCGCCCATTTATATTCCTGATAATGTAGATACTCAAGTAGAAATTAGGCCTTAATTGATAGGAGTATTAACACAATTTAGAGGGTACAAAACTGATGATCCATATAATCACTTGAATGAGTTCATATCCAGAGCTAATGCTAATACTCCTAGGAACACTAATAGAGATATTTTTAGGTTAAAATTATTTCCTTTTACCCTAAAGGACAAAGCCAAATACTGGTTTACATCTCTTCCACCTAATAGTATCACTACTTGTGATCAACTTAAGGCCAAGTTTTTACAAGAATTCTACCCAGCTAGTAAGACTACTGAGATTAGACGCGCAATTCAAGATTTTCAGAAAAAGCCTGGGGAGGCATTTCACAAGGCTTTTGAGCGATTGATGGAGTTGATGAGGGCATACCCACATCACGAAATTCCAAAGTGGCAGTTAGTAAGGTTATTCTTTGAAGGAGTAAATGAAACGCATCAAGCAATGATAAATGCTTCATCAAGTGGAACGTTTATGTGGCAAGAGCCGGAAGATGCATGGAGATTCCTGGAGCAGTTAAGTTTAGGCTCAAAAGATCAATGGATCCATGAAGGATAACACGGTGTATGTGGCGAACATAGAGGCTGAAAACAAGTGGAAAAGAGAGATTTAAAATGAGTTGCGTGCTATTACTAAGAAATTCAATCATATGCTCACAAGATTTCAGAAGGAGAAAGGAGCTTATGTATTACATGGGCAAGTCATTTGTAATACATGTGGTGAAGTAGGACATAACCACAGTGAGTGCTCAATGATGCACGAGGAAATTAGCCAAGTGCATGGATATGGTCAATTCGATAATATGCCACGACCATTTAGGAGTAACCAGTAGAGGGATGTGAGGCACCCACCAGTAAGGCAGCAGAATGTACTCAAGCAATTTTGAAACTAGGGGATTTGCTTATGAAGTTGGAGAAGGAGAGGAAACAAGAGAAAGTGCAACCACCAAAGATGCAGCTAAATGAAGTTATTACGCTCAGATGTGGAAAGAAGGTGGACAATAAAGTCGCAGCTCCACCAGCAGAAGAGGATAGCGATGTGGAGGTAGTATTTGATGAAATAGAAGAATTGGAAAAGGAAGAAAAGAGAGGAAAAGAGAAGCAAGAGTAGAAGAAGGAACCTGCAAGTAAATGGGAAAAGGGAGAAACTAGTGGGATAACTCCTTTTCCCACGGCTTTGGATAAACCGAAAAAGAGACCATATGGGAAGAAAGGACCGCAAGCAGAGGAGATGTGGGATCTGTTCAGTCAGATCAAAGTTAATATATCATTAGTTAAGCTCATCAAGGAAGTTCCTGCTTATGCGAAGTTTCTAAAGGACATGTGTATTCACAAAAAGGATATTTTGTTGCATCTTCCCAAAAGGATTGAACTGCCTGAGAATGTCAGTTCAATAACTATGGACGCATTACACCCAAGATAAAGGACCCAGGAGTTCCTCTCATCTTTGTCGACTTGGGTGATGTGCACATCAAGAAGGCTCTATTAGATCTGGGTGCAAGTGTGAATATTCTACCAAGACAGCTATTCGACAAGTATGAATTCGGTACTCTGAGGCCTACGGATTTTATTCTACAACTTGCCAATAAATCTACAAAGATTCCCAGGGAAATGCTGTCAGATGTTATCATCAAAGTGGGAGATTTTTACTACCCAGCTGATTTCTTAGTATTAGATACTCGTCAGGCCGCCAATGGGGAACAACCTACAATTATTCTTGGGCGACCGTTCTTGGCTACAGCCAATGCGAATATTACCTGTCGTACAGGAGAAATGGGGATATCTTTTGGGCACCAGCAAACCAAGATCAACATCTTTTATGCAAAAAGGAGCACAATGGAGGATGAAGAATGTTATCAGGTGGATATCATAGACGAATTGGTGCAACAATACACACTTGAGGTTTTACAACAAGAACCAATGGACATTCTTGAAGAAGGAAGTGCTGAGAAGGCTAATCAAGAGGAAGTAGAAGGGAAGGATAAAGGTGTGAAGCATGAAGAATGCGTGCAAATCGAGAAGCTGCCGACAAAGATTCCTAAGACATTGAAGCCATCTTTGCAGGAACCGCCAACCTTGGAGTTGAAACTGTTACCAGCTCATCTTAGGTATGCATTCTTGGGAGAACAGGAGACTCTTCCGGTGATCCTGGCAGCCAACTTGACAACAGAGCAGGAGGGAGCATTGCTTGATGTCCTATCTAAGCATAAGGAGGCCATCGGTTGGACAATTGCAGATTTGAAGGGGATCAGCCCCACAACATGCATGCATCGGATCATAACGGAAGAAGGATCAAAACCAGCTAGGGACACGCAACGTAGATTAAATCCGAATTTGAAAGAGGTCGTGAAGAAAGAAGTGCTGAAATGGTTGGATGCGGGAATCATATATCCAATCTCCGATAGCGAGTGGGTCAGTCCGACGCAAACTGTGCCAAAGAAATCTGGAATTACTGTGGTGGATACTAAGGACGGTGATAAGGTATCCACAAGACCCGTGACTGGATGGAGAGTGTGTATAAATTATCGAAAGCTTAATGTTGCAACCTCTAAAGACCATTTCCTGTTGCCTTTCATCGATCAGATCGTGGAAAAGCTAGCCAGACAGAAATATTACGGTTTCTTGGACGGGTACCCAGGATACAACCAGATTGCGATTCACCGATTCACCCAGAGGATCAGGCCAAAACGACATTTACTTGCCCCTATGGTACTTTCGTGTTGGGAATTATTTTAGTGTGGTTTAATCTTTATTTATTAGGACTAAAATTGTGATATGTATTTTAATTAGGCTTTATTTGTAAAATCGATGGGAATGCCGAAAAACAAGGGTTGTTCGGTTTTGGTCCATGTGGTCCACGCCATTTATTGGCTAATGGATGGGTTTCCATGATCTTAGGGTCTTAGGTCATTAGTGTAGGGTATTTAAGGGTTTTATGACATCTTTTGTCAAGTTGAGTGCCTAGAAAATTGTGCTAACTAGAGAGAAACCTTTGATTATTCTTGGCATTCACACAAGCTTATGTACTAGTCTTGATTAATACAAGAGTGCATTGAAGCTTAAATCTGCTTGTTCTTATTGTTTGATTGATATCATTGTGTTATTGTGAGATCAAAGGACCTACATTTCGCGTTCCGAAGGATGCCATTCGGCCTGTGCAATGCCCCAGCCACATTTCAAAGGTGTATGATGGCAATATTTCCAGACATGATTGGTTATGCACTGGAGATCTTCATGGACGATTTTTCAATCTTTGGGTCGACATTCGATGCATGTTTAAATCAATTTATAAGGTGTTAGAACGATGTGTGGATTCGAATCTGGTGCTTAGTTGGGAGAAAAGCCATTTTATGGTAAGGGAAGGAATCGTTTTAGGTCATGTAGTCTCCGAAAGAGGATTTGAGGTAGATCGAGCTAAGGTTATGGTCATTTCTATATTGCCGCCCCCAACATCAGTGAAAGGGGTAAGATCATTCTTAGGCCATGCAGGATTCTACCGTAGGTTCATTAAACACTTTAGCACCATCTCAAAACCCCTTTGTGGCCTTCTTTTGAAGGACGCACCATTTATTTTTGATGAGGAGTGTGTAAAAGCATTCAACATCCTTAAATATAAATTGGTCGAAGCCCCTATCCTAAAACCTCCTGATTGGACCCAACCCTTCGAAATTATGTGCGACGCTAGTGATTACGCTGCTGGTGTAGTATTAGGACAAAGGGTCGACAGGAAGCCAGTAGTCAGATGTTACGCTAGTAAGACTTTCTCGGAAGCTCAATTGAGTTACACAACCACCGAAAAGGAATTACTTTCCGTAGTGTTTGCTCCGGATAAATTCAGGTCCTACATTTGCGGATCAAGGGTGGTGGTCTAGAATGACCACAGTGCTGTCCGTCATCTACTTGCAAAGAAGGAATCAAAGCCGAGACTGATCAGAAGGATATTATTGCTTCAAGAATTCGATGTGGAGATCAAAGATAAGAAATGGACAGAGAACGTGGTGGTAGATCATCTCTCACGATTGCCAACAGAAGGTTTGGAAGCCGGCATAAAAGACATATTTCCAGATGAACGGTTGTTGGAACTCACTGGGGCTCCATGGTATGCAAATTATGTTAACTTTCTAGCTATAGGAGTAATGCCGTCACATTGCACAAAGCAACCGCAAAAGCAGTTCCAAACTTACGTAAAAAGGTTAATCTGGGATGATCTTGATCTGTTCAAGGTGGGAGAAGACCAAATAATCCGTCCGTGCGTACCCAATAGTGAAATCAATGATGTGCTGGAGCATTGTCATGCGTCATCCTCTGGAGGAACTTTAGTGGAAAGAAGACGGGATACTAGGTTTTAGAGTCCGGACTGTATTGGCCAACTATCTTCAGGGACGCTCATAAAACCGCCAAGGAATGCCTGAATTGCCAACAACTGGGGAATATTTTTTGAAAAGGGATCAGATGCCACTGAATCCGATTTTAGTGGTGGATATCTTCGATGGGTGGGGAATTGACTTAATGGGTCCTTTTCCCACTTCACATGGGTATGTGTACATTTTAGTAGCTATTGACTATGTTTCAAAATGGATCGAAGCCGAAGCCACTCGCACCAATGATCATCATATGGTTTACAAATTCGTTAAGAAGAACATTTTCACTCGACATGGAGTTCCACGGGTTATCATCAGTGATGGGGGGTCGCATTATAAGAATTTCAAGTTTGGGCGGCTGCTAAAACATTATGGGGTGAACCATCGGATCGCAACACCATATCATCCACAAACGAGCGGTCAAGTAAAAGTGTCTAATCGGCAGATCAAGGAAATTCTTCGGAAGATGGTTAGAACAAACAAAAAGGATTGGTCGCAAAGATTGGACGATGCCACTTGCCTGTGGAGCTAGCCAATCGGGCACTATGGGCGATCAAACAAGTCAACATAGACTATAATGAAGCTGGAAAAGAGCGGAAGTTACAGCTATCTGAACTGGAAGAATTGCGAGACGAAGCTTACGAGAATGCAGCCACATACAAATCTAAAATGAAGCGGTATCATGATGCTAAACTCCGGTTGAAGACTTTCATGGCTGGACAGAAGGTGTGGTTATATAATTCAAGACTAAAAATGTTCCCTGGAAAGCTGAGAAGCAAATGGAATGGGCCGTACGAAGTCGTTAGTGTCACGGAATATGGTACGGTGGAAATTCGAGGTCTCAAAGGTGGACCACCATTCAAAGTCAATGGGCATAGGCTTAAACCCTACGTCACTGCAGGCACATTCCAGAAGCTGGAAGTGGAAATGGTAGAGTTTGTAACTAATAATCCAGAATATACCGAGTAGCCAGGTAAGTGCATGTCCGGCTGAAGACGTTAAACTTAGCGCTTGTCGGGAGGCAACTCGATCATCATGTGTATAAATTGCATTTTCATAGTTTTAATTGTATTTAATTGATCACGGTAAGAAAAAAACAAGTGTGGGGTCGTTTTGGGAATTTTGCAACACCGCGACGTGGGGTCCTAGAATCCGCGCCACGCGTGTTGATGTTTGCACGATTGTTGATAGACTTGAATTCATATACGTGACGCGGATAGAAGCTTCCCATGCCGCGGCCTTATCTGAAGTTGAATTTAGAGATAATCACTAAAACAGAGTTTTAAACATAAACCAATTCCCCCAACTTGTATAAAATCAAAAGCGCACAAATCATTCAGTTTCTTACTGTCACCCGATCATCTGCAAGTCATAATCACTTCGTCGTCACTCTTCATCACAACAGATCAAGTTAGTCTCCTGAATGTATCTCTTTTATCTTCAAGTTCTTAGGAAATATGACAATCGCTTGTATACTGCAATGTAGTGGTCTTAGGATCGAATTGATGTTGCCATTTAGTTTAGGACAATGTATGCTACAAAATCAAGTAATTAGATTTGCACATTTGGCCTGAAATCATGTTAAATCATCGATTCTGTTCTGAATTTTCATATGCCGCGTTGCAGGGTATTACAGGGCGCGACGAGGGGTATGAAACCTCAAACAGTGCGACGCGGCCATTGTGTCCCGCGCCGCCACGTACGCTGGACAGTAGCTTATTTTCGGGTTTTGCTAAATTTTGCAGAAAAAAATGTCTTCATCAGGAAGTTCCGAATCCATCGATTGGAATTCATTGGGTACAGGAGTCGATAGAGTTCTCGCTTACAATTTCTACAATCGCCGGTCGATTTACCGACACAAACGAAATCTTCCTTCCCGAACGTTCAATTGGGAGTTGACCCGGGAATCAGGCATCCTTGACCACTTACAAGACTGGCTGGTGCAAGGGGGATACGAGGCAGGAAAATTAACTTACACGTGTCGGGCGATCGAGAATGCAGTCCAAATGGACGAACCAGTTTATCGCGAGGTGTTCTTATAATTCCTCGTGAGTTATCACTTCGACGATCAGCCACTGGGGATTGACACCGAGGAGATGGTCAGGTTTCAGTTGGGGAATCACAACCGCAGTTGTAGTTTGAGGGAGTTTGGATATCAGATCGGCTTATACACTCAGGAGGAGTCAGAGGCGCGGGGTTCGAGCCATTCCACAGACATGCCAACTATGCTCCGGATGACTCTTTCTCACCTGCTGATTATTGGAGCACTATTTCGTCCACACGGTATCACGAGAATACCGTTCTGGAGGGGCTAATGCATTTGCCGGCACACCGGATGTTGCACAGGTTGATCTCGACCATGTACTGGCCACGTGCGGACGAGGAGAGTGTTTTACCACGTGAGTTGCACCTCATGTGGGCATTGACACGAATGCTCCAAACGTGTAACATTTCATACTTCGTTGCCAGTTACTTCAAGCAGCTCACGGACGCGCCACTGAAGTACATAGCTATTGGTGGTGGGCATTATGTGACACAGTTGGCACAGTCTTACGTGTTGATATCCAAACACACCACCCGTGAGCTTACGGTTATTCCGCCCGTTGCTTTTAGCCCACCGACCATGGTCTCACGGGATGTTATATACGTTGATGACAGGGTTACATCAGTCGAGCGATCACCATTCCCAGTTTTACGAGCCGCACCATCGACATTCAGGAAGCGACCGCGGGCAACAGTCAGCCTGCCCCGAGGACTCTCCCCTGCAACTATGGAATCCAGATTTTTGGCTGATGAAGTAAAAGCAGTCCAGTAGGCCATACATACCCACAAGTTAGAACACATAGTTCAAGCGATGGCAATGAGGGACATCGACCGGCGCACAAGGAATACACATACACAGCTTCTTTGGCTGTCTGAATGTGTTCTCAACTTTCTGAACGGGTCCAAAACGCCAATTCCAATACCTCAACCGCCTATGATTGAGGAAGATGAGGAGGAGCCCATGGAGGAAGGGGAGGTAGATGCAAAAGAAGGGGTAGACAATGACACTACCCCCAATTAAGGGGTATAGTGTAATTATTTTGTTTAGTTGAGTTGTTTTGTTTCAATTTTTAGGTTTAGTTGCATTTTAAACATTTAGTGGTAATTTTTAGGATTTCAATGCTTTAGTCTTTAAATAAGCCTTCGGGTATTAATAAAAGAGAAATAAATTTAGGTAATTCTGTGTTGGACAACTTTTTACGAGTGTTTGAATATGGTTTAACTTTCTGAATTTACCGCGTCGCGGCGCCCTTATGGTACGCGCCGCGGTCATTTCCAACATGACGGTACCATGGACATCTCGTAATTAACACGACGTGCGCACTTCCATCACGCGCCGCGGTCATCCGCAATACACAAATTTTTGTATTAGTTGTTTAGTTTGTTTTTCTTTTTGCATTTGATATGTTTTTGAGTGATGTATGTAATACCTGAATGGAGAATCTGTGGAGGAGTTGTTTCAGGCAAGTGTGGGGTCACTGTGCCCCCTCGACTTGCCATGATCACTGGCGTGTTTCATTGTTGCGCTACAACTCCTAGAAATCTGAACCTGAAGTGTAAGCGGTTCGTGTTTTTGTACCTGTGACAATCAAGTACCATCAAGCAGTCAACCGTTCTAAGGGGTAACTCTTTCTCCCTTGTTTTGAAATAATTTTGTACAACGGGGACGTTGTACAGTTTTAAGAGTGGGGTGTGGATGGTCGAAAGAGTGTTTTTGAAAATTTTGTGGGAAATGAGTCATTTTCAAAATTTTTGCAATTTTTCAAACTTTTTATCAGATTATAATTTTGAAACGAATAGCTTTTAAATGTTATAGCATTGGTAATTTTTAAGGAATACTATTTAGTTATCATCATGCTATGAGTTTAGTCAAATAAGATGTGTTTTAGGAGTTAGAAGATTGGAGTATTTTAGGATTGGAATTAGGAAGGGACTGTCAATCAGTGACCTTTGTTGTTCAAGCCGGTAAGCTTAAAATGGGTGGGACTTATGCACCTTGTCACCTAAGATCGTCTGGTCTGGGATGGTATTTCTGAAAGCTCATTACACGGACAACATCGAAAGCCATGGATAGTCATTAATGGCCTTTAGAATCTGAATGAGTACGTACACTTCATTGTGGACAAAAAATTTGTAATCAAGGGTTCTTTAGAAAGTCGTGAATTCCAAAGAATATTCTGGTTATGTTTTCACAAACTATTTTACTCTAACTCCTGGGGCAATAAGCTTTGAAATTGAACACGTTCAAAAATTGTTTGAGTCTTAGTCAAAATCTGTTAAAAACTTTCTTGCTTGGGGACAAGCAATGCACAAGTGTGGGGTGTTTGACAACGCCTAGTAATATCAAGTATTTTAGTCGTTGTTGAGCCTTATTCTTGGTGAATTTATATCATATATGTTATGGTATTCTCACTTTTTGTGTCAGTGCTTGTTTGGAAAGAAAAGTTACTATCAGGGGTTAAATGCGTACAAAATGAAAGAAATTTTGATATAAAGACAAAAACAGTCGCCTGAACACGCACGCCTTGGATATGCATGGGGGCGCGCCATGCTGAGTCAACAATAAGGCGGTGAAGAAATTCAAATGACGAAAAAACGGGGATAAGGCTATACGCATGCTGCGGATATCAGAGTTGTGCGACGCGGTCACTAAAATTCCACAACTATAAATAGAGGCCATTAGGTCGAAATCAGCAGGAAAGGAACGACCTATAAGGTGGACTTAAGGCTTCTTTGACTCCAAGTTTCGGATTTCCGCAACCCATTGTGGTATTTTATGTTTCTTCATTTAATTTCATTATTAGTTAGTTGTTTAAAGCTTATAGCTTAGTGTTTTTGGGTGTGACAACCATTAGCATTAGGTTAAAGTTTCTGAATTTCATTGTTTACTGTTTTGGATGTTCTGGATCTAAAGTTTATATAAGTGTTGAAAATACGACAACTGATCACCACGAGTAAGGTTTTTAAGCCGATTACTGTGTGACAGATATGTATTTTATCTATAATATGCGGAATAAATAAGAGTTGTGGAATAAAATAAAACGGTAAATCTAAGCTAGACAGTATTTAAATAGACAGAAAGCGGTAAATAAAGTAAATGTTAGAAGTTAGACGTTAGATGTAATAAACGCCATTATCAACGATAAAGTGTTTTTACAATAAATAAAATGGTTAGAAGTTAGAAGTTAGAAGTTAGATGTCTCGGTTAAATACAGTCCACATATGTTTTCGTTGTCACGGTTCGATTTTTATGTCTTGGATTTTTGGTACAGTTGATTTATAACAGTTTGAATAAATCAATAATAACACAGATAATTTCAAAAGAACTTATCGATAGCAGATGAATATGGCGATTTTCTTTGAAGCGTCGATTCTTGTTCTTTGCTCGTCTTTTCTTGATGTGTCGATTTCTTGTTCTTTTCGGTAGGATGAGGTTTTGGTGATATTTGGTGTCGGGTAGAGGTTTTTTGGAGGTTTGAAGTTTGGTGTCGGGTAGAGGTTGTTTAGAGGTTTGAAGTTTTGGTGTCGGGAGGATATCTTGTTTCTTGCGGTTTTGCGGTTTGATCCTTGTTGCCAAATGCAGAAATTTCAGATTCTTGAGGTGTTTGGTCGTGGGTGTGTTTGAGGTTTATGTGTATATGTTGTGTGTTAGTTTTGGAATGGCAAGAGGTGAGCTTCAATTTATAGTTGCTGAACTACAGGCATCGCGTCGCGACCAGGCATGGCGTCGCGTTGCGAAGGTGCGGCTGTCGAGTGCTTTTGGTCGGCCACTGGTTAGTGCGTTGGGTTGGTAGTCTCGCGATTAGAAAGTTGGTGGTGTCGCGTTGGAGGGTCTTCACGTCGCGACCATCTCCTCCGTCGCGTCGCGATCGCTGAAGGATTTTGGTCTTCTGTCTTGCTTCTCTTCACGTCGCGACCACAGTGTCTGTCGCGTCGTGATTGCTGTAGCAGTGTGATATTTTGTATTTTGCTCTTTGGTTCGTAGCATTACTTCCTCAGGTTTGGTTGTTTTCTCAAAGTTTCTCGGGTCTTGATTCTTCTTTGTTTTTGATCTTGAATTCATGCAATCTGAAATAAACTGATAATATTTGTTAGATAAAAACAGTTCATCTTATTTCAGTGATTTTCACATACAAAAATATATTTTTCAACAATTCCCCCCTATGTGATCATTACTGAAATAAGAACAGATTAAAAGGTAAGGTTGAAAATTCTTGTAATTTGGATAAAACATTTATAAAACCATATCACTTGTTTTGAAAAAGTGTGACTAGATTTTACTTATGTTTTGAAAAATGTTTGTCAAGAATATTTGTTTCTGAATCAAGGTTTCATGTTCAATTATCAAAAGGTTTTTGTATATGTACTTTCATAATATTCCTTAAGATTTTATAACATTTATAAAGACGACAAGTGATCTTAAAAGGTCGATTCAGATGAACTTCTCATAGGTATAGCTCACACTTTGACTGAGGTGTTTGTTTGTTCTGGGTGCAGAACTGGTGTATAATCACTAAAGATGAGTGATATCTCTCAGTTTGAAGGTGTTGACTTATGCTTAATATGGATTTATACCTATACACTTTAGTCACTTGGTCTTCATATTAGATAATCAATCACATAAGACTGGTTTCAGCATTACTCTGAGGGTTTCTTCATTCATTCCATTGATGTTCACTCTCTCTCCGTCGGGAAATACATGTAGAGGGTTTTAGAAATATTCATAGTGCAGTTTGCAACTAAGAATATTCAATTATGAAGGCTACAGTATCCCGGTAAATCTTTGGTTTTAACAGCTATATTTGATAAAGCATTTGAGAATCTGTTTGTTTGGAAAATTTTGAGAGATGTCTGTCTTGATTGATTGTTGTTGTAAATCTTCCTTTTCTTTTGTGAAGTGTTCACCTTTGTCTTTATCTTTTCTTGATTTTTGTGTGAATACACATTGTATAAAGGATATCTGATGTGGTTGTCAATTGTGATTTTTTGACAGCATTTGTTGGATGTGACTTTTTCGTTTCTTCATTTGTCAGATTTGTTATGCCAGATGATGAAGCGTTTCTTTGAAGTGGTTTGATTGAGGATAGGGATAGGTGATATAATAGACAGTTTGTCTAATATATAAGAAAATGAATGTATCGTCCCTGGTCATTTTGATATCTAAGCAAAAATGAGACTAGCATCATGGTATAAGAGTATAAATCCTATAAGTCATAATGAAAACACCTTTGCTCATAGAAATGAATTTCACTTAGCAGTTAAAGACGAGGCACAAGTTCTCACATGGGTTTGGTTTTCATCTGAATCTCCTGATCTTATGTCCCTTAATAGATAAAATCGTTATAATTGAAATAAATTCAAAGGGAATAGGAGAATGTTCATAACGAAAATTTTGAGATTTGAACCTTCACTTTAATTTAAGAATTAATATAACTGAGAACATTCATCGAGCATAAGTATCTGAAAATTTAGTCAAGAAGATGTTAATCACATGGTTTTATAAGGACTTTAAAAAGATAAAACTTTATCCTAATTTTTGATTTTTGATTATGTGGATGTTTTTGGAAATTTTTGGTTATTTGAATGTTTTTGGAAAATTTTGATTATTTGAATGTTTTTAGAAAATTTTGGTTATTTGACTGAAAGTAAACACTCTTTTGTACAAATAAAAAGTAAGAGATTAGGGATGGATGTTATCTGGATTCAACATTCCTAGACGGCCTAGGAAGTATTGAGACTTGGTTTCGTCTACAGCCTTAGTAAAGACATCGGCAATTTGATCTTCGGTGTTTATGAAGTGCAATTCGATATGACCCTTTTGAATGTTGTCTTTGATGAAGTGATATCGAATGTCGATGTGCTTTGTCATGGAATGGTGCACAGGATTGTGAGAAATGGCAATAGCGCTGGTTGAGTCACAAAATATGGGTATTTGTGATACTTTGTAGCCATAGTCACGTAATTGAGTTTGCATCCACATGACTTGTGAACAGCAGCTTGCGGCGGCTACATATTCAGCTTCTGCGGTTGAAGTGGACACGCATGATTGTTTCTTTGAAGTCCAACTTACCATTCTGCCTCCTAGAAATTGACAAGAACCAGATGTGCTTTTTCTGTCTAGTCTGCATCCTCCATAGTCGGAGTCGGTGAAGGCATTAAGCTGAAAATCAGAGTTAGCTGGATACCAAAGGCCAAGAGATGGAGTTCCTTTAAGATATTTGAAAATTCTTTTTACAGCTATAGCATGAGATTCCATAGGATTGGCTTGGTATCTGGCACAGACACATGTAGAAAACATGATGTCGGGTCTGCTGGCTGTGAGGTATAGGAGTGATCCTATCATTCCTCGATATTTCTTTTGATCAACAGGCTTGCCATTTAAGTCAGCATCTAATTTGTAACCAAGGGCCATTGGGGTTTTTGCTGTATTGGATTTGTCAAGAGAAAAACGAGTTAGAAGATTTTTGACATAATTTTCTTGATTGATGAAAATTCCATCTGATGATTGTTTGACTTGTAGTCCAAGAAAAGTAGTCATTTCTCCTATCATGCTCATCTCAAATTTGCTCTTCATTAAATCTGCAAACTTGATACTCAAAGATTCATCAGTAGAACCGAAAATAATGTCATCGACATATATTTGAACGATTAACAGATGCTTATTAAAAATTTTACGAAAGAGAGTTTGATCAATTGAACCTCTTTTGAATCCTGATTCTTCTAGAAATGTTGACAATGTTGAATACCAGGCTCGAGGTGCTTGTTTTAAGCCATAAACTGCTTTTTGTAACTTAAAACTGTGATTTGGGAACTGTGGATCTTCAAAACCTGGAGGTTGTTGAATATACACATCGCGATCAATCTCTCCATGTAAAAATGCACATTTTACATCCATTTGAAATACTTTGAAGTTTTTGTGAGCTGCATATGCTAGAAAGATACATCCTTCTTGTTGTGAATAGCCCTTGACGACAAGTCTTTCTTTGTTTCGACAGACTATGCCTTGATCATCAGTTTTGTTTCTGAAAACCCATCTTGAACCTACTACAGTAACATCGGGATGAGTAGGAACAAGATCCCATACTTGGTTTCTTTCGAATTCAGCTAGTTCTTCTTGCATGGCTTTGACCCAGTCTGGATCTTTGAGAGCTGAATGGATGGTTTTGGGTTCGGTCATGGATAAGAATGCTCCGTATAAACATTCATTTGAGGTAGCGGCTCTTGTTTGAATACCAGAATTAGGATCTCCTATAATTTGTTCTGCATGATGATTTCTGGTCCATTTGTTTAGGCGAGTTTTTTCAGGTATTTCGATTGGTGTTTCTATGTCCCATTGTTCTTCTTGGTCAGGTGATTCTGTTGGGAATAAATTTTGGTTGTTGTCAGATATGTCTTTTTGGATTATAGGATGAGAATGGGGTAATGAAGGTTCCCCCATAGATGATGCACTGGGATCATTTTGGACAGGTGGATTGGGAGTGTTCAAAAAGGAATTTGGTGTTGGTAATTCCCCCTCGACTTGATCTGTATTTTCTTGGTTTGATTGTGAAGTTTCTGCATCGGAGTTTCCTGTAGGAAAAGTAGAAGATGTTAGAAATTCATAATTATAAGCGGTTTTGGGTTGTTCAAAAAGTAAATCAAGATCAATTTCTATGTCCGTAGAAGGCATTTGTTGAATTGGATTTTGAAAAATATTATCGATCATTTTAGAACCAAAATGTTTACGATCCAATTTCCTGACATAAAATTCATCGAAATGAATATCAGTACTTTCTTCAATTACTCTAGTACGTTTATTCAGTACTCGATAAGCAGCTGAGGTAAAGGAGTAACCAAGGAAAATTCCTTCGTCTGATCTTGATTCAAATTTTGAAAGGTGATCTTTGTTATTCTTTATGAAGCATCGACAACCAAAAATATGAAAGAATTTGATGTTTGGTTTTCGGTTGTTAATGACTTCATATGGTGTTTTATGAAGTTGTTTATGGATTAAAGAACGATTTTGAGTGTAGCAAGCTGTGGCTATTGCTTCTGCCCAGAAGTATTGTGGTAGATCAGCAAAGATAAGCATTGATCTTGCAGCTTCGCACAGAGTTCGGTTCTTTCTTTCAACAACGCTGTTTTGTTGAGGAGTGTAAGGGGCTGAGAAGTTGTGTTCGATGCCTTTGTTTTTGAGAAATGAGTCTAGAGTTATGTTTTTGAACTCTAAACCATTATCACTTCGGATTCTTCGAACGGGTCGTTTGAGCTTTAATTCAATCTGTTTGATGAAGTTGATTATTTCTTCAGGTGCTTCTGACTTTAGCCTTAAAAAGAAAACCCAAGTAAAGCATGAGTAATCATCAATAATAACAAGGATGTATTTCTTCCCTTTTATGCTTTGGGTTTTTGCAGGGCCGCAAAGATCAATGTGCAGTAATTCTAGTGGTTTGGATACACTAGATTCAGAAATGCTTTTATGAGAGGATTTGGACAGTTTTCCTCTTTCACAAGCTGCACAAAGAGTTTCATTATCAAGTTTCAGAAGTGGCAGTCCGCGAACAAGATCATTTGCGATCAACTTGTTGATGTAGCCGAAATTGAGATGGGAAAGAGGACGATGCCACAACCAGCTAATATCAGCTGAAGCTTTGGACAAGAGACAGATGTCTGGTTTTCCATAGATAAGGTCCATATCTAGTGGATACATGTTGCCTAGACGATCAGAATTAACTAGAATGGCTTTGGTCTTGGCATCTGTTATTATGCTTCGTTGTTTGGTGAAAAGAACTTCATGATTGTTGTCATAGAGTTGTGATACGCTGATTAGGTTGTGTTTCAGGCCGTCAACATAGGCTACTTTCTTGATGGTGAAGTGACCATTTGTTATGTTTCCATAACCTTTGATTCTTGCAGTCATGTTATTTCCAAAAGTAACATCTTGTTTGGATTCTGTGGGTTTGAAGTCTCGTAGAAAGCTCTGGTTTCCTGTCATATGCTTGGAGCAGCCACTATCGATATACCATGTGCCATCCTTGGGCTCTCCAGCACAAAGTGCCTGCAATTAGACAGAAATTTTAGGTACCCAAACCATGGTGGGTCCTGATTTGTTAATGGTTTTTGATAATTTGGAATCATTGTAGTATTTGTTGATTGGACGGAATGGTTGAGGTTTAAGTTGATTTATTAGATTTTCCCAAAGTGAGATTTGTCTTTGAAAACCTGTCATTTGAAACGATTTCTGATTTTGTGAAAAGTATCCTATATGAGAAGTTCTGTTTGATAACCTTTCTTTGTATCTGGGATCTGAATGGTTTTGAAAAACACTTTGATGATGGAATGGAATTTGGTGAAATGATGGTTTCTGAAAGTTCCTTGTGAGATTGAAGTTTATCTTTTGAAAGTGACTTTGAATCGGTTTTTGTTTTGGATTAAAGGTTTGTTTTTGTGGCACAGCGACTGGTTTGAAAGGTTTTTCTTTGAAAACAATGGGCTTGCTTTGTTCTTTTGGTTTAAAGACAGCTTGAATGGGTTGTTTATTTGTCTGTTGTTTCTTTGAATACTTTTGTCCCAGACTGTTCTTTCCAATAAAGGTTGAGTTTAAAGAGGGAAAGACAGTTGGAGCAGAAGTACTTCCATTTTGATGATCAGAATTTTCTCCATTTAAGAAATTTTCAAGTTTGATTGTGCCATCATTCTTTGTTAGTTTAGTAGATCTCAATTGATGAGTTACTGAACTAGCAGAGTCTGATTCAGATTTTACAACTCTTTTGAATGATTTGTTGAAAAAGGTATCATCTGGGCTGCAGTTGATAACTGTTTCATCATCTGAATCGTCCTCATTAGTAGATGAGAAAAAATCTGGTTGATGCGATTTAGAGTTTTCACTAATTGTCCCATTTTTCTTTTCAGTCTCTTCATTTTCAAAAGATTCTCTTCCAATTCCTGGTTTATAATTCGTATCAATTTTGCCAGTTCCTAAGTTGTTTGCTTTAGTGAAAATATCATCACTCAATTTTCTGGCAATATTGATAGAATCCAGTTTTCCTTGAAATCTTTGATTTTCGGATTCAAGAAATTTGATTTGCTTTGAAGAATCATCTAGTTTTAGATTTAAACTAGTGTTTTTGTCAGTTAAATCTTGAATTTTTTGTTTTAACTGAAGGACTTCCTTTTCTAAGGTATCTTTTATTTCAGATGAAATAACAAATTGATTTTTTATTTCTTAGTCCCTTTTTTGTTTTAGAGCTTCATTTAATTGTTCTAGGACGTGATTATTTTCTTCAGATTTTCGTTCAATGTCTCTTTCAAGTTTGTCTCTAGTCCTTGTGGATTCTCCAAATCTGAGTTGCAAGGTTTGTAATTCAGATTTGTAGATATCAGATTTGACTATTGTGTCATGATACAGTCTGTGATCAGCTTTTAGACTGTTCTCAATCTTAGTCATGTGGGACTCAAATGGTGTTCTTGAAAGACCGAGATCTGAGATCATAGACCATACATGATCGATGACATATGGAGCTCTTGTGGTTGGTTCATTGTCAGCCATGAAGCAGAAGTTTGACTGAGCTGGTTCAGTATCTGTTTCATCATCAGAAGTTGGCCAGTATTCCACGCTAGGTTCGTGGAATGCCATCAAAGCTTTTTGCTTTGCTTTTTGTTCTTGTTTCTTCAGCTCTTCGGCTTTTTGAGCATAGTAGGCTGAGTCTTTGACTTTGACTTTGGCTCGACAATCTCGGGCATAATGATTTAGCCCTTTGCATTTGTGACAAATGATTACGTCATCATCATCATCGTTATTGTCAGCCTTTTGGCTCTTAACGGGTGGTCTTTCAGATGTTTGAGTTTGTTTCTGTTGATATGGTTTTGAATGATTTTGCTGAAATCCAGAATTTTGGTTATTTTGAAAACCATTGTTTTGATTGTAGGAGTTGTGATTATTTTGAAATCCACGATTCTGAAAGTTTTGTCCAAAAGTAGATCTTTGTTGAAAATTTGGTCTATGATGTGGCAAAAATCTTTCGAGATTAGTGTTTGCTACCAAAGCACACAATTGATGGTAGTCAGCTTCATTATTTGGATCAGACAAGTCACAAGAATTACTTAAGAAAGCTTGGTTTTGATCAATTTGACTTTGATCAGGAAAATGTGTTTGGTTTTGAGAGGATGTTGATAACAAAGCAAGTGGTCCTCCAAAAGAAGTAGACGTTGGTGGGTCAATCGATGATTCATACGATTGTAATTCTCCGTACAGATTGTACAAAGATTCAGTATGAATTGCCGGATTTCCCTGAATGATTAGTTTGACCATTTTCCAGCTTTCATAAAGGTTGTTTAAAAATTTGACGTTTATCTCATGCTGTGACTTTTTGATGCCTAAATTATTCATTTTGATGGTAATGAGATTGAATCTGTCATGAGCATCATGGATGGTCTCATGTGAAAACATTTTGAAGTTGTCAAATTCGTTTAAAACAGATGTTTTCTTGTTTCCAATGATTCTCTCATTTCCTTCAAAACGATTTTTCAAAGTTTGCCAAATTTGGTTTGCGGTTAAAAGGATTATATCATTCATTTGGCTTAGAATACTGTGGGGTATTCCAGACACAAGCTCCTTTTTGGCTTGAAGTTCAAGTTTCTTCCTTTCATTCAGTATATCCAAGTTACTCGTAAGAGAAGTCATGTTATCTGGTAGAGATCCGTCTACACATTTCCACACATCTTCACTTATAGAGTTGAGATGAAGATTCATACGACCTACCCATGATTTATATTCTTCGGGAATAAGAATGGGTGCTCGAGTACCTGAACCTATACTGTTAGCAATAGATACATAATTTATGTTTGAGTAGTTTGCGGAAGACATTTTTGTTTTTTTTTTTTTTTTTTTTTGTTAACGAAGATGTGATGTTAAAATGAAATTTTTAAAGAAAACTTATTGGTGGTTTATAAAAACGCTACACAAAAGTTTTCGACAAAAATTTTCAAAATAAATCACACAAGTAATTTTTAGATGTTTTTTTTTTTTTGTTATTTTTGAAAAAGTGATATTAAGATGAAATTTTTAAAGGAAACTTATTGGTGGTTTATAAAAACGCTACACAAAAGTTCTCGACAAAAATTTCAAAGTAAATCACACAAGCTCTGATACCAATTGTTGAAAATACGACAACTGATCACCACGAGTAAGGTTTTTAAGCCGATTACTGTGTGACAGATATGTATTTTATCTATAATATGCGGAATAAATAAAATTTGCGGAATAAAATAAAACGGTAAATCTAAGCTAGACAGTATTTAAATAGACAGAAAGCGGTAAATAAAGTAAATGTTAGAAGTTAGACGTTAGATGTAATAAACGCCATTATCAACGATAAAGTGTTTTTACAATAAATAAAATGGTTAGAAGTTAGAAGTTAGAAGTTAGATGTCTCGGTTAAATACAGTCCACATATGTTTTCGTTGTCACGGTTCGATTTTTATGTCTTGGATTTTTGGTACAGTTGATTTATAACAGTTTGAATAAATCAATAATAACACACACTACTAGAAAATAAGCCTTTAATGACATACGAACTATGACACACACTAGTTTTATGACATACAAACAACGTATGTCATAAAAATATGTCATCTTTTTTAAAAAATTGAAAGATTTACGACATACATAATTGTATGTCGTAAATTTATGTCATCTATTATAATAATTATGACATACAAAAATGTATGTCATGTTTTGATGTCATAACCGAAGAAAAAAAGAACACGGAAGACACTTATATGTCGTTTTATAAAAATGTGTGTCGTCTCTTATTCCTTTTATTTGTCTTTCTTTCTCATTTCACGCATCTTCCTACTTTCCCCATCGTCACAGCCTGAAATCTGAAAGCTAGGGTTCCTCATCGCATTCTTCTTTACCACCAACAATCGACGCCATAGTCAAGGTGCGTTCTCCCTCTTGTTATCGTATCTCCCTATCTTTCACACATACATAACCCCGCAATAAAGGTCCGTTCTCCCTCTCGTTATCGTATCTCATTATTAATCAGGAATGACGGGAATCGGTAACTAGATAGAAATTAGGGCAAGTGAGGAATATGTGAAAATTGGGGGAGGAAAGAAGACGAGATGTGAAAATAAGGGCTAATAACCTTCTTATATGCAAGGAGACCAATCGATGGACCTGTTACTGATTGTGCATCCAAAATCGACGACATGCATCTTAATCCGAGAACACGCATCACGTATCAGATCCGAATTTCGACCCTGTACCATGTATTCGTCAATGGACCTGGTAACGAATCGAATTTTATTTCTCTTTGGTTTTAGTTCTCGATCCTGACCTACATCACCCCTCATATTATGTTTTTTTGTGTAGTCAGTAAGCAAACCGCATCTAATGAAGGATATATTTTTCCAGTTGCAAATTATTGTTTATCGGACAAAAGCAAACAGGTTTCATCGATGCAACATGCTTCCATCAAAAAATCTGATCTCACAGGTTTTATATTTGGCCTGATTTACTTGTGTAAGCTCTGTTTCAAATTATTTTTTTCAGTTTTTGTGATTCAATTCTATCTCTAATTCATATTTTTCATTTCATTCTTGGTTTAGTCAAAAATCTGAAAAAAGCAAACTGGTTGGAAAGCTCTGTTTCAAATTAATTTTCATTTCGATTATGGATGTAATTCTCTATAATTCTCTGTAGAAAGATGTTTTGAACCAACATTTTTTTTCTAGCGGTTTAGATGAAGACTACATCGATGTCGTCTTCTTATATCTTTTTTGTATTTGTTTCATTTTCGTGACTGATGATGTGTTTTTGCTACTTATCATATTCTCCATTCGTTTGGATGTAGAGTGTGATAAAAATTGGGGTCACATTAGTCCTTACATTATTGGATAAAAAAGAAGTCAAGAGTACCCCTTACGATCTATTGCTTCAAGGAACTAGAAATTAGAGACTCGTTTCTCACCCTGGTTCAAAACACAAAAACAACGGTTTGCCATTTCTTAATCTCAATAAATTAGACTCAAAATTAATGTTACTTAATACTATATACTCTTTTCAGGAGCTTGATTACCTTGTTGGAGCTGTATCCAATCCCAAGAAGCCATTTGCTTCCATTGTTGGCGGGTCAAAGGTTTCAAGAAAAATCGGTGTGATTGAATCATTGTTATCGAAGGTTAACATCCTTATACTTGGTGGAGATATGATCATCACTTTCTATAAAGCATACGGGCTTAAAGTCGGGTCATCACTTGTGGAAGAAGATAAACTTGAGCTTGCAACTTCACTTCTTGAAAAGGCCAAGTCTAAAGGGGTGTCTCTATTACGCCCTTCTGATGTTGTAATTGCTGATAAGTTTGCTGCAGATGCCAACAGCAAGGTTTTCTTCTTTTTCCCTTTCTTTTTCTTTTTCTTTTTCCCATATTGCCCTTGCCTTAGTATATGCTAAAAGGTGTGGTTTTTGTGAAATTACAGGTGGTTCCAGCCAATAGCATTCCTAATGGCTGGATGGGTTTGGACATTGGTCCAGATTCTATTAAGTCATTCAATGAAACTTTGGATACTACCCAAACTGTTATCTGGAATGGACCTATGGGCCTGTTTGAGTTTGAGAAGTTTGCTGCAGGAACAGAGGTATGTTTAAGTCAAATGCCTAAAATACCCTTGATAAGATAAAAATGAAAGTAGGATGGTATAATACGGAAATAAATGATATATGAATGCCATGTTGCAGGTTATTTCCAAGAAACTAGCGGAACTTAGTGGAAAGGGAGTGACAACCGTCATTGGAGGTGGTGATATAGTTGCAGCCGTGGAAAAGGTTGGGCTAGCGGACAAGATGAGTCACAACTCGACAGGTGGCGGTGCCAGCTTAGAGATTCTAGAAGGAAAAACACTTCCAGGAGTGCTCGCCTTGAATGACGCTTGAGCCCCTAGTTGGTCTTGTTTTTTGTCGTTCGTTTTTGTGGTTGGAAAAGGGAATGTACTCTAAGCTGAATTTTGTTAAAAGTTTACTTGGATGGTTTTATAGTTGTATATATTAAGATATTGGGCATATTGAATGATCGTGATTCACAATTGACATGATTCTTGTGGTTGTTGTATAGCTTTGGTTATATATATATATATATATATATATATATATATATATATATATAAAGATTATTTGTTTAAAGAAGATTTATGACTTACATTGTAAGTCATAAAGGTTTGTCATTAATGTATGTCATAAATTTACGACACACAAATGTGTGTCATCTGTCATTTATGACAGGGGCTTCCTTGACATACATTTGCGTGTCATCTGTACCGTTTAATGACACGCAATGCGTGTCATTAAAGGCCTTTTTTCTAGTAGTGACAGATAATTTCAAAAGAACTTATCGATAGCAGATGAATATGGCGATTTTCTTTGAAGCGTCGATTCTTGTTCTTTGCTCGTCTTTTCTTAATGTGTCGATTTCTTGTTCTTTTCAGTAGGATGAGGTTTTGGTGATATTTGGTGTCGGGTAGAGGTTGTTTGGAGGTTTGAAGTTTGGTGTCGGGTAGAGGTTGTTTAGAGGTTTGAAGTTTTGGTGTCGGGAGGATATCTTGTTTCTTGCGGTTTTGCGGTTTGATCCTTGTTGCCAAATGCAGAAATTTCAGATTCTTGAGGTGTTTGGTCGTGGGTGTGTTTGAGGTTTATGTGTATATGTTGTGTGTTAGTTTTGGAATGGCAAGAGGTGAGCTTCAATTTATAGTTGCTGAACTACAGGCATCGCGTCGCGACCAGGCATGGCGTCGCGTCGCGAAGGTGCGGCTGTCGAGTGCTTTTGGTCGGCCACTGGTTAGTGCGTTGGGTTGGTAGTCTCGCGATTAGAAAGTTGGTGGTGTCGCGTTGGAGGGTCTTCACGTCGCGACCATCTCCTCCGTCGCGTCGCGATCGCTGAAGGATTTTGGTCTTCTGTCTTGCTTCTCTTCACGTCGCGACCACAGTGTCTGTCGCGTCGTGATTGCTGTAGCAGTGTGATATTTTGTATTTTGCTCTTTGGTTCGTAGCATTACTTCCTCAGGTTTGGTTGTTTTCTCAAAGTTTCTCGGGTCTTGATTCTTCTTTGTTTTTGATCTTGAATTCATGCAATCTGAAATAAACTGATAATATTTGTTAGTTAAAACAGTTCATCTTATTTCAGTGATTTTCACATACAAAAATATATTTTTCAACAATAAGTAATCTTTCGGTTCATGTTGGTTTGCTTTTACCTTTATTTATGCTTTATTGCTTTGAATGTGTTTGGCTTGTTCTTGTTGTTTCTGCATTTGGATCATCTTTTCCGATTTAAGTAACCAACCTTAGTTTAGAAATTGATTTGGTTCAGTTTGGTTAATGTTAGATTTAGTTTTTTTTGGCAATTGTTTGGATTTTGGTTTTTGGACTGTTTTTTGGAAAAGTAGAGATTAGTCCCTCTGGTTGTAGCGTGACACTGCAACCGGTAATCTATCACCTATCTTGACCACGAAACTCATGTGGATCGACCCTGACTACCACTGTACTAGTGAGAGTGGGGTTTTTACTATTTTTGACCGCACGATGACCTAGGCGTGTCAACTACCATTTATAACAATTAACTTTCATATTTGGCATATTTAAACTTAGGACCAAAAATGTAAAACATTGTGAGTACTAAATAAGAATATTTCAAGTATTGGTTATTTAAATTCAGTATATTTAATATCTGGCCAAATCATTTCATTTCTTATTACCAGTTATATAATTATATACAATTTTGGACACATATAATCAAGTATACCATGACCACATAATACTTACACTCACAACTTTTCTCTTTTATTATGACAATTGTTTGTTTTTTGACACGCGTAAAAAATTAAAATGTGACCACGGAATGGTTATAGTTACTTGTTTTCTTTTTCCTTTACTAAGTGGCTAACCCAATCCATGGACACAAAAAATCATTTATGTAGCCAAATAATTTCATTCATTATGCCCAGTTAGTTATATTATATACAATTTTGGACACATATAATCACGTATATTGTGACCATATAATACTTACATTCACACCATTTCTCTTTTATCATGACAATTGTTTGTTTTTAGACACACATAAGATATTACGACGTGACCATAACATGGTTATACTTGCTTGTATTTGATTATTTAAATAAGTGTCCAAACGTTAACCTATAAACACACAAAATCATTTATGTGGCCAAATCAATTTCATCCCTTTTGGCCAGTTAATTATATTATATACAATTTTAGACACATATACCGTGACCATATAATACTTATATTCAGAACATTTCTCTTTTATCATGACAATTTTTTTGTTCTTATACACACATAATATTTTACGACGTGACCATAACATGGTTATACTTACTTGTATTTAATTCTTTAAGTAAGTGTCTAAACGCTACCCTATGGACACGCAAAATCATTTATTGTAGGTCCTTTGATCTCACAATAACACAAAGATATCAATCAATAATAAGAACAAGGAGATTTAAGCTTGAATGCACTCTGGTATTAATCAAGACTAGTACATAAGCTTGTGTGAATGCCAAGAACAATCAAAGGTTTCTCTCTCTAGTTAGCATAATTCTCTAGGCACTCAACATGACAAATGATGTCATAAAACCCTTAAATACTCTAGACTAATGACCTAAGACCCTAAGCCCATGGAAACCCATCCACTAGCCCAATAATGGCGTGGACTACAAGGGCCAAAACCGAACAACCCTTGGTTGTTCGGCCTCCCATCGAATTAACAAGCAAAACCCGACTTTAATATATTTTACAATATTGGTCCTAAATAAATAAAGATTAAACCAAACTAAATAATTCCCAACAATCTCCCCCTTGGTTTAATGCTTCATTTATCTTCAGGCTTCACTTAAACTTAGACGTCAGTTGAATACTGCAGAAAATTCTCAACACTCTCCCCCTCAAATGGACAATCTCCTCCTTAGCAGGAAAACCTTCCGCTTAGCTAGAAGTAGGAGTGAATGTTGATGGAGTTCAGCAAATTACAGCAACAACTTCGTCTTCGATGCAGGTCGTCTTTGGATTTGGATTGGTAAGCACTTTAGGTCATCAAGCATGTCTAGAATCAACACATCGAGATTTTGATTTGACTTTGACTTTGACTAGAGTCTGACTCTTCTTCTCTCTTCATCTTGATCACTTGAGGTGTTAATGTAGTAACAAGTTTACTGAGTCTGATCAATACTTCCACGAGTATAACCGTGCTGCAGCAAGTGTTCTGTCAAGGTAGCATACCAGGCACGAGGAGCTTGTTGCAGACCATAAAGGTCTTTAGCAAGCTTGTAGACGTGATTTGGAAACTTGGAGTTGAAAAAACCGGGAGGTTGATCAACATAAATCTCCTTTTTCACCTCTTCGTAGAAGAATGCTGTCTTGACGTCCATTTGGTAGACGGTAAAATTCATGTAAGAAGCGTAGGCAAGGAAGATCTGAATCGCTTTAGGTCGCGCCACGGGAGCACATACTTCCGTGTAATCAAGTCCTTCAATTTGTCTAAAGCCGTAAACCACCAGGCGTGCCTTGTTTCGCACGATCACTCCCAAATCAGCTTGCTTGTTTGCGAAACACCCATCTTGTATCCAAGGCCTTTTTGCCTTCGGGTAGTTCTACCAATTACCAGACATTCAACTTCTCAAACTGGTTCAGCTCCTCATGAATTGCATCCACCCAACTAGGTTCATTGAGTGCCATCTCTACATTCTTCGGCTCAATTTGAAAGATGAAGCACGAATAGAGACACTCTTTGACCCACTTTGGCTTCTGGTTATGACACCATCATCCAGAGGGCCAATAATATTGTTGATTGGATGGTCCCGTTGAATTCTTGAAGGGACTTCATATTGGAGCGTAGCAGTAGAGACCGGAAGATTGGTTATATTCTCAACCCTTTTTACGCCTGAAGCACCTCTATCAGAATCTCTGAAATCGTGAGAGGTACTTGCAATGTACTCGTCAGGAATCCTTTCTGGAAAGAGAGAACTCATGAGAGTAGAGTCAAACAGATCAGCAGGATCAGGTTGAGTAACATCTTCAGGGGTAGATGACTGCTCAACAACTGGGGTATCTGCCAACTACTTGGGATGAAAAGTTAGGAGCATCCTTAGTAATGGAAGCAGACACAGGAGATGCGCCGTCATTTGGAATTTGATCTTGAATAATGACAGACGGGGTGATAAGATCAGGAATGGTATCATCAGCATCTTCTCTGTTAGTTCCACTAGGGCCTGGGTTGTCACCTGAAACAACATCAAAAAGCACATAGAAAGGTTTAAACAGTTCAGCATAATCAAACAACCAGTTAGGTCCAACACGGGGATCAGTTGGATTCTCTTCTAGCCAGCGAACATCAAACGATTCCACGATTTTCTTTGTCGCCTTATTGTATACTCGATATGCGGTTTTATCCGCATATCCAACGAAGTAACAATCATCCGCCTTAGAGTTGCACTTCGGAGCAGCTTCAAGATGAAGAAGAGTACAAGGACAGCCAAAGGTGCGGAAATGTGAAACATTTGGTTTGCGACCATAAAGAATCTCGTGGGATGTCTTCATTTGAGGTTTGTTGATGATGACCCAATTCTGAACATAGTAGGCTGTGTTGATGGCTTCAGCCCAGAAAATCCTCGGCAGTTTAGAATCGCACAGCATGGTACGCGCAGCATCAATAAGTGTTCTGTTCCGTCGCTCAGCAACACCGTTCTGTTGAGGAGTACGAGCAGCACTGAACTGACGTAGGATACCCTTATCTGCACAAAACTTGTTAAGAACTGCATTCTTGAATTCCATTCCATTGTCGCATCTGATGGCCTTCAGTTTCTGATTTGTCTGATTTTCAATAAGCTTGATAAATCTAATGACTAGATCTGTAGTTTCACTTTTGTTCTTTAAAAAGAAAACCCATGTCAAACGTGAGTAGTCATCAATAATTACAAGACAGTAAGAACTGCGATTGAGAGTGAGAACATTAACCGGGCCAAATCGATCCATGTGAATCAGCTGAAGAATCGAATCTATGGAATTGATCTGCTTGGGCTTGTGTGACTTTCTGTTATGTTTGCCTTGAGCACAGGCAACACATTTCTCGAATGTAATGAAGTCTTTGATTGGAAGTCCTG
Source organism: Cichorium intybus (assembly GCA_023525715.1). Lineage (NCBI taxonomy): Eukaryota > Viridiplantae > Streptophyta > Magnoliopsida > Asterales > Asteraceae > Cichorium > Cichorium intybus. The sequence continues at coordinate 97,039,885 of CM042010.1, read as the reverse complement.
CAACCATGTTGTTCTTAGCAAGGCGATTCAGATTCTTTACGTTGGCATGACCGAGACGTCTGTGCCACAACATCGCGCTTTGCGATTCAGATTCTTTACGTTGGCATGTCGATGATGTAAGCATTGCTCTTTTGCTCCGATCGAACAAGAATCCACTCCTCTGGAATGACAACGCCGGGTTTGAGAATCAAACATTCCTTCTTCGTGAAGTGAGTTGAAAAACCTTTGTCACATATTTGAGAAACGCTCAGCAGACTATGCTTGAGCTCAAGTACAAAATTCACGTTCTCAAACTTCAACACACCATTCGACACCGTCCCTCTTTGCGTGATCATACCTTTTTCACCTCCCGCGAAGCAAACACATCCCTCGTTGAATTTCTCAATGTCGTGTAGTTGGGACATGTCGCCTGCCATGTGCCTAGAACAGCCACTTGAAAGGTTTTCTGCAAATCTATGAACTAAAACCCTAATTTTACATGAAAGCTAAATTGGATCTATGTTTTCTAACTTTTAACATATAAATAATTCTTAAAAAGCCAACAGAAAAATTGATAAAAGAAAAATCAGACAAACTATCCTTTTAGTTGTTTCTTGCAAGCTAAGCAACGGAAGTGCCTTGCCTCAAATGAAGTCACACCCAAAACTAGGTTTTTCAAAAGTTCCCGAGAGAGGGAAGAGAGGAAAAAGTCGTGGCTTTTATGGTGCCTAGGGGTCTCTATTTATAGTTTCCAAGTGGCCACCAGATAAGCCTTTAGAGATAAACCTTTTTGAATTCAAATAAGATAAACATTTATCTATTAATTCAAATCTATTTATCCTAACATATAATAATCGAAATTGTGGATAATCCCTCCATAATTTCGTTGGCCACTTAAACTACCATAATTGTCACTTGCTCAACAATTCAGCCCCTGCACCTTTAATTAATCAAATTAATCACCAAATTAATTCCAATTAATTCCAGATTAATTTCTAATTAATTAATATAGTTTCTAATTAATATATTATCACTTTAATATATTAATAAACTATTTATTTTATTTCTATTGATTTATTAATCATATAATAAAACAATTTTTCTCTCTCCTGGAATTTCTGCCAAACATCTAGCTATGAGGGCAACCCAAATGGACTTTGCTTCTATTAATTAGGTAAATACAAATTATTAGTCATGGCTTAGACACCTAATCCAACAGTCTCCCACTTGGATAAGTCTATGACTATAATTACCAATTTAACCTCTAATTAATCAGCAAACTGTAGCTTCCTAGAAACTGTTGCCGAACTCTGACCCGGTCAGTTCTGTCCATAGATAAGTGATCATATGATCCTCCATCCAACAAGATATTTCTGGACATGAGACATAGATTGAGATCAATCTCTGTCCAATACTCTGTTTCTCGATTTCCGATTCTGCTTATGACTTTAAGACTTCTAATTGAACACATCAATTCAGTCCTGGCTGGCCAGCACTTTAGTCAACTTCAAAATCATCGAGAGGCCTACAGATATCTGTTACCCATCAGGGTCAAGGAACGAATAAGCTTCGACTCATATGCTTATATCTTTACCAGTCAAATCATTCACAACAACACGTTTTATAACGTCGAGTTACCGATGCATTTTCGTGTTATCAATAAACAAATGCCTTGTAAATTATAACTCATATCTCTCCACTTCAAGATCATAAGATATTATCGTCTCAAGCTTGCTCGTGATGTAATCCATGAAGCAATCTATTGAGCGTGGGTTTATCCAATACTCAAATCTCCATTTCTAAGTACTCATGAGCGTTGTACCAATCCTATTGCTATGTCTAACTCCTTAGACAATCTACAAACCAATTCATGACAGTCTTGATTCAATACTTACTTCCCAAAGTATGAGCGACTATGGACCTTTCTGAATAATTAAATTATTCGGGAAGTAAAACACGCAAAAGCGAAACATAAAATCTGACTGGCAGCTATTCCTACTTATTACCAAGTTTCCACGAGGTAATCACCAAGTTGGATTTGTCATAAAACTATTATCGATTTCTTATTTTCTTTTAAACTTTCAATTCAAACCTTTTATATCTATCTCTATATGACCTTTCACTCTTTCTATGTATCCAAAATGTCTTACATTGATTCACTTTATTGCAGATAAATTTTCCATTCTGTCTTTCTCCCTTACGAATCCATTCTGGTGACGTGTGCTGCGACTTCCCATGGTTCTCGGGGTTTTAGTCTACATGACCGCACCCTAAGACTATTCGAGGTGTTATGATGTGCCGGTGAACCACACGCGCTCCATCAGAATACCAACAAAACTCTTTAACCATGAAGTCCTTAAGCGCTACGCCCCAGTGTTAATAATTACCGATTTGAAACTCCTTTTAAATTATTATTACCACATTCACCCCAACCCTTTCCCAATGATTTCTCATGTGTGTTCAAAATCCATCCAGTATTCCCAGCCATACTATATCCTGAATCCAACTTACTATGCACCAAGCATTAAGTCATTAGGACATTTCATGACACTTCTGATCGATCCAAAAAGCTCGTGGAACTCGATCTAATCTTATTCTAAACCCTTTCGGAATCTAGAGATTATATGTGTCATGACTTTCGAGAAAACTGCTTCCTTTCGGAGACTCTTTCTCATGCATCTTAAATCTTATCAAGATCATGCTTACAATGACTAGGTCTATACTGACGATTTCATCTATCCGATAGATGTCTGTGAACTACATAAGTATGTTGCACCTTCTTTATATCTCTCATGCCAAGCCATCACATTTTGCAATAATAGGAAACTCCTTTCTTGTGGCTATGCATCTTGAATCTTATCAAGATCATATTGGAAGAGTTTTGATCTATCTCATAGATGTTCACTACCACTTGAGTATGTTGTATCTCTATCATCTCTTAATGTCAAATCATTACACTTTGTAATGATAATAGATGTTTCCTAGAAACAATATGTAACCAACATACAGTCGTAGGCAGATAACAACGATACTCCCACTGGCTTTGACTCTTTCGGACTATTCACAAAATCCAAACCTTTTGGCACATTTTGATAACCCAAAACATTTCTGACATAGTTATGGGAATCTTTCAGGCTATTCACAAAATCTAAACTTTTTGGCACATTTTTGAGAATCCGAATGTCCTTTCTTGCGAGGTGCCCGTGGGATGAATCACGGGGCCACGTACCTTCTAAATTGGCATGCTCTTTATGAGTCCCTATTAGTGTGCCGGTAATCCACACACGCTCCACTAACGACTCATAATGTGCCACACGGTATCCTCTCATATTTCATCTTCTATTGAGAGTGCTTCTCCCGAAATCAATTACTTGACTCTGAGTTCGTCTCACTTAACCAGATGTTTTGAAAGTACATTTCTATCCATGTTGCTTTCTTTTGATGATTCAATTACTCCCACTGGTTTTTAGACCAGGTGTAGAATCAATCAAATTCTCACATAGACTATGTCTCGCCCTAAGGTTCTCTTATTTGGCAGCAACCGGGCTCACCAATGCTTCCAAGTAGTTGGATTGCTAATTCGTACCAACTTTAGTGTTTTATCGCTAATCTGTATGTCACCCCGATCATAACGCTTTATGAGAATGACCAATACTACTGGTTAAGAGAATAGTATGTCAAGTTTAACAGAAATCTTATTCCTGCTCAAGGCCTAGTGATGACTAAAGGTTCTTTCACTTAGCTAATCCTGAACTCATTCAGGACTAACTCCCACTGTTTCCTTAGAACATGAGTCCTTTCTAAAAGAGCTCTTTTTTCGCAAGTACAGCAGGATAGCCAATGAAACGACATTACTGATCAGGTTCAGGCCAGTCATGAGGTTCGGACGAACGCTACATGACCCTGGACTTTATATGTACAAGTGGGATGATCCCAGCTTTACATTTCAGATAGTGTCTGAATAACCTACTTAGTCTAAGATGTGGTTGGAATATGGTTTCTATGGCCTGACTGGTTGAATATTCAATTCATCGGAAACTAATTGAAGATGTATCTCATACATCGAGGATCGAACTATTTCGACCAATGCTCCATCATCTCCCTAAGAAACATTATAACCATTAATTGTTCTTGGAAGAGGATATACTGTGAAACATTTTTCTCAGTTTATGTTGTCACTCAAATTCTTGTTGATCTTATACTTCCTTTGAAGTTCTTGAACTGTTCAAGGTTTCAATTCAATCGCTTATTCTCATAAGCGAAACCATATTTGTCATACTAATAGCAAATATCATGAAGTATAACTAATTGTGTTGTGTCCAAAGATTTGAGCAATACACAGTAACTTATGTGTCTGTTGCTCAAAATCTTAATATCTTTTACATCTCTATGTAAATTTATGACTTTGTTAATTTTGTTCAAGATATGCAATCATCACCTGAATCTAAGTCAACTGATTCCAAAATCCTATCCATTCGATCTTTGGGTGATCCATTTCTTGCCACATTAAATTTTATTAAGAACTCAATTCATCATGTGACTCTAAGTCAAATGATTCCAAAGTCCTGTCCAACTGGACCTTTGGTTGAATTGATCCTTATAAAATTTACTTTAACAATCATAGAGGACACAATTCATGAATCCAAACACTTTGGATGTATCAACATTCAAGTTATTGCCATTCATGCAATTAACATACTCATACAATATTTCAAGGATAATTTAAACAAACATGTATAAAAAAAACAACATTTTATTAAAACAAAATATCCTTGAACAATGTACTATATGACATACGATGTCGCATGCATCTAATAAGCTAATAACAAGATCATGATATCTTACTTAACTTCAAAAACTGCATGAGCTTCAGATCTAATCCGAATATGCTCCTATGCAACAGTATCCCACATCCTACAGAATACATGCATAACCGTTTGGCTTCGGAGAATTTTTCCAACCTTTCTGTGACTGTGTCCCACCTTGTGGATTCCCAGTTTGAGACATCAAAGAACCGGTCCAGACGATCTGGATCATTTCTTGATGTGCCTTATGACTGGACTCAATCCTGAAGCAACCGAATCAATGGAACTATGCTTCTCCATGAATGACTCATATAGAGTTAACATTGAATGCATTCCCATGATAGTCTTACCCCGGTTTCCCTTTCTGGACATCTGGATGAACAGATCAGCGAGTCGAGCTAATGCTTAACTCCCGATCAAAAGGGGTGACCATTTTTATACAGTTTGCCTATGTATCCCTGAATCTCGAGAACACGCAAACGGGTGCTACTTCCTTATCGCTTGCACACTTCAAACTCTTTGAAGATCCTAGTTCGTTCCTTTTCAACCGGTTCTCGAAACCTTTCCTCAACCAGCTGTGCTAACTCATCTCACCCCAAGAATTCTAAATCCCTGCGGAACTCAGGGTCAATGATCAATAGCATGAGGCAACAAACTTCCTTTGACTTAATAGTCAAGGGGTCATGCTCATCATAAGCTACTGTGTGATGCCATGCTTTGGTAGAACAAGGAGCGGACACCCAATCAGATATGGTATGCCAGCAAAACTAAGAAACATTCTCTATTTGAGAAGCCATACCACATAGTTCAGGCCAGTTAGCCTTACCGTATTTAATAGGTGCTTTCTGAAGATCTCAAAAATGGGTGAAGGAGGATAAGGAGGAGAATGACACTTTCTTTAGACATCTATAAAATTTGAACTTATTAGTTTAATTATAATCCTTCTTAAACAATTACCCAGTTATATTATTTAACAAGGCTAGGACCCAAAATACCCCAACCATGCTGTGAAGAGGGATGTCGTAATCACAACATAGTGGTCATTAAGGTAGATATACATTTATCAATTTCAATCTTATGAAATTCATAGATCTGTGAGATTCATTGAAATGTTCAATGGCATGTATAATCTCCGATATGCTCTTCTATTTGTGACTGGGATGCCGAGCATCACAAACAAGATGTGAATAACCATGCAAATTAGCTTGGTAACCTCAATATAATTTATCATCTCTAATTGTTGTGTTAACACGCTCCATCAATAATGATAAATCAGGAGAAACCCATTACCACTCTTTATGAGCCCCTATTAGTGTGCCGGTTAACCACACACGCTCCACTAATGTCTCATAAAGTGTAATGTGTAATTTCATGGATTAGCATCTTTTCACATTTTTCCTAAAGTGACTAGATTTGGGATTTTATAAAGTTGTTCTAGTACTTTCATTAATAACATTATACTTTTAATGAGATTAAGATGTCCTATCAAACTCGTTCGGCTAACGACCATCCACTGATCAAGAGAGCGGTAGGTGAGAGTGGACACTTATTAAACCGCCATTTTATAAGCAGTCTCCTTATACCCTCCTTATAGATCAGCTTCGTGAATGAGGCCTACTATTTGATTTGACTGACCAATTATCGTATACATATAACATTAACTTTTAATTATAATATATATAAGATGTATTTTAAACCTTGTAAAATATTCTTGGTTTATCTTTTTAATTTTTCGAAATTAAACAATTAATTAAAAATTAAATTTAAACCTTTAAATGATTTAATTTATCTTTTAATTAAACAATTAATTAAATTAATTAAAATTCAGATAGGCATCACAAATTAATCAAATTAATTTAATCCTATCTTAAAAAGTTTTTGGTTTATCTTTTTAATTTTTTCGAAATTAAATAATTAATTAAAAAGTTAAATTTAAACCTTTAAATGATTTAATTTATATTTTAATTAAACAATTAATTAAATTAATTAAATCTAGATAGACAACACAAATTAATCAAATTAATTTAATCCTATCTTAAACCCCCTAATTTTTGAAAAACAAATAATGGGTTTAAGGTAATCCAATAATTAAATAATCAAAAGTTACCAAAAATAGAATACCTTCTAAAACCCTATGCAATTTTCGAAAATAAAAAAGGGGAGGGGCTAGGGTTTCTAAAACCCTAACCCTAAATTTCGATTAGGCCATATTAGGGTTTATAAGCTTTAAGCCCTAATTTTTTGGAAAACAATTATAACAATTCAAATAGAAAACAGCCAAAAGCTCTGATACCACTGAAAGGTTTTCTGCAAATCTATGACCTAAAACCCTAATTTTACATGCAACCTAAATTGGATCTATGTTTTCTAACTTTGAACGTATAAATAATTCTTAAAAAGCCAACAGAAAAATTGATAAAAGAAAAATCAGAAAAACTAACCTTTTAGTTGTTTCTTGCAAGCTAAGCAACGCAAGTGCCTTGCATCAAATGAAGTCACACCCAAAACTAGGTTTTTCGAAAGTTTCAGAGAGAGGGAATAGAGGAAAAAGTCATGGCTTTTATGGTGCCTAGGGGTCTCTATTTATAGTTTCCAAGTGGCCACTAGATAAGCCTTTAGAGATAAACCTTTTTGAATTCAAATAAGATAAACCTTTATCTATCAATTTAAATCTATTTATCCTAACATATAATAATCAAAATTATGGATAATCCCTCCATAATTTCGTTGGCCACTTAAACTACCATAATTGTCACTTCCTCAACTATTGAGTAATTACAATTCAGCCCCTGCAACTTTAATTAATCAAATTAATCACCAAATTAATTCCAATTAATTCCAGATTAATTTCTAATTAATTAATATAGTTTCTAATTAATATATTATCACTTTAATATATTAATAAACTATTTATTTTTATTTCTATTGATTTATTAATCATATAATAAATCAATTTTTCTCTTTCCTAGAATTTCTGCCAAACCTCTAGCTATGAGGGCAACCCAAATGGACTTTACTTCTATTAATTAGGTAAATACAAATTATTAGTCATGGCTTAGACACCTAATCCAACACCACTATCAACATACCAAGGTCTGCTGATATTCCTCCGTAACTGTTCTTGCACAAGTCGCGGGATCAATTAGATTTAGGAACCCAGTACATACGGAAACTGGGTTTTCCTTCACTATCAACACATCTAACAGATTCAAAGCTCATATCACGTTGATCAAGTATTGGTGAGACATTTGAAAATGTTTTAACATTGCCTTTGGGAACCCATATCATATTTGGTTTAAAATGCTTATCTTTAGACCAAATGGGAACATTAGCATTTGAAGAAGAATTAGAACTACTAGAAGTTGATTCTTGAGAAGACTTGGGTCTTATAAAAGAAGGTAAGCCATAGTTACTTCTAGAAGCAGTCCTATTCCAGGCATTCGTGTTATTTTGATTTCTCTTTCTAGAACGTGACCTTGAGGGTTTTCTTTTATAAGATTTCCCTTTTAGTACATTCTGCAAAAATGTTTCATTTTGAGAAGCATACAAGTGTCGGGGACAATTCCTGGCAATATGATCGGCAATTCCACAGTTAAAACAAGTCTGTCTTTTTAAAGGTACATCGGAATTTTGTCCAGGTCCAGATTTAAACAAATTATTATCACACACACATGCAAGCAACATATTTAACAGTCAAATTCTTCTTTCTAGCATTTTAGAATCAACACCACACACAGGTTTTAAAATAACAGGAGTCTTAGAATCAAAATTAACATCAACAGAATAGTCTTCAAACAGTTTTTAATAGAATTTAAAGCAGACGGGTCTTCAACATCCTCAATCTTTGATTTTAGTTTATCTGTACATGAGATAGAAACATCAGAATTTTTCATTTCAGAACTCTCAGCGGTGCCAGATGTACTTGGTTGAATGTAATTTGATAAAAAATAATCTTCGAATTCTTCGGTGTTTGGTGATGGAGTAAAATTATTATTGTAAGGAGGGGGAACAGCACTATACCCTAGACCTTCACCTTGTATGTTTGACCAGACAGTTTTTTTTTTCAAGTATAGTTTCGACTGCATCACTAGATACATATACCTTTTTAAAGGTTGACTCTTCCTTTAGAAATTTTATTTTTAATGCATTTAATTCAGTAGTCAAACTAGCAATATCTTCGTTGGCAAACCTAAGGAGACATCTAGTTGTGCTAAGTTCTTCTTGCATTTGGTGATAATCTGAGGTTTTGGCATCTAAGGCTTCTTGAAGGGGTTTTAATTTCTTTTTATGTTTGTTGTCAAGGCTTTCGGTTTCTTGGACTTCTCTAACTAAAATTTCATTCAGTTCATGATATCTAGTAATTATATCAATACAGGACTGAGAGGAGCAAGAAACTTTACTAACCTCATCACCGGCAGGAGTGGTAGATACCATGAAGGCAAACTGTAAGTCCATAATCTCTTCGTCTGCAGCATCCACGTCCATCTCTCCTTCAATCTGGGCTAGATGAGCTCTACCTTCTCCATTCAGGTTCAGGTCTTGCAGTTGGTCTTCCCAGGTAAACTGCTGAGCCACCATCGCCCTTTCAGCATTCTGAGGATGAGCACCATCACGATTTGTTCCAACCGGCACTATGGTTCTGTCTTGATTCTCTATTCTTGGCTTGGTGCATTCACGAGCAAAATGACCAAGCTCGTTGCAGTTGAAACACCTCAGATTAGCCTTGCTAAGACTCATCTTCCTATCACCAGGGTTGTTCACCCAGTACTTTGGGTGAATTTCTTGGCCCTATGCACCGCCATAGCAATGTGTCAAGAAATGTCCATCTCCTCCAAATCGTCTGGATTGATTTGATCCAGGTCTCCAGCAGTCATGGGGTGAAACAGTTCACCCGCCACCAATGCATTGTAACAGTTTAAAAGACCAGCCATCAAACCAAGATTATCTTCAGTGCCTGGTGGAAGAGGTTGAGCAACAGTTGGTGTCTTGCTAGAAGAGGCATCAACAGATGGAGCAGGAGGTGCCATAGAGGATGAACTAGGTTCAAATTGCTTTGAAGCTTTAGAAGTGGCATGACTGGTAGCTTGGATAGAAAAAGCATTGTTAGTTGAAGTACTGATCTTAGCAGACTGGTACGAGCTAACATGGTTTATTTCTCTCTGCTTGTCGTCCATGTCACAAGATTTAATGATAGCCATAATCTCAGAAAGGGAAAGTCTAGCTAAGTCTTTGGTCTTCTTGATGACAGCCACATTCATGTCCCAGCTTCTAGGAAGTGAATTGAGAAGCTTCTTGTTGACATTTATCTTGGGAAATGAAATCCCAATAGTGGATAACTCTGTGTGAAGGGTGATGAACCGTTGAAGTTGAGCTTCCAAAGACTCTCCAAGGACGTGATTAAACATGTTGAATCTCTGTCAAAGCATATCTTGCATGCTTTGCTTCATGTCTTCATTTCCCTCAAACACGTCAATCAGTGCGTCCCACAAGGATTTAGCAGTTGTATACTCACGGAAACCCTGAGCAATATCAGAAGAAAGTGCCATAGACAGGGTAGCAAGGGCTCTTTGAAATGGTTCCACCTTCTCAAAATCCAAGTCAGTGTAATCTTGAAACGGTTTGTCCACCAAAACTTCACCTCTCATCATGGTAACTCTAACTGGTGGACGAAGAAAACATTTCCACAGCTTCACGTCCTTCATTTTGATGTATTGTTCAAACTCATACTTCCATTCTGTAAAACCTTCAGCTTTAATCAAACGAGGAATACGGGTAACGGTACCCATAATCGTGTCCAGGTCACTGTTGACGGCAGACATTGCGGGATCCATCGATAAATTCTTAAAGTTCGAGAAAATTTAAATTACAAATTTAAATTCGCAAAAATTAAAAAATCACGAGACAAACAATCAATCAACACCGAGCAACAAAATTCAAATGAGCAACCAACACTCGAGTGAATGGACACGTGGGGCGAGAAAAGTCTTGACCAAGCAACAGAGATGACCGAGTAACTAGGAAACCGAAAAATCTGGTTGACCGAACAACATGTTAAATGGGGCGAGACCGAACAAACAAGCAAACCGAATAACCAGTTGAGCAGCCACCGAACAACCTGGACCGAGAAATCAATACCAATCACCTAGGCGAGAGGTTCTGAAACCCTAACGAGCCAAACAACGACTTGGGCCTACCGAGTATTTGATGCTACTGGACCGAACCACTCCAGCAAACCCTAAGGAGATACGCACCGCCGAGAAACCCTAGAGAACCTTACACAGCCGCCGAACAACCAACCAAAACCCTAGTGAGCTTGACCGAAAAACCCACTAAAACCCCAGATTCCTCCTTCCGCCGTCGAACAACTCAATGCTAACGGACCGAATAACCCAAAAACCACGTGAAAACAGTTCCGTAAAGCACTTTTTGGATCAAAATCAATTTTTAAGGACTTTTTGCTTTAAGATATCGAAGAACACTAAGAACTCTAATGCCAAAAACCCCAAAAAAGTCCGAAAAACTCACAAAACTGGATCAAAATCTCCAAAATTCCAAGAACAAAAGATGAAAGATATCGAAAACAAGCTCTAATACCAATTGTAGGTCCTTTGATCTCACAATAACACAAAGATATCAATAAAATAATAAGAACTAGGAGATTTAAGCTTCAATGCACTCTTGTATTAATCAAGACTAGTACATAAGCTTGTGTGAATGCCAAGAACAATCAAAGGTTTCTCTCTCTAGTTAGCACAATTCTCTAGGCACTCAACATGACAAATGATGTCATAAAACCCTTAAATACTCTAGATTAATGACCTAAGACCCTAAGCCCATGGAAACCCATCTATTAGCCCAATAATGGCGTGGACTACAAGTTCCAAAACCGAACAACCCTTGGTTGTTCGTGTTGGATTAGGTGTCTAAGTCATGACTTGTAATTGACATTTTATCTTGTGATTAAAAGCAAAGTCCATTTGGGTTGCCCTCATGGGTGGAGGAAAGATAGTTCAGTAGAGAGAATAGTTGATTTATTGATTGTATAATAAATCAATAGAAAATATATATATGGTTTATTAATATATTTAAGTGCTAATATATTAATTAGAAACTATATTAATTAATTGAGATTTAATCTAGAATTAATTGGATTTAATTTGGAGATTAAATTAATTAATTAAAAGGTGTAGGGACTGGTTTGGTATTTATTCAATAGTTGAATAACTGGCCAGGAAAACCAGGGACCAAAAGTGGCGCCACCTTGGAGGCTTCTCCAAGGGTTTGGCGAAACCCTAATTAGGGTTTTGGTAAGCCTGGTCCAAGTGGTCAAAAGCCTTGTCCAATTGGAGGCTCCTTAGGGTTTCAGGTGTAACCCTTGGAGGCTATAAAAGGAACCCCCTGGCACCTCATATTCACGCCATCTTCTCTCTAGATTCACTCTGCTGGACTGATTCTTCCATCCCCTGGGTGTGACTTGCATTTGAGGCAGGATACTTTTGCTGCTGCTTAAAAGGATCATAAGATCAAAGGTTGGTTTTTCTTAATTCTTCTTTAGAATTGAATTGTTTCCTTTAGGTTCTTAGTTCTAATCTTCATAGAAGAAAACATAGATCAATATTAGGGTTGCATCTGAACCTTAGGTATTTTTGTGTTCATTGATTGCATAGAAACCCTTCAGTGGTATCAGAGCTAGCTTGTTTTCTTGTGATTTGATTATGAACTGCTTGCAATGATCTTGGCCTTGGTGTTTTTTTGCGAAAATCCACCCTTGGGAGGCCTTGAAGTCGACGGCTTGGCTAGGGTTTCCTAACCCTAGCCGCCATGCCCTAAATGGTCCCCTAGATTGCTTGATTTGCTTGCCTTAATTGTGTGTTGTTATTTTTGGTAACTAAATCATCTAAAATAACTTGAACCCTTATTGCTTGGCTTGTAATTTTCGAGATTCATAGGGGTTATATAGATTAATTAATTTGATTAATTTGGTAATCTATAACCTAGATTTAATTAGTTTAATTAATTGATTAATTAAAAGACCAATTAAATCAGATTAAAGAATTAATTAAAATTTTCATAAAATTAGTATAATTTGCGAAAATTAGAATTTAATTAATTCTAAAATATTTTAATGAGATTAAAATATATCTTATATGTATTTAAAATTAAAAGTTAATTTAATATGTATAAGAAAATTGGTTAGTCTACCGCTAGTAAGCCTCATTCACAAAACTGTCCTATAAAGAGGGTATAAGGCGACTGACTATAAAATGTTAGTCTAATGGGTATCTACTCTTACCCACCGCTCTCCTGGTCAGTCGAGTGTCGTTAGCTGAACGGGTATGATAGAACCGCTAAGCCTCTTAAAAGTATAATGCTATAATTGAAAGTACTAGAACCCTAAAACAAATCCCAATCTAGTTACTTTAGGTTTAAAAAAATGTGAATTCGTGCTAATCCATGAAATTGCACATTGCACTTTGTGGAACGTTGGTGGAGCGTGTGTGGTTTACCGGCACGCCAACTGGGGTCCACAAAGAGTCGTAATGGGTGTCTTGATTTTGTCATTATTAACGGAGCGTGTGTGGTTTACCGGCACGTTAATTAGAGATGACAATTGACTTCAAGAGTACCAAACAATTTGCATGGTTATTCACACCCGGTTTGTGATCCTCGGTATCCCACTCACAAACAGCGGGGCATTCCCGAGATTAAAACATGCTATCGAACAGTTCGGTAAATCTCAAAGAAACTAGGAATTCCATTTTAATATGATTATGTTTCCGCGGTGGAATTGGCTGAATCGTCATTCGCCTACCTTGTAAAATTTGCAATACTGATTACGGCATCCCTTTTCGGTATTGTAGATTGTTATTGTAGGATCCTAGCCTCATATTTATTCTTGGGTGAATATGAGGATTATTATTATTACTCTATCTAATTAAAACTACCTTCTTCTTGTTCAGATGTCTTCTGACCAATCCGTTCCCCACTCAAATCCCGGTAATGTCACCTCGATTCTGTCATTATGCTCAAAGGTGACGTTGGACGGCACCAACTACAATGACTGGATCCGCAACATCAAAATGGCTCTAAGGTTTGAACATAAAGAGTATGTTCTAGAAACCGAGCTTGTTGATGTGGACACTGAAACCGCTACTCCCGAGGAAATCGCTGCGTACACTAAACACTCTGATGATGCGACCAAAGTGGCCTGCATCATGATCGCTACTATGAACCCTGAATTGCAGCGTATCTATGAGGACTATTGGCCTTACGAGATGCACAAAGAGCTCTCGAAAAGGTTCCGCAAGCAAGAGCGCATCGAGAGGCGTGAGGTTGTAAAAGCTTTCACTAACAGCAAGCCCAAAGAGGGCGAGTCCATCTGTGCACATGTGCAGAGGATGCATGGTTACGTGGAAAGGCTTAGAAAGCTGGAAATGCCGGTCATGAGGACTTAGCAGTTGACAAAGTGCTGAACTCCTTACCCAGTTCTTATGACCAGTTCACACTGGCGTATCATTTGAACAACAACCAGGCAAACCTAGCTGAGTTACACCGCATGCTGTGTACGGCTGAGGACGGGATGAAGGGAAAAGTTGTGCTCCCAGTCAACCCGCCTGTCCTGGCTATTGGCTCCGGAAAGGGAAAGAAACGGAAAGGCCCTCCTAAGCAGAACTGGAGGGAAAAGACTCACGTCGGGTCATCTAGCGGTGCCCCGAAAGGTAAGTCTTCCGGAATTCCACATGTTCGGAACCCCAAAGAGGCCGACCGCTTTTACTACAAGCAGAAGGGTCATTAGAAGAGGAGCTGCCCAACGTATCTGCAGGATGTCAAGGACGGTAAAGTGAAACCGTCACAGGCAGGTACGTATTCTATATCTAATAACTCATCTTTTTCCCGTTCATGGGTCCTTGACACAGGATGTGGTTTTCACATCTGTTCTGATTTGCAGGGCCTAGAGGAAAGTAGGGAACTGGAGCATGGCAGACTGAACCTGGTCATGGGCAATAGGCGAACGTCACCTGTTACCAAGATTGGTGTTTATGGACTGATGCTGAGCAGTGGAGTTAGATTAAATTTACATAATTGTTGCTATGCGCCAGATATGGCAAAGAACATAATCTCTTGTCATGCACTATTTAGACAAGGCTTTTATTATGAGTTTAATAAATTGAATGGTTCAATTTCAGTTTTCAAAAATGATGTTTTTATATTTAATGCTATGCCTTGTGATGGTGTTTATGAATCTATTATGTGTGTTGATAATTATGGTAAAAATGTGTTAACTATTGATGCTTCAAGCGGTATAGAAAAGGCATGTCTGTGGCATTGTCGCCTTGGCCATATAAACAAGAAACGCATCGCCCAACTCCAAAAGGATGGAGTGTTGGAATCATTCGACCTCGAGTCAGATGATGTATGCGAATCTTGCTTACTTGGTAAGATGACAAAATCACCATTCAAAGGTTCCTTTGAAAGAGGTGAAGGTCTGTTGGATATCATACACACTGATGTGTGTGGTCCCTTCAGAACAACCACTAGAGATGGTACGCGGTTCTATGTGACCTTTACCAACGATTTTAGTAGATATGGATATGTCTACTTAATCAAGAATAAGTCGGATACCTTTGAAAAGTTCAAAGAGTTTAAGAATGAAGCGGAAAATCAATTGGGCAGAAAGAAAAAGATGCTTAAATCCGACAGAGGCGGTGAGTATCTTAGTATCGAGTTTCTCGATTACCTCAAGGAATGTGGAATTGTTTCACAGTTGTCGCCTCCAAGAACACCTCAGCTGAATGGTGTTGCAGAAAGACGCAACCGAACCTTGTTGGACATGGTTCGTTCCATGATGAGTCGAGCCTCACTTCCAATCCATTTCTGGGGGTATGCCTTAGAGACTGCCGCCCATATCCTAAATCTTGTCCCAACCAAGAAGGTTGCGAAAACATCGCACGAGATGTGGACGGGGAAAGTTCCCTCGTTGGCACACATCAAAGTCTGGGGCTGTGAAGCATTCGTGAGACGAGATACTTCAGATAAGCTCGCAGAAAGAAGTGAGAGGTGTTACTTCATCGGATACTCGAAACAGTCTTTTGGATACTTGTTCTACAGACCAAGCGAGGACGTGGTCTTTGTAGCAAGACGGGGGTTCTTTCGAGAGAAAGAACTCATATCCAAAGAGGACAGTGGGAGTACAATCGATCTCGAAGAAATTCAGGAGACGCCCGATGAAACAACCTTAGAAGAAACTAGCAACCAACACGAGGAAGAAGTTCCTGTTGGACCCACTGACATTTCGTTGCCCCTAAGACGTTCAGGTAGAGTTAGCATACCGCCCGAGTTCTATGGTTTCCATATTACTTCAGACGGAGACACGTTAGTCAGTGATCGTACATTGACTAATTTGGATGAGCCAGCTAGCTACCGTGAAGCAGTGGCAGGCCCCGAGTCTGCAAAATGGAAAGAGGCAATGGACAGCGAGATAAAGTCCATGTACGACAATCAAGTTTGGAACTTGGTTGACAATGTACCGGGTCGAAAGACAGTCGGATGCAAGTGGATCTTCAAAAAGAAGACCGACATGGATGGAAAAGTGCATACTTATAAAGCTCGGCTGGTTGCGAAGGGATTCACTCAAACCCCGGGGGTTGACTATGATGAAACCTTCTCACCAGTAGCCAAGATTAATTCAATCAGGATAATGCTTGCCATAGCTGCGTTTCATGATTATGAAATTTGGCAGATGGATGTCAAAACCGCTTTCCTTAACGGGAAACTGACTGAAGATGTTTATATGAGTCAGCCAGAAGGTTTTGTAGACACTAAGCACCCTGATAAAGTATGTAAGCTTGAAAGATCAATCTACGGGTTGAAGCAAGCATCTCGCAGTTGGAATCTTTGCTTCCATGAGAAAGTCAAAGAGTTTGGTTTCTCTAGGAGTGAAGATGAGTCCTGTGTATATGTCAAGGCTAGTGGGAGTATAGTCACTTTCCTGGTGCTGTATGTTAATGACATACTGCTCATGGGAAACGACATTCCGACCTTGCAGAATGTTAAGGCTTGGCTCGGGAAGTGTTTCGCCATGAAAGACCTAGGGGAAGCTCCTTATATTCTCGGGATAAGGATACTCAGGGATAGAAAGAGAAAATTGATAGGCCTAAGCCAGTGTACATATTTGGAAAAGGTGTTAAAGAGGTTTAACATGGAAAGCTCCAAAAAGGGAGAGCTACCAATCCTAAGTGGTGTAAAATTGAGTAAGACTCAAAGTCCGAGTACCGATCAGGAAATAGCTGAAATGAGTCGAGTACCTTATGCTTCGGCTGTAGGGTCGATCATGTATGCTATGACATGTACTCGTCCTGACGTATCCTATGCACTAAGCTTGGTTAGTCGGTACCAGGGTAATCCTGGAAAAACACATTGGATTGCAGTCAAGAACATACTCAAGTATCTGCGAAGGACAAAGAATATGGTATTAGTCCTTGGTGGCAGTGATGAGTTAAAAGTGAGTGGATATACAGATGCCAGTTTCCAGACAGATAGGGACAGTGGACGGTCCCAGTCAGGCTAGGTTTTTCTTTTGAACGGTGGAGCGGTCACTTGGAAAAGTTCCAAGCAGGAAACGGTGGCTGATTCAACGTGCGAATCAGAGTACATCGCAGCGAGTGAAGCGTCTAAGGAGGCGGCTTGGCTGAAGAATTTCATCGGGGATCTTGGAGTTGTCCCGAGCATTCAGGAGCCGGTGGAACTTTTCTGCGATAATGAAGGAGCGGTCGCCTTGGCAAAGGAACCGCGAGACCATGGAAAGTCCAGGCATATCGAAAGAAAGTACCACTACATTCGACATCAGATAGAAGAAGGGCACTTACTGGTTAAGCGAGTATCATCCGAGGACAATCCTGCAGATCCTTTGACTAAGGTTCTGAATAGGATTAAGCATAATCAACATGCTCGGACCATTGGATTGAAGGATGATGTTAGTTTTAGTAATTAGATAGATTAGAAACTTGTAACAGTATAAACGTAATTGACTCGGTGATTTTATAATAGAGATTTATAAATAAGTATTGTTACTGGCTTTGTTAATTGTTTATTTCTGTGTTTCTATATTTGCATGTTTAACTTCCTTAATAATTGGATTATTTAAAACTCCACAGTCGATCATACTGTTAGGAAGTAAGTATGAATTAAGACTGTCATGAAATGGTTGCAGACTGTCTAAAGAGTTAGACATTGCAGTAAGACTGCTGCAACGTTCATGAGTATTTAGAAATAGAGATTTGAGTATGGATAAACCCGCGCTTAACAGATTGCTTCATGGATTATATCACGAGCAATGTTAAGACGATAATATCCGGTGATCTTTAAGTGGAGAGATATGATCTATTATTTGTGATACAAGTACTTATTGACAATACGAAACCGCGCCAGTAACTCGGTGCTATAAAATGCATTGTTGTATGTATTTGGACCTGCAAAAGTTATGGACATATGAGTCGAAACTTACCCGTCCCATGACCCGATGGGAAACAGATATCTGTAGGCCTCTCGATGATTTAGAAGTTGACTGAAAGTGTTGGCCAACCGGGACTTGATTGATTTGTTCAATTAGTAGTCTCTAAAGTCATATGCAAATCAGAAATCGAGGAACAGAGTGTTAGACCAAGATTGATGCAGTCCATGTCTTGAGTCTGAAAATATCTTGTTGGACGGAGGATCATCAGATCACTTATCTTTGGACAGAACTGACTGGGTCAGAGTTCAGACAATTAAAGTCATAGACTTATCCAAGTGGGAGACTGTTGGATTAGGTGTCTAAGCCATGACTTGTAATTGACCTTTTATCTTGTGATTAAAAGCAAAGTCCATTTGGGTTGCCCTCATGGGTGGAGGAAAGATAGTTCAGTAGAGAGAATAGTTGATTTATTAATTGTATAATAAATCAATAGAAAATATATATATGGTTTATTAATATATTTAAGTGCTAATATATTAATTAGAAACTATATTAATTAATTGAGATTTAATCTAGAATTAATTGGATTTAATTTGGAGATTAAATTAATTAATTAAAAGGTGCAGGGACTGGTTTGGTATTTATTCAATAGTTGAATAACTGGCCAGGAAAACCAGGGACCAAAAGTGGCGCCACCTTGGAGGCTTCTCCAAGGGTTTGGCGAAACCCTAATTAGGGTTTTGGTAAGCCTGGTCCAAGTGGTCGAAAGCCTTGTCCAATTGGAGGCTCCTTAGGGTTTCAGGTGTAACCCTTGGAGGCTATAAAAGGAACCCCCCTGGCACCTCATATTCACGCCATCTTCTCTCTAGATTCACTCTGCTGGACTGATTCTTCCATCCCCTGGGTGTGACTTGCATTTGAGGCAGGATACTTTTGCTGCTGCTTAAAAGGATCATAAGATCAAAGGTTGGTTTTTCTTAATTCTTCTTTAGAATTGAATTGTTTCCTTTAGGTTCTTAGTTCTAATCTTCATAGAAGAAAACATAGATCAATATTAGGGTTGCATGTGAACCTTAGGTATTTTTGTGTTCATTGATTGCATAGAAACCCTTCAGTTCGGCCTCCCATTAAATTAACAAGCAAAACCCGACTTTAATATATTTTAAAATATTGGTACTAAATAAATAAAGATTAAACCAAACTAAATAATTCCCAACAATCTCCCCCTTGGTTTAATGCTTCATTTATCTTCAGGCTTCACTTAAACTTAGACGTTAGTTGAATGCTGCAGAAAATTCTCAACACTCTCCCCCTCAAATGGACAATCTCCTCCTTAGAAGGAAAACCTTCCGCTTAGCAGGCAATATGAGTGAATGTTGATAGAGTTCAGCACATTGCAGCAACAACTTCGTCTTCGATGCAGGTCGTCTTCAGATTTGGATTGGTAAGCACTTTAGGTCATCGAGCATGTCTAGAATCAGCACATCCAACTTTTGATTTGACTTTGACTTTGATTGGAGTTTGACTCTTCTTCTCTCTTCATCTTGATCACTTGAGGTGTTAATGTAGTAACAAGTTGACTAAGGAGGAAATCTAGCAACTTCTCACATGGAATTCAGCTTCACCTTCTTTGGGAACAAATTTTGTGTTGGAATTCTTGAACGTGGCATTTGACTGGCATTTCTCGATACAATTCACTAATCAGCAAATCCTGTGGGTCAGGGAGTTAGGAACTCTCACCACAGTTGTTCAAGGATTCATCCTTGGCTCAGAATGAGACTTCTCGCAGTATCTGTGTGAACCCGGGGGAACGTACTGCGATTGTTTGAGTATCGGAGAACTACTCATGGCCGTTTTGTTTTAGGCCCCTGCATATCCTTGATCAAATATCTCAATGCAGTTGACAAATTGACAAGTCAACTTGGCTCTTGGCGAGACGTTCAATGGTATCCAAACTCTGCGGAGTGTTCCATCCTAGTGCCAGTTTTGAATCAGGTAAAGTTGTTGGGGTCTCACAACTATTGTGGTAAACGACAACGATCACTGACCCAGAGTTTCAATGTTTCTTCAATGTGAGGTAATATCACATTGAACCACAAACATTTGTATTAGAAGAAGTTTTAGGTCAAGAGTGGTATGAGCGTGTAATATGTCTTGGTTATTAGACATACCCATCGGCTAGACTTTCAAATTATCATCAGTGTATGGTTTATTACACTAAGTCATCCAACTCTTGATTTAGAAGCTATGTAAGGTGAGAAAGGTTGTTGATGCCTCATATCTACTACTGGTGTTGTAGCAGAGATCATTAACATAGAGTGTCGAAATATCATCATTACTTGGTTTAAAGTAATGAATTGTTTATTTCTTGTATCAGAAATTGTAAAGATGGTTAAGAGTAGATTGTTGCGTGTGATAGACTACGGTATGCAGTCTAACCATCGGCACAGACTTTTTAACTCTCGACTTCGAGTGGTTTTTCTCAAAGTGTCTAAAAGTTGGTGTTACACAAGAAAAACATTCAGATTGGTTAAGAAGCGGTTGTCAGTGCTTCACATTCATTGGGGTGTACCAATGAAGATCACAAACACTTAAAAATTTCCTCAGCAGTGAGTGGTATAAACTCGGTGCGTCGTCGGTAGGTAAAACTGTTTTTGAATTTTTAATTAGCTTTTTAAGGAAACATATGAAAATTATAAAAAAATATAAATCTTTTTGACTTTTTAAGTTTTGTAATTTTTGTTTGTTTTTCTTGATACCAATTGTAAGCTGTATATAATTTTGAAAGGAAAGATATGAAAATTATAAGAAAAAAATTTGAAAACATATTTTTGTATTTTTAAAATTTCAGATTTTTGTTTTGTTTTCGAAAGGTATCGAAGAAACCTTGGACTGGGTTAAATTTTGTTTTTCTTCTCCCCCTAAATTTGTGCATGGGAAGAAGATCGGAAAAAAAACATGTACAAATTTACCTAAACAAAAATGAAGTAAAAAAAATATTTACAAAACTGATTTAATAATCAGTGAAGCGTATCATTTTAAGCATCTCGACAAGCACATTGAATCGAGCTTTTGCAATAGGTTTTGTGAAAAGGTCCGCCACATTATTATCAGTGTGGACCTTTTACAAATGGATCAATTTACGCTCGAAGCAATCTCTGATAAAATGAATTTTTATATCAATGTGCTTGGTCTTAGAATGTTGGACAGGGTTTTTCACAATTTGGATAGCAGCTTCATTGTCACAAAAGATTGGAGTGTCAAGAAAGTTCATACCGTAATCAAGGAGCTGATGCTGCATCCAAATGACTTGAGAACAGCAGGTCGAGGCAGCAACATACTCAGCTTCTGCTATAGACGTTGACACGGCCTGTTGCTTTCTGCGTTGCCAGGACATCAGCCTGTCTCCTAAACTCACATCCAGCACTGGTGGACTTTCTGTCAATTTCACACCCTCTGTAGTTGTTATCTAAAAATGCGTAAAGATCAAATTCACGGTTCTTTGGATACCAGAGACCAAATTTTGGTCTACCCTTAATGTATCGAAAGATCCGTTTGACAACATCAAGATGAGAAGGTTTAGGATTAGCCTGATAATGAGCACACTAGCAGACTGCAAAAACGATATCCGGTCTGCTAGCAGTCAGGTACATCAGAGAACCGATCATCGAACGATAGTAAGTTTTATCAACTGATTGGTCATCTGAGTTTGAAGATAGCAGTGGTCGCTCAGCCATTGGAGTGTTAGCTTCTTTTGCATCCTTGAAACCGAACTTTGCAATAATATCCTCCACATACATTGCTTGATGAAGTAGGATACCCGTTGAACTTTGCTTCACTTGTAACCCGAGAAACATCGTCATCTCTCCCAACAAACTCATCTCGAATCTTTTCTTCATCACCATCTCAAACTCCTTGCACAGAACCTCGCTTGTTGAATAGAAGATGATGTCATCCACGTAGATCTGGACAACGATTTGATCATCATCTTGGCGTTTGATGAACAAAGTCTGATCAATACTTCCACGAGTATAACCGTGCTGCAACAAGTGTTCTGTCAAGGTAGCATACCAGGCACGAGGAGCTTGATGCTGACCATAAAGTGTAACATCCTCTTTCTAGGGTAAATAATTTAATGAATAAAATTAATAAATTTAATAATTATAATAAATATTTAATAGTAAATTTAATTAAAATGTGAAGTTTGAAGAAGTAACTAGTCTAAAATGACCTAATAAGGGTATAAATGGAAATTCACCATATGGAGTTCTAGAAGAGGGACTAGTTTGGAATAAATATTTTAGAAGTGATAGGGAAGGACTTTTAGTGCAATTACGACATAATCTAAGTTCTGTAGGGACTAGTTTGCAAAAACTGAAAAGGTGGGAGTTTAAGTTGGGGAAAAACCCCCCATTTCTCTTGTAGATCACGATTTTGAGAGGGAGAAATGGAGAGGAGGCGACTTGCAGGAGATTCAAGTGGAGAAGCTTGATCCTAGCAAGATCTTAGTGGTTTACATCCATCAATTGAAGATTTGAGGTAAGAAATCTAATCTCCATGTTAGAAACCCACCATTTTGGGTAGATCAAGTTCAAATTCGGGTTTCATAGTTGGGGGAGATGAATTCTATGATCCCAAAGGTGTAGCTTATGAATTCTAATGATTATCTCTTTACAATTTGATGGTTTCATGCTTAGAGAATCATTTGGATGTTGGTTGATACTTATGAACCCTAAATTTTTGGGGAAAAACCTATCAATGGGTGAAACCTTGATGATGGGATCAACTTGCATCTTAAATGTGTTCTATGAAGAGCTTAAGTGAGTTCCTAGTGATTTCAATCATTGGAAGAAGGAACCTCTTCAATTATTGATCAATTGTTTGAATGGAATTGGATATTCCTTGATCTAAGCTTATGAAGTAAATTGGGATTAGAACTTGGATTTGATTCAATGGAGATGATATTGGATGATTTGATTGGGCTAAATGATGTGTAATTTAAGTAGAAATAATGTCCTTTTGATATCTAGAAGTTTGGAGTTGTTTAAGACCTTGAATTGGACCAAAAGGAGGGAGAAAAGGACCAAAAATCAGAAGTTACAGTGCTCAGAACACGGCCCGGGTTAGGGGAAACATGGCCCGCGTCAGGATGTCTGAAAAGCCTTCTGTTAGCAGAACACGACCTGTGTTGGGGGGAACACGGCCCGTGTCAGCCTGAACAGTACCGAAATGTTGAGTTTTGAGCTTTAAGGGTTGGGATGTTGGTTCTAATGTTCAAGTAAACTCCTAGGACATGTTTAACTAATATGTTACATCTATTTAGTGAAGTTAAATAGCCTTAGAGTTATTAGTAATATTGTATGTTATATCTTGTAGGAGAAGAGTAACTGATGTTGAAGCAAAAGAGTGACATCTTCTTGGAACTTAAGGAAGGTGAGTTACCGGGAGTACACATCCCTCTTCTAACTCTTAAGTGTGTCTTATTCCATTTCCATGCATACCTTATGTGCTAAATGTTGCATAAATTCTATATGTGTATGGCATTAAAAGAGTTATTTCTAAAGATGTTTTACAATAAAAATATTGATGTGGTTTTGAAAGATGTTTGATCATTCCTCTATGCATTTCATATAGGAGGGGTGGACCGTGTGAACCTTCTGAAAAAGATGAGACGATTGTCCCGGATTTAGGGAAATCACGGGTTAATACCCAAACGAGTTGTTGTCCCGGATTTAAGGAAACCATTCCCGACAATAGGGAATCGCATGAGGGACTTGCTAACCCTCATGGGACTAGTGTGGTGGCCACTAGTTATAGTTTAGCCTATACGGGGATCGGATGACATGCTTCGTGCGTGTTATTCGTGAACTTAGGTAGGTGCCACTGAGGTGAGTTGGACTTCTAAGAGATTGACATGGGGTGGGATAGTTGCATCATGCATCATGCTGCATATCATAACTATCTAATTGAGTAAACTTTCATAATGTTTAAATGAGTTTTAATATATATAAAACTAATAATTTTTGGAGGTTGTCTCGGGTGTTAAGGTTATCCTTTCACTCTCAAAGAGATAGCCTCGGGTAACTCACTAGGCATTTCAATTGCCTAACTATTTTGATGTGTACTCAGGTTGAATAAGAGCTTGTGACGAGGCGAGGACTTTTAGAAGACCACGGTTGTGTGGCCATTTGAACCGTGTTTTGTACTTGGATTATGATACTACCTCGCTATACGTTTTTAAACTACTTTTAACTATTTTGGGACCTATTTTTCCGCAATGATGAGATATCTTTTGAACTAATCGTATTTTAAATGGTAAATAAATGTTTTAAATATTAATCCCTAGCGAGGGGTGTCACAATTTGGTATCAGAGCATCGGTTTAAGTGAACTAGGTACTAGGATTAGTACTTAGACTTAAACTTAAGGTGCTCATGAGTGAGGGTTATGTATTAGCTAAATAATTGTATATTATAAGAGTAATGTTCATCTTTCTCAGAATGGTGAACACTCGTAGCATGGTTCCGTCGATTGAAGGTCAAGGGGATGGGGCCGGTGACGAGGCTCAATCTCAACCCATTTCCCTTGCAAGCATTGAAAAGATGATGCTTGACTTAATGGCAAAACAGGAAGTGAAGATGGTAGACAAGATGAAGGAACTACTTGAAAATCAAGAGGAACGTTTGAGAGAAGAAGTGAAGAACATGTTTGGGGATAACACTGCTTCGGGCGGGTAAGAGACGAGTAGCTCGTACGATAGCATGCGTCATGGGCCTCCTAGTAACAATATATCCCAAGACATGGTAGTATCAAAGAAGAAGTGTAGCTTCAAAGACTTTAACTCTTGCAAGCCACCAACTTGCAACGGGACGTTGGATCCGGTTGTACTTCATAATTGGGTGATTGAGATTGAAATGGCTTTTTATGCATGCCAATGTGGAGATGACCAACATGTGAACTTTGCTATCACTACTCTCAAGTAAACGGCTCTTGAGTGGTGGTTGGAGATGCATGTGTTGGAAAACTTAACTTGGGATGTGTTCTTGGAGAAGATAAATTTGCACTAAGGAAGAGATACGTGACCTTGAAAGGAAATTCCTTGACTTGAAGAAAGACAAAATGACCATCACGGAGTACAATGCCAAATTCCGAAAACTTTTGAGCTTTGCTAGAAGGTTGACCCCGGATGAGGCCACTAAAGTGGATCAATATATGGGAGGTTTGCCTTGGAACTACCGACTAAACTTTGAAGCTGCTACTCTTGAAGTTGCCATGAGGAAGGCAAGGAAGATTGAGAAAACATTGGAAGAACGAGACAAGGAGAGACCCCAATTTGCAAACAAGAGAAAGGAAGGTGACGACTCGCGTGGGAAGGGTATAATCGACCAAAAGAAACAAAAATTATAAGGAAAGAGCAAGGGTGGAGAATCACAAAACAAGAACAAGGATGAAGTGGTGTGCTTCAAATGTGGTGATAAGGGCCACTTTGCTAATGCATGTACCAAGGGGTTCAAGTGTTATACTTCCCGGGATGTTGGTCACAAAGCAAGTGAGTGTACCTCAAAAGAGAAAGGGGGCAGTGGGGGCGGAAGAAAGGAAGCACCTTGGACTAGAGGAAGGGCTTTTCAAATGACTGAGGAAGAGGCTAGAGAGAAGTCAAATGTTGTGTCAGGTATATTTCTTGTAAACTCTTTACCCGCTTCTATGTTATTTGATTCGGGGGCTACTTACTCTCATGTGTCGCCTAATTTCGCAAAGAGATTAAAATTACCTTTGCATAAACTTGAGTATGAATTAGTAATAGATGTAGCGGGTGGTGCAAGAAAAATTGTGAGTAAGGAGATATCACATGTAAAAGTGGAGTGTAGTGGGGCTGAATTTTGGGTCGGTCTTATACTTTTGGATGTTAGGGGATTTGATGTTGTGCTGGGGATGGATTGGCTTGCAAAGTACGATGCTGAAATTTTATGTGGAAAGAAAATGGTAAGAGTGAAGACACCCGTAGGTGAACCGATTCTCATTTATGGAGACAAGAGAAGAGTACCCACAAGTGTGATCAATGTGATGAAAGCAAGAAAATGTTTGAAAAAGGGTTGTCAATCTTACCTAGCATATGTGGTGGACACCGTAAAGGAAAAGAAGGTGTTAGGGGATATTGAAGTAGTGCGGGATTATCCCGAGGTTTCTCCCGATGACCTACCTGGTTTGCCACCGGATCGTCAAGTTGAGTTTCGCATCGATTTGGTACCGGGGACCGCGCCTTTAGCCAAAGCTCCGTATCGTTTGGCACCCGCGGAATTGAAGGAGTTGATGACTCAATTGCAAGAGCTTCTTCATAAGGGTTTCATTAGGCCTAGCTCTTCCCCTTGGGGAGCCCCGATCTTATTTGTGAAGAAGAAGGATGGTTCCATGAGGATGTGTATTGACTACCGGGATCTCAACAAGGTGAGTATCAAGAACCGTTATCCTCTACCTCGTATTGACGATTTATTTGATCAATTGCAAGGTGCGGGTTAATTTTCAAAAATTGACCTTCGGTCGGGTTATCATCAACTGAATGTAAAAGATGAAGATGTTGAGAAGACGGCTTTCCGAACAAGATATGGGCATTTTGAGTTTCTTGTAATGCCTTTCGGGCTAACTAATGCACCCGCGACTTTCATGGATCTTATGAATCGGGTGTGCAAACATTTCCTTGATAAGTTTGTGATCGTGTTCATTGATGATATCCTCATTTACTCGAAGTCGGAGGCGGAACATAAAAAGCATTTGAAGATGGTGCTCGAAACTCTAAGAAGGGAAAAGTTGTATGCAAAATTTTCTAAGTGTGAGTTTTGGATTGGAGAAGTTCAATTCCTTGGACATGTTGTGAATAAAGACGGAATTAAAGTGGACCCGGCAAAGATTGAAGCGGTAATGAATTGGGAGAAACCAAAGAATCCAACCGAAATTAGAAGTTTTCTTGGCTTGGCGGGATATTATCGACGTTTCATAGAAGGATTTTCCAAGATTGCATGTCCATTGACGCATCGGGTTTGGGAGTTGGCGGCGGTGATTCATGCGTTGAAGATTTGGAGGCATTATCTATATGGTACTCAATGCAAACTCTTCACAGATCATCAAAGTTTGCAATATTTATTTAGCCAAAAGGATTTGAACTCAAGACAAAGGCGATGGATTGAAGTATTCAAGTATTATGAATGTGAAATCCTCTACCATCCGGGTAAAGCGAACATTGTGGCGGATGCTTTGAGTAGAAAAGAAATTAGTGAGAAAAGGAGGGTTAAAGCATTAAGAATTGAAGTGGTATCCACACTAGTTGACATATTGAAGGGTGTACAAGAAAAAGCTCAAGAAGAGGGTAACATTAAAGAAGAAAGACTTGGCAAGTCAGTGATCTTTGAGGAAAATTCTCATGGGTTGAAAACATGTCAAGGACGTGTTTGGGTACCGTTGTTTGGTGGAAAAAGAGAATTGATTCTAGATGAAGCTCATAAGAACAAATATTCCATTCATCCCGGGTGTATGAAAATGTGTATGGACTTGAAGCCTTTGTATTGGTGGCCGACCATGAAAGTAGATATTGCCAAGTATATCAACAAATGTTTAACGTGTTCCTTGGTGAAAACCGAGCATCAAAGACCTTATGGAGATCTCGAGCCATTGGAAGTCCCGGAATGGAAGTGGGAAAAGATCACCATGGATTTTGTTACTAAATTACCGCAAACAAGAAATGGCCATGATATGATTTGGGTCATTGTGGATCGGTTGACTAAAAGTGCATTATTTCTTACGGCAAGAGAAACATGGCTTATTGAGAAGTTTGCGGAATTGTATGTGGATGAGGTCGTTCGGAGGCACGGGGTACCATTATCGATTGTGTCGGATCGGGACAGTCAATTTACATCACATTTTTGGAAGAGCATGCGAGAGGTATTGGGAACCAAGTTATGTTTGAGTACGTGACATCGCAGCGGTCGTCATGCGGTCAAAAATAAGAAAATACCTAACACACTCACTTAGCACAGTGGAAGTCAGGGTCGATCCACAGGAGTTAGGTGGTCAAGTCAGGTGACAGATTACCAACTATAGTGTCACGCTATAGTCAGAGGACTTAGTTCCTAAGCTTTTGACTACTAATCTCAGAAAACATAAACTGAAGCAATTCCAACCAAACATAAACTTAAACTAGACTCCAAACAAACCTAGTCACTTACTGAAATCAGAAGTACATCTCTAATTCAGAAGCAAACAAAGGCAAAAAATCAAACATAAACCAAGGCGTAAACTAAACCAATAACTAAGGTCCAACGGAACAGTCACTGGCTACCGTTCAACCCACAAAGCTAACCCTAGTTGGCTACTGAAGTCAGCAAACGAATTCAGTCCAAACAAGGTCATACAAACATCTAAACACCAAACAACAAGCATAATCCAATATCAAGCATAAAATACCGAAAAACCACAATTACTTGTAACCAAATGATTATCATAAACCAAACTCAGATCCACGAGTACAAACAGTAACCAAATGATTCAAAAACATAAACTAAAGCCTAATATCAGTGGTTGTCACTCCCAAAGATACTAGCTACTAAATTCTAACTATCTAGCTAAATGAAAATAAATTCTAAAACATAGAAATACCAAATATGAAGTTGTAGAATCTTAATCTCGGAGTCAAAGAGCCTTGAGGTCGATTTTTCACCAGGATTTTGCTCAGGTTTTCGGCTGAAAAAGCCTCTATTTATAGTTGCAAAATTCCCGCAGCCACGCCGCGCATTTATGGTTTCCGCGGCGCGCGTACTAATCTTTTCCCGTTTTATCGGCATTTGAATTTGTTCCACCGCCTTAGATCCGCGTCGCGCCTTCTTGATTCCCGCGGCGCGCGTACGTATTTTCCTGATTTTGCCTTCTTCTTCAAACTTCCTCCAATTTGCACGCTTTTGGTCCCTGTTTTCATTATTTTGTTCCAAACAAGTACTGGCACGAAAAGTGAGAATACCACGATATATATGATATAATTTCACTAAGAATAGGGCTCAACAACGACTAAAATATGTAATATCACTAGGCGTTGTCAAACACCCCACACTTGTGCCTTGCTTGTCCCCAAGCAAGAGAGTTTTTTTAATAAATTCTAACTAAGATTCAAACAATTTTTGACTGTGTTCAGTTTCAAAGCTTATTGCCTTATGAGTTAGAGTGAGATAGTTCATGAAAACATAATCGTAATGTTCTTTGGAATTCATGGCTTTCTAGAGAACCCTTGATTACAAATTTTCTGTCCACAATGAAGTGTACTTACTCATTCAGATTCTAAAGGCCATTAAGGAATTGTCCATGACTTTCGATGCTGTCCGTGTAATGAGCTTTCGAAAATACCATCGCAAACCAGACGATCTTAGGTGGTAAGGTGCATAAATACCTCTTCGAGGCCACCCTTTTCGGACCTACCGGCTCGAACAACAAAGGCCACAGATTGACATTTCCTTCCTAAATTCCAATCCTAAAACACTCTAATCGTCTAACTCCTAAAACTCAACTTGTTTGACTAAACTAATAGCATGGTAACAACTACATAGTAACTCTTGAAAAATACTAGTGCTATAAACAATCACAAACCTATCGTTTCAAACTTACAATTTATTAAAAAAAATTGAAAAAGTTGCTAAAAATTTGAAAATTGGTCTTTTCCCGCAAAAAATTCAAAAAACTACTCTTTCGACCGTCCACACCCCACACTTAAAATCGTACAACGTCCCCGTTGTACAAAAATTATTTAGAACAAGGGAGAAAGAGTTACCCCTTTAGACGGTAGATCGCTTGGTTGGTACTCGGTATCACAGGTACAAATTACGAACAAAAAGGTCCTCGATTACGCATTCTGGAGTTGTAGAGCAACAGTGAACACGCCGGTGGTCAAGACAAGTGGAGGGGGCACGGTGACCCCACACTTGTCTAAGACAACTCCTTCCCATTTGGTATAACATGCATGACTCAATAGAACATTATATGCAAACAGACTAAACAAATATAAACAAACAACTAAAAAGAAGTAGTTCCATAGGTATAGTACATATATCCACAAAAAGAAAAAGAAAAATATACATCAATCGCCACCTGGTGGCCTGGAAGGTCCAGCCTCATGGTCATGGGCTCTGGCTAGGAATGGTTGGGTGTGCTGGCCCTGTGCCGATGCAATCTGTAAAAGCACCTCCCCGATCCACTCTAACTGGTCCTCCATCCTGGCGACCCTGGCCGCCAATCGGTGGATGGCCGATGGATCCTCCTGTTGCTGTGGCTGTGGTGCTGGCTCTGCCGGTGCGGGCTGCCTCCTGCATCTCCTGTCAGGCTGAGCATACGCTGGTAGGGGGTCCTGGGGTGCCTCAGTCGCCACCCTCACAAACTGGCCTGGGCGCTGCTGCTCAATCAGCCTCATCTTCTCCAGGGCTCGTGTTGTATTGCGAACTGGAGGTATAGCGGTCAAGGATGCCACAACCGGAGCAGTAAGAATCCGGTATAAACGGGCCAAGCGGGTGATGAAATACCCACGGCCCAGGGGACTGCTGGCGGACGCACCTGTCATACGGGTGCACAAGGCGACGGCCAGGGCGAACGGGAGGTGAAGGAACCTGGAGGGGTCAAGGAGGACCCAGAGATAAGTCATGTCCTCGCCAGACACCTTCTCGCCCCCCTCCCGCTGCATGATGGAGGTGGAGACGAATCGGTGCATGAGTCGGTGAAGTGGGTCGCGAAGATGACTCTCTCTGGATGTCCCTGCCTCGTAGAATACATTGGACAACGGTGTCCAAACCTCCATATTGGCAGCCCTCTCGGGTTGCCCCTGAATGCATGCCGCAAGGAACTGCGTGAAGTGGCGGTGCTGTAGGTCCGCCTCCGTGTATATACCGGTACGCCTCCCGAAAAAAAGAAAAAAAATTCCAATTTTAGTCCTTTTTCTTCCCCACCGCACCGCGACGCGGCCCAAGAACCAGGCCCGTCGCGCCGAGCGACTGTTTCCAAAATCCAAACCCAAATCGAGTTTTAACCTGTTTAAACTCAATCCAAATGCACTACAAGGTAGCCTAAGTGCCGACTAACTCATCTAGGGTCTCTATTTGGCAAAATAAACACCCTATGAGTCAGCATTGGCGATTTCTAAGTTTTGAAGTTTTTGGAGAAATCAACCAAATTAACCCCCTAATCGCTAGTTTTAACAAGTAAAAGCTAGTTAGAATGACCTACCGTAGTAGTAGGAATGAAATGAGCAAGAAAAAACACGAGAAATTTTTATTGATCAGAGCTCCGAGTCGTGGTGTGTGTGAATAGTGTCGCGGTTTACCTTTTTATTGAAGAATTCCGACCGATCGATTTCCGCGTCGCGCAAATGCGCAAACCGCGGCGCGCGTGTCACCAAATCAACCCCTGCGCATCGGGTTGGTTTACGATCCCGCATCGCGTAATTGAACAAACCGCGGCGCGGTCATTAAAAATTCCAAATTCTTCATACGACCCCACACTTGCCTTGGACCACTAGTACCTGCAATTAATGATGATATTTTTCCTAATTACTCCTAAGAATACAGTACCTAACCTATGAAAAGATGGGTTGCCTCCCAACAAGCGCTACGTTTAACGTCTTCAGCCAGACGTAGCACTCCTACCCCTATTCTTTTTCTTAAACTCCGAATGACATTTGCTTGAACTCTGGTATGAAATTTTGGGCCATCATTGACATTAAGGATGTGAGTTGAGTCATCCTATCACTCACTCCACTAATCCATTGCTGCTGCGATTCCAGAAGCTTGAAGACTTTTGCTTCCCTTTCTCTTGATTCTTTCTCATACTGCTGGTGTCTTGCCTCTAGCATTTCCATCATATCCAGCAGCTGCTCCTTGTCATTAGTGGACAACGGGTGATCCTTTGTTTCCTTAAAAATTTCCTCTATTCCTCCTTCTCCCGTTCGCGTCCATATTTTTCCTTTGTTCCTAATCCCAGGCTCCATTAGCACACTTCTGTCCAATTGCTTATCATCATTCGCTAGAGGTAAAGACACAGGGCTTCCAAACATATTCAGCCTCCTTTTTCGCATCCCAAAGGAGATGTCCACATCTCCCGTCTTGCAGTCAATCACAGCGCCGGCCGTAGCCAGAAATGGGCGTCCTAATATGAGTACAGGCGCGTCCTCCAAACTTTCATACTCCATGACTAGGAAATCTACAGGATAAAAGAAGTCCCCAACCTTTACTATGACATTGGTCAATTTTCCTCGGGATACCTTTGTTGACTGGTCAGCCAGCTGCAGTATAATCTTTGCTGGCTCTAATTCTTCATTCTTGTATTTATCATACAAGTACCCCGGTAGCGCATTTACACTTGCTCCCAAGTCCAGCAAGGTGTTACGAATGACCACATCTCCTACACTAGTAGTGATCAATGGTGATCCAGGATCCTTCTCTTTTTTGGGCAGTGTTCCCAACAGTGCCTCACTTGCCTTAATTGTCAATCTAACAGTGTCCGATGTCGGAATCTTACTTTTTCCATTTCTCTCGCACATTTCCTGAAGAATTCTTGTATCTTCAGGAGCGTCCTTAAGTTCATCCCACAGAGGTTGGTTTATCAATGGCCCTATCAATTTAGGCGATTCCTGTTTTTTCTTCCCTTTCTTACCTTTCTTTCGTTGCTTAATTCCTGCTATCACTGAATGCTTTTCTTCCTGGACCTCCTTGTCCACCTTTGGTTGAGTTCCCTCCTCAACAGGAATTTCCTTTTCTTCCATTCCTTCCTCTTTAATCTCCGCTTTCTCCTGGACTTGTTCTTTCTTCTCAAGTTCTGCCTTGCTTCCTGAATCTAATAAGTCCTCCAAGGTGACCTTTCTCCATTCAGCCTCGACAGTATTAACGTGTTCCTTCCTGGCTCACTGATTATGGGTTGGATTAACTTCTGTGGCACGTGGCAACTTTCCATTGTCCCTTTTTCGCTGATCCTCGGCCATTTGTCCAATTTGCCTTTCCATGTTTGCGATAGCTTTTGCATTGGCTTGGGACTGCTACTGAGTAGCACTGAACATTTCATACATTTTTGCAACCAAGTCTTCTTGAGTTCCTGGGGCATTGTTGACAGCAGTGTTGGGCCCCCTATTATTATTGTTGCTACCATTCCCACTCGCATTTCCATTATTGCTTGTGGGCTGGTATGGCCTAGGCTGATTAGATGATTGACCTTGGTAGTTATTCTACCTCTGGTTATTGAAGTTCTACTGCTGTCCTTGATTATATGGTCTGTAGGGTCGTCCATTGTTGTACTGACCTTGACCTTGGCCATAAACTTGGTTTTCCTCCTAAGTTTTCGGTCCTCCTTGACCTCATTGTGGTTGACCCTGAGGTCCATTTTGCAGCGTAGACATAAGCCTGTCAAACTCTTTGTTTAATTCGCTTATTTCCTTTTTTACCTCCTTCTTCCAATCAGCATCAGCTCCCACTACTGCTGCTGTGCCTACAGTTTTTCTCTTAGAAAAATTCGCTTTGGAGCCATTGCTTAATTTTTCCAAGAACTGCCAAGCCTCTTCTGGGTCTTGCCACATAAATGTCCCACTTGACGAGGCATTTATCATTGCTTGATGTGTTTCACTGACTCCTTTAAAGAACAATTTCACCAACTACCATTTGGGAACCTCGTGGTGCGGGCAGGATCGCAATAACTCCTTTAACCGATCAAATGCTTCGTGGAAAGCTTTTCCTGGTTTTTGCTGGAAGTCGTGAATAACCCTCCTAATCTCTGTCGTCTTGCTTGCCGGATAGAATTCTTGTAGGAACTTGTCTTTGAGTTGGTCCCACGTGGTGATGCTATTTGATGGTAAAGATGTAAACCAATATTTAGCTTTGTCTTTAAGAGTGAATGGGAATAACCTAAGCCTAAAGATGTTCCTATTAGTATTCCTAGGGGTGTTAGCGTTTGCAATCGCTATAAATGCATACAAATGATTGTATGGGTTATCCTGCTTGTACCCCCTAAACTCCGGTAATATCCCTAATAACAACTGAGGCCTTATTTCTACTTGAGATTCAATATTGTCAGGAATATAAATTGGCGACGAGTCATCATACTCCCGTGGCTGGAAGTGTGATGCAACCGATTGCCTCCTCGGTTGTGCAAAATAGAAAGGTTGAGCAGGATTACCGTAGAAGTAATGATCGTTATACCCCTGCTGACCTGGTGGTTGTTGATGCTAATGTGTTCTTCTAGGAGGTCCCCGACCTCGGTTCCATGGTTGCTGTGGTGCAGTTGGAACCCATCCTTCATCTTCCTCATCATATCATTCCTCTGCCTCTTGATACTGGTACTGTTGCTGAGGAGGTTGCTGGTATTGTTGCGGTTGTGTAGTTTGAGGTTTGAAAAATACTGGTTGTGGTTGTGAAAATGGTTGTGAAGTAGGTGTCTGCTGTCTAGAAACTGGGGTACCATCACGGATCGGCGCTCCCCAAGACATGGCAGAGATGAATGGGTTTGTGGATTGTGGTTGTGATACTGGTGGAAATGGTGGAATCGATGGCGGAGTGCATGATGGTATGGGTACAGGGGCTGAAACTACACCACCAGAAGCACTCGTGCTCCCGAAATGAAACTCCAAAACCGGGGGAATAAAAGACATCCCTGTTGCCTCACTCGAGGGTTCCTGGGCAACATGCTCTGGACTACTGCTAATATTACTAAAACTCATGATATTGGAACGCCTACTTGCACGGATTTTGCGCGCAGTTCGCTCAACTTCAGGGTCAAAACGCAAAGGGGATACTTGCTCACCCCTGCGGGTACGCATGCACTAATGCAACACGCCCGAAAAATCAAAAAGCAAAATACTAACCAAATGAAACTCACAAAAATTCAGAAACTAAAATTCCTGCAAATCACCTAATCTTAAGCTCACAACTCCCCGGCAACGGCGCCAAATTTTGACATCGCAGCGGTCGTCATGCGGTCAAAAATAAGAAAATACCTAACACACTCACTTAGCACAGTGGAAGTCAGGGTCGATCCACAGGAGTTACGTGGTCAAGTCAGGTGATAGATTACCAACTATAGTGTCACGCTATAGTCAGAGGACTTAGTTCCTAAGCTTTTTACTACTAATCTCAGAAAACATAAACTGAAACAATTCCAACCAAACATAAACTTAAACTAGACTCCAAACAAACCTAGTCACTTCCTGAAATCAGAAGTACATCTCTAATTCAGAAGCAAACAAAGGCAAACAATCAAACATAACCCAAGGCATAAACTAAACCAAAAACTAAGGTCCAACGGAACAGTCACTGGCTAAAGTTCAACCCACAAAGCTAACCCTAGTTGGCTACTAAAATCAGCAAAGGAATTCAGTCCAAACAAGGTCATACAAACATCCAAACACCAAAAAACAAGCACAATCCAATATCAAGCATAAAATACCGAAAAACCACAATTACTTGTAACCAAATGATTATCATAAACCAAACTCAGATCTACGAGTACAAACAGTAACCAAATGATTCAAAAACATAAACTAAAGCCTAATATCAGTGGTTGTCACTCCCAAAGATACTAGCTACTGAATTCTAACTATCTAGCTAAATGAAAATAAATTCTAAAACATAGAAATACCAAATATGAAGTTGCAGAAGCTTAATCTCGGAGTCAAAGAGCCTTGAGGTCGATTTTTCACCAGGGTTTTGCTCAGGTTTTCGTCTGAAAAAGCCTCTATTTATAGTTGCAAAATTCCCGCAGTCGCACCGCGCATTTATGGTTTCCGCGGCGCGCGTACTAATCTTTTCCCGTTTTATCGGCATTTGAATTTGTTCCACCGCCTTAGATCTGCGTCGCGCCTTCTTGATTTCCGCGGCGCGCGTACGTATTTTCCTGATTTTGCCTTCTTCTTCAAACTTCCTCCAATTTGCATGCTTTTGGTCCCTGTTTTCATTATTTTGTTCCAAACAAGTACTGGCGCGAAAAGTAAGAATACCACGATATATATGATATAATTTCACTAAGAATAGGGCTCAACAACGACTAAAATATGTAATATCACTAGGCGTTGTCAGTACGGCATATCATCCTCAAACTGATGGGCAAAGTGAGAGGACGATTCAAAGGCTTGAAGATATAGACATCTTCCTTTGATTGAGTTTTCTTATAACAACAGTTATTATTCATCCATAAAGATGGCCCCGTATGAAGCTTTATATGGAAGAAAGTGTAGATCCCCTTCGTGTTGGTTACAAGCGGGAGAAAAGGTGTTGGTGGGGCCTAGTTTGATTCAAGAAACCGCGGAAAAGGTGGAGATAATTAGAGAACAGATGAAGACGGCCCAAAGTAGACAAAAGAGTTATCCGAATTTGAAGAATCGGCCCATGGTTTTTCAAGAAGGAGATCAAGTGTTACTCAAAGTGTCACCTTGGAGAGGGATCATACGTTTCGGGAAAAGAGGAAAACTTAATCCGAGGTATATTGGACCGTTGAATGTGTT
The DNA here is from genome assembly GCA_023525715.1 of Cichorium intybus. Taxonomy (NCBI): domain Eukaryota; kingdom Viridiplantae; phylum Streptophyta; class Magnoliopsida; order Asterales; family Asteraceae; genus Cichorium; species Cichorium intybus. Next base: position 97,003,147 of record CM042010.1, on the reverse strand, counting down.
GGAAAAGATTGGGAAACAAGCTTATCGACTTGAGTTTCCACCGGAGTTGTATGAGATTCACAATGTTTTCCACGTGTGTTATCTTAGAAAATGGCTTGGTGATAAAGTTGACTTTCTACCTTTAGAAGAAATTCGGGTGGATGAAAACAAGAGACTCGTGGAAGAACCGGAGGAGATTTTGGATAGAAAGGTCAAGAAGCTAAGGAAAAAGATGATTGAATTGGTCCTTGTCAAGTGGAAGCATTCGTCGGGAGCAAATCTCACGTGGGAAACGGAAGAAGAAATGCGGAAGAGATATCCACACATTTTTGGAGAAGCCGAGATTCCGAGGACAAAATCTTCTTAAGGGGAAGGTAATTGTAACATCCTCTATCTAGGGTAAATAATTTAATGAATAAAAATAATAAATTTAATAATTATAATAATTATCTAATAGTAAATTTAATTAAAATGTGAAGTTTGAAGAAGTAACTAGTCTAAAATGACCTAATAAGGGTATAAATGGAAATTCACCATATGTAGTTCTAGAAGAGGGACTAGTTTGTAATAAATATTTTAGAAGTGATGGGGAAGGACTTTTAGTGCAACTACGACATAATCTAAGTTCTGGAGGGACTAGTTTGCAAAAACTAAAAAGGTGGGAGTTTAAGTTGGGGAAAAACCCCCATTTCTCTTGTAGATCACGATTTTGAGAGGGAGAAAGGGAGAGGAGGCGATTTGCAGGAGATTCAAGTGGTGAAGCTTGATCCTAGCAAGATCTAAGTGGTTTACATCCATCAATTGAAGATTTGAGGTAAGAAATCTAATCTCCATGTTAGAAACCCACCATTTTGGGTAGATCAAGTTCAAATTCGGGTTTCATAGTTGGGGGAGATGAATTTTATGATCCCAAAGGTGTAGCTTATGAATTCTAATGATTATCTCTTTACAATTCGATGGTTTCATGCTTGGAGAATCATTTGGATGTTGGTTGATACTTATGAACCCTAAATGTTTGGGGAAAAACCTATCGATGGGTGAAACCTTGATGACGGGATCAACTTGCATCTTAAATGTGTTCTATGAAGAGCTTAAGTGAGTTCCTAGTGATTTCAATCATTGGAAGAAGGAACCTATTCAATTATTGATCAATTGTTTGAATGGAATTGGATATTCCTTGATCTAAGCTTATGAAGTAAATTGGGATTAGAACTTGGATTTGATTAAATGGAGATGATATTGGATGATTTGATTGGGCCAAATGATGTGTAATTTAAGTAGAAATAATGTCCTTTTGATATCTAGAAGTTTGGAGTTGTTTAAGACCTTGAATTGGACCAAAAGGAGGGAGAAAAGGACCAAAAATCGGAAGTTACAGTGCTCAGAACACGGCCCGGGTTAGGGGAAACACGGCCCGTGTCAGGATGTCTGAAAAACCTTCTGTTAGCATAATATGGCCCGTGTTGGGGGGGAACACGGCCTGTGTCAGCCTGAACAGTCCCGAAATGTTGAGTTTTGAGCTTTAAGGGTTGGGATGTTGGTTCTAATGTTCAAGTAAACTCCTAGGACATGTTTAACTAATATGTTACATCTATTTAGTGAAGTTAAATAGCCTTAGAGTTATTAGTAATATTGGATGTTATATATTGTAGGAGAAGAGTAACTGAGGTTGAAGCAAAAGAGTGACATCTTCTTGGAACTTAAGGAAGGTGAGTTACTGGGAGTACACATCCCTCTTCTAACTCTTAAGTGTGTCTTATTCCATTTCCATGCATACCTTATGTGCTAAATGTTGCATAAATTCTATATGTGCATGGCATTAAAAGAGTTATTTCTAAAGATGTTTTACAATAAAAATATTGATATGGTTTTGAAAGATGTTTGATCATTCCTCTATGCATTTAATATATGAGGGGTGGACCGTGTGAACCTTGTGACAAAGATGAGACGATTGTCCCGGATTTAGGGAAATCACGGGTTAATACCCAAACGAGTTGTTGTCCCGGATTTAGGGAAACCATTCCCGACAATAGGTAATCGCATGAGGGACTTGCTAACCCTCATGGGACTAGTGTGGTGGCCACTAGTTCTAGTTTAGCCTATACTGGGATCGGATGACATGCTTCGTGCGTGTTATTCGTGAACTTAGGTAGGTGCCACTGAGGTGAGTTGGACTTCTAAGAGATTGACATGGGGTGGGATAGTTGCATCATGCATCATGCTGCATATCATAACTATCTAATTAAGTAAACTTTCATAATGTTTAAATGAGTTTTAATGTATATAAAACTAATAATTTTTGGAGGTTGTCTCGGGTGTTAAGGTTATCCTTTCACTCTCAAAGAGATAGCCTCGGGTAACAAACTAGGCATTTCAATTGCCTAACTGTTTTGATGTGTACTCAGGTTGAATAAGAGCTTGTGACGAGGCGAGGACTTTTAGAAGACCACGGTTGTGTGGCCATTTGAACCGTGTTTTGTACTTGGATTATGATACTACCTCGCTATACGTTTTTAAACTACTTTTAACTATTTTGGGACCTATTTTTCCGCAATGATGAGATATCTTTTGAACTAATGGTATTTTAAATGGTAAATAAATGTTTTAAATATTAATCCCTAGCGAGGGGTGTCACATAAAGGGCTTTATCAAGCTTGTAGACGTGATTTGGAAAGTTGGAGTTGACAAAACTGGGAGGTTGATCAACATAAATCTCCTTTTTCACCTCTCCGTACAAGAATGCTGTCTTGACGTCCATTTGGTAGACGGTAAAATTCATGTAAGAAGCGTAGGCAAGGAAGATTCGAATCGCTTCAAATCGCGCCACGGGAGCATATACTTCCGCGTAATCAAGTCCTTCAATTTGTCAAAAGCCGCGAACCACGAGGCGTGCCTTGTTTCGCACGATCACTCTCGAATCATCTTGCTTTTTGCGAAACACCCATCTTGTATCCAAGGCCTTTTTGCCTTCGGGTAGTTCCATCAATTGCCAGACATTCAACTTCTCAAACTGGTTCAACTCCTCATGCATTGCATCCACCCAACTAGGTTCATTAAGTGCCATCTCTACGTTCTTCGGCTCAATTTGAGAGGTGAAGCACGAATAGAGTCACTCTTTGACTTGACCACTTTGGCTTCTGGTTATGACACCATCATCCAGAGGGCCAATAACATTGTCGATTGGATGGTCCCGTTGAATTCGTGAAGGGACTTCATATTGGAGCGTAGCAGTAGAGACCGGAAGATTGGTTATATTCTCAACCCTTTCTGCGCCTGAAGCACCTCTATCAGAATCTCTGAAATCGTGAGAGGTACTTGCAATGTACTCGTTAGGAATCCTTTCTGGAAATAGAGAACTCATGAGAGTAGAGTCAAACAGATTAGCAAGATCAGGTTGAGTAACATCTTCAGGGGTAGATGACTGCTCAACAACTGGGGTATCACCAACAACTTGGGATGAAACGTCAGGAGCATCCTTAGTGATGGAAGCAGACACAGGAGATGCGCCGTCATCAGCATCCTCTCTGTTAGTTCCACTAGGGCCTGGGTTGTCACTTGAAACAACATCAGAAAGCACATAAGAAGGTTTAAACAGTTCAGCATAATCAAAAAACCAGTCAGGTCCAACACGGGCATCAATTGGATTCTCTTCTAGCCAGCGAACATTAAACGATTCCATGATTTGCTTTGTCGCCTTGTTGTACACTCGATACGCGGTTTTATCCGCATATCCAACGAAGTAACAATCATCCGCCTTGGAGTTGAACTTCGGAGCAGCTTCAAGATGAAGAAGAGTACAAGGACAACTAAAGGTGCGGATGTCTTCATTTGAGGTTTGTTGATGATGACCCGATTCTGAACATAGGAGGCTGTGTTGATGGCTTCAGCCCAAAATATCACCGGCAGTTTAGAATCGCACAGCATAGTACGCGCAGCATCAATAAGTGCTCTGTTCCGTCGCTCAGCAACACCGTTCTGTTGAGGAGTACAAGCAGCACTGAACTGACGCAGGATACCCTTATCTGCACAAAACTTGTTAAGAACTGCATTCTTGAATTCCGTTCCATTGTCGCATCTGATGGCCTTCAGTTTCTGATTCGTCTGATTTTCAATAAGCTTGATAAATCTAATGACCAGATCTACAGTTTCACTTTTGTTCTTTAAAAATAAAACCCATGTAAAAGCTGAGTAGTCATCAAATATGAACTGCGATTGAGACTGAGAACATTAACCGGGCCAAATAGATCCATGTGAATCAGCTGAAGAATTGAATCAATGGAATTGATCTGCTTGGGCTTGTGTGACTTTCTGTGATGTTTGCCTTGAGCACAGGCAACACATTTCTCGAATGTAATGAAGTCCTTGATTGGAAGTCCTGCAACCATGTTGTTCTTAGCAAGGCGATTCAGATTATTTGCGTTGGCATGACCGAGATGTCTGTGCCACAACATCGCGCTTTGCTCTGCAGCTCTGGAGAATAAGCAGGTGACATTTTGTGGTCATATGTGCTCGACTTTACCTTCATTGAAATCAATTCATTCTTTTAGACAGGTACAATAAAGTATGTAGTGACCATATAAGACTTATACTCATAACTTTTCTCTTTTATAATGACAATTCTTTGTTTTTTGATGTGTATAAAAAATTAAAACATGACCGTAGAATTGTTATCATTACTTATTTTTTTTTTTACTAGGTAGCTAATAAAAAACTATCATATGGTCACACAAAATCAATTATGTGACCGTATATATACTCGATTTTAGACACATAAACAACTGTTTTATGTGACCATATGTAACGCCCGTGTTTTTTTTTTAAAGTAAGTCGAAGCACATAAATATTTACTTAGTGATTGTATATTTTCTTATTCTTTTGCACTCGACGATTAGGAATAATAATAATAATATACCTAGAAGAATAGTAACAATATGGACAATAACCACATATAATAAAACAAATAATAAGAATGAGGATTTAATTATGATACAAAACAAGTAAATGACTAAAAGAAGAACAAGATTGATAGTTTTGGGGGCCAAATTGTAATTCTATAAAACACATAATGTCAATTTATAAGTATTAGGGTGTAATAAATTATCCAGAATAAGTTGAGGGACTATCATTGCAAATTTCTCAAACTAAAACCCACCGGTTTTGGTTCATTTCGATTGCCAAGAAGGAGCAGTCGACTCCTTCTCTTCCTAGCTGTTAAACAACCTATTACGCTTCCCATTCCAACCTTTTCATGATATAACCAATTAGTGGCGGATGTAACAAGAGGCACGGTACGGGTGTGCCTGGGCACCCCACGATTTTTTTCGAAATAGTGAAAAAATTTCGAATTTTTTCTTTTTATATATACGTGTCCACCTCGATAAAAAATACGTGTCCCTTACAATTATGTACTCATATTTTTTTATACTTGAAAGCATTGGGCTTAAAAAAAACAAATTAAATAAAAGTTGGCCAACAAATTGTGGACTTTTTTTATTATATATTGCCGGATGTAACAAGAGGCACGGGTGTAATGTTTATCGTACTTTTTGTAGACTTTTTTAATTATATATTGCCGGAAAAAAAATTGTGCCCCTCATGGTGATTTTTCCTGGCTCCGCCCCTGAACCAATCTACCATCCTTGAGGGTCGGTTACTCCAAAATCTTTGAGAGTAACTAGAAGGGGAGTGAAAGTTCACCGGTTGTGGCAAGGTTTCTGCATGTACTTGGATCAACGAAGGGCAGTTTGGTGTTGAGACTCCATCTTATTCCTGGTAAGGGTCTGAACACGACTAATATGTTCTTTTTCATGAACTTTAACGCTCAAGCTTTGTGCCTTGATCTATGAATCTTGCTTGCATGACGACATCGCATGTTGTGTCATTGTGTGTGGCCTTCTAATACGTTGTGATCACTGGTATAAATTGAACTTGCCCCATCCCTTTTGTTTTTATCAACCATGGTCGTACTTTGTTCTTAGTCTTGACTTTTTACTCACTTGTAAATCCTGTCATTCTATCCTAATGACCTTGAGTCTTGATTCTGGTTCTGGGTTGAACTTCTTTGATCCCATCCTGAACTCCTGTAATATTTATGCAGCTACGACGTTGTTACAAAATGCTGGTCAAAAATTGAAAATAATAAATATAGGAAAAGTTGTCTACTGTTTATGTCGTACAGGCTACATACACTTGGAAACCCACACTTGAGAAACCTTATGAATATAAACAAGTTAGATCCTGTTTGGTAGGATCTTAATCTTTAAGATATGACTTTTTAAGAGGTCTAAATTTGTAAGAGGATCTGAATTTTTAAGATCTGAACGTTTCACATGCTGTTTGGTTGGAACCTCTGAATTGTTGTAGTGTGGTAGGGTGGGGGTGGGTGAGTAGGGTGGTGGTATGGGGATGGGGTAGGATGTGGTGGGTGGGTTGTGGTGCGGTGGGTGTGACTATGGGTGCCTCTTAATTTTATTCAGACATAGTTCCACCTCTTAATGTTTAAGAGGTTGTTGACAGATTAAAAGGCTTTTATTCAGATGCTATCAAACACACTTAATCTACAAATTAAGAGACTGCCTCTTAATTTTTTAATTAAGAGGCTATCAAACAGGGCCTTAATTAAAATGTACTGCCACCTAAGTCCACCATTCATAGCATGTGTAGGCTTCTTTTAGCATGGGGGTGGGGTGTGTGAGATGCTTAAGAAAAGAAGAATAACAAATGTGACCTAAATACCCTTGCCAAGCTATTCCCTGGCAAATTCTAGGTGTGCAGGAAGTTAGTAATTCGATTTAGTAAAAAGAGAGGTATATATATATATATATATATATATATATATATATATATATATATATATATATATATATATATATATATATATATATATATATATATATATATATATATATATATATATATAAAAGTATACATGAGGACGTGAATAAATGTTTGTTTCTTTTAGCCAACAAAAAAAAAAAAGAGATGATTATATAAAGTGCAAAATTCACTAATGTTAAGAAAAAAAAAAGAACAAAAGTATATATATAAAAGTATACATGAGGACGTGAATAAATGTTTGTATGAAGTTCTAGATAAACACTTTATTTTGAGATGGTGATATCAAGAAATTGATTTAATAAAAGTGGCTTAATTTGATAAAAATAAAATAAGTAGATATTGGCAAATAAAAGAGGTTTATGTATAATATAAACTAAGAAAATTATATGTTGGTTATAGGTTCTTGACGTATTAGAACCTCCCCGAGAGAACAAGAAACGCAATCTGCACACGAGGTGAGTACATGGAATTTTCGAGCACACATCCCCTATAAAAATAAAAATGTTTTGCCGTATGTGACTTATGTGAATTACTTGAATATATGTGATTATACATGCATATGATGACTTATACGTTTAAATATATTTTATTAAAAGATTATTAAATATGATGTCTTACATTTGCATGCAAAATGGGTAAAAGGGAAAAGGACGAGTGTTGACTCGAGAGGTCCAGACCACAATGATAAAAGATGTTAAGACAAAAGATGTTTATGACACAATGACGTTAATGACGTTTGCTTGATATTCTATACTTTCTTGCCATTTTCACACAGGCTAGTTACATGTTATGATAGGGACAAGTTACGTTGCTGATGCCTTAAGACATGCTTGGACCACCACGACGCAGCCCAAACAAACGATTGGCAGACTAATATGTTCATCCCCCACCACGTCACAGGTCATGGGTGACTCCCCCATGCAAACCATAATGACGTGAGTTGGAGAACCGACTAAGTGGACGGAAAATTGGCTAATTAAGATGTATATATATTTTTATGATTGAGTGTTGAGATGTCTCTACTTATTATATAATGAGTCTACACTCTATGTATCTCACCAGCCCCAGTCTGACTTTTATTTTGATGTGTGTCTCAGGATAATAAAGTAGGGCACCGGAATAAAGCTTGATGACTTGCTTGGTGTTATTTCCTAGTTTTAAAACTATCTAGACTCGCACGATGTTTGCATTTGTCATAGGGATTTTTGTATTTGGATTTTGTTGCCATTTCTCCTAGTACGAACCGATGAATGTACGCAACTTTGTTTTTTTAAATACGTTAAATACTTTCTTTAAAAATGTTGCGTTTCCCAATGACCGAAAAAGAGGGATGTTTCACCATATATGCATCTTTCGTCTCATAGAAAAACCATCACAAATTATTCCTTCTTTAAAAAAAACTGTGGTCGTCGGTGATATGTAGCCACATTGTTTGATTGTGCGTCATGAAAAGAAAAATTTTGACGTTCAATCGTTATGAATGATTACGATCTACATACTAACGATCACACTTATTGCTCTAAAATGTAGCTAAAACTAGTCTAAAAAATTTTACGTGACCTTTAGTCATTCAAAAAATCGAAAATGTGACTGGGCGGGTTTGGAAAAAGTGTGATCGTGGGTCATTTTTGTACTAGTGTTAGACATCTAAGGCACCTGATTAAAAGTTGAACATAAATGACAATGATTGAGATCCATGTCTCATGTTCAACATGATTTTTGTGACAAAGGGATAATTGATATATAACCTCCTACACCTATGGAAGCTTTGAGCTTTAGGGAATTGGGTGTTGTTGAATGGCACTTCTTCATATGTTATTTGAGGCAGTGAAATGTGGCTAAACGTTCACCACTGTCAGTATCAATCTCTAATGCAAACTTGTGCAAGTAGGAGATTGTTGGATCAATATGCCCAAGTATGATCACAGAATGATATTGCAAATAATATATGATCCTATATAGTCACACCGATAACAAGTTATACACCAAGTTGATCATTTTATGTGTTGAATGTGATTCATGATAAAATGTCATAACTCTTGAAATAATAATGTTTCTAAAATTAGCGTGTGTTAATTTATAATTCATATGGTATGAATTCTTTGAGTATAGTATTTATATTATTTAAGGAGTTAAATAATTTAAATAACCTTGAATAACCTTTTATTTAATTTAAAAGATAAATTAAATAAAATAGCATTTATAAATATATATATATATATATATATATATATATATATATATATATATATATATATATATATATATATATATATATATATACATATATATATATATATATATATATATATATATATATATATATATATATATATATATATATATATATATACATATATATATATATATATATATATATATATATATATATATATATATATATTCATACCTTATGAAATATATATATAGTTATAAATGCTATTTTATTTAATTTATCTTTTAAATTAAATAAAAGGTTATTCAAGGTTATTTAATATATATATATATATATATATATATATATATATATATATATATATATATATATATATATATATATATATATATATATATATATATATATATATATATATATATATATATATATATATACCTTATGAAATATATATATATAGTTATAAATGTTATTTTATTTAATTTATCTTTTAAATTAAATAAACGGTTATTCAAGGTTATTTAAATTATATATATATATATATATATATATATATATATATATATATATATATATATATATATATATATATATATATATATATATATATATTCATACCTTATGAAATATATATATAGTTATAAATGCTATTTTAATGCTATTTTATTTAATTTATCTTTTAAATTAAATAAAAGGTTATTCAAGGTTATTTAAATTATATATATATATATATATATATATATATATATATATATATATATATATATATATATATATATATATATATATATATATATATATATATATATATATATATATATATATATATATATATATATATATATATATATATATATATATATATATATATATATATATATATATATATATATATATATAGAGTAAAGTTCAATTGAGAACCTAAAAAAGCCTAGGAACCTAAGAACCCATTTTATGAACTTTTTTTCTACACAATATTTTTCAAAAAACAAATATACCAAAATTTTTGTTATGATTCATCTAGAAGATATCAAAAAAATATTTCAAAAAAATCATTTTTTTAATTTTTTTTTCATATGGGTTTAGGGTTTAGGGTTTAGTTTTACGGTTTAGGTATAGGGTTTAGGGTTTAAGGTTTAGGGTTTAGGGTTTAGGGTTTAGGGTTTAGGGTTTAGTTTTAGGGTTTAGGGTTTAGAAATCTCTTAGACACTTTAAATAAAAAAATTGGATGCAAAAAAATCATTTTTTATATTTTTTTTCATATGGGTTTAGGGTTTAGGGTTTAGGTTTAGTTTTTAGGGTTTAGTGTTTAGAAATCTCTTAGACGCTTTAAATAAAAAAATTGGATGCAATTTTTTTTTAAAAATATTGTGTAGAAAAAAAGTTTCTAGGTTCCTAGGTTTTTTTAGGTTCTCTCATGATCTCGACCCTATATATATATATATATATATATATATATATATATATATATATATATATATATATATATATATATATATATATATATATATATATATATATATATATATATATATATATATATATATATATATATATATATATATATATATATATATATATATATATATATATATATATATATATATATATATAAGCGATCGGGTGAGAACTTTTCTTAAAGTGGGGACTCGTGATGACACCTTTAAAAAAATTGAAAAAAAATAATATATATATATATATATATATATATATATATATATATATATATATATATATATATATATATATATATAAATGATAAAATGGATCATAGTACTATATTGGAGAAAAAAAATTTGATAAAAAAAATTTTGGATAATTATTTTTTTTATAATGAAACAATGTTCACAAAATAATTTTTTTTGTGGATCATTACTGTTTCTCAATGATACAAATTTTTTTCTACTTTTTTTATAATGATATAGTACTATTCTCGATTTTATGATTTGTATTTTTTTATATTTTTTTCAATTTTTTTAAGGTGTCCTTACGAGTTATCACCGAAAAAAGAGTCATCACCGGATCGGGACCCTATATATATATATATATATATATATATATATATATATATATATATATATATATATATATATATATATATATATATATATATATATATATATATATATATATATATATATATATATATATATATATATATATATATACTAGCTGCGTACCCGCGCAATGCGGCGGCGGCAAATAGTTTTGTTTCGGCAATTACTTTTTAGGTTTTAGGTTGCAGATGGGAGGGGAGTTGACGAATATGAGAGTGATTAATTTATTTTCGGGCGATTAATTACCTTTCCAACAATATATGGGACAGTAAATACCCGAGAGTGTAGGACCAAAAATGGAAAAAACTTTTAGAAATCGGTTTGGAACTATAGGGATATTTTGCAATGAAATGATAAATAAAATTAGAATGCTATAATCTGAACAAAAGACAAATTAAACAAAGGGGCAACGGGCAAAACAATTTTTCGAACCAAAACTGTAAAAATTCTTAAATGTAACAAATTTTGTAAAAACAAAAAGTACAATGCTATAATATTGTCCTTTGTAAACTTATATTCTATACAAAATATCTCTATTATTTATTTGACCCTTAAAACATGATGACAATAATTCCTTTTAGCTGCTTGTGAATTGTTCTATTTTGAATTTTTTTGGACTCATGGTATGAAATAGCACCATAAATATAACTACAATTTAAGATAGGGAAAATGACATAAAAAGGTAACTAATAACATCAATTATACTCTAATTGGCAATGGAATTGAAGATTACATTAGATAAAAGGCATTGGAGCATTACATTAAGCTGCAATGAAATGGAAGATTACTTACATTCTGAAGCAACATATATAAAAAAGGCATTGGAACGTTACATTAAGCTGCAAGATTACATTCTTTGACAAAATATAGATAAAATGCAATATACATTACAACTGCTTCTGATTTATTTTTCTGTCATTAATCTTCTAAAACACCCTTGCCATAGACGTGCATCAGTTACAGATGAATTATGATTTTACCATAGTTTTACCACAACTGCAATCAGAATGATTACAATAACTCTATACTTCATTAAGCTCCACTTCATCCTCTTCAATTCCATTTGGAAATGTGCATCGTGATTTTCATGGTCAATCCACTCAAACATTTCAAATTTTTCAAATTTTCAAATTAATCAAATTTTTAAATTTCGAAAATTTTCAAATGATTCAAAATTTTCAAAATAATACAAATTTTTCAGACTTTTCAAATTATTCAAATTATTCAGATTTCCGAAAATTTCAATTTTTAAAACTTTTCAAATTATTCAAATTATTCAAAATTTTAAAATTTTAAAATTTCGAAAATTTTATATTATTCAAACTTTTCAAAATTATTCAAATTTTCAGACTTTTAAAACTTTTCATTTTTCAAATTATTCAACAATTTCAAACTTTTAATATTATTAAAATTTAAATCTTTTCAAACTTTTCAAATTATTAAAATTTTCAAACTTTCCAAATTTCTAAAATTTTCAAATTTTTCAAAATTATTGAATTTTTTAGATTTTTCAAATTATTCAAGTTTCCAAAAATTTCAATTTTTCAAACTTTTTAAACTTTTCAAATTTACGAAATTTTCAAAAGTTTAAGATTTTTTGATTTTAAAAATTTTCAAATTATTCAAATTTCCGAAATTTTAAAACTTTTCAAATTATTCAAATTTTTCAAAATTTGAAATTTTGAAAATTTTCAAATTTCAAAAATTTTAAATTATTCAAACTTTTCAAATTTTTAGACTTTTCAAACTTTTTAAATTATTGAAAAATGTTAAAATAACAGACATTATTCCTATTTCTTTTCATTAGCCATTAATTTACCCTAAAAATAAAACGAATTGTGAAGATCTATAAGTTAAGATCAGAATAACGAAACCAACTTGGAGCTTTTTCTAGTATCCAATATTATAAAATGAAAAAAGAATCTTTGTAAAAAACATTATCGCATAAATCGCTGAATTGTATAACTATATTGAGGCAAAAGGTGGTCTGTAAACAGAAAAATAAAAGTACAATGCTATTTTTTGTATTTATCTAATTATTCGACATTTACAAAAGATAAAAAAAGAAAAGAAAGTACAATGCTATAATAAACAGCAGTACAAGAAAAATTATTATTTGTAACTTAAATTAATTATTTTCTTTAATAGATTTATTAAATTAATTATTTTTAGTGTTTTTTTAATTTTACTTTTTAATATAGATTTTTATTTAGTAGTTTTTAATTATTTATTTATTTCTTTTTACTTAGTTTATTTTTATTAAACCATTTACTTTTATATTTTACCAATTACTTTTTATATTTTGTTTTACCTATTACTTATCAATTTTATTTTATTAGTTTTAGGTTTATTTTCTTATTTTATTTTGATTATTGTTTGTAGCTCTTATATTTTTATGAAACTTATTTTTATTTTACTTTTATTTTAATTATAGTTTTTTTTTTGTTTTTTTCGTACTTTAGCTTTTATTTTATTTTAACCTATTTAAACCTTTTATATTTTTATCCCAATAAATAATATATACATATATAATTTGATAAAAAATCCGAAATTTCAAAATAAATATATTAAATTCCGAAAATTAAATAAAAATTCAAATAAAATTGAATTTAATATTTAAATTAAAAAAATCAAAAGTTGGAGACATGGGGACAAGGCATGGGTCTTTGTTATGGTTTGTGTGCATGTATGATGAGTGTGTTTGTGTGATTTCCAACATTTGACTAAAGGAGAATATTGTGCTACTGTGTATGTGTCGTGCATCATCAAAAGGAAAAAAACAAACAAAAACAAATAATATATGTGGGTGTTGTGTGCTCGGCCAAACAACAAAAGAGAAAAAGAAAGAACATTGATTTTTATTGTTTGTTGTACTTTCCTAAAGACGTAATAACCTCGCACAAGTTCCATACTTGCACTTCTATAGAGAAAAACTCTATGTTCAAACTTTGGTTATGTACCTCATTGAAGGCTTCCAAACCTGCACCAAATTGCCAACATAAAAATTGGTGGTTAAATGTTATAGAAAATGAATTTAGAATGGTAAAAAATAATAAGAAAATTAGAATCAGTAATTAGTACCTTAAAATTGATGATGCACTCATTCTTGTTCTAAATAAAGAGTAATTTGGAGTTCATGACCTATTACACAATCAGTTAATTGGAATGTTTAATTCATTTCATGCTCATATATGCTGGTGAATAACTTTTGTATGAAATAAAATCAAAATCCAAACATTTAAGTAAATGTTGTAAAAAGCAATTTTCAACAAATATTTAAAAAATTAGGAAAAAAATCAAGAACTTAGTTATAAAAATCAGGTCCTTAAAGTAGGAGGCCATAATAAACATATAAATGATATATACAATGCTACTTTTTGCATATACCTCTAATCAATCGCAATAGCTTAAGCTTGGAGAAAGATCAATCAGCATAGTTAGTGATTACTAACCATTGTAAATAATTACATCCTTTAGGAGCTCCTCTGTAACTATAAGTTGTTGCAGATATCTTCTGGCCTAGAATAATACATGAAAGATGAAACCCCTACAAAACCATCATAAATTCAAGCATTCTGAGGGAATGATGTTTCAGTGGAGCTGCTGCTTGTAAACGAACATTCTATGTATTTGGTTAGTACAAAAGTACATGAAACCCGTTAGATATGTGCTATGGTGATAAAATATAATTACGTGATCCTTAATAATGAAAATTAGATAATTAATTCGTACTTGGAAAATAAAAAACAAGCAGCATACACCCAAAGCAATAAAATCAATAAGGCAATATATCAAACACCTTATGTGCTAGACTTCAGGTGTTGTTATAGTGTTCTTTGTGTGGTGGTCCATCTATGTTCATAATCTTCTTCACTCTTATAAGTTTTCTATCTCCATTATCACCTACAAAAACACCAAGAAAAAAAGAACAATCCAGTAACTACACATCAATTTCAATTTCTTCATTAGTAATTTTATAGATATGTGCATATGGGAGCCACATATAGTGGACATTATACCTTAAAATTTCCACTTCAGCTTAATGCCAATTGCTAATTAGGTTAAGAATTAAAGAGTGGTTGGTACTTTTGTTTCTTAGTAGAAGAAAAACTCACAATTTTCATCTGAGTTAGTAATACCTATAACAACATCTGAAATAAAGGTGAGAAGCATATCATAAATTATAGAGCAATCAACAATGTTTCAAATAGAGTACTGAGTGCAATACCTTTTATCTAAGGGTGGATCATTTCTGATTGGTTTACGCAGGGGTTGAAGTTGGAAAAAGACATATCTTTAGCAAGAGAAAGAGATTACATGTAGCAGCATTGTATCCAAGAATGAGTTTTTCTGTTAGAACAGTTTCCTGATGACCGCACCAGCCATGACGCAAGCAAATTGTATAGAATTGACTTCACAAATAGAAAACCAATATATTATCAGAAAAATGATCCCAACATTCTTTTTTAAATGATGATATTTCAAATGGATTTATGTTAATAAAATAAATAAGGCCATAGAGAAAGCAACTTACTTTTATATCTCTCTTTTATCTCAATCTTTTTGTCTATTGAAAATAAAAAAAAATAATAAATATTTTTGATACTATAAACGAAATCAAAACCCAAAAGTATAGTACACATCTATAACATCGAAGGCCTGCAGGTAAGTAAAATATTTTTCAAAGCTTATCTACACACCAATTTTGAAAAAAAAAAATACACATATATGTAGTTTATAAACATAAACAAACACATATAGATTGTTGCCTTATAAACAAAAATGCATACAGATTTATAACATGATGCAAAGAACGATTTTTCAGTGTTGTCTCAGATCGTAAATTCGATTTTTCTCATATCCCCATCTTCATGTTTCTTAAGCTCCGTCTTCACGTTTCTTATATCACCTTCATGTTCATAATCTGGAGGAAACTTGAACATTTATTAAATACACATATATATACAGATCTGTATCGTAGACATATTTATACTAATCAGAAATCTATATCATCCCCACAAATATATAACATACACACAGATCTATGACATCAAAACAAACACAAATCTATAAAACTTACAATTTTATAACATGCACATCATACACACGGAGAATATACATGGTAAATTGCTTTTGAATTGGTTGTCTACAACTTATGAAGCTGCGGTAATTTGTCTTCTAGAACCTGCATAATCAGGGATTAAAATGTTATAAATTATGAGAAATATGCAAAAAAAAAAAAGAAACAAATACGGAGAGTTCAATAAAGTTATTGGGTATGGCAACCAAGACTACGATTTGATAATATGCTAAAAAAAAAAACACAAGCTTTGTCCCACCAAAACCTCAACACGCATCATTATTCTGTATCCATAAAAATTTGTTGATAAAATGAATTTTAAAAGAACAAGAAGCAGAAATAGAAAGGTAAACTGAGAGAGTAATTAATACCTTGAAAAAATGAAGTTCTACATGAACCATTGATCGGGTATGTTTGTTAGGAGCTAACTAAGCAACCATGATAAACCAGAATATTAGGAGTTTACTAATAAAACAATATATTAAAGATATTACCAGTTGTGGTATTTCAGTAGGTAAAGCACACTATGTTGCTCATTAGATGTGATGGCGATGCTGCAATGAATCTAGAAGGATGCATAGCTTCACACATGTGGCAATGGTGATAGCGAAAACAGGACTTTAATACCATTTTAATGCACGACGTAATTACCACTTCAAGATAAGCAATTAATGGTAAACTGTAAACATACTCTCATTACCTTAGGTTCCTGGAAAAAGAAAAGGTTCTTACTCTGTGGCATTTTGTCGAGCACTTGGAGTGCATTGCTCTTATCAACCATCGGGTTCCTGGTGGCGGTGAACCTTGAAGCTTCAAGTTTCATAAAACAAAAACAAATACAAACCTGCAAGTTTTGATTTGTTATTCAAAACCGTAAACAAAAACAAATACAAACCTGGATGTTTTGATTGAAGCTGAAATAAAGAGCATGCCCCCACTTGTTGACCTGCACAAGAAAACAAAACCTAGTTTAGAGCCTAAAAATACCTTATATAGTCAACAAACAAAAAACCCAGACTGTTATATGTATAGATTTGCGACTTGCAAAATGAAAAAAAATAGAGACAGAGAGTGACAGAAGGAGAACCGAGATTTCCTTTCATCACATAAAAAGAAGACATAAAATGAGTTCAAAGGTCGTATTCCTCGGGGTTGTAGTAGAAGGTGTAGATGGCGGTTATCGATTGCTCTGTGTGACTATAAATGAACATCAGAAAAGAGAGGTGGTGCGACAGTTGTGCGGTATAGAGTTTCTGTGGTGTTGGGAGCATAGCAGTATGCAGTGTCTTCGGTTGTTGTGGTGGTAGTATTGAGACGGTGTTGAGCGCTGATTCAAGGTTGCGTTTTTAGGGTTTTTATTGGAGAAGATGGAGGAGGTGGTATCGAGACAGGCTTTGGAGATGGTGGTTGCTGCAGGTGGTATGAAATGAGGAGTCCTTTCTACACTGTTATTATATAGAGAGACAAAGGATAAGTTTCTAGAATTACCCAATCGAAGAGTGATTTACGCTGAATTCAAATTTTAAAATTTTGAATTTTGAAATTGAACTTTTGGAGTCACCAAATGAGAATTCAAATACCGCCCAAAGTTTGGATGCAATAGAAAGTTGTACGTCTTAAAGTTTGAGTCTTAAATTTAAGACTTTTATGCATAAAGGTATTGTAAATTATATATGGTTTATAATATAGTATAGATATATATAGATAAGTGATCGGGTGAGGACTCTTTTTAAAGTGAGGACACGTGAGGACACCTTAAAAAATTGAAAATAAATAAATAAATAATATAAATAATAAAATGGATCATAGTACTATATTTGAGGAAAAAAAATATCGAAAAAAACTTTTGGATAATTATTTTTTTTTTATAATGACACAATGATCCACAAAATAAAAAAAATTAGATCATTACTGTTTTTCAATGATCCAAATTTTTTTTCTAATTTTTTTTGATAATGACATAGTACTATTCTCGATTTTATGATTTGTATTTTTTTATATATTTTTTCAGTTTTTTTAAGGTGTCCTTACGAGTCCTTACCGAAAAAAGAGTCCTCACCGGAACGGGACCATATATATATATATATATATATATATATATATATATATATATATATATATATATATATATATATATATATATATATATATATATATATATATATATATATATATATATATATATATATATATATATATATATCCTGTTCCGGTGAGGACTCTTTTTTCGGTGAGGACTCGCGAGGGCACTTTAAAAAATTTGAAAAAAAATATAAAAAAAATACAAATCATAAAATCGAGAATACTACTATATCATTATCAAAAAAATTTGAAAAAAAAATTTGCATCATTGCAAAACGTAATGATGCAATTTTTCTGTTTTTATTTTGGATCATTATTTCATTATAAAAAAAATAATGATCGAAAAGTTTTTTTTGAATCTTTTTTTTCTCCAATATAGTGCTATGATCCATTTTATTATTTATATTTTTTTTATATTTTTTTTCAATTTTTTTAAGGTGTCCTCGCAAGTCCTCACTTTAAGAAGAGTCCTCACCCGATCCTGATTCTATATATATATATATATATATATATATATATATATATATATATATATATATATATATATATATATATATATATATATATATATATATATATATATATATATATATATATATATATATATATATATATATATATATATATATATATATATTGTTTTTTTCTTTGAAAAGGCAACTTTATAGCACGAGGGAGCAGCCCAGCAAGGAGCTGGAACTGACCCAAAAACAGGAAATTACATAGTTTTTACAGCAAGATTAGGCTTATCAAGCCACAAGCTTCTATCTAACACCAATTTTGAGGCTCTACTGTCTAGCCATAAGAAAGACTCCTCTTGTATAGATCTAAAAATAGCCTCCACGTTTTTTTTCCTGTTCTGAAAAGTTGCCTCATTTCTTTGAATCCAAATGTTGGAAAGGGTGGAAACCATAATCACCCACCTAATCTTCTTTTCCAAATTATTATTGGCCTGCAGAACAAGTTGCTCAATTCCATCCAAAAAGTTGTTGGGCTGGTTGGGCTTGGTCTGTGAAAGCTCGAATTATCCGAGGGGGTATTCCACCATTTGAAAATCAGGGACCATATATTCTTCGCTCTATTACACTCCTTAAAGGCATGAGAAACAGAATCAACATTATCCTTACAGACTTCACAAGTCAAGGAATCCATGTGGACCTTCAACTTCTCAAGAACCCCCTTAACAGCAATTCTATTTCTTAAAAGCCTCCACATAAAAACATTGTGTCTTTTTGGAATCCATTTACACCACCAATGTAACACCCGGTTCCTCAAATTTAGGATATACCAATTTCTTTAGTCAAACATAATTTCATTAGAGGTATAATCCCAAAAAGAGTAACAAGTATACACAAGGTTGTCATCAAAAGCTCAGTTCAAGTCCCAAACTATTACATCAACTGTTTACAACTATTTAACAAAACCGGGTTTACTTCATATTTCAAAGCAACAAAAGTAAATCTATGTCAAAGTCCAAGTCCATGTGTAGCTATCCTTCCATGTTCCGCTTCCCGCGGTCACCACTACCAGAACCTAACACAAATCACAGTAACAAACAAACTATGAGCTTTGAAAGCTCAGGGAGTAATTTAAGGTTATTTGAATCGCATCATTCATCATCTCATTTGATTGTATCTCAATGGACTATCTCAGTCCATAGTGTGTCTTACACAATATTCCTCTTTCTTCCATATACTCAAAATTTAGTTATATTCAACCAAATTAAACATAGTTTACTTCTCATCTGTAAATAACATCATAATAAGGCATAATCATCTAATAATTAACTACTCACCTGAAGTTGAGTCGATATGTGGAACTCCCGAACCTCATGTGTGTTCCTGTCTAGCTTTAGCTGTAATATAATGACTCAAACTCAATACTCAATTTCAAGAAAATCTTAATCATATCCAATATTCATATCAATCAAGAAATTGGAATCATAAGAGAGGGTTACAATCAAAAGATAGCAATACTATCCTAATTGTAACTTCCAATTTCACAAATTTAACTCATATAACCCTAGTATCATAATACAAGCACCTTGCAAGCTTGAGTCTCGAATTAGAAATCTATTACACACACTAATCCAAGTAATCTCACTCTAATTCATGTTAGTTGCAAGTGGTTCATCAAAACCACAAGAAACCATCTCAAATCCAAATATTCAACCGAAAAAACAAGATAAAAATCAAGGAGGATTACCTTTCAAGTTCAAGGAACTAATCTCTAGCTTCAATTCGTGATCAATAGGCTTAAATCTCGACTTAGATGGCTTAGAAATCGATTTCTAGGGTTTAGAGAGGGTTTTGGTTGAATTGGAAATGACCCAAATGAAGGAAAACCCGTATTTTAAAACACCCCTGATGCGCGACACGACCCGTGTAGGCTCACACGACCCGTGTGAGGCCTACAGCAGGTCAACTTGAAATTCTGCAGACTCACACGACCCGTGTTGATTCACACGACCCGTGTGAGACCCAACCTTGCCTCGGTAATTTTTGAAGAGGAGCTACACGACCCGTGTGAAGCTACACGACCCGTGTAGGTCTGAAAAGGTTACTGCTTTGCTTCTCAAGCCTTTCTACACGACCCGTGTGACCTTACACGACCCGTGTAGCTCTGATTTGACATTTTACAAATCCAAACTTTACTCAATTAGGTTTCTAACCATCTTAACTCATATAATAACCTATTTAATCTTAATTACACTAAGATTAACACAAAATCTATATAAATTAATAATACGGTATTACAAGCTCTTACCCCCTTCAAAAGATTCCGTCCTCGGAATCTCTTGAAATAAGTAAGGATATTTCGACCGCATCTCTCCTTCAGCTTCCTAAGTAACATATGCTCCTTTATGATGTCGCCATTTCACTTTTACTAATCCCACTTCTTTATTTCGCAATTTCTTAACTTTCTTTTCTAGAATTTGCTCTGGCATTTCTTGATATCTTAATTTCTCATCTAGTTGAACTTCAGCTAAGGGTACCCAAGTGGATTGGTCATACAATGTTTTTCTAAGGTGTGACACATGAAAAACATTGTGGATACCCTGTAACTCCTCTGGAAGCTTTAGCTTATACGCAACTGCTCCAATTTTCTCCAAAACTTGAAAGGGTCCGATAAAGCGTGGGCTCAATTTACCTTTCTTGCCAAATCGAATTATTCCTTTCCATGGGGACACTTTCAACATTACCATGTCCCCAACATTGAACTCTAACAGCTTTCTTCTTCTATCTGCATATTGCTTTTGGCGGTTTTGGGCTACCCGCATATGCTCACGAATGCTTTGTATCTTCTCTTCAGTTTCAGCTACAATTTCCGGTCCCGCCAATGGTTTCTCTCCCATCTCTGTCCAGCAAGTTGGTGTTCGGCACGGTGCACCATATAAATCTTCAAAAGGTGCCATCTGTATACTTGAGTGATAAGTGTTGTTATCGGCAAACTCTACCAAAGGCAGATGATATTCCCAACTGCCTCCAAAATCAATGATGCAGGCTCGTAGCATATCTTCAAGTATTTGTATCGTTCTTTCCGACTGTCCATCCGTCTGGGGATGATACGCAGTACTTAATAAAGCTTTTGTACCAAAATGCTTTTGGAAACTCTGCCAGAAATGTGAATTGAACCGATTATATCTATCAGAAATTATTGAAGTTGGCACTCCATGTCGTTTCACAATTTCTTTCGTATATATCTCAGCTAGCTTTGATACTTGATAATCTTCTCGGATTGGAATAAAATGAGCCGACTTTGTTAACCTGTCAACAATCACCCATATAGAATCATATCCTCGAGGAGTCTGAGGCAACTTTGTGATGAAATCCATAGTAATCTCATCCCATTTCTTCTTTGGTACTGGCAATGGCTGCACTGCTCCATAAGGCTTCTGATGATTAGCTTTTACCTGAAGACATGTCAAATAGTTCTCTACAAATCGTCCCACATCTCGCTTCATACCCGGCCACCAATAGTACGGTTTTAAGGTATAATACATTCGTGTACTACCAGGATGAACTGAATACCTAGTACAGTGAGCATCCTCTAGCAATAATTGTCTCGCCTCGCCATGTCTCGGAACCCAAACTCGCCCTTGGAAAGTTTTAATTCCTTGTGCATTTTCCACAAGTTTCTCTACATAACCAATCATCCTTTCTTTCTTCAAGTCATTGGCTTCGACTTGGCATCTACGTATCAACTCTGGTAATCGACTCACAATCCCCATTCGAGCCGATACGACTCGAATAGGCGGCTCCTTACGGCTTAGTGCATCCGCCACCACATTGGCTTTACCAGGATGGTAAAGTATTTCACAATCATAATCTTTTAGTAGATCCATCCACCGTACTTGCCTCATGTTTAACTCTTTCTGATCAAACAGGTATTTTAGACTTTTATGATCTGTATAGATCTGAAATCGCACTCCATAAAGATAATGTCGACGGATCTTTAATGCAAAAATTATTGCCGCCAACTCTAAATCATGTACTGGGTAAGCTTTTTCATGTGGTTTCAGTTGTCGAGAGGCATACGCTATCACTCGTCCTTTTTGCATCAACACGCATCCAAGACCACTTAAGGAGGCATCGCTGTAAAGAATAAAATCCTCCCTTCCTTGCGGTAAAGCCAACACGGGAGCCTTGCATAAGCTATCTCGTAGTTGTTCAAAGGCTGATTGTTGTGCCTCAGTCCAACTAAATTTCTCCGTCTTCTTGGTTAATTTGGTTAAAGGTATAGCTATACGAGAAAAGTTTTCTACAAATCGTCGATAATAACCTGCTAACCCCAAGAAACTACGAACCTCCATTGGACTCTTTGGCGGCTCCCAACTCATTACGGCTTCGATCTTTGCTGGATCTACCTTTATACCGTCTTCATTTATCACATGGCCAAGAAATTGGATCTCCCGCAACCAAAATTCACATTTTGAAAATTTTGCATATAATTTCTCGTCTCGAAGAAGATCTAGCATTTGTTGTAAATGAAATCTGTGCTCATCTCGACTCTTTGAATAAATCAGGATGTCGTCGATAAACACAATTATGAATTTATCAAGAAAGGGACGACAAACCCGATTCATCAAATCCATAAAAACGGCTGGAGCATTAGTCAAACCGAACGGCATGACTAAGAACTCGTAATGGCTATACCTCGTACGAAAAGCTGTCTTCGGAATATCAGCTTCTTGTACTCTCAATTGATGATAGCCGGATCTCAAATCAATCTTTGAAAAATACGTGGCCCCTTGCAGTTGATCAAATAAGTCATCGATCCTCGGCAACGGGTAACGATTCTTTATAGTGATCTTGTTGAGCTCCCGATAATCTATACACATTCTCATAGATCCATCTTTCTTTTTCACAAAGAGTATAGGCGCACCCCACGGAGACGAACTCGGACGTATAAACCCAAGTTCCAATAACTCTTGCAACTGTCTCTTTAATTCTTCCATCTCAGATGGTGCTAATCGATAAGGTGGTCGAGCTACCGGCTTCGCCCCCGGTATGACATCGATCACAAATTCAACTTGTCTACTTGGTGGTACGCCTGGAAGATTTTCGGGAAATACATCGGGATAATCACAAACCACTTCTACTTCTTCTATTTTGGAATGTTTTGACTCAGCACGAATCACATGTGCCAAAATCAATTCACCCCCTCATTCTATATATCTCCTAGCCGTGGCAAGTGACACTATCGGTACTTTTCGGGAACGTCGTTCACCTCGTATCAAAATTCGGGAACCACTCGGTGTCTTTATGGAAAGTGTTTTCTCATGACAATCCATTTGACCTCTATTATCATCCATCCAATCCATCCCGACTATCACATCAAACTCATGATTAGTGATCGGCTTCATATCTATAGGGTACGCAATCCCATAGATTTCAAGCCGACACTGTTTATAATGACTCTTTACAAAAACACATCTCCCATCTGCTACATCTACTATTATTTTCTCATATAATTCAGCTAATGGATTATCTAGTTTAGAAGCAAAAGACTCTGATATAAAAGACACAGATGCACCCGAATCAAAAAGTACTCGTGCTTGAAAAGAGTTCAAGCTAAATATACCTGTGATAACATCGGTCCGATCTCTAGCCTCGTCAACAGTTAATTGAAAAGCTCGCGTTTTCACATGACCACCACCCCTATCTCTTCAATCATCTCGATCTCGACCTCTTCCTGGACCAGTCTTTTGAAAATCTCTTTGTGGCTCAGATTTCATCTTTGGGCAATTTGGACGAATATGCCCGCTCTCCCCATAATTAAAACAAACAGGGCGACTCTCGGTACACTGGCGAGCCATATGTCCCGTCTTTCCACACTGGAAACAAACTGATGGAGGGTTTCGGGAATCACATTCTCCCATGTGTTTTCGCCTACACTTCTTACACCATTTTTCTTCATTCTTCTTGGTTTCACCACGAACTTGAGAACCCGTGGTAATGGATCTCTGAGAAGTATCTATAGCTTTACCTTCCCACTTTCTCTTTAATCCTTCAACTTCTCTTTCGGTTCTTCTCTCTTCCTCCTGTCTTTGCAATTCCCTTTCTCTCGATCTTGCTGCCTCAGTAACTTGTTGAAAGGTAGTATATCTGGAACTCGGCAAAAACTCTCAGATCTGGGTTTTTAAACCCCACAAGTAATGATCCATCTTACGCTCCTCGGTATCGACTTGATGTTGTGCAAATCTTGCCTTCTCATTGAAATCCAGTGTGTATTGTTGCACTGTTCTCGACCCTTGTTGTAGCTTCAAAAACTCTTCCTCTATTCCCTTTATAGCATTATTGGAACAATAGTATTCAGTGAACTTTAACTTGAATTGTTCCCAGCTCAGTGTATACGCCAAACTCTCTCCTATCTCCATACACATATTCTCCCACCAGAACTGTGCATCTTCCTTTAACAAGTTTGTTGCAAACTCCACTTTATCTGCCTCGTCGCATTTACTGGTGCGGAACATCTTTTCAACATGTGTTAACCAATTCTTGGCTGCTATGGGATCATCTTTCCCTTAGAAATCGTATGGCTTTGCACTTCTGAAAAACATCATAAGTACACTTCCTTGTCTTCTCACGTATTCTAGCTCTACCCGCCTCAGTATAGACCTCTTCATAATCCTCCATGTGCTCAGGTTGAACCGGTGGTTGTCCCGAAGGACCTCCAGTTGTAGCCTCCGTCTGAGGCCTCAAATAAGTGGGTAGTAATTCTTTAAGTGCTTTGGCTACCTCAGCAGCAATCATAGCTTGCATATTACCCTGTGTCTCGGGAGGTCGCTCTCCCTCGGGTTGATGCTCTTTACCCGAATCTCGTGATCCCGATTTATCTCTTGGTGGATCACCTCGCTCTTTTTCTTTTCCAGCACTCATTTTAACTGAAAAAGAAAATCAACTCATTTAGTAATCACCACCATAATACTCAATATGATGTGTAATCAACTCAATTGTATATCACTATAATACTCAATATAGTGTATAATCACTCAATTGTATATCACTATAATACTCAATATAGTGTATAATCACTCAATTGTATATCACTATAATACTCAATATAGTGTATAATCACTTAATTGTATATCACTATAATACTCAATATAGTGTATAATCACTCAATTGTATATCACTATAATACTCAATATAGTGTATAATCACTCAATTGTATATCACTATAATACTCAATATAGTGTATAATCACTCAATTGTATATCACTATAATACTCAATATAGTGTATAATCACTCAATTGTATACACCATGGAGGATAGCTACTCGGGACTCTTTAGGACTTTTCAATCTCATTGGTTTAAGTCTAAACCCATCTCAAGGTTTAATTCCCTTAAACCAAGGCTCTGATACCAACTTGTAACACCCGGTTCCTCAAATTTAGGATATACCAATTTCTTTAGTCAAACATAATTTCATTAGAGGTATAATCCCAAAAAGAGTAACAAGTATACACAAGGTTGTCATCAAAAGCTCAGTTCAAGTCCCAAACTATTACATCAACTGTTTACAACTATTTAACAAAACCGGGTTTACTTCATATTTCAAAGCAACAAAAGTAAATCTATGTCAAAGTCCAAGTCCATGTGTAGCTATCCTTCCATGTTCTGCTTCCCGCGGTCACCACTACCAGAACCTAACACAAATCACAGTAACAAACAATTTATGAGCTTTGAAAGCTCAGTGAGTAATTTAAGGTTAGTTGAATCGCATCATTCATCATCTCATTTGATTGTATCTCAATAGACTATCTCAGTCCATAGTGTGTCTCACACACTATTCCTCTTTCTTCCATATACTCAAAATTTAGTTATATTCAACCAAGTTAAACATAGTTTACTTCTCATTTGTAAATAACATCATAATAAGGCATAATCATCTAATAATTAACTACTCACCTGAAGTTGAGTCGATATGTGGAACTCCCGAACCTCGTGTGTGTTCCTGTCTAGCTTTAGCTGTAATACAATGACTCAAACTCAATACTCAATTTCAAGAAAATCTCAATCATATCCAATATTCATATCAATCAAGAAATTGGAATCATAAGAGAGGGTTACAATCAAAAGATAGCAATACTATCCTAATTGTAACTTCCAATTTCACAAATTTAACTCATATAACCCTAGTATCATAATACAAGCACCTTGCAAGCTTGAGTCTCGAATTAGAAATCTATTACACACACTAATCCAAGTAATCTCACTCTAATTCATGTTAGTTGCAAGTGGTTCATCAAAACCACAAGAAACCATCTCAAATCCAAATATTCAACCGACAAAACAAGATAAAAATCAAGGAGGATTACCTTTCAAGTTCAAGGAACTAATCTCTAGCTTCAATTCGTGATCAATAGGCTTAAATCTCGACTTAGATGGCTTAGAAATCGATTTCTAGGGTTTAGAGAGGGTTTTGGTTGAATTGGAAATGACCCAAATGAAGGAAAACCTGTATTTTAAAACACCCCTGATGCGCGACACGACCCGTGTAGGCTCACACGACCCGTGTGAGGCCTACAGCAGGTCAACTTGAAATTCTGCAGACTCACACGACCCGTGTTGATTCACACGACCCGTGTGAGACCCAACCTTGCCTCGGTAATTTTTGAAGAGGAGCCACACGACCCGTGTGAAGCTACACGACCCGTGTAGGTCTGAAAAGGTTACTGCTTTGCTTCTCAAGCCTTTCTACACGACCCGTGTGACCTTACACGACCCGTGTAGCTCTGATTTGACATTTTACAAATCCAAACTTTACTCAATTGGGTTTCTAACCATCTTAACTCATATAATAACCTATTTAATCTTAATTACACTAAGATTAACACAAAATCTATATAAATTAATAATACGGTATTACAACCAATTCCCCCTATCACCTCTTGATTTTTCTCAGCAGTCTTCTCTTTAAAACAAGCCACCGTAAATCTCTCTTTAGGACCATCAGGGCAGATCCAACTGTCTTGGCTATTTGAGAGTTGTAAGTTCGAAAGCTTGACAAGTAAATCTTCTAAATCGTCTTTGCTTCTTCCATCCTTGATCGAATTTCTCCAACCCCAGATTCCTGTCGTCACATTGAGTCTCTCCTCGATCATAGCCTCCTTCACATCTTACAGGTTAAATAATCTTAGATAAGAGTCGCAAAGAGGTTTCTCTCCTAGCCAACAATCCAACCAGAATTTTGTTTCTCTCCCGTTACCAACCTTTTTCTTTATATATATATATATATATATATATATATATATATATATATATATATATATAAAGGTTTGAAAGCTTGTTTTATTAAATGAGTTTATATTTTATTAAAGTAAAAGTTAATTTTATAAAATATAAAAATAAGAGTGAGAAAGTTTATTTCTCTCTCCACTCACTCATTATGTTGGAAAAGGGGACCAATGCATGAAAAGGTGGGAACCAAGGTGTTGGGTGTTGAAATCGTTTAAGTATGTAAACAATGACTAGAGATTAAGTAGTACTAATCAATCACACAGTAATAAGAATAGTAAGAACATTTGATGAACAATGATATGAATAACTTGTGCCGAATGCTTGATTGATTTAGGGTTTTACTGTTTGGACGAGTACAACTCGCACTCGACACGGTATGGTATCACTGATATTTAAACTTAATCAGTGATACGCATAGTACACATTATTACATAGAATATCCTATCAGAGTACTAACCAATATGATACAAGATTCATGCAACACGTATTGTACTATACGCGTGCCTGCAAAAGGTATTACAAAAGTAAGTCTTCGGATCCTCCAGGACAATCCCTTCGGAGTCTTCAGACTTCGGTGTCTTCTATTTATTGTTTGGCTTCTGGTCCTTGACAAGGTCTTTGGATGGTTAAGCACTTCAGCACAAATAGACTCAGCACAAGGCAAATGATTATGCTTTGGACTCCTACAATATGCATGTGCATTTAAAGGAAGAGTGTTGTCTTCTCTTACTTCACCGAACTCCTCTTGGAAGAATTTTACACATACAAATACACATTTTCTAGTTGCAAAATATTACTAGAAGAGTGCTTCTATTCTTTGAAGAAATTTGGATTTCAAACCAAGCAATAGAAGAGTGTAGTATTGTGAGAAAAAGGATTAGCATCCGGTGGTGTTCATTAAGCTTGTTATTGGATTATCTATAGAGGGAAGCTTCTTGGTTCCTTAAGCTAGTAAACAGCATCACTTCGAGTTCAAGCAAAAGGCATCAAAGATTGTGTTCCTTGAACTATTTTATGGTTGCTTTAATTTTATCTTTTCATGCATGTAATTTGATCATTTGGAAGAAATTTCATGTTCATAATTTTATGCTTCTGTTACAACTTAAAGTTTTTGAAAGTAATAACATGAACATGATTTGCCAAAAGTTGTTTCTTTTTTACTTAATGATAACAAAATGTCTTTGTGGGTTAAGTTAGAAAATATATGTCCTTAACATTAAGTCATTATTTTATAATTAGTTTTCCTAAATTTCCCATATTTTTCTAAATAAAAATCATATTTATATTGAAATTTATGAGTAACAGAGTATATATTTCATGTTTATATATTGAGTTATTCACTTTTATATATGTAAATATCAAACAAATTTTATGTGCTCGGTATTTTGATTAATCCATTATATATGTAAATATTAATTGTTTGAATTTAACTTTATTATTTGAACTTACTTTAGTTATGTTCAATTTAATTTATTAATGATTCTATTTTTTTTAGTTTTTAAAAAATTTTAATGTGAATGTATCCAACTTTAACTTATAACAGTTATTAAATAAATTATGATTTGTTGTTTGTCACGTTTATACATAAGGGTAACATAGTCATTTATTCATATTTAGGGAGTGCATTCAGTATAAAATAGAGTGTGTGTGTGTGTATGTGTATATATATATATATATATATATATATATATATATATATATATATATATATATATATATATATATGGTGGGCCATAATTTTGATTGGTTTAAGCTTTGCATTTAATCGGTCTAAATTCAAGAGTTTCTGGGCTAAAACGAAGAATTTATTGGACTGTAGGGTGATTTCGGTCTGGACCGAAATCGTCCATGATTTCGTTGGTGGCATGACCGAAATCCCTATGGATTTCGGTTGGGCTTCTCACGATTTCGGTGGGCTTGGGTGTGGATGAGCTTAGGACATAGGTTAAGTATAAATAGCTTTTTCCTTGTCATTTGCAAGGGTTGATCAACTAGGAGCTTTCTAGAGGGAATTATTGTGCAATCGATCATAACCTTATGTACCAGTCTTTTATTAATCAAATAGTGCATTGAAGGTTTGTAGTAATCTGTTCTTGTTTGTGTTTCATTGTTATTGCTTGATTGGATTCTGCACAATCAAGTGATTGATTGTTATTAAGTAGATGTAGGATTGTTTGGGACTAACCAGTGGTATCAAAGCTTAAAATCCCAATTTTTGGGTGTTCGGGTATCAATTATTCGAAAGCTTTGATTGGATCTTGGTGTTTTTGGCGATTTTTGGAGATTTCTTGCTGTTTTGGACGTTGTGTTCTTGGTGTTCTTCGTCGTTCTTGGCATCTTCAAGCGAAAAATCCTCAAAAACGGAGTTTGATCCTCAAAACTCATCTTTTGCTCAAAAAAACGGCGTTTTTGGAGGTTTTCTGACGTTTTCCGTCAGATCTGTAGGATTTCGGTCAGGCTCCAGAGGATTTCGATGGCGGCGGATTTTTGCACAGGATTTCGGTTAGGGTTTCCCTGGATTTCGGTCCGTTAAGGTGGATTTCAGTCAGCCCATCAAGGATTTCGGTGCAGCTAGGGTTTCTCCTGGTTTTCGGTCAGCTCCTATGATTTCGGCAGAAATCCTGGTTTTCGGCCTCGGGATTTCGGCCAAAAGTCTGGAACCTAGGATTCCGGTCTACAGTGTTTTCGGTCAAAAAGAAGGTAAAAAATTTCGAACATGGTCAAATTTTGGTTTTTCGGCGAAATTGTTTTTTAGGGTTTTCCATCAACTTTTTTGGCGTTTGAAGGCTTTTTCGGTCCTCTAAAACCCTTAAAATGGCGACAAAAGACGCTAGCGAAAAACCATGCAATCCTGATTGTGAAAAGATAATTGCCAAACTTCGCGAACTAAACGAGAATCTTGTCAGAGAAGTTTTCGTACTTGAAAATCTCAATTATGGTCTTAAAAAGAAGCTAAAACCTCTACAAGAAAAACTGGAAGCAAAAATAAGCGATTTTCAAAAATTACAAGATGATTACAGTACTAAAAATTGTCTTCTCAAATTCGCTAACGAAGACATCGTCAAATTGACTACCGAGCGTGACTCTTTGAAAGCTCAAACTCTAGATAAAGAATTTGTTTTCAAAAAATTTGAAGGGTCAAGCACGATGGTCGAATCGATAATTGAGTCTCAACTCAAGTGAAATGAGAATCAGGGTCTTGGGTACAAAACTATTCCACCTCCATTTAATTATAATTGTACCCCACCCCTCGATTTAAATGATATATTTGTCGCAGAAAAATCCAACCAGACTGAGAAAGTTATGTTAGATAATGTTGATGTTTTTGTTCTGTGTGCAGATGAAATTAAGGAAAGATGATAACAAGTCAAATTCTGAAAAGACTTCTTCTAACATCTCATCTGCAAACACTTCTGATGCTCGTGTGGGCCAAGGCACTGAAGCTGCTAATTATTTAAAGATTGATGCTGCAATATGTTCAACTGATCGTGCTTCTGGAAAATTCAAAACCACAAAAGTTTGTGAAATAAGGGGAAATTCTACTTGGACCAAGACCGAATCCCACTGAATGTGATTGTGCTTGTACTTGTAGCAACTCTTTAAAAAGTTCAAAAGGGCAAGGACCAAGTCACAATCTCATTTACCTGAAAAGACAAACATGTTTCAACTGTGGGATTGTAGGTCACATCGCCAGGAATTGTCCATATCGTCCATATATTCCCTTCTACTGACAATGTTGGTAGAACGTGCCAAAAGGGAGATATTTCAAGAGAAACCCTCAAGGTCACGATCAAGAGATGGTGATTGGAATGAAGCCCAGGCCAAGAAGCAGACCCCCAAGGACAAGAAGACCGATTCAAAAGATAACTCTGCCAAATCAAAATCGGTAAGGTCGAGTTCATCTCAAGGATCGTCCTCGAGTCCACACTAGCAATATAAGCACAAATCAAGGGGGAGTTCTGCTTCAAACTCAAGTGCTGAAACACCCATCCGGTCAAACAACAAGCGACAAAAACCAAATTACCAATGGCTACCAAAAGGCCTCGTTTCCAATTCTTCCCATTGTCCTGCTAACTCTTTATTCTTATCTGATACGCAGGATATGTCGTGGGAAAGAGTGAAGTGTGTGGATAGTGATGGTCGACCCAGTTTCAAAATGGATTGGGTTCCCAAAAGCAACTAATCCTGCATCTTCTGCAGGAGCAGCTATGGAGGAATATCGTCAGACCTTGGTTTGCTGATAATAGTTGTTCTAGGCACATGATTGGAGACATCTCTCATTTGTACAACACTCACATCATTAATGGAGAGTATGTGTCCATTGTGGGAAGGGGAGAAAGGCATGATCACGAGGGGTCCGTAGCTAACAATGTGTTGAAAAATTGAAAAGGTAACTTCGTTCCTGAACTGTGTTGATTTGTTTTGATGACTAATAGTTCAATTTTGTATATTTTATACATTTGTGTTTCAGTTTGTATATTTTATACATTTGTGTTTCAGTTAAATTTGTTCATTCTCTCCATGCACAAATTTAGGGGGAGAATTAAAAAAACAAAAAATATAAAATTTAAAATTACAAAAATATGTTTTTCGTTTATGTCTTTATTTTTCAGAAAATTAAATATTCAAAAATATTTCCTACCTGCCGACGACACACCGAGTAATACCACTCACTGCTGAGGTAACACTTAAGTGTTAATGATTCTTACTGTTACACCATAGTAAGTTTGAAGCACTGTCAACCTTTCTTGACCCAGTCTAAAGGTTTCTTTTGTAACATCAGCTTCTAGACACTTTGAGTAAAGCCACTCAGAGTCGAGAGTTAAAAGTCTGTGCCGATGGTTAGATTGCATACCGTAATCTATCACGTGCACCAATCCATTCTTAACCACCTCTATCTTTCTGTTGCAAGAAGTAGACAACTCACCATTTAAAACCAAGTGGTGATGATATTTCGAAACTCTGTGCTAGTGATCTCTGCTACAACACCAGTAGTAGATGTGAGGCATCAACAACCATTCTTACCTACAAAGCTTCTAAATTTCAAAGAGTTGGATGATTCAGTGTAATAAACCATATACTGATGACAATTCAAAAGTCTAGTCGATGGGTATGTCTAGTAACCAAGACATATTCACGCTCATACCGCTCTTGACCCAATCCTTCTTCTAAACAAGATGTTCGTGACTTAATGTGATTTTACCTCACATTGATGAAACATCAAAACTCTAGGTCAGTGATCGTTTTTGTTTACCACAATAGCTGTGAGACCCCAACAACTTGACCGAATTCAAATTGGAACCAGGATGGTACACTCCGTAGAGTTTGGATACCATTGAACGTCTCGCCTAGAGCCAAGTCAACTTGTTGACTTGTCAACTGCATTGAGATATTTGATCAAGGATATGCAGGGGAAAAAATCAAAACGGCCACAAGTAGTTCACCGATACTCAAACAATCGCAGTGCGTTCCCCCGGGTTCACACAGATACTGTGAGAAGTCTCATTCTGAGCCAAGGATGAATCCTTGAACAACTGTGGTGAGAGTTTTATGACTCTGTGACCCACAGGATGTTTTGGTCATCAGTGTGCACTGGTTATAGTCGAAGACAATCCAGTGAAGTCTTTCAAGTGATGGAGCCAGAAGTGAAGTTTCAAGTTCAACACAATCATTTTAACCCCAGAGAAAGGTGAAGCATAACTTCATGTGACAAGCTGCGTTGAATTCCTCCTCAATCAGTTCTTGCCATATTTGCACCTTCAAGTGATCAAGAAGAAGACGTGAAGAGTCAGACTCCAGTCAAAGTCAAAGTCAAATCAAAAATGGATGTGCTGATTCAAGACTATGCTGAAGCCCGTACCCAATGTGCATTCAAAGTTAAACCTGAAGACATTCTGATACCGAAAATCAAGTTGTCTCTGCAACATGCTGAATGATATTGACATCTACACCCGTCACTCGAAAAGGGGGAGATTGTTAAATTTCGTCTGCAGTGTACAACCGAAGCCAAATTCAAGACAGAGCTCAAAGTTAAATGAAAGCATTAAACCAAGGGGGATATTGTTGGGTAAAAATTATGATTGGTTTAAGCTTTGCATTTAATCGGTCCAAATTTAAGAGTTTCTGGGATAAAACGAAGAATTTATTGGACTGTAGGTTGATTTCGCTCTAGACCGAAATCCTCCATGATTTTGGTGGTGGCATGACCGAAATCCCCATAGATTTCAGTTGGGCTTCTCATGATTTTGGTGGGCTTGGGTGTGGATGGGCTTAGTTTATAGGTTAAGTATAAATAGCTTTTTGCTTGTCAATTGTAAGGGTTGATCAACTAGGAGCTTTCTAGAGGGAATTATTGTGCAATCTATCATAACCTTATGTACCAGTCTTTTGTTAATCAAAGAGTGCATTGAAGGTTTTAAGTAATCCGTTCTTGTTTGTGTTTCGTTGTTATTGCTTGATTGGATTCCGCACAATCAAGTGATTGATTGATACCAAGTAGATCTAGGATTGTTTGGGACTAACAATATATATATATATATATATATATATATATATATATATATATATATATATATATATATATATATATATATATATATATAGATATATATATATATATATATATATATATATATATATATATATATATATGTATGTATGTATGTATATATATATATATATATATATATATATATATATATATATATATATATATATATATATATATATATATATATATATACATATGTATATATGCAACGTAATTTGGAATGGATACATATGTGAGGGGTGTGCACTTGGTAAGCAAACAAGAAAATCCTTTCCCAGAGATCAGTCTAAAAGAGCCTTATGTAAATTGGAATTGGTACATGCAGACATATGTGGTCCAATGCAAACAAATTCACATGGCGGAAGTTAGTATTTTCTATTAATTATTGAGGACTACACTCGATTATGTTGGGAGTATTTTCTCACACTAAAATCTAAAGCACTAGATTGCTTTAGAAAATTCAAAGCTTTCACAAAAAGAAAATCTAATGAAAAGCTAAAGGTCCTTAGAACGAAACAAGGAGGAGAATTTATGTCGTTCAAGTTCACAAGAAACTGTGATGATGAAGGAATAAAAAGACAAATGAGTTCTCCTTGTACACCCGAACAAAACAAGGTAGTAGAGTATAAAAACAGAATCGTGCAAGAATTGGTTCGCTATATGATGCAAACCTAAAACCATCTGATATGCCTTGGTGATAACATACAGACATAAGCTTGAACAAAAAGCAAAGAAATACATCTTTGTCGATTATTGTTGAAACTCAAAAGCATACAGGTTGTTGGACCCCGAATGTAGGAAAATAATCATCAGTCGTGATGTCAAGTCTAACGAACATAAATCTTGGAAACATGAAGCAACCAGATAAAGCTCGAATATAGCTATCACAGAACATGGAGAATAGATTGAAAGAGTTATTGAAGAAGTGTCATCGCCTACTCAGCTACAGACTCCAACAAGTTTTCAATCTCCAGCAACTCCTTATACTCCAAGCACTTCTCAAGCTACGACTTTAGCTAGTTCACAAACCCATACTATGTCTGACTCGACTCTAACTCCAGAAAAACCAAAGCTATAGGTCTATTGCTAAAATTTACTCATCCACTTAAGCTCTGTTTATTGGAGAACCAACGAGTATTGAATATTCACTATACAATTAGACATGGAAGAATGCAATGCAGGAAGAAATATCAGTAATAGAAACAAGTCTAGGGGGTGCCACCGCCAAAATGCTCCTTAAGTTTAAAACCCTAACCGTCCAGTATAAATAGAGGTCTTGGGGTAAACTGTAAGAATAAATAAAGATCAAAAGCAAACAACGAGAACACAAGTGTATGAATATTCAATCAGTCGAATGATTTTATTCAAAGTAAAAAGACAGTGCTCCAAATCTTTATGATGAGCAACTATTAAGAACGTTAAACACTTAATCCAATCAGTTACAGATAAGCATAAAAACCCTAGACATTATCTCTAACAAAAGATAAGTACAACACGAACTGTCTTTTGATAAGCACACAATATTCGTATAACCACCGGCTTCTGATCAACCTTACACTTCGCATACTTCAAAAACTTCGGACAGGAACATAAGTACTTCGGATATTAAATCTCATCACAATCAGAATCCTAACATTCTCCCCCTTTGTGGTGAAGATGCAAGGTACCCGAAGTTTATAACATATGGAACGCCTTGATCAATTCCCTCCGAATCTGTAACCACCACTTCAGATGAGTACACAACTCAAGCTTTGCATGATCTGAGTTCTCATTATTCACCGTCACTCTCGCTATCATTCCTTCCAAAAAGGTAGAAGGAAACTTCTCTTTTTCATCCATATTAAAGAAAAGTTTCTTCAGTAGACTCTTCTTTGTAAGTTTTCCCCTGTAAACTACTCCCCATGCTTTCTGTAGAATCTTTCCATCGCTGATTTTAGTTATGCCTATAAGTTCTTTATCCGCAGCTGGAACAGATTGATTAAAGAGCTTTGCGATCTCATAATCATATAGGGCGAAGTTTCGAAGATACGAACCCATAAACCTTCCAATTATTTTCTAACCTCTTGTAAGTGTAACCTGCTGGGAGATTCTTGTTTGTGTCAGGCTGTAGAATCTTTCAACCAGTACACGAAGTCATTTGGATTCATCAAGGGAAAGTCAGCCACAGTGAAAGAGCTTTCAATCTTCTGTTCACCTCTTTGGACATGATAGGTGAAATTCTGATATATTTCTTCAAAAAGTGACCCTGTTTCGATTCGGTCAATCCCAACAATCTTTAGGCAAGACCAGACATGTGTTTGATCAGCAGCAATATTCGCATGAAACCTGGCTTTTTGCTCTTGAAACTTTCTCTTCTCAGTCGGATCAAACTCAATGTCATAGAAATTAGCAGCAAAGAGCTTCGAATTGAATGGGATATCCAGCTGTAGCTTAGTTGTATTCTCATCACTGAATGACACAAGTGGCAACCGATCAAACACTTCCACAGTGGTAAATGCCAAATTCATAATCGTCTCATATGTCCATATTTTGTTTACAGGACCCAAGACTTCTTTCTTTCCAGCTCTATCTCTTGAGATTACGTACAAATGCCTCAACTTCTCATACTCTTCTGCTTTCAGTTTCTTCTCCTCAGATTTAGACAGAACTTTAGCAATTTTCTTTCCCTTGTCAACCGAAGGGCCTGTCTCAGGAAGTACTTGAGAAGTTGTCATTATTGTTGAGGTGGATGAAGGTGCAAAACTTGTTTCGAATTTGATTCTTCCAGAGAATCTCTTTATGAGACTCAAGGTGGATTCGGTTGTAAGTGGTGATGTTCGTCCCCAAACAGGAGGAACTGTTGTTGATGGTGATGTTGTGGAGATTGTTGTTGAAGATGGTGCTGAAGTGAATCCGAAAGATGGTTTTGTTGTTGGACCAACGATAGTTGATGTTTGAGTGAGTGGTGCAAGGGTTGTGATTGTTGCTGTTGGAGCGAAGGTGATACGTGTTTGACGTGTTGTTAGTCGAGGTCCTTCTCCCCCTTGTGACGCAAGCACGGTGGACTTCGGAGCACCTGGTAATCGACTAACTAGAGTAAGCAATGGAGCAATATCCTTTCGGATGGAGTCTGTGGTTTGAGAGACCAAAATTTTCATTTGCTGGTTACTTATATTCTGTGCTTCTCTGTACGCATTTAACTATTGCACCTTCGGTTCATAAGCCGTAATGGTTTTCTTCGCATCCTCAACATCTTTCCTTAAACATTTCAATTGGACATCAAATTCCTCAGCAGCTCTTTTTGAGAGATTCTCAACCGAAGTAGACAAAAAAGTAAGCTTAGCTTGAACTTCTGTGTGAGCAGAATTGAGGTTGTTGACCACTTCGGTGTGTTTTGCTGCATGTTGGTCCTAAATTTTCTGGGTGTTCTCTTCGACTTGTTTTTCCACTGACTTACATCTCAAGTCGATTTTCTCCAAAACATTTCGTGTCATCTTCTTGACATCGGTTTCAACAACTTTGACTGCTGCATCGATTGTCTTGTTGACTTTCTTTGTGATGGTTTCCTCAAAAGAGGTAAGTGACTCCGCCAGATGATCAGTAGTGACCACAGACCCTTTGTCCGAAGTGTACGTGGTCTGGGCTCGGATCAAAACATTCAATTTCGCATTGAGTAGGCGGAATTGTTTCGTTGACACCAGGCCCGTGTCTGGTTTATCATCATCTTTGTCTTGTATGTTTATTGGGGCTGTTTCAAAATAATCTTCCTCTTCTTTGTTAGACTCATGGAAGATGGAGAATCAGCCATGTCATCCATAAAGAAAGAATGAATTGGAGGAGGTACTTCTGTTGTTTAGGTGAAAAGGGGTGTTGTGTTCGTTGGTGGTGGTGATGGTGGTTTTGTGGCGGTTGGATTGCCGGATGTGAGACTTGTGTCCGCATCATATGTGTGCACAGGGGTCTCAATATGACTTGTATCCACATTAGATGTTTAAACAGTGGTCATATATGCGGACACAATCGGATTTTCAGTTAAAGACACAGTAGGATCAGAAGGTGGTACCGTGGAGGTTGTTGTCGCAGTTGGTGATGGAGGAATGGTGGTATCCTCCTGATGACAGTATTCTTCCTCTTCTTCTTCTTCTTCTTCATCGGATCGAGGTGTTAGTGGCCGTGAAGATTGAGCAGGTTTCTTCTTTGATGGCTAACTGCTTGGGTTTTCTTCCTTGTTCTTGATTTCTTGGTAGGGGCTTCGGATGGTTCTGCTGTGCCTTTTCGTTTGCCACCCTTAGCTTTCGGAAGTTCGGATTCGATGACTCGTGTGAAAGCCCTGAGGGGTGCAGGTGTGGTGATCGTCTTGCGGTACTCGATCAATGTAAGATTATCATCTAGTACCTTGCACAACATCGCCTCAGGAATTTGAGCAATGAATTCCATTCTGTCATCCGAAGTTACGCTTGAAGGAATCTGGACTTGATGAAAATCATGAACAGGTAGGTCCGAAGGCACTAGTATCTTTTCATGTGCATATGCAGCTTGGACAATTAGTGCCCAGAACCGTGTTGATGCGATGTCTGTGGCCCTCTTCGCATGATTCAAGTAAGTAGTAAATTTGGTCCAAAGGGTTGAAGCATAATCAACTGGAACATTATAGTAGATACCGTAGTGTAGTTGAAAGAATGTGTAGGATGCTGAATCTAGGCCCGAAGTTCTGCCAGACAAAAGGCAATTTGTTCTTTTTGAAGGAACTCATTGTTCTAGTGACCGGTGTGTGCTCCATCTCGTTGAGCATATTCAAGATTTCAGACTGAGAGGCCATCTCAAACCGTCTAGACACTGGGAGTTGAAGAATCTTTGTGAATTGCTCCTTCTTGACTATAATCGTCTTCTTGTTTTCATCGGCAATGACAATTTCAAAGGACACCGATTGACCAACTGCATTCAGACGTGCAGTATGGTGTGCCCTGTTTACCCAAATCTTTGGAACTTGAGCAGTTGCCGTCATGGCGTGATAAAGGGGTGAGTGTCGCATACATACCACCAGCATCGCCATTTGTTGACGAGTAAGCTTCAGGGTCTAGGTTTGCAACGTGGTTTGCTGATATGGAGTTAAGATCTGGAACTGAATCAGCATCTCCTGCTGTGAATGAAATATCGTCGGTGGCCATTTTGAGTGTTTTTGAGTTTTGAGAGTTGGGAGTGTTTGGGAAATTTGGTTGCAGGTTCAGAGAAATTGGAAACGGAAGGGATGAATGTAGGGTTTGCTCCGTTTATAAAGTGCATTTATTAGTGGAGAGAGAATGTGCATTTAATGCTCATGTTTGAACGGTCGAATGGGGTTCCTCCACGTCATCCGTAAGTTGAGGGGACATTCCCTTTTTATCGGTGTGACAGCTGCAACATCCCCAAGTAACCGTTGTGTTGGATGCTTATTGGTCCCGCATATCCCAATTCAAAACAAGATCAGTAACGATCCCAGGTTTCTCGTTAAATCCCAACAAACATGATTACCATTTTATATAATAATAAAGAAAGGAAAATAAAAATATATATATTTTTGGTGTTTTCGATTTTTGGAATGTACGACCGAAGTCTACTCATACTTCAATCATGCCACTCATCCGAAGTGATAACACAAGGATCCATTTATTTTTGGTAAAGTATGATTTTTAGTTCAGTTCAAAGGATGAGAGCTAATTATTCTAGGAAGTCCTTGTGACACATTCATATCCGAACAAGATTAATCTAATGTGCATTCCTGTGGATAGCTGAACCCAGTGTAAGTATTCCACCTTCGCCTTTTTGTAAACTTAATTGGCTGGTAGAAGTATCCAAGTATTACATAGAGTAACCTTAGATGACACATCCTGATACGAATAGTTACTTTTCGTAATTTCTGAGTTGAAGTTTTGTAGGATTCTTCTATGAAAATTATCTCGATTCACCAGATGGAGTATTTGGACACGCTTTTCGGATGAACAAGCCTTTGAAAATTGTGCACTACTCCACCCTTGTCACCGAAGACGGGTTACTAAGATGTTCATACCCCTAACCCGGTTCTCAACTGTGTCACAGGAGATCCTGATTGTTGTATTGAAGACAAGGTGTACGCCTTGAGTACTTCGTTTATGAATAATCTTAGGGTTGACTCTTTGGTGTATCCGAAGATTGACATTTAGTTTTGTGAAAGTGCTTTTCTTGCTTTTTCCCTTTTCTTTGGAATTATTTTGATACTTTTATGTTTGTAGCATTTAGTGCTCTTCTGATTTCAATTTATTCAATTTCGGAAATGAATTTTTCGTAAATAGCTTTATGAATCCCATCAGTAAAAATTTTTTTGACATTAAATTTATTACTTCATATCAGGAGTTGTCAGATGTTTACTACCACGCAACATTTGGAACGTATCCTGAAAAGACTAAGTCTTTAGTTATTAGCTTATGCGAAGGATAGAACCACTGGGTGCAAGTAAGACATGAGGGTTACATTTAGGCTTGTACGAATTATGGACATGCCAAAAGGTCGTTAACCATGATCAGATCATCTGAAGTGTTACCAATGTTGCACTTCGAGTCCCAAATATCCCTTAGTGCAATGAGATATGCTTAACAGACCCTTAGTGCAATGAGATATCCTTTAAGTGTGTATGAGATTTTGCAATATTTTGATTCAGATTATAGAGACATGTGCGATGCTATAAGCAGAAGTCAGAATTTTGGTGTGATCTGAAACGAACCGAAGCGTCGGATGTGAATAGTGACTTATGTACTTTGAATGTTGATGAAAATAAAATTACTGATCACCACAAATAAAGGTTTGCACCGTTTACTGTGTGACAGAAATATATATTAAAGATAATATGCGGAATAAATAATAAGAGTTGCAGAATATAAATAAACTTGAAAGCTATAAATAATATAAATAACTATATTTAAATGACATAAAGTGATAAATAATATAAATTACAGTAATTAAATGACTTAAAGCAATAAATAAAATAAATGACTATAATTAAAAGACATAAAACGATTAATAATGTGAATGACTATAATTAAAAGACATAAAACGATAAATAATGTAAATGACTTATAACTAAAAGACATAAACGATAAATAATATAAATAACAATAATTATATATATATATATATATATATATATATATATATATATATATATATATATATATATATATATATATATATCAAGTAGGTTCGTCAAATGAATTGACTGAACTGGTTTGTAACTGGACTAATGGAACGACTGGTCTATCAAGTAGGTTCGTCAAATGAATTGACTGAACTGGCTTAGGGTTGGACTAGATCTTAATAGACTGTGTTCTAGGTGTTCTTGGTGTTCTTGGTGTTGATCTTGGTGTTCTTGGTGTTCTTGGTGTTGATCTTGGTGTTCTTGGTGTTCTTGGTGTTCTTGGTGTTCTTCGTGTTCTTGGTGTTCTTGGTGTTCTTGGTGTTGATCTTGGTGTTCTTGGTGTTGATCCTGGTGTTCTTGGTGTTCTTGGTGAACGTTTAAGGTTTGGAAAATAAGATGGTGGAAGTTGGAGAGAATTTGGTGGATTTTTGGTGTTATAAAATATGTTTTTGGTGAAAAAATGGTGTAAAAAATTGTTATAAAGGGTGTAAAATGGGTTTTGGGTGAGTTTTGGATGAATTTCGGAAGTTTAGGGGGAGAAAATGAAAATATCGAAGCTGAATCTCGCGGTTTGGTCGGCTGGGTCGGAGTCGGGTCGAATCCGGGTCGAGGCGCGGTTTTGATGTGAGGGTAAGTGGATCGGAGGCGGTGCGGGTCGAATAGGACGGATCCGGGTTTGGGGCGCGAGAGTTTGTGAGGGAGGCGGGTTGGAGCCGGGTGGAGCTGGTGGGTCGCGAACGGGACAACGCGCGGACCTTCTTTGAGAGGAAACGGATCCGGGTCGGATACGGTTCGGATTTCCGGGTCTGGGTAGGCGGGTCGCAGGTGCTGGGTCACTGGAGCTTGGGCCGGAGGAGCTTGGGCTTGGCGCTGATTTGAGCTGGATCAGCAGATTGGGCCGGAGCTGGGTCTTGGGCCGATGCTGTTTCTTTTCTTTTGTTTTTCTTTTTAAAAAGAATTTAAAATCCGAAATAAATTCAAATAAATTAGGAAAAATTATTTTTAATTTTTAAAATTAATTAAGTCTAATAAAATAAATTATTTAGAAAATATATTTCCAAAAATTCGTTTTAAATATATTTAATTTAATTTTCTTTTATATTTTTCTTTGTTTTGGCTTTAAAACTCTTTTTCTTATTTTTCTCGTTTTTAATCTCGAATCCACGCAACCTGAAATAAACTGATAATATTTGTTAGATAATATAAAAACAGTCCGTCTTATTTCAATGATGGTCACATACAAAAACATTTTTCAACAATTTCCCCTATGTGATCATTGATGAAATAAGGACAGATATAATCACATTAGAAGTTTTAATATTGAAGACTTGAGATAAAAGTTTTGTCAATGATAAGATATATATAAAAGCATTGTAATCAATTTGAAAGTTTGTGACTTGGTTTTACATATCTTATGTTTTGAAAAAGATTTTGAAGACTATTTGTTTCCGAATCAAAGTCTCGGGTTCGGTTATCAAAGGGTAGCCATATATGTATCTAAAGAAATTTCTTAAGATTTTATAGCATTATCAATGACGACAAGTGGTCTAACAGGTCGATTCAGGTGAACGCTCATAGATATAGCTCACACTGCACTTGGGTGTTTGGTTGTTCTGGCAGCAGAACAAGTTAATGATCACTAAAAATGAGTGATATCTCTCTCTGACGACTCACACTCATATTGAAGGTGTTCATCTTTGCTTTTCCCGTAAAGTCACTTAGTCTCATTATTAGATAATCAATCACATAAGACTGGTTTCGACATTACTCAGCGGGTTTTTTCATTCATGTCATTAATGTTCACACTCTCTCCGTCGGGAAATACATGTAGAGGGGTTTAGAAATTTTCATAGTGCAGTTTGCAACTAAGAAATCTTCACTGATGAAGGCTACAGTATCCTGGAAAATCCATTATTGTTGC
The DNA here is from genome assembly GCA_023525715.1 of Cichorium intybus. NCBI lineage: Eukaryota > Viridiplantae > Streptophyta > Magnoliopsida > Asterales > Asteraceae > Cichorium > Cichorium intybus. The sequence goes on along the minus strand of CM042010.1, from coordinate 96,959,592 downwards.
AGCTTCTTCTTTGATGGTATCCTGTTTGTTGATCAATATCGATTTATTGTAAAAAGATATTTTGTTTTATCATTGAGAAGTTGCTACAATTGAGAATAATTTTTTTTGTTTTTGTTTTTGTTTTTGTTTTTTTTTTTGTTTTTGAAATAACCATTTGGTTGAAAGTTTTGTTTTGTTGGGTATTTCTTCGTTGAGTGATTTGACTTTCTTGTTAATTCGTCTTTGAGGATTGGATGTTGATAGATCTTTGTTTCTCCTTTGGTTTTCTTGTAAGAATATGTCGTTGTTTGGAGTCTTTCCATTTTGATGCTGTCTTCATTTTTGGTTGGCTTTTATCTAGGTACGGATAGGTGGCATAAAAGACAATTTGTCTAGTATGTAAGAATTGAAAGTATCGTCCCTGGTCATTTTGATATCTAAGCAAAAATGAGACCGTGACAAGGTATAATCGGGTATACCTTATTAGCAATAGTGACACACCTAAGCTCACAAGAATTGAATTCCACAATGAATTCCACAATGATTTAGATCGACGAGGCACAAATTCTCACATGGGTTTTTGTTTTCATCTGAACCTCCTAACCTTATGTCCCTTGATTGTTTAAAATCGTCAATAATGAAATAAAATCGAAGGAAATAAAGTTATATACATTATGAAAAGTAGGAGATTTGAACCTTCACTCCAATTGAGAATCAATATGACTTAAAATCTTCATCGAGCATAAGCATCTGAAAATTAAGTCAACAGACGATTAATCACAAGGTTCTATAAAAGCTTATTATGGCAAGTCTTTTATTGTATTTTTGAAAATTTTTTTTTCTGAATGTTTTTGGAAATTTTGGTTATTTGAATGTTTTTTGGAAATTTTGGTTTTTAAGGAAAGATATGAAAATTATAAAAATCTAAAATCTTTTTGTCTTTTGAAGTTTTGTAATTCTTTTTTATTTGTTTTTATTTTTGAATTAAAGTAAACACACATTTGTACAAACAAAAAGTAAAAGTTTAAGGATGGATGATATCTGGATTTAACATTCCTAGACGGCCTAGGAAGTATAGAAACTTTGTTTCATCGAGAGCCTTAGTGAAGACATCGACAATTTGATCTTCGGTGTTGATGAAGTGCAATTCGACATGACCCTTTTGAATGTTGTCTTTGATGAAATGATATCGAATGTCGATGTGCTTTGTCATGGAATGGTGAACGTGATTGTGAGAAATGGCAATAGCACTGGTTGAGTCACAAAATATGGGAATTTATGAGATTTTGAACCCATAGTCACGCAGTTGAGTTTGCATCCATATGACTTGTGAACAACAGCTGGCGGCAGCGACGTATTCAGCTTCTGCTGTTGATGTGGATACACAAGTCTGTTTCTTTGAAGTCCAACTCACTAGTCTACCTCCTAGGAATTGACAGCTACCAGATGTACTCTTCCTATCTAGCTTGCATCCTCCGTAGTCTGAGTCGGTGAAAGCGTTCAGCTGAAAATCGGATTTAGTTAGATACCAAAGGCCAAGTTTGGGAGTGCCTTTAAGGTATTTGAAGATGCGTTTCACAGCAATTACATGAGATTCCATAGGATTTGCTTGGTATCTGGCACAGACACATGTAGAAAACATGATGTCAGGTCTGCTGGCAGTGAGGTATAAGAGTGATCCGATCATTCCACGATATCTTTTCTGGTCAACGGGTTTGCCATTTAAGTCTGCATCGATTTTGTATCCAAAAGCCATTGGGGTTTTTGCGGTATTGGACTTGTCAATTGAAAATCGAGTGAGTAGGTTTTTGACATAATTCTCTTGGTTGATGAAAATTCCATCAGTTGACTGTTTGATTTGAAGTCCGAGAAAAGTAGTCATCTCCCCAATCATGCTCATTTCAAATTTGCTCTTCATTAGATCTGCAAACTTAACACTCAAAGATTCATCAGTAGAACCGAAAATAATGTCATCAACATATATTTGTACAGTTAAAAGATGTTTATTAAAGATTTTACGAAAGAGGGTTTGATCGATTGAACCTCTTTTAAAACCTGATTCTTCGAGAAATGTTGACAACGTGGCATACCAGGCTCGGGGTGCTTGTTTCAAGCCATAGACAGCTTTCTGCAATTTAAAACTGTGATTTGGAAATTTGGGATCTTCGAAACCTGGTGGTTGTTGGATGTATTCTTCACGATCTAACTCTCCATGTAGGAATGCACATTTAACGTCCATTTGGAATACTTTGAAGTTCTTATGTGCAGCATATGCAAGAAAGATGCGAATTGCTTCAATTCTGGCAACTGGAGCATATGTTTCATCATAGTCGATTCCTTCTTGTTGTGAATATCCTTTGACTACAAGACGTGCCTTGTTTCGACAAATGATTCCTTGATCGTCAGTCTTGTTTCTGTAGACCCATCTTGAACCTATAACAGTAACATCGGGTGGGGTAGGAACAAGATTCCAAAACGTCGTTTCTTTCAAATTCTGCTAGCTCTTCTTGCATTGCTTTTACCCAGTCTGGATCTTTGAGAGCAGAATGTATGGTTTTGGGTTCAGTAATGGATAAGAAGGCTCCAAATAAACATTTATTTGTGGATGCTGCTCTAGTTTGAATTCCTGAATTGGGATCTCCGATGATTTGGTCTATTGGATGATTTATGGTCCACTTTATTAAGCGTTTTTCATTTGCTATAATAATTGGAATTTTGGTATCCCATTGTTCATCTCCAGGTATTTCTTCTTGGAATAGGTTTGAAGGTTCCCCCATAAATGATGCATCAGGTTTATTTTGGCCTTTTGGGGCTGGGGTATTCAAAGGAGGTTTTGGTGTTTGTTCCAAAGATGAGGTATGTTTTGGTGGTTCTGTCACACCCCGATCCTTGGCGGAATCGATCAAGGCGTGATATATTGTTCAAAGTCTCATGACAACTATGTTATAATATGATTAGATTCAATTAAGTACTAAGTATGCAAACAAAATCCACAACATACAAATACAAATCCAAATACAACAACATTTATTACAGGAAATTTAAATAGTATTGTGGGTTTCTAAGGTACACCCTACTTTTCATCAACTCCATTCTTCAAATCTGCATCATGGGTAAAAACAGGTCAACTACGAGAGTTGGTGAGTAATCTAGTCTTATTAAAGAAAATTGTGAGTTTGAATAATTTGAAATTTGTTTTCTTTTGAAGTTGGCAAACAAGTGTTATTGAGATAACAATTTATAAATCAAAAATTGATTAACAAATGATAACAACAACAATAAGTCCTCACCCTATATATACATATAAGTATATATATAGGATGGAGCATCTAATCATCATACACACTCAACCACGTGCAATCAATCACCTTAGCGTCCCAAGGCGGGGTGGTCAACCCAATAGCGCTATTATTGTCCATAACGTACCTCAAGAATACGGGCATAGTCATGGAGATTAGACTAAAAATGATAATGCACTACAAGTACATGTAGCGTAAACAAACAATAATTATACAAATAATGATTCAAGTATAAATGTCCCAACAATGTCTCAATTGTGATAAAATAATAAAATGAAGTTGAAAACATATTAGAACCACATGATACACCCCAAAAGTATTGAAAAGTATAAAATACGGGGTAGATTACTCACATTAGTCCAATAAGGAATGCGCGTGTTGTACGATAGACGGCTCGGGTCAAAACGACGTGGAACCTATTATAATTAATAGTTTTGGTTTAGGAATCGATAAATAGGAATATAGTATTAATAAAATAATTTAAACACATATTATTATATTAGATGAATTAACAATTATCCAAATTTTGTTTTGAATATTAATGTATTTATATGTTAAATGAATTTTAAATTGAATTAATTACTTTGCTTAATTAATTTATATTTTCACTTTAGGAAATATTTTAATAATTTCTTATTAAAATAATAACTAGTCAAATTATAAGTATTTACAGATTTTATATATTATAAACAATTATTTATATGAAATAATCATTAAAATGCTTTTTTACATGCTTAGATATTTAGGAAAATGGTTTTAAATACTAAACAGTAATGAAACATTTTGAAATTATCAGAAAATAATTATTTCATAAAATAGTAATTACTGTAAAATTTTCATATTTTTCTTAACTGCTTTAGTATTTATTTAGTATTTTAATGTTTAAACAACAACAAAATTCGAAACAAATAATGAATGATCCCTAAAAATTCTGGAAAACTAACCATAGTTTTCTAACATTATATTGAGCCTACTGTAAATATTTTGGATATTTTGGATTAAGGGAAGTATTTCTTATGTTTTTCATTATTAACTAATCAATAAAATCATAAATAATAAGAAAATATTAAGAGAAATTAATTAGACTTTTTATTTATGATTACCATGTTATATATGATATTCTGATGAGGTGTTATAATTTTTGGACATGTGTAGCTATTTATTATCAATTTAAACCATTAAATAAACATTAAATCAGGAAAAATACGAAAACATTCTTACAAAATTCTGTAAATTTATTCATGGAGTCTTTAATATGTGAATAAGGTGCGAAAAATATAAAATCTAGTTTTTAACATACATAACTATATTTTGCAATTTATTTATCTACAACAAAATAAAATACAAAATAAGCATCAAACTGTAATATAAATGCATGAAACTTTATAAATCCACTTTACTCAATATATGGGTTGTTCAAAAATATTCCCAGAATTTATTGATTGCAAAAAGTATTTTATGTGAATTATTGCCTTATTTTAGTGCAATAATTATAGTAATTCAATAAAAATAAGTTATTTTCTGAAAATTTCCAGAACTTCTTATTTTATTGATGGGATCTTTAGAAAAATCAGGTTTATGCATAAAATGAGTTTTAGATATTTTGGTGGATTTAATTTGTTTCATGTATGAATTTGGAACTTTTAACAACTTACCTTGATGAATGCTTCAATAGGGATGAAGATTTGAGTATGAGAGCTTGTTCTTGGCTGGAAAATTGGTATTTCTTAGATGAATTTCGAGATTGAGAGGGAGAGAAAGGATAGAGAGGGTTTGAGTGGTGATGAGAATAATGTGTGGGGAGAAAAATGAAAGGAAAGATGATGAGAGGTGTGAGTGGGAGACCATGGGAATAACTTTTGACTTTAGGTGGTCCTCATAATTTCCCACTAGTACAAGCATCTCTATGTAATACACTAATTAATATAAGAATTTTATAAAATTTAATGTAGAGTTTATAAAAATAGAGTTTTATAAAAAAAAATAGGTTATTATTTGATTATAACAATCTACTTTGATTTGAAGTTTAATTATAGTATTCAAGTTTGACTCTTTTAATTTAATTAGAGTATCATACTTTGATTTGATTTTAATATGGTATCATAATTTAATTTGATTATAGTTATAACGTTTTACTATGCTATTTTGCTATTAACGTCAATTTATATCGTATTGTATAGGTTTTGATCCTATTAGCGTCAAGTAAATCTTGAGTAGGGTTTATTAAATTTCCCAATTGGGTTGGGTTGACCCGAATCCATTTTAGGCGGATGTCACAGTCTCCCCTACTTTAGGAAATTTCGTCCCGAAATTTAAGAAGATAGTACCTTAAGAGAAAAGTTGTGGGTATTTGGTACGCATTTGATCCTCACGCTCCCATGTATACTCAGGTCCACGTGCTGACTGCCACTTTACCTTGACCAGGGGAATGCGACTTCTTTTGAGTTGCTTTTCCATTCGGTCGGCAATTTCCAAGGGTTTCTCGATAAATTGCATTGTCTCGTCGATTTGGATATCCTCAAGAGGAACATGAAGGTTCTCGTCTGCTAAACACTTCTTGAGGTTGGCTATATGAAATACTGGGTGTACTTTATTAAGCTCTATTGGTAGATCCAACTCGTAGGCTACTGGTCCGATCCTTTTCAGGATTTTGAACGGGCCTACATAGCGTGGTGCCAATTTACCCTTGCGTCCGAATCGAACCACACCTTTCCATGGGGACACTTTTAACATGACCATGTCACCCACGGTAAATTCAAGCGGTTTGCGTCGCTTGTCGGCGTAACTCTTTTGTCGGCTACGAGCTGCGAGAAGGTTATTGCGAATCTGAGTGATTTTGTCGGTTGTTTCCTGGATAAGCTCAGGACCAACGATTGGAGAATCCACTGTTGCGCGAATCACGTGGGACTCGCCAATTTCATGCCAGCAAATAGGAGATCGGCATTTACGGCCATACAATGCTTCAAATGGTGGCATCTTGATGCTAGAATGATAACTGTTATTATAGGAGAATTCCACCAATGGTAAATGAGAGTCCCAGTTTCCTCCGAAATCTAAGACACACGCCCTCAACATATCTTCGAGTGTTTGAATTGTCCTCTCAGATTGACCATCGGTTTGAGGATGATAGGCGGTACTGAGATCGAGGCGGGTTCCCATTGCTGCTTGAAGTGATTGCCAAATCCGAGAGAGAAATCTCCCATCACGATCTGAAATGATGCTGAGAGGGATGCCATGCCGACTAACTATCTCGTCGATGTAAATTCGAGCAAGTTGTTCGACCTTGAAATCTTCACGGATGGGAAGGAAATGAGCGGATTTGGTCAAACGGTCAATGATTACCCAAATGCTGTCGTGTCCCTTGGTGGTACGGGGAAGTTTGGTTACGAAATCCATGGCGATCGCTTCCCATTTCCACTCGGGGATTACCGGTTGGACCAATAGTCCAGAGGGTCGTTGATGTTCTGCTTTGACTCTGGAACATGTAAGACATTTGGCTACGAATAAAGCAATATCCTTTTTCATTCCCGACCACCAATAATTGGTTCTCAAGCCATGATACATCTTGTCAGCGCCAGGATGAATGGAATATCGAGTTTTATGGATTTCTTCCATCAGGAATGTACGAAGATTGTCGCGATCTGGGATCCAGATGCGATCTTGATAATAGAAAATACCATCAGATTTACTTTCCAACTCCCCATCAATTCCCGTGGGCATGTCATTTTCGGTAATTGCCGAGTGTTGGGCTCCTCGAATTCGGTCACTGAGATTGGACAAGATAGGAGAACATATTAGATGAAATGCTTTGGCATGTTCTTTTCGGCTTAACGCGTCAGCTACGACGTTTGCCTTGCCCGGATGATAGCGTATTTCACACTCGTAATCATTTAGGAGTTCGACCCATCGTGTTTGTCTCATATTGAGTTCTTTTTGATTAAGAATATGTTGCAAGCTCTTGTGGTCGGTGAAAATTACGCATTTAGTGCCGTAAAGGTAATGCCTCCAAATTTTAAGAGCGAAAACCACGGCACCGAGCTCCAAATCATGAGTCGTATAATTCCTTTCATGGATTTTGAGTTGTCGCGATGCGTAAGCTATAACCTTTCCCCTTTGCATCAAAACACAACCTAGACCGAGATTGGAGGCATCGCAGTATACCACAAAATCTTCGGATCCTTCAGGAAGTGTAAGAATCGGAGCGTCACACAATCTTTGTTTAAGGGTTTGGAAAGCGTCTTCTTGCTTGGGTCCCCAATCAAATGGCGTACCCTTGCAAGTGAGAAAAGTAAGCGGTAAAGCGATCTTTGAGAAATTTGAAATGAAACGCCGGTAATAGCCAGCTAAACCGAGGAATGACCGAATTTCCTTGGGGTTACGTGGGGCTTTCCAATTCTTAACTGCTTCAACTTTTGCGGGATCGACTAAAATACCCTTGTCGCTTACAATATGACCGAGGAATTGTACCTCATTTAACCAAAACTCGCATTTCGAAAATTTGGCATAGAGCTGATTTCCTTGCAATGTTTGGAGAGTTAGACGAAGGTGTCTTTCATGGTCTGCCTTTGTCTTGGAGTAAATGAGGATGTCATCAATAAAGACGATAACAAAACGGTCGAGATAAGGTTTAAATACCCGATTCATCAAGTCCATGAATGCGGCAGGGGCATTCGTTAGGCCAAAAGGCATAACGGTGAACTCGTAATGGCCATAGCGGGTTCGGAAAGCGGTTTTGGGGATGTCTTCTTCCCGTACTCGAAGTTGGTGATAACCCGAGCGGAGGTCGATTTTTGAGAAACATGAAGCTCCTTGAAGCTGATCAAAAAGGTCGTCGATCCGAGGTAACGGATATCGGTTCTTGATGGTCAATTTATTTAACTCCCGATAATCGATACACATACGAAACGAACCATCTTTCTTTTTGATGAAGAGAACCGGGGCTCCCCAGGGTGAAGTACTAGGGCGGATAAATCCCTTATCGGTTAATTCTTGGAGCTGACTTGCCAATTCTTGCATCTCGGTTGGAGCCAACCGATATGGAGACTTGGCTATGGGAGCAGCCTCAGGAACGAGATCGATGCGGAACTCTAGCTCACGTACTGGAGGGAGTCCAGATACGTCATCGGGAAAGATGTCGGGAAAGTCTCGTACAATCGGAATATCTTCGATCTTCTTTTCTTTGACCTTTGTTTCCACCACATGGGCTAAGAAAGCCATGTATTCTTTACGTAGATACGATCGAGCTTGAGTACATGACATAAGACTAAGTTTTTTTGAACGAGTCTCGCCATAAATACGAAGACTTTGACCGTCGGCAAGAGGAATACGAATAAACTTCTCGTAACACACTATTTCAGCATGGTTTTGGGATAGCCAATCCATTCCCACGATGATGTCGAAGCTACCAAGTTCCATAGGAACTAAATTGACAGAAAATTTATGACCGCAAAAATCAAAAGTGCAATCTTGGATGACTGCATTGAGTGAAATGTTTTTTCCATTGGCGACTTCTACGGTAAAGTGTTCATCAAGTATCGTGCGAGGTGTGTGAAGTATGGGTTCAAATTCCAAGGACACAAAACTTTTGTCGGCACCTGAATCAAAAAGTACTGATGCGTAGCAGTCATTTATGAGAAACGTACCATTTACGACCTTGTTATCGGTCTGTGCTTGGGTTGCGGTAATGACAAATGCTCGGCCTTTGGGAGCTGGAACCTGCATTGTTGGATTTGCCTGGGCTTGAGTGTTAATGATATTGACAAGCCTAGGACACGCGTTTCTGAAATGGGTGGGGTCACCACAGTTGAAGCATGTTCCAGTTGGATACCGGGTTTGTGTTTGCTGATTTGAGGGTAGAGCGAATGGTCGCTGAGTTTTTGGTGCACGGCATGTGTCCGCCAAGTGGCCATAGCGACCACAAGTCGTACAAAGGCGACACGGGCTGGTGGACATATGGTGATAGTTACAATGGTTACAGAGGGGGTGAGGTCCGGTATACGGCTTTTTGTTTGGTTGGGTGACTTGGGTAATAGGAGCAGCAGGGGTAATAACAGCATGGTTGTGGTGATGGCTTTTCCGCTTCTTTTTGTCGTGTCGGTGTGAGGACTCGGACTTGACAATTAAGGGGGTCTCAGGGGTCGGCTTTTCAGTTGTCATCTTTGAACCCTTGCGTGGGAGGACACCATCGTTCATATTATCCTCGTTGAGTTGACCTGCTATTTCAATAGCGGATTCCAGAGTAGATGGCCTGCTGCTGGTCACCGAATCACGGATCTGGCGCGGTAACCCTTTGATGTAGCGACGTATTGCAGTTTTCGTAGGTTGAACCATGTGAGGTAGGAGTCTTGAAAGATCATAGAATCTATTAGTGTAGGCCGCGTTGTCTCCTCCCACCTGTTTCAGATTCCAGAATTCCTCCTCGAGAGTTTGCAATTCGCTGTCCGGACAGAACTTTTCTATCATGCGTTCCTTTAGTTTTGACCAGGTCATTCCCAAGGCAACACCCTCTCCTTTTGCCCGTTTTTCTAGGTTCCACCATGAGAGAGCATGACCTTGGAGGCACCCTGTAGCGTGACGGACCATCAGGTCCTCAGGGCACTCGCTGTGGATGAAAGTACTCTCCATTTCTTCGATCCATGTGAGGAGTGCAGTGGCACCATCTATGCCTTTGAAGTAAGGCGGATTACAGCTACGAAAATGCTTAAACGAGCAACGATGAGTGGTTGCTGGAGCTTGCGGCTGAAGAGTTTGAAGATGGGTTGCAATTGTTGGGATGACATTCGCTACCTCCTTAGCGATAAGGGCGGCTAGCCTCCGGTTGTTACGAGCAGCGTATGGGTGTCGTAATGCCATCTATGAGAAACACGCATATGGACTTGTGAGTTATTTGTAAATTGATTATGGAAATTAAGTTTGTAGACATTGTTGGGTAAAATGATTGTAAAACACTTGTTGGGCCATGGTTAGGAGTGTTGGGCACCTTTTGGGCTTTCCATGGGTACTAAATGTGAAGCATGTAGCAATTGCGTGGGCCCCCACAATACTAAGTTTTCACATGTTTTTCCCACTTCAAGGTCCATTAGGGAACTTAATAGTCCAATGAGTTGGCCATTTTGGAGTGTATCCTTTCGGATACGTTTGATAAGGTCGGGTATTTTGATGGCTCAAAAGTAATGTGAATGACGCGCTTTGGCCTATAGGTTTGGGAACTCTCGCCTTTGGTCCCCAGGTAAGCAAACTTGTCCCTCGGTTGATTGGGATGTATACGAATGCTTACCTAGTCAGGACTTTCGGGCTACCGGCACCTCCCCCTTCCAGTTACTACGCGTCCATTACTTTGATCCTACCCAACTAGAGTGGATGACTTTTAGTTTCCTATGAGCTCTAAGGAATATATATGTATATAAATTTTTATTTTGAAACCATTTGAGTATGTGTGTGATTTTAAGAGAAAGAGGAGAAAATTCACAAGTGTATGCACACATATAAGTGTCGGGAATAATACGTAAGCACATAAGGGAGCAATTAGCACACAAAGGTATTCCTAGGATTTTCTAAGTGCGAATTGCTTGCAGTTGTGTGTGCATTTTATAAACTAGCATACGAGAGGACCCTAGAGGCTATAGACTAGGTCAAGGCAATTAACCTAATTCCCTATAGTCAAGGGCTCTGATACCAATCAGTCACACCCCGATCCTTGGCGGAATCGATCAAGGCGTGATATATTGTTCAAAGTCTCATGACAACTATGTTATAATATGATTAGATTCAATTAAGTACTAAGTATGCAAACAAAATCCACAACATACAAATACAAATCCAAATACAACAACATTTATTACAGGAAATTTAAATAGTATTGTGGGTTTCTAAGGTACACCCTACTTTTCATCAACTCCATTCTTCAAATCTGCATCATGGGTAAAAACAGGTCAACTACGAGAGTTGGTGAGTAATCTAGTCTTATTAAAGAAAATTGTGAGTTTGAATAATTTGAAATTTGTTTTCTTTTGAAGTTGGCAAACAAGTGTTATTGAGATAACAATTTATAAATCAAAAATTGATTAACAAATGATAACAACAACAATAAGTCCTCACCCTATATATACATATAAGTATATATATAGGATGGAGCATCTAATCATCATACACACTCAACCACGTGCAATCAATCACCTTAGCGTCCCAAGGCGGGGTGGTCAACCCAATAGCGCTATTATTGTCCATAACGTACCTCAAGAATACGGGCATAGTCATGGAGATTAGACTAAAAATGATAATGCACTACAAGTACATGTAGCGTAAACAAACAATAATTATACAAATAATGATTCAAGTATAAATGTCCCAACAATGTCTCAATTGTGATAAAATAATAAAATGAAGTTGAAAACATATTAGAACCACATGATACACCCCAAAAGTATTGAAAAGTATAAAATACGGGGTAGATTACTCACATTAGTCCAATAAGGAATGCGCGTGTTGTACGATAGACGGCTCGGGTCAAAACGACGTGGAACCTATTATAATTAATAGTTTTGGTTTAGGAATCGATAAATAGGAATATAGTATTAATAAAATAATTTAAACACATATTATTATATTAGATGAATTAACAATTATCCAAATTTTGTTTTGAATATTAATGTATTTATATGTTAAATGAATTTTAAATTGAATTAATTACTTTGCTTAATTAATTTATATTTTCACTTTAGGAAATATTTTAATAATTTCTTATTAAAATAATAACTAGTCAAATTATAAGTATTTACAGATTTTATATATTATAAACAATTATTTATATGAAATAATCATTAAAATGCTTTTTTACATGCTTAGATATTTAGGAAAATGGTTTTAAATACTAAACAGTAATGAAACATTTTGAAATTATCAGAAAATAATTATTTCATAAAATAGTAATTACTGTAAAATTTTCATATTTTTCTTAACTGCTTTAGTATTTATTTAGTATTTTAATGTTTAAACAACAACAAAATTCGAAACAAATAATGAATGATCCCTAAAAATTCTGGAAAACTAACCATAGTTTTCTAACATTATATTGAGCCTACTGTAAATATTTTGGATATTTTGGATTAAGGGAAGTATTTCTTATGTTTTTCATTATTAACTAATCAATAAAATCATAAATAATAAGATAATATTAAGAGAAATTAATTAGACTTTTTATTTATGATTACCATGTTATATATGATATTCTGATGAGGTGTTATAATTTTTGGACATGTGTAGCTATTTATTATCAATTTAAACCATTAAATAAACATTAAATCAGGAAAAATACGAAAACATTCTTACAAAATTCTGTAAATTTATTCATGGAGTCTTTAATATGTGAATAAGGTGCGAAAAATATAAAATCTAGTTTTTAACATACATAACTATATTTTGCAATTTATTTATCTACAACAAAATAAAATACAAAATAAGCATCAAACTGTAATATAAATGCATGAAACTTTATAAATCCACTTTACTCAATATATGGGTTGTTCAAAAATATTCCCAGAATTTATTGATTGCAAAAAGTATTTTATGTGAATTATTGCCTTATTTTAGTGCAATAATTATAGTAATTCAATAAAAATAAGTTATTTTCTGAAAATTTCCAGAACTTCTTATTTTATTGATGGGATCTTTAGAAAAATCAGGTTTATGCATAAAATGAGTTTTAGATATTTTGGTGGATTTAATTTGTTTCATGTATGAATTTGGAACTTTTAACAACTTACCTTGATGAATGCTTCAATAGGGATGAAGATTTGAGTATGAGAGCTTGTTCTTGGCTGGAAAATTGGTATTTCTTAGATGAATTTCGAGATTGAGAGGGAGAGAAAGGATAGAGAGGGTTTGAGTGGTGATGAGAATAATGTGTGGGGAGAAAAATGAAAGGAAAGATGATGAGAGGTGTGAGTGGGAGACCATGGGAATAACTTTTGACTTTAGGTGGTCCTCATAATTTCCCACTAGTACAAGCATCTCTATGTAATACACTAATTAATATAAGAATTTTATAAAATTTAATGTAGAGTTTATAAAAATAGAGTTTTATAAAAAAAAATAGGTTATTATTTGATTATAACAATCTACTTTGATTTGAAGTTTAATTATAGTATTCAAGTTTGACTCTTTTAATTTAATTAGAGTATCATACTTTGATTTGATTTTAATATGGTATCATAATTTAATTTGATTATAGTTATAACGTTTTACTATGCTATTTTGCTATTAACGTCAATTTATATCGTATTGTATAGGTTTTGATCCTATTAGCGTCAAGTAAATCTTGAGTAGGGTTTATTAAATTTCCCAATTGGGTTGGGTTGACCCGAATCCATTTTAGGCGGATGTCACAGGTTCCCCCTCTAATTGATCTGCATCATTTTGGTTTGTTTGTGGAGTTTCTTCAGTGGGTGTACCTGTAGGATCAATTGAAGTAGTTAGAAGTTCAGAATTGTAAGAAATTTTGAGTTGTTCAAAAAGTAAATCAAGATCAGTTTCAATGTCTATGTCAGGAGAAGGTGGTTTTTGAATTGGATTATGAAAAATACTATCAATCATTTTAGAACCAAATTGTTCACGATCTAATTTCCTGACATAAAATTCATCGAAATGAACATCGGTACTTTCTTCAATTACTCTGGTACGTTTGTTCAGTACTCGATAAGCAGCTGAGGAAAACGAGTAACCAAGGAAAATTCCTTCGTCCGATCTTGATTCAAATTTTGAAAGGTGATCTTTATTATTCTTTATGAAGCATCGACAACCAAAAATATGGAAAATTTTGATGTTTGGTTTTCGGTTGTTAATGACTTCATATGGTGTTTTATGAAGATGTTTATGGATTAAGGAACGATTTTGTGTGTAGCAAGCTGTGGCTATTGCTTCCGCCCAGAAGTATTGTGGCAGATCAGCGAAGATAAGCATTGATCTTGCAGCTTCACATAGAGTTTTGTTCCTTCTTTCGACAACGCCATTCTGTTGTGGAGTGTATGGGGCTGAGAAGTTATGTTCAATTCCTTTGTCCTTCAGAAATGAATCTAGAGTCTTGTTTTTGAACTCTAAACCATTATCACTTCGGATTCTTCGAACATGTCTTTTGAGCTTCAGTTCAATTTGTTTGATGAAGTTGATCATCTCTTCAGGTGCCTCTGATTTTAGTCTTAAGAAAAAGACCCAAGTAAAGCGCGAGAATCCATTAACGACAACAAGAATGTACTTCTTTCCTTGTATGGTTTGGGTTTTGGCAGGGCCATAAAGGTCTATGTGCAACAGTTCTAGTGGTTCGGATACACTAGATTCTGAAATGCTTTTGTGAGTGGATTTGGAAAGTTTTCCTTTTTCACATGCGGCATAAAGAGTTTCATTATCAAGCTTCAGAAGTGGTAGCCCTCGAACAAGATCATCGACGATCAGTTTGTTAATGTATCCAAAGTTTAGATGGGAAAGGCGGCGGTGCCATAACCAACTAATATATGCTGGGGCTTTAGATAGCAGACAAATATCGGGTTTACCATAGATAATATCCATGTCAAGTGGATACATATTTCCGGCACGGTAAGAATCAACGATAACCTCTTTGGTTTTGACGTTCATGATCAAGCTTCGTTGTTTGGTGAATAGAAGTTCAAGATCGTTATCACACAGTTGAGAAACACTGATGAGGTTGTGTTTCAGATCATCGACATAGGCAACTTTCTTTATGGTAAAATTACCATTTGTTATGTTTCCATAACCTTTGATTTTTGCTGTCATGTTGTTGCCGAAAGTAACATCTTAATTGGTTTGGGTAGGTTTAAATTCACGCAAGTAATTCCGGTTTCCTGTCATATGCTTGGAGCATCCACTATCAATATACCATGTGTCATCATTGGGTTCTCCAGCAGTAAGTACCTGCAATCAGACAGAAGGTTTAGGTACCCAAATCTGAATGGGTCCTGGTTTGTTAGTTGTTGTTATTTTGGTTGCTTTGCTTAATGAATTTGTTGTAGCATTTAACTTCAAGTTGCTGTAAAAGTTTGGTTTATGAGGATGGAATGGTTGAGGTTTGATTTGATTTATCAAGTTTTCCCAAAATATGATTTGTTTTTTATAATCTGTGAGTTGATAAGTTCTGTGATTTGGTGAAAGATATCCTAGATGTGAGAATTAATTTGAAAAGTTTTCTTCATATCTGGGGTATGAAGAGCGGTTTTGAAAAGGTTTTGGATAAGGTTTTGGTTTTTGTTTGGAAACCTATTTATGAGGTATGACATAGGGTTTAACTAGTTTCTTTGGTTGGTTTTCAAAAACTCTTGGCTTGACAAGTGGGGTTTTAGTGACTTGAATGGGTTGTTTATTTGTCTGTTGTTTCTTTGAATACTTTTGTCCCAGATTGTTCTTTCCAATAAAGGTTGAGTTTAAAGAGGGAAAGACAATTGAAGCAGAAGTATTACCATTTTGATGAACAAAATTTTCTCCATTTAAGAAATTTTCAAGTTTGATTGTGCCATCATTCTTTGTTAGTTTAGTAGATCTCAATTGATGAGTTACTGAACTAGCAGAGTCTGATTCAGAATTTACGACCTTTTTGAAAGACTTTTTGGAAACATTGAAAGCAGTATCATCTGGGCTACAGTTGATAACTGTTTCGTCATCTGAATCTTCCTCATTAACAGATGTGAATAGATCTGGTAGAGTGGATTCAGAGTTTTCACAATTAGTCATGTTTTCCTGTTTTGCTTGTTCAATTTCGAACGATTCTCTTCCGATTCCTGGTCTGTAATTTGTATCAATTTTGCCAGTTCCCAAGGTGTTTGCCTTGGTAAAAACATCATCACTTAGTTTTCTAGCAACTTTGATAGAATCCATACTCCATATTAGTCTTTTATTCTCGGTTTCAAGAGAATTGATTTGTTTTAAAGAATCAGTCAGTTTTTCATTTAAAAGATTGTATTTTTCAGTTGATTCTTGAACGTCTTGTTTCAACTGAAGGATTTCCATTTCTAAAACGTCTTTTATTTCAGAAGAAATGACTGACTGATTTTTTTGTTCCAAATCTCTTTTCTGAATTAAGGCCTGATTTAATTGTTCAAAGACGTGATTATAATCTTCCGATTTTCTTTCAACGTCTCTTTCCAATTTGGTTTTAATTCTTGTTGATTCTCCAAATTTGAGTTGCAAGGTTTGTAACTCAGATTTGCAAATATCAGAATTAACCATTGTGTCATGGTATGTTTTGAGATCATCTTCCATACTTATCTCAATTTTGGTTATGTGGGACTCAAAAATTGTTTTAGAAAAACCAAGTTCAGAGATCATGGACCATACCTGTTCTATGACATTAGGAGCTCTTGAAGGTATTTCAACACCTGCTACGAAGTAGAAGTTTGATTGTGTTGGTTCATTGTCAGCTTCATCATCAGAAGTTGGCCAGTATTCCATAATTGGTTCATGGACTGCCATCAATGCTTTTTGTTTGTCTTGGTTTTCCGGTTTCTTTAATTCATCGGCTTTTTGAGCGTAGTATGCTGAGTCTTTGATTTTGGTTTTGTTTTTGGCTAGGCAATCTCTGGCATAGTGATTCGTTCCTTTGCAGTTATGAGATTCGTTCCTTTGCAGTTATGACAGATGATCACTTCTTCATCACTGTCATCCTTTTGACTCTTTATGGGAAGTCTTTCGGGTGCATGAGTTTGGGTTTGTTGGGAAGTTTGAGAACGGTTTTGTTTGAATTCAGAATTTTGGTTATTTTGAAAATTGTTGTTTTGGTTATTGTAACCTTGATTTTGAAAACCTCTGTTTTGATTCTGAAAGTTGTTGTTTGGATTATTATTATGACCTGAATTTAGATTGTTTTGAATCCCTGGTTTTGAGAACCTTGGTTTGAGTTGTTTTGGAAGGAAGGTCTTTGAGAATTTTGTCCAAAAGAAGGTCTAGATTGAAAACCTGAGTTTTTTTGTCCAAAAGATGGTCTTGGTTGAAACCTTAAATTGTTTTGTCCAAAAGATGGTCCGTTTTGAAAATTTGGTCTAAAATTTGATTGACCAAGATTTGGGACAAATCTCTGGAGATTTGTTTTTGCAACCAACGCACACAGTTGTTGAAAATCCACTTCATCGTTCGAATCAAACTGATCAAAACAATTATTTACAAAATCTTGGTTTTGAAAAGTTGTGGTTTGATTAGAATGATTAAAGTTTTGATCGTTGAAAGGTGTTTGGTTTTGAGAAGATGTGGACATAAGAGCAAGTGGTCCTCCAAAAGCTGTAGTGGTTGGTGGGTCAATCGAGGATTCATACGATTGAAGTTCTCCATACAAATTGTATAAAGTTTCAGTATGAATAGCTGGATTTCCCTGAATAATGAGTTTAACCATTTTCCAGCTTTCGAAAAGATTGTTTAAATATTTGAGATTTATCTCGTGTTGTGTCTTTTTGATAACCAAATTGTTCATTTTAACAATAATAAGATTGAACCTATCGTGAGCATCGTGGATGGTTTCTGATGAAAGCATTTAGAAATTATCGAATTCATTTAAAACGGATGTTCTTTTATTTCCAATAATTCTTTCATTTCCACAAAAACGGTTTTTTAAAATTTCCCAAATTTGATTTGCGGTTAACAGTATAATGTCATCTATTTGACTTAGAATACTGTGAGGTATGCCAGACACCGGTTCCTTTTTTGCTTGTAGTTCCAATTTTCTTCTGTTTTCAGCTTGAATGACTTGATTTGTAGCAAGAGTAGTCATATTTTCTGGAGCAGTATATGTGCCTTCAACACATTTCCAAACATCTTCATTTATTGTGTTAAGATGTAGATTCATTCGGCCAACCCACGAATTATACTCTTCAGGTATAAGTATGGGTGCCCGTGAACCAGATCCTAAGCTGTTGGCAATAGAAACTGAATTCATGTTAGAGTAATTAGCAGAAGACATGTTTTTAAGATTTTTAATTTTAATTTAAAAAAAAAGATTTTTAACAAGTGATATTAAAATGAAATATTCAAAGAAACGCTTATCGAAGGTTTATATAAACTCTAACCAAAAGTTTTTCAACAAAAATTTCAATATAAATCACACAAGCTCTGATACCAATTGATGAAAATAAAATTACTGATCACCACAAATAAAGGTTTGCACCGTTTACTGTGTGACAGAAATATATATTCAAGATAATATGCGGAATAAATAATAAGAGTTGCAGAATATAAATAAACTTGAAAGCTATAAATAATATAAATAACTGTATTTAAATGACATAAAGTGATAAATAATATAAATTACAGTAATTAAATGACTTAAAGCGATAAATAAAATAAATGACTATAATTAAAAGACATAAAACGATTAATAATGTAAATGACTATAATTAAAAGACATAAAACGATAAATAATGTAAATGACTTATAATTAAAAGACATAAACGATAAATAATATAAATAACAATAATTATATAAATATATATCAAGTAGGTTCGTCAAATGAATTGACTGAACTGGTTTGTAACTGGACTGATGGAACGACTGGTCTATCAAGTAGGTTCGTCAAATGAATTGACTGAACTGGCTTAGGGTTGGACTGGATCTTAATAGACTGTGTTCTAGGTGTTCTTGGTGTTCTTGGTGTTGATCTTGGTGTTCTTGGTGTTCTTGGTGTTCTTCGTGTTCTTAGTGTTCTTGGTGTTCTTGGTGTTCTTGGTGTTGATCTTGGTGTTCTTGGTGTTGATCTTGGTGTTCTTGGTGTTCTTGGTGTTCTTGGTGAAGGTTTAAGGTTTGGAAAATAAGATGGTGGAAGTTGGAGAGGATTTGGTGGATTTTTGGTGTTATTAAATATGTTTTTGGTGAAAAAATGGTTATAAAGGGTGTAAAATGGGTTTTGAGTGAGTTTTGGATGAATTTCGGAAGTTTAAGGGGTGAAATTGAAAATATCGGAGCTGAATCTCGCGGTTTGGTCGGCTGGGTCGGAGTCGGGTCGAATCCGGGTCGAGGCGCAGTTTTGATGTGAGGGTAAGTGGATCGGAGGCGGTGCGGGTCGGATAGGATGGATCCGGGTTTGGGGCGCGAGAGTTTATGAGGGAGGCGGGTTGGAGCCGGGTGGAGCTGGTGGGTCACGAACGGATCAACGCGCGGACCTTCTGTGAGAGGAAACGGAGCCGGGTCGGATGCGGTTCGGATTTCCGGATCTGGGTAGGCGGGTCGCAGGCGCTGGGTCGCTGGAGCTTGGGGCGGATGAGCTTGGGCTTGGCGCTGATTTGGGCTGGATCAGCAGATTGGGCCGGAGCTGGGTCTTGGGCCGATGCTGTTTCTTTTCTTTTGTTTTTCTTTTTAAAAAGATTTTAAAATCCGAAATAAATTCAAATAAATTAGGAAAAATTATTTTTAATTTTTAAAATTAATTAAGTCTAATAAAATAAATTATTTAGAAAATATATTTCCAAAAATTCATTTTAAATAGATTTAATTTAATTTTCTTTTATGTTTTTCTTTGTTTTGGCTTTAAAACTCTTTTTCTTATTTTTCTCGTTTTTAATCTCGAATCCACGCAACCTGAAATAAACTGATAATATTTGTTAGATAATATAAAAACAGTCCGTCTTATTTCAATGATGGTCACATACAAAAACATTTTTCAACAAATGTTTTTAGTAAAACCTTATCCGAACGAAACCGAAGGTTCGTTTATGAATAGTATCGCTTCTGATAACAAGAAAATTTTCTAGAACAAAAAAAACTTAAAAAGGATTTAAAAAAAAACTTAAAGGTTTAAACTTTTCTTTGAAAAAAACGAAAAAAAAACTTAAAAAATAAAGATTTTGGATTGAATGTACTTAGCTGATTATGTGTTTGGAACTACGGATGACTCAAGCATGCCTAGCCCATGAATGATTCGTGTGAATGCTTTTTCATCAAGGGCTTTGGTGAAGATGTCTGCCAACTGATCATCCGTATGAACGAGATGGACCTCAATGTTTCCTTCCTCTACATGACTTTTAATAAAGTGATATTGGAGAGAAATGTGTTTGGTCTTCGAATGTTGAACTGGATTGTGACAAATTCGTATAGAGCTTTGTGAGTCACAGAATAGAGGTATTCTTCGCATGTGGATAGCATAATCTCGTAGTTGACTTTGGACCCAGATCATTTGAGAGGTGCATGCAGCAGCAGCTATGTACTCGGCTTTGGCTGTGGAGATGGAAACACATGTTTGCTTTGTCGATTGCCAGCTGATGAGCTTGCCATCTAGAAACTGACATCCACCCGAAGTACTTTTACGATCAAGTGCACACGCTCCCAGATCAGCATCGGAGTAGGCTTGAAGGAAGAAACCTGAGTTGGCAGGGTACCATAAACCAAGTGAAGGAGTTCGATGTAAGTAACGAAAGATGGTCTTCACTGCTGCTAAATGAGGTTCTCTTGGATTTTCTTGATATCGTGCACAATTACAAACTGAGAACATGATATCTGGGCGACTGGCTGTTAAGTAGAGTAAAGAACCAATCATGCTCCTGTAGACTTTTTGATCAACCGCAGGTTTGTCAAGCGAAGGTGCGAGTCTTGTACCAGCAGCCATGGGAACCTTCGCATTTGAACAATTTTCCATCCTAAATTTTTCCAACAATCTTTGTATATATTTTTCTTGGTTTATGAAGATGCCTTCGGATGTTTGTTTAACTTGCAGTTCGAGGAAGAATTTTATCTTCCCCATCATGCTCAGTTGAAACTTACTTTTCATTAGGGTTTCGAAATCTTTTGAAAGTACACGGTCTGTTGATCCGAAGATGATATCATCCACGTAGATTTGAACTAACATGAGATGATTACCAACTTTCTTTCTAAAGAGAGTGGGATCAACAGAACCTTGTTTGAAGTTTGATTGTTTTAAAAACCGGGTTAAAGTTTCGTACCATGCTCTTGGTGCTTGCTTTAGCCCATAGACTTCTTTGTCAAGGATATAACAGTGATTTGGGTATTTTTCGTTTATAAAACCAGGTGGTTGTTCCACATATACTGTTTCCTCAAGTTCGTCATTTAAAAAGGCACATTTGACATCCATTTGGTAGACATCAAAGTTTTTATGGGCAGCAAATGCCAAAAAGATTCGGATGGACTCAAGTCTGGCAACAGGAGCGAAGGTTTCATCATAATCGATTCCCTCCTGTTGACAATATCCTTTGAAAACTAGTCTAGCTTTGTTTCGGACAATGTTACCTTCTGTATCAAGTTTATTTCGAAAAACCCATTTGAGACCTACTACAGAGGAGTTGGATAGTTTAGGAATTAAACGCCACACTTTGTTTCGTTTAAATTCGGCTAACTCACTCTGCATAGCCTCAACCCAATCAGTGTAGAAAAGCTTCTTTTACAGTTTTAGGTTCGATTTTTGAGATGAAAACGTTAAACATGCAGTAATCTGATCGTTTATTTAATTCATTTTGCTTTGCTTTTAATTGAGATCGAGTAAGTACCTTTTCATCTGGATTGTCAATTACATGATTCTTCGGATGATCTCTTGTCGAGTCTTCGGATGATCTCTTGTCCATTTTTCAAGAGCTAGGTAAGCAGGATCATATTCTGGCAGACTTTCTCCATGCACTTCCTCTGTATCTAAAGGATAATCTGAAGTCGACTGATTTTCTTCGGGTGTATTGTCAGGAATTGGTTGCTCTACCTCAACAGAAGCTGGCTTGTCAGATGACACCCCCTCAAATTGAGAAGGGGTTTGTGATGAAGATGAGGTCGGTGGTTCTGTAGAGTGAGCATCTTTTGAATTAGATGGTGTAGATGTTGAAGAGTCCTCTACTACCGAAGAATCCTTTGGGTTGGATGTATCACACTCCCCCTTAACCGAAGGATCTCTTTGCTTAGGTGTCTCTGACTCCCCCTCAACCGAAGAAGGCTTATCTTTTGAAGGTTCGGTGGTGGGATGATCGTCGGTTAGCTTGTTGATTTCTGGTATATTATTGTCCTTTGCATTTGCTTCAGCATCGATTGCATGATCAAGACTGTCAAATAGGAAAGAGAAATCAAGATTGAAAGAGTACAGAGGTATGCTTTCGGTTGGTTGGTCTGGAAATATAGAGGAACGAGGAAAGAGTGTGTCTGATTTTTTTATATAAGAATCATCAAATGTCAGATTGAAAGTTTCCTTGATCTTCCTTGTTGTCTTGTTTAGCACACGATATGTTTTCGCAGAGTGTGAGTAGCCAAGGAAAACACCATCATCGGATTTTGATGCAGTACCAGGTTTGAGTCTCATGATGAAGCATCGCCAACCGAATACATGGAAGTATTTGACATTTGGTTTCCTTTTGTTAGTGACTTTGTATGGAGTGATGTTGAATCGTCTATGAATGTAGGATCGATTCTGAGTGAAGCATGCAGTTGCAACAGCTTCGGGCTAGAAGTACATTGGAAGATTCACATAGTCAAGCATGGTCCTTGCTGAAGGATCTATTTCTTCGCTCAACTACACCATTTTCCTGTGGAGTATAGGGGGCTAAAAATTATGAGTGATGCCTTTCTCCTTCAGATACGAGTCAATTGTTTGATTTTTGAATTCAGTGCAATTGTCACTTCGGATAGCTCGTACCGGCTTTTTGAGATGAAGTTCGATTTGCTTGATGAAAACTACCAGCTCTGCAGGTGTGTTTGACTTTTGTCGTAGAAAGATTACCCATGTGAATCGTGAGAAGTCATCTACGATAACTAATATATATTTCTTTCCTCCAAGATATTCAACCGTTGAGGGACCACAAAGATCAATGTGTAGCAGTTCAAGAGGTTTAGTGATCTTGGAGTCTATGGTAATCGGATGAGCTTGTCGTTTTTGCTTCCTATGCTCGCAAGCAGCACACAACGTGTCATTATCAAACTTCATTGTAGGCATACCTCGGACAAGGTCAAGAGCAACCAGCTTGTTGATATTCTTGAAGTTCAGATGAGATAGCCTGCGATGCCATAACCAGCTGAGATCCGAAAAGGCTTTTGAGAGTAGACAGATGGAAGGTGTTCCAACAATTGGCTTCATATCCAGTAGATACATTTCACCCTTCCTTGAAGATTTTAGCAGGACTTCTTTGGTCTTTTTCTTCTTAATAACACTTCCAGCTTCATCGAATGAGACTTTAAGACCAATCCCCACAACAAGTTGAGAAACACTGACTAAATTGTGCTTTAATCCTTCTACATATGCAACTCGATTTATTGTGAATTTGCCATTAGTTATCTTCCCATATCCTTTTATGGGATATGTTTCATTGTTCCCAAACTTAACATCTCCCCCATCTTCTAAACTTCTGAAATCCCTTAAATACTCTATCCTCCCTGTCATGTGTCGTGAGCAGCCACTGTCGATATACCATTCCTTATCATACTGCTCATCGATCATTACCTACAATTTAGAGAGAGAGTTCGGGTACCCAACATGGATTGGGTCCTTGAGGGTAAGTATTCGGATCATAGATCCATGATGCAATCATATCATCCTTTTTGGTGCCAGAAGTTGATGCAATATTAGACTCATTAGAGGGTTCATTTATTTGAGTTTTAGTACCTTTTGGGACACATGTCAAAATTTTCTTTGGAGTTTGCGTTTTAGGACTCAAAGTTGAAAGTGGATTTGGTTTCCCAGGAACCCATTTTTGGTTTGAGAAGAGAGATTTCCCAGACGAAGTACTACATTGAGTAGATTCGCATAGAAACTCTTCATAAGCAAGTCTGAAATCTTGAATTGTTAAGCTTTTGTCTTTAAACAGATCCATATTATTGTCAAGCCAAACATGAAACGTGTCAACTAAGTTGCTACCCTTGGTAAAAGTTTTCCTT
This sequence comes from Cichorium intybus, assembly GCA_023525715.1. Classification (NCBI taxonomy): domain Eukaryota; kingdom Viridiplantae; phylum Streptophyta; class Magnoliopsida; order Asterales; family Asteraceae; genus Cichorium; species Cichorium intybus. The sequence goes on along the minus strand of CM042010.1, from coordinate 96,935,476 downwards.
GTAGCTTTTTCATACTTATTGTTTGAACAAATAGGTTTCGTAGGTTCGAAAACAAATTTCTGAGGTTTTATTGAAGAGTTTTTGACAGTAGACGATTTTTGTTGATTTTGAAATGCTTTCTTTTTGTTTTGGGAATCACGATAGTTTTTCCTTTGTCTATAGTCGTAAAAAATCGTTTGTGTTGTTCAACAGAAGAGGGTTGATTATTTGTTTGATTTCGATGAACTGAAAAGTTTCTATTGTTTGTGAAGTTTCGATTATTTGAGAAAGCATGATTATTTGAAAATTTTCGCTTATTTGAAAATTTTTGATTATTACGACGTCCGAAGGTGTTTTTCATCTGATGCATTTCTTGTTTTTGTTTATTGATTTTGAACTCCATTTCTGTATTTGGCATATTTTCAAGCATTTTATCAGATGAGAAGAAACATTCGGATGTGACATTTACATTATCGTTTTTCATTAGCGAAAGCAGTTCGCAGTTCTCTTCAAGTTTTACACCTTGTTTGATAAAAACTGTGTTTTTGAAATTAGCAACTTTCGGATACGTACATGCTAGTTCGACAAGTCTTTTGGATTTATCAGCATACAACTTTGGAGTAATCATCAGAAGTATCAAGAATGTGAAAAGATTTAGGTTGATTATCCGAAGAGTCCTGTGTACCCTCCGAAGAGCTAATGTTGCTTTCTTTAGGTGCTCAAGATTCGGATTTGTTTGAAGAACAGACTGAGGAAGTTTTTTGTTGAGATAAATCAATATGGTCTATTTCCTCAATGTTAGAATCAGAATCATCATCAGAAGTATTAACAATAACATTCTCAGAATCACTTTTAGTTGCTAGAGGAATTGTGGGTAGAGACTTATCCATTACTTTTAACAGATCGTTAGAACTTAAAATTTTTTCAAATGGAACAACACCATGAGCATAAGTTGGGTTTAGAGTTTCAATTGATGAAACAATATATTCACATTCGTATGAAAGAGAATCTACATCTTGTAATTTAAACTCAATAAAAGGTAACAATTTTTTGTGATGATCTAAAGCAATATCCGAAGAATGATAAATTCGTGTAATATATGCATATAACCTTTTCGCAGTTTCACAAAAAATATTCCTTTGTTTCAACAATAGTTCATTATTTTTCATGTATTGTTCCCTACTTTCTTCTAAAATGTCTATCCTTAATTGACTCTTCTCTAGTGCCCCACGTATTCCTTCTAGCTTTCCCTTAAGCGAAATTACTTCCTCCATTGCCTGACAAGCATCACTATTTGCTGAAACAGGTAGTTGATTCATATGCAGACAGTCAGAAGTAATTTCGTTAAGGTCATTAATAAAAAGTTCCTTGTGCCATTAGACAGACACCAGTAATCTTGTTTTCTTCCTTTTCATCCAAACTCTCATCATCAGACCATATACCATGCCCGGTATGTGCAGCAAACATTGCTCCATGAGTAGGTTTGCAAATTTCATCGTCATCCGAACCAGATGACCAAATCTGGTAAGTGCCATCACCACTATTAGGAGCAACGAGTGATAGGCTTTGAGTCTTTGCCCGAACCTCTTCCAGTTTCTTCGTATAGTATGCTTCATCTTTGACTCTTTCCTTTTTCTCATTAGCCCTTTTTAGCATGCAGTCTTTGGCTAGATGATTCTTTCCATTGCAGTAGTTACAGTCGTATCCATAATCACTTAAAAACTTCTTTTCAGGTTGAGGAGTTGTTTCAGACTTTGGTTTGGAGTATTCAGCTGGTTTTGTTGGTTGTTTTCCATTATTAAAATTTCGATTAGAATTTGGTTTGTTTTGTGGCCGTTTCTGAAAGTTTCTGCTGTTGTTTGAGTATAGTGCCTTCATATCACTTTCTTCATCCTCATCACCTTCATCATCAACATTAGCGACATCATCGGATTCAGTTTTTGAAAAAAAGCAAGAGTGCCAGCATTGGGTGGATCAACGGCTTCATCCAAGACATCATATTCGTATGATTTGAGTAGATTATAGAGTTCTTCCAGTGAGTAAGAGTTGATCTTCTCATGAGCTCTCACCATCATGGTGATCTGCTTCCACTCCCTTCGCAGGCATTGCATGAATCGAAAGTTTGTTTCATGCGAAGTCTTAGAAACTCCATGTTTCTCCAGTTCATGGACAACATCAGTAAACCTTTCAAACGTCTGATCAATCTTCTCATTGTCCAGTTGTTTGAAGTTGCTAAAATCAGCCAGAATGTTGTTGACTTTGCTCTTTTTCATGACATCACTACCTTCATATCGCATCTTCTGTCTATCCCAAATCTCTTTTGCTGATTTTGACCTTCGGACCAGGTTGAAGGCGATAGGAGGTAGACCACTTTTCAATTCTCGCATGCATCTTTTGTCATTCTCGATCTTCTTCTTGTTCGCGGCAATAACAGCTTCAGTATCAACGGGAGGAGTTGTAGTTTCACAAGATTTAGCAGCAAATCTGGTTTGAACATTAGAAGTGAACGGACCTTCCTTTAATGATCTTAAGAGATCTTCATCGATACCAGATAGATGATCCTCCATACGATCAGCCCATTGATCGTAGAGTTCGGGAATCAACATGGGTGCCTTGTTGCTAAAACCAAGCAAGGCTACGTAATTCATCATAGCGTTGTTCGCGTTGTAGGCCATTGACAGTTTCAGATCGTTGCTGGAAAATTATCAAGATTAAAATCTCTGAAACACGGAAGAGTGGATTCAAGAACAATTTGAAACCATGAATCAAAGAAAATTGTTTAATCTCAATATCAGATCAGCAAACAACCTGCTCTGATACCACTTGTAAGAATAAATAAAGATCAAAAGCAAACAACGAGAACACAAGTGTATGAATATTCAATCAGTCGAATGATTTTATTCAAAGTAAAAAGATAGTGCTCCAAATCTTTATGATGAGCAATTATTAAGAACGTTACAATGAATAAACCGACTGTTCTAAATACGTACTAAACATCTAGGCCTGATGGTGTTTATATACTAAGATCTAATTGGATAAACACTTAATCCAATCAGTTACAGATAAGCATAAAAACCCTAGACATTATCTCTAACAAAATATAAGTACAACACGAACTGTCTTCTGATAAGCACACAATCTTCGTATAACCACCGGCTTCTAATCAAACTTACACTTCGCATACTTCAAAAACTTCGGACAGGAACATAAGTACTTCGGATATTAAATCTCATCACAATCAGAATCCTAACATAAACCCTAAGGCATCCCATTCTATACATGGAGCCGCCAACTCCTTCTCCCTTCCTCTTTTCTGCGAAAATCTCATCCCTCTCTAGGGTTTGAGATTTTTGCCTCCTTCCTAAGTGGAAGTTTTGTCTGTCTGGTTTTTTGGAGTTCCTGGGTGTGAATCATTAGATGTATTCTACTTTGGGTCCTGTTCATCCACTGCAAGGTTGCATCAACCAAAAATCAAAGAACGAGATCATCTTAGGTACATTCTGTTTAAGTTTTAAGTTGCTATAACTGATATGAACTTCATGATCCTAAACTCTGTTCAAGGATAAATTTGTGATTTGATCTTGGTAGTCTTCCGCTGCATGTGTTTATGTGTTTGTATGATCGAATCGCAACAGTGGTGCCAGAGCCTCCGTTCATATGTTATTTTCACTTTGATCTAAACTGCTGAATATGATTTCATGTTACTTGTTAAAATCGAAAACTGCATAGGGTTTATGCTAGAATTATTTGATTTAACATGTTATGATCTTAGGCTTATGCTAGAAACTTGAATGTTCATGTGCATGCTTGAAATTTTTGAAAATTGATGGTTTCTTGTGCCTCCATGCTGTTTGTCGATTTTTGTCTAGGGTTTAGAAGGGTTTCTTAGCTTTTGCATGCTAGCTAGCGGCTAGGGTTACAACCCTAGCTTGCCTTAAAAGTTTCCTAACTTGCTTACTTGCCTTATTTGCTTTCCAGCCTTAATATGATTAATTCCTATTAGGGATTTATTTATAATTAATTATTAAAGGTGCGTTAATTAAATTAATTGATAAATAAAATATTTTTAAATTGTTTAAAATACATTTATATATTTTAGAACAGTGTCTATATATAAAAGAATTAATTAAAGCGAAAACATTGGTCAAACCATGACTAGGCTCACCCATAAAAATTGTGTATGGGGTTTGAAGGAGGGTTCTTATGGATCCAAATGAGGTTGGTTTTTAAACGACATTCATTGCCTACCACCCTCACAGTAGCACATTTTGCTATGTAGAGTTAATGAAAGGGTTTGATAGGGCAATGTTTATAAGTTAAAGAGTATTAACTTAAAGTATTAAAACAAAAGTCCTGTTTTAATTAAAATAAAAATATGAGATTTCATGCTATCCATGAGAAACACATATTCTCCTTATTGTTGGATTAGGTGTCTAAGCCATGACTAATAATTTGTATTTACCTAATTAATAGACGCAAAGTCCATTTGGGTTGCCCTCATGGCTAGAGGTTTAGCAGAAAATCCAGGAGAGAGAAAGATTGATTTATTATATGCTTAATAAATCAATAGAAATAAAATAAATAGTTTATTAATATATTTTGGTGATAATATATTAATTAGAAACTATATTAGTTAATTAGAAATTAATCTGGAATTAATTTGGTGATTAATTTGATTAATTAAAGGTGCAGGGGCTGAATTGTAATTATTCAATAGTTGAGTAAGTGACAATTATGGTAGTTTAAGTGGGCAACAAAATTATGGAGGGATTATCCATAATTTCGATTATTATATGTTAGGATAAATAGATTTGAATTGATAGATAAATGTTTATCTTATTTGAATTCAAAAAGGTTTATCCCCAAAGGCTTATCTGGTGGCCACTTGGAAACTATAAATAGAGACCCCTAGGTACCATAAAAGCCATGACTTTTTCCACTCTTCCCTCTCTTTGGAACTTTCGAAAACCCTAGTTTTGGGTGTGACTTCATTTGAGGCAAGGCACTTGCGTTGCTTAGCTTGCAAGAAACAACTAAAAGGTTAGTTTTCTGATTTTATTCTTTAGTAATTTTTCTTTTGGCCTTTTAGGATATATTTATATGTTTAATAGTAGAAAACATAGATCCTCATAGGTTGCATGTTAACTTAGGGTTTTAGTTCATAGATTTGCATAAAACCTTTCACTTATAATCTGCTAGCGGAGCTATGTGGTTAACCGGCACGTCAGATAGGGTTATAATTGAGGGTGGTGTGACCATCTGATCCATGATCCATGGCATCCTTGTCATGGATAAGAGATGAGCATAACTGTCACATCCCCAAACCGTTTGGCGGAAACGTTCGAGGGTGGATGACTTCATGAACAATATCATAACAAAGTTGAATAATATTGATTCCAAGCAAAACAACCATCATAAAATAATTGCAAAAGTTATATAGTTAAATGTTGCATGTTTCTATTACAATTACAAACAATGATTCAAAAATACACAAATGACGTCGTAACGTCCCTTCAACCATGCTCGTGGTTTACCTTTTTAGTTTCCTGAGAATACAAGTAGTTGAAAAACTGTCAACAATTAAGTTGGTGAGTTCATAAGTATTTGTGTAAGAAAAGTCCTTTTGTTTGTAAACGATAGTATTGTAAACCAAGAAAATCCAATATTTTCTCATAAAAATGTCCAAGTCTTTAAAACCCAAAGACTAAAATATATAATGTAGTTTGTAATATAAAATCCATAAAAACTGTATATTTCCACGTAAACAATTTATAAAGTTGATATTTTTCCATGTGAGACACCATATAACCATACAGTGACCTTGTAGGCCTGCTGCGACGTTCTTCAGGCGTCGGAATGTTAGACATTTGTCACCTCAGACTTGCCGGTCTAGCTGTAGCTAACAGCTCAGGTGCGGGGTTGTCAATCCCGTATAGATCTATACACAAATATCACGCTGTCTTACCGAGACTCTGGTTATAAATTCAGGACTTATAGTAGGTACTTATAAAAGTACTGTGAAGACTCGTCTCACAAAAATGTATGTATAAATCAACTCGTTTACGTTTATTTATTAAGAAACCATTTTTTTGCCGTTATCATATTTCTCATAATAACGTTATAATGTATAATAATTATATATTTTTATATAATTATTTTTGTATTTTTCAAAATGTCATAAAATCCATGTAACCATAAACTATTCCTATAATATTCATTTTTAGTATTCCGTCGTAATAAACGTATTTTTACGAACATAACGAAATAACTTATTTAGATGATTATAAACAACATCTTTTAAGGTATTTCCCACAAAAATGGTGTAATAACTTGGTTATAACATTTTTGTTAGAAAAGTCATATTTCCGGTCACAAAACGTAGTTTTTACTAGTTTTCGTTTTTGTGACGTTTATATTGAAGATCTAGCATTTTTACACAATATGTTTATAGTTTAATAACTTTTACACAAACATAATACATCATAATGTTCACAATACATAGATCTAAACATATTTCAAGTCAAAAACGTTTTTACACAATGACTCATTTATAAACTTGTGTAAATCGTTAGTTATAGCATATAAACACATATAAACTTGTGTAAATCATTATTTATAACATATAAACTTGTATTCTCCCCCTAAAAGTTTGGAAAAGATGAAAATGAGGGGTATGAACTCACCATTGATGCGTGCTTTACTTAAAAACAATGTTGTTCTTGCGGGATTTACGGTAGAAGACAAGATCTAAGCTTCGTAGCTCGAAGGACCCTTGGACAAAACTAATACCCAATGATTTTACGTAGATGTTAATGTGTGTAAATGAAATAAAAGTTGTGTAATAATGTTCAAAATCACTAGATGAGATTATCTTACCAAATGCCTTTGAAAAATCCTGGAAATGAAGAAAGGTGGTGGTGGAAGACGGTGGTTTGTGATGGTGGTGGGTTGTTGGAGTGGTGGTGGTGTGAGATGGGTGAGGCGAGGGTGTGAGGAGGATGAAAGAAAAAGATTGGGTGATTTGTTTCAAATGAAGTGTAAATATTTGTTTTATTAGATTTTTAGTTTAATTTAAATTAGTCATAGGTTTTTTTATAGCATTTGACTTTGTGATTTGAAATGTGTGTTGGGAATCGGCATCATCAGAGCTGATGGGGGTAGGTGGTAGGGTGGGTTAATTATAAAAGAAATAGCAATCTACTTATATAAATGTGTGATTTTTATAAAATCGTAAGACGTTTTAGTGAAATTTTTATGAGTTTTTGAAGAAAAGAAGTTCTAAATAAATATTATGTATAACAACATTGTTAAACATTTAATTAGATGGAAACATAACTCCTTAGACGATGAAATACGCGTTTAAGCGCAGTATTCTTACGATTACGCGATTTTCAGCATTTTACCGAAAATTGTATTTGACTTTCAAATTAAATACTAGATAGTAAGTATTACGTTCCATAATATATGATTTGTTATTCCATATTTGATGTTTAAGGCACCACGTTTTGTATTTTGAGTCCAAACTCTGTGTATATTTATCCGTTCATAGCGGTTTAATTATTGTAACTTTCACATACGAACTCCGTTTTCGACGTTCTATATATCCACAGGTTCGTATTTACGAATACATCGTTTTATGAATATTATTATTCTCAAAATAATAATTGTATGATTATCAAATTTTTACGCTACAGTAGTTTACTATCCGTATTTTCGGTGTTTACTCGATAATTGTTTTGAATTAGCGTGCGTAGTATTATAATATCAATAATACATCGTAAAATTATGGAAAATTTACTTTTCAACATATGGATTAAAGTACGCTTAGTTTGACTACAGTTGACTTTCGGTGACCAAATTTTACAATTGTCACAATAATTGAGATTAACATGCCATTGACACTAGTCAATGAATCTTAAAGATCTAGGAATTTCATAGTGCTTGAAATTGGTAAAGAGTTATATCTACCTTAATAACCATTATGGTGTGATTACAACATCCCTCTTCACATCATAACTGGAAGATTTTGGATCCTAGCCTTAGTAAATAATAATTGGGTAATTATTTTTAAAGATTAATTCAAACTAAACTAAAACATTGTCTTATAGATGTCAAATCTAAACACAAACATTTATCCTATTCCTCCTCCTCCTCCACTGCAATCCCAATCTAGTGAGATCGACAGCCTGACGTTTGCTGACATGTCCTCCAAACTCGAGAATTGTTTCAAGAGTGTCGGGGTACAAGAAAAGCGGGAACGATTCGAGATCATTAAATCTCTTAGGGCATATAAACTAGAAGAAGGAACGCCTGTGTGTACCGTGTACGTATGTTCATAAGATGAAATCATACATAGACAGATTGGATAATCTTGGTGTCCACTTTCCAAAGGAGTTAGCCACAATGTGGTGCTTAACTCGCTTCCTGGTTTGTATCATAAGTTCATCATGAACTATGACAACAACCATCTGGACATAACCTTGATTGAACTCACAGTTTGCTAACGAAATTAAATGACCCAGTTCATATTATTCGTTTAAGTTCTTATTATTCGTTTATAAGTTGAGTTGAAAAATTATCCAAGAATGAATTCGCTGATTGGCGGTATAGGTAGATGTTACAGATGATGAATCAATTTCTTTTTATACAGTTGTGACTTTATCCTTGTTAGTGCTGTCTATAATGATAGATCAATCAAAACCTTTCAATTGGACTTATTATTTCACTTGGTATTTTTTTTATCTCCTATTTTGCAAAAAAGGAAACGCAGGTAAGTGTCATGGTAAGGAAGAAGGGGGGAACAGGCACACTTGGAGAGCGCAGTACAACGGAGAGTTGTATGCTGCGTTCAGGAAGGATGAATCGCTCCCGAAAAGGAATCTATTGATTCTCTCCCAATTGGTTGGACCGTAGGTGCGATGATTTACTTCACGGGCGAGGTCTCTGGTTCAAGTCCAGGATGGCCCAGCTGCGCCAGGGAAAAGAATAGAAGAAGCGTCTGACTCCTTCATGCATGCTCCACTTGGCTCGGGGGGATATAGCTCAGCAACATCGTAGCTCAGATTCCACCGCTTCTGTCTTGGCTATTCATCATGGTAATGCTGTGAAGAAGAAAGTTTTGAAGGGTTTTCTAGCAAACAATGAACACAAATATCCTATGGTTCACATGCAACCCTAGAATGATCTATGTTTTCTTCTATGAAGATAATAAACTAAAACCTAAAGGCCAACAATAATTTCTAAAGATCAAAACAAGAATTACTAACCTTTTGATCTTGTTCTTGAAGCTAGCAGCAAAAGTATCCTGCCTCAAATGAAAGTCATACCCACAGCAATGGAGAAAACAGTCCAACAGAGTTTATCTGGTTGAAGTTGGCGCAGGTTTTGAGCCTCCAGAGGGTTCCTTATATATAGCCTCCAAGAGGCTACAGCAGAAACCCTAGAGAAGCCCCTTAATGGACAAGCCTGTTATCCATTTGGGCAAGCCTCTAAAAACCCTAACTAGGGTTTCGAAATTATGGAGATGGCCTCCATAATTTCGCCCAACTTGAGGCTTCCACTGGCTAGCCTTTTATTCAACTATTGAATAATTACAAAGCCAGTCCCTGCACTTTTAATTAATTAATTTAATCACTGAATTAAATCCAATTAATTCTAGATTAAATCTTAATTAATTATTATAGTTTCTAAATAATATATTAACACTTAAATATATTAATAAACCATTTAATTAATTATATTGATTTATTAAACAATTAATAAATCAACCTTTTACTCTATTGAACTCTATCCTAACCTCCAGCTATGAGGGCAACCCAAATGGACTTTGCTTCAATTAACAAGATAAATATAAATATAAAGTCATGGCTTAGACACCTAATCCAACAGTCTCCCACTTGGATAAGTCTATGACTTTATTTTATCTTCTGATTAATAAACAACCTGCAGCTTCCTAGAAACTGCTGTCGAACTCTGACCCAGTCAGTTCTGTCCATAGATAAGTGATCATATGATCCTTCGTCCAACAAGATATTTCTAGACACGAGACATGGATTGAGATCAATCTCTGTCCGATACTCTGTTTCCCGATTTCCGATTCTGCTTATGACTTTTGGACTTCTAATTAAACACATCAATTTAGTCCAGGCTGGCCAGCACTTTAGTCAACTTCAAAATCATCGAGCGGCCTACAAATATCTGTTTCCCATCAGGATCAAGGAACGAATAAGATTCGACTCATAGGATTGTGTCTTTTACTTATCAAATCGTACACGACAATATGTTTGTAACATCGAGTTACCGATGCGTTTTCGCATTATCAATGCACAACCGACTCGTAAATTTCAACTCATATGTCTCCGCTTCAAGATCATACGATATTATCGTCTCAACATTGCTCGTGGTGTAGTCCATGAAGCAATCTATTGAGTGCGGGTTTATCCAATACTCAAATCTCTATTTCTAAGTACTCATGAACGTTGTAGCAGTCTTACTGCAATGTCTAACTCCTTAGACAATCTACAAACCAATTCACGACAGTCTTCGTTCATACTTACTCCCGAAAAGTATGAGCGACTGTGGACCTTTTGAATAATCAAATTATTCGGGAAGTGAAACATGCAAAATTGAAACATAAAATCTGACCGGTGGCTACTCTTGCCTAATTACCAAGTCTCCACGAGGTAATCACCAAGTCGGATTTTACATAAACTATTATCGGTTTCTAGATTCCTTTTAAACTATTTAATTCGTGTTATGTATCTATGTCTACTTGACCTTTCACTCTTTCTATGTATTCAAATGTTACACATTTATACACTTTATCCGATCGGATATCCTTCTGATGATATTTCAATTTTGGTCATACCGTCATTCTCACTAACAACTCCATTCTATGTACTGTGACTTTCCATGGTTCTCGGGATCTTTAGTCCACATGACTGCACCCTAAGACTATTTCGAGGTGTTACGATGTGCCGGTGAGCCACAAGCGCTCCATCGGAATGCCAACGAAATTCTTTAACCATTAAGTCCTTATTTTAAAAAACTTTTCAATTTGTTATCAACATTCACCCCTAATCGTTTTCTAATGATTTCTCTTGTATGTACAAATCCATTAAGTATTCCCAGCCAGGTCATATCCTGAATCTGACTCACTATTCTCTAAGCATTAAGTCATCAAGACATGTTCATGACACTTCTGATCGATCTAAGAAGCTTGTTGGATTTGATCCAGTCCGATTCCAAAATCTTTTGGAATCTTAGGATTACTTATAATCCTTGTGTCACGACTTTTAATAACTATATCCTTTCGGAGACCTTTTTTCCATGCATCTTGAATCTTATCAAGATCATGAATATGGATAGGTCTATACTGATGACAACATCTATCTGATAGATGTCTATGGATTATGTGAGTATGCTGCACCTTCTTTATATTTCTCATGCCAAATCATCACACTTTGCAATGACAGGAAACTCCTTTCCTGAGCTATGCATCTTGAGTCTCATCAAGATCATCTTGGCAGAGTTTCGATCTATCTTATAGACGTTTGTAACCACCTGAGCATGCCGTATCTCTATTAAGTCTTTCATAGTGATTCGTCTCTTAACACCAAGTCATTACACTTTGTAATGAAAAGAGACATTTCCTAGAAACAGTATGTAACACACATGCGGAGATAGATAACAACGATACTCCCACTGGCTTTGACACGGTTATGGACTATTCACAAAACCCAGAGCTTATGGCACATTTTGAGAATCCAAACCTTTCTGACATCTTAATGGATATCTTTCAGCCCTTTCTCAAAATCCAATCCTTTGGCATATTTTGAGAATCTGAATATCCTTTCTTGCGAGATGCCCATGGGGTAATCCCGGGCCCACGTACCTTTATACTGGCATGTTCTTTTTGAGTTCCTATTAGTGTGCCGGTGATCCACACACGCTCCACTAACGACTTATAATATGCAGTATCCTTTCGGATTTCATCTTCTATTGAGAGCGCTTCTCTCAAAGTCAATTACTTGACTCTGAGTATCGTCTCACTCAACCAGATGTTCTGAAGGTACGTTTCTGTCCATGTTGGTTTCTTTTGATGATTACTCCCACTGGTTTTAAGACCAGTTGTAAAATCAATCAAACTGTCACATAGACTGTATCTCGTCCTAAGGTTCTCTTAATTGGCAGCAACCGGGCTCACCAATGCTTCCAAGTAGTCGGATTGAAAATCCGTACCAACTATAGTGTTTTACCACTATACAGTATGTCACCCTGATCATAACTACTTATGATGGTGATCAAAACTACTGGTCAAGAGAAGATTTTGTCGGTACAAAAACAACAGAAATCTGATTTCTGCTTCAAGCCTAGTGATGACTAAAAGGTTCTTTCACTTGGCTAATCCTGAACTCATTCAGGACTGTCCCAACTCCCACTGTTTCCTTAGAACATGAGTTCTTTCTAAAAGATCTCTTCTTTTACAGGTACAGCGGGATAGCCATTGAAACGACATTGCTGATCAGGTTCAGGCTAGTCATGAGGTTCAGACGAACACTACAAGACCCTGGACTCTCTATGTGCAAGTGGGATAATCCCAGCTTCACATTTCAGCAGTGTCTCCAAAGCCTACTTAGTCTAGAATGTGGTCGGAATATGGTCTGACTGGTTTAGTATTCAATTTATTGGAAACTAATTGACAATGTATCTCATACATCGAAGATCGAACTGTTTCGACCAATGCTCCATCATCTTCCCTAAGACACATTATAGCTATTAATGTTCTTGGAAGAGAATGAACTATGAAACATTTTCCCAGTTTATGTTGTCACTCAGGTTCTGTGGATCTCGTACTTCCTTTGAAGTCCTTGAACTGTTCAAGGTTTCAATTCAATCACTTATTCTGATAAGCGAAGCCATATTTGTCATACCGAATGACAAATATCGTGAAGTACAAACAATTGTGTTCAATTTGGAGATTCGAGCAATACACAGCAACTGATGTGTCCGTTGCTCCTAATCTCAATCTCTTTTACATCTCTATGTAAACTTATGACTTTGTTAATTTTGTTCAAGACTTGCAATCTTCAGTTGACTCTAAGTCAACTGATTCCAAAATCCTGTCCTTTGGATCTTTGGGTGATTCATTTCTTGCTACATGTGCTTTATAAAGAACTTAATCATCATATGACTCTAAGTCAAATGATTCCAAAATCCTATCCAACTGGATCTTTGGTTGATTCATTTCTTGACACATTAAGAACTCAATTCATCATGTGACTCTAAGTCAAATGATTCCAAAGTCCTGTCCAAGACCTTTGGTTGAATTGATTCTTATAATATTCACTTTAACAATCATAAGGAGCACAATTCCTAAAATCCAAACACTTTGGATGTATCAATATTCAAGTTATTACTAATCATGCATTCAACACAATCATACAACATTTCAAGGATATTTCAAAAAACATGTGTTAAAAGAAAATTGACAATTTCATTAAAACAAAATCCTTGAACAATGTATTATATGATAGACAATGTCATACGCATCTGATAAGCTAATAACATGATTTCAACATCTAACTAAACTCTAAAACTGCATGAGCTTCAGATCCAATCTGAATATGCTCCTATGCAACAGCATCCTACATCCTACTGAGTCCATACATACAGAGCAAATGTGAGAAACACATACTGTATCAAGGAACTAAGGATCAGGTGTTCTGAGTTTTAAGATGTTCCTGAGTTGCCAAACTGTTCGGCTTTGGAGCATTTTCCAATCTTTCCGTGACTGTGTCCCACCCTGTGGATTCCCAGTTTGAACCATCGAGGAACCGGTCCAGACGATCTGGATCATTTCTTGATGTGTCCTATTACTGGACTCAATCCCGAAGCAGCTGAATCAATGGAACTATGCTTCTCTATGAACGACTTATACATAGTCAACATTGAATGCATATCCACGATTGTCTTATCTGGTTTCCCTTCCTGTACATCAGGATGAACGGATCAGCGAGTCGAGCTAATGCTTCAACTCCCGATCAAAAAGGGAACCAAATTTATACAGTTCACCTGTGTGTCTCTCAGTCTTGAGAACATGTGAACTGGTGCTACTTCCTGCACACTTCAAACTCTTTGAAGATCTTAGCTCGTCCTTTCTGAACCAGTTCATGGAACCTTTCCACAACTAGCTGAGTTAACTTATCTGACCCCAGGAATTCTAAATTCCTGCGGAACTCGGGGTCAATGATCAATAGTATTAGGCAACGAACTTTCCTTGACTTAACAATCAAGGAGTCGTGCTCATCACAAGCTACTGTGTGATGTCATGCTTTGGGGAGCGGACACTCAGTCAGATATGGCTTGCCAGCAAAACAGAGAACTATTCTCTATTTATGAAGCCATACCATATAGTTCAGACCAGTCAGCCTTACCATATGTAGCAGGTGCATTCTGAAGCTCTCATAAATAGGTGAAGGAGGAGAGGGAGGAGAATAGACACTTGATTCAGACATCTACAATAAACAGAATTTTATAAGTTTAATTAATCCTTTTAAATAATTACCAATATATTATTTATTAAGGCTAGGACCCAAAATACCCCAACTATGGTGTGAAGAGGGATGCCGTAATCACAACATAATGGTCATTAAGGTAGATAATGCACTTATCAATTTCATCTTATGAAATTCCTAGATCTGTTGAGACACATTGAACTATTCAATGGCATGTTTAGTCTCGGATGTGCCCCACTGTTTGTGACTGGGATGCCGAGGATCATAAACCGGGTGTGAATAACCATGCAAATTAGCTTGGTACTCTCGAAGTCAATTGACATCTCTAATTAACGTGCCGGTTAACCACACACGCTCCGTTAATAATGACAAAATCGAGAAACCCATTGCAACTCTTTGCGGACCCCAGTTGGCGTGCCAGTAAACCACACACGCTCCACCAACGTTCCACAAAGTGCAATGTGCAATTCCATGGATTAGCACCAATTCGCATTTTTAACCTAAAGTAACAAGATTGGGTTTTGTTCAAAGTTCTAGTACTTTCAATTATAGCATTATACTTTTAAGAGGCTTAGCGGTTTTATCAAACCCGTTCGGCTAACGACACTCGACTGACCAGGAGAGCGGTGGGTAAGAGTGGATACCCATTAGACTAACATTTTATAGTCAGTCGCCTTATACCCTCTTTACAGGACAGTTTTGTGAATGAGGCCTACTAGCAGTAAGACTAACCAATTTTCTTATACATAAATAATTAACTTTTAATCATAAATATATAAGATATATTTTAATCTTATTAAAATATTTTAGATTTAATTTTATAAGAATTTTCGCAAATTTTAAGGAATTTTTTGAAAATTTAAATTAAATATTTAAGCTGATTTAATTGATCTTTTAATTAAACAATTAATTAAACTAATTAAATCAAATATGGGGGACCACAAAATTAATCAAATTAATTTCCTATCCTTATTCCCTAAATCGAAAATTGCATGCCAAGAATAAGGGGTTCCAGTTATTTAATTATCCAATAATTACCAAAACAACAACCAACTATTTAAGGCAGCAAATCAAGCAAATCAAGGGGGAATAAAGGGGTGGCGGCTAGGGTTAGGAAACCCTAGCCTAGGCCACGAAATTAAGGCCATTCCAAGAGGGTTTTTCGCAAAAACACTCAAGGCAAAAAATCGTACAAACATTTTATATCAATTTCACAAGAAAACAGCCTAAGCTCTGATACCACTGAAGGGTTTTCTAGCAAACAATGAACACAAATATCCTATGGTTCACATGCAACCCTAGAAGGATCTATGTTTTATTTTATAAAGATAACAAACTAAAACCTAAAGGCCAACAATAATTTCTAAAGATCAAAACAAGAATTACTAACCTTTTGATCTTATTCTTGAAGCTAGCAGCAAAAGTATCCTGCCTCAAATGAAAGTCATACCCACAGCAATGGAGAAGACAGTCCAGCAGAGTTTATCTGGTTGAAGTTGGCGCAGGTTTTGAGCCTCCAGAGGGTTCCTTATATATAGCCTCCAAGAGGCTACAGCAGAAACCCTAGAGAAGCCCCTTAATGGACAAGCCTGTTATCCATTTGGGCAAGCCTCTAAAAACCCTAACTAGGGTTTCGAAATTATGGAGATGGCCTCCATAATTTCGCCCAACTTGAGGCTTCCACTAGCTAGCCTTTTATTCAACTATTGAATAATTACAAAGCCAGTCCCTGCACTTTTAATTAATTAATTTAATCACTGAATTAAATCCAATTAATTCTAGATTAAATCTTAATTAATTATTATAGTTTCTAATTAATATATTAACACTTAAATATATTAATAAACCATTTAATTAATTATATTGATTTATTAAACAATTAATAAATCAACCTTTTACTCTATTGAACTCTATCCTAACCTCCAGCTATGAGGGCAACCCAAATGGACTTTGCTTCAATTAACAAGATAAATATAAATATAAAGTCATAGCTTAGACACCTAATCCAACAAGTTTCTCATCCCAAAGGAAAGGGAAGTGCTAAGGTTGAACGATCTCACCAAGGCTTAAAAAGAAAAGTTGATTCTGACATAGCACCCACCAGTGACCCGAATGAGACCATATGTTTTATTGCCAGCTGAAGGGACATTGGAAACGTAGTTGCTCAATATGCCTGAAGGATCTGAAGAAGAGCTGGGTCAAGGAGTTTGATACCTCAGGAATATCTGAACTCTATATTATATCAACTTCTCATTCTTTAATCCTTGATATAGGATGTGTTCGTCACATCTGCTCTGTTTGCAGGGACTAAGTGAAAGTAAGAAGTTGAAGCATATAAGCTTGATCTGATCATGAGATGCAGAAGCGTTGCTGCTGTTACAAGGATCAGAGATTATAGCTCATGCTAATTAGTGGTGTTTAGTTAGATTATTAGATTTTTGCTACTCGTCAAGATTGGCACAAGACATTGTTTCATATTATGCATTGTTTTAAGGATATTTTGTATTTTTCCTTTTGATAATAAAATGGTTATTTTATAAACATGGTTGTTTTATTTCAAAAATTTATCCTTAACAATGGCGTATGTGAATGTGTTGTTTGTATTAATAGTAGTAATAAACTAATACTATAATCTTAAGTGTTGATTCATCGAAAAAGTGTGTTGGATAAATCATGTTTCTGGTATTGTCCATTAAACAAGAATTGCATAATCAAGCTCCAAGTAGACGGGATCTTGGAATCATTTGACTTAGAGTCAGATGATGTATGTGAATCTTGCTTACTTGGAAGATGACAAGAATGCCATTCGCATGGAGATGTGAAAGAGGCGAGGATTTGTTGGAACTAATCCACACAGATGTTTGTGGACCGTTCAAATCAGCCACAAGCCATGATGAGTGATACTTCGTTACATTTACTGATATTTTCAGTAAATATGGATGTGTTTATGCGATTAAACACTAGTACTTTGAAGTGTTCAAAGAGTTTCAAAACGAATTATAGAATCAACTGGGCTAGAATATCTGAGTATCATATTCTACGAACATCTTAGGAACTGTGAAATGGTTTCACAGGTTGTCTCCTCCCAGAACACCGCATCATAGTAGTGTGTCTGAAAAGAAAATCGAGCATGTTGGACATGGTTCGATCCATGATGTGTCGAGCTACACTTCCAAATTGGCTTTAAAGGGTTATATCTTAGAAATAGAAACCTGCATCTTAAACCTCGTACCAACTAAGTAGGTTGCAAAGACACCATTTGAAATGTGAAGTGGGGTTCATCCGTCACCTGCACATAGAAAATATGGGGTTGTGAAGTCTTCGTTCATCAGGAAGCTCATGACAAGCTTAAACTCACATCAGAGAAGTGTCATTTCATTGGTTATCCCACAAGTCCTTTGGATACTTGTTTTACAAGTCATTCGAGAACAAAGTGTTTGTGTCTCATAGAAGAGTCTTTCTTTGGAAGGAGCTTATATCCAAAGAACTCAGTTGGAGTAAGATTGATCTTGAAGAGATTCAAGAGTCAACCAATGAAAGAACCTTTAGTTAACACTAGAACTTACACTAGAGGATAAGATTCATGCTAAAGAGAACTTGACATACCTCCACCTCTTTTGCAAGTCAAATAGAGATAGTCACTCTCATAAGTATTATGGTCTCATATTACTGAGAATGACACACTGATTAGTGGTAAAATAGTAACTTAATGACAATAAGTTATCCGATTATATGGAAGCACTGGTGAGCCTAGTTGCTGCCAAATTATAGAAGATATAGAAATACGAGATTCAGTCCATGTTTCAATTTGATGGATCTTACACCTGGCCTGAAAACCAGTAGGAGTAATTGGATCTTCAAAAGAAGAGGTTTTACATATCCTTTTAAGAGGTTTTACATATCATAAAGACACCATATAGATTCAAATGGAAATTGAATAAGGCTCAACCACATAAACACATGAACACATCGCATAAGTATGGCACTTTAAGGGAAAAGGAAAATTTTATCTTTGGAAGTCATTGTTTTTGTAAACGGAATAAACTTATTTTTCTTTAAGAATAAAATGAAGCAAATTCTTTTTGTTAAAAGCAATACACATGAATGTGTATTCCTTCAATGATATATGGTGATAGATATCACTTTAAGACTTTACCTCAATAGTTATGTTTTGGTAACATAGACTATGAACAACACTTCCTGATCTAATCTTGGTAATAACCTTGATGATATTGATAATATTATCTTGCAATAACATATTCAAGAAATGTTAACCTATCACTAGTGGTTGACAAGACTATATGTTGTTGAAAAAAGGAAAGAATTTGAGGGTAAAAAATGTTTCCATGTAATATCAAGAAAAACAATGAACATAGACAAGGTAAGAGCCGTCATGATGCTGAGGGGGACAATACTTAAGAAAGGGTTCATAAAGTACATTGATGTTTATGGGTCGAACCCACAAACTACCAAGCAAGTGAAATGTATTATGTCGTAAAATAACAGATATAGACTTTATGGGATAAGGTTCATGTATGGTACATGATTAAATATCTCTTATACTTGAATTTACTGGTGTCTATGTTTTGAACATAAATCAACCAAAGGAAAGTATACGCCTTATAAGGCTTCTTGCCCATACTCATATGAGAATATCGAGTTTTTGAAAGCTTACATAAAACAACAAGCTCAAGGGAAAACTCAAAGCAAGGTCTACTAGTAGCATACTCGTAAAATTCTCTAAAAGTATTTAGAATGGTGATTTTGCGATCCCACTAATAAATATGTCTATTGAATAAACAAGAGTTCTTGGAAAGGGGATTTGTTGAACTTATGATTTGTTACAAATCATGTAAACTTAAGCAAAACACTAAGTGTTCGCAAGATTGGTAAATACGAAAACCTGATTTTCTCAAGGATTAATGACGAATGTTATTACTGGAAATTAATCAAATCACCAAAATGCTATGCCAGATTCTGAATCCGACAAAAGACTCAAGAGTCATGAACACTAAGATGTAGTCCTTTCATGGAATGATAGTTGACATCTTAAGGTATGAAACTTGGCAATTTTGCTTCATCAGAAATGAAGACGTCTTATGTTTACATAAAAGATAGTGGGAGCCGCAATTGTATTCTATAAGACTTGTGTGTAGGTGACATACATGTTTTTATGTAAGCTTAAGGCTCTGGAAATATCTTTTGTGAATGATTTATAAGATTGGACCACATTTGTAATTATGACATAACTACAGGGACCTTTTCTGTAATTTACTGAAAAATAACATTTTACTTTGTGAGTTATAGTTTGTCATTTCGCCGTATCCACCATTGAAAAAAAAAAAAAAAGTGTTCATTCAGAGAAGACGAGGAACTATACAAACCTACAAGAATCCAACAATATACAAATACCTACAAAAGTCCACTATTAAACAAACAAGGCGACGTCAGTTGAGCATAAACAATGGAGGAAGCATCACCCTTCTCTCGCATATGCTATAATTTCCAAAAGACCGAATCATATTTTCCTAAATCGTACAGTCACACCCAAACGTTGTTCTTATCATCTAATGGGTTCCATGGCGTTCTCACTGCTTTCCCCAAAACTATACAAAAGCGCCGGAGTCGGCGGGGGTACGTCGGTGGCAATGATGCACCCCACTGCCGCCGCCGCCGCAAACAAATCCAATTTGGGTTTTAAAACTTTGATGGAGAGTTTCACTGTGGACATTCATCGAGCAGAAGGCAGGAAATTAAACGTCCCATTAATTGCACCTTTTACGATTGCGACGTCGAGGCTTGAGGGGGTCGAGAACGTGGCGATTCGTGTGGAGTTAAATAATGGGTGTGTTGGGTGGGGGGAGGCTCCGATTCTGCCATTTGTCACGGCGGAAGATCAGATCACGGCTCTGAAGAAAGCAGGGGAAGCTTGTGAGTTTTTGAAGAAAAGTGAAGCCATGAGTTTGGGCGATGTGTTGCGAGAAATCGGTCAACTTCTTCCTGGACATGATTTTGCATCCGTAAGTTGTTTAATTTCACTTCTCATACTTCCTACCACTGTTCATTTTCACAAAATGTTTCAATTTCTTTATCCAATCTTTCATTAAACCCATTTTTCCAAAATAAATCAAAAGTTGTTTACCTATTCATAGCGTCATGTAGTGAAATACATGGACGTTTCTTTTTTACTAAATGCAGAAAGAATCGTTTTCATTAAATCCAAACTTTTTCCGATTTGCCCTCAATTATATTTCCTTCCATGATTTTGTTCTGATAATGTTAAAGGTTAGAGCGGGGGTGGAAATGGCGGTGATTGATGCGGTTGCTACCAGCATTGGAACACCATTATGGAGATTCTTTGGTGGAGTTTCAAATACAATAACCACAGATATAACGGTTCACTTTTTATCCCAATTATTTAATTTTTATGCATTTTGTTGTTGTGTGTAGGTTTATGTATAAATGTAGAACTAAGGTAAGCTGTATGTATGTGTTTTTTTTGGACTTAATGGGGAAAGAACGACTTAATAGCGACAGTCAAGAACAGAGACTTACTTTTGACGAATTTGCCCTCGTTAAATGCAAATAATAGCGACGTACTTTCATTTATTTGTTTATTATATCATCCTAATTTCATTTGTTTCTATTAGAACATTGTAGTTTGAAAATCTGTGTTATTGTAGCAATGTCATTCGAATACAAAGCAATTGTTATTGCTATAATTGGATAGATTTTTTAAAGTACATTTTCTTAATAAGAAAATAACTGAAAGTACAATGTTGTTTCTTTTTTACATAATGGACTTAAGGGACACAACTTCGTTTGTTAAGCTATATATATGGGTGTTTTTCTTTATTTAATACAGAAAGAACAACTTAATAGAGAAAGATAATAGCAATAAGATAAACATTAATTAAAATAATGTATTATTGTAGATACCGATTGTTTCACCAAAAGAAGCTGGTGAATTGGCTTCAAAGTATTATAAACAAGGGTTCAAGACTTTGAAGCTTAAAGTTGGAAAAGATCTAAATACAGATATTGAAGTGCTTCAAGCTATACGTGGGGCCCATCCTCATTGTCTATTTATTTTGGATGCTAATGAAGGCTACACCGCTTCTGAAGCTGTTCAAGTTCTTGAAAAGTTACATGGTAAGGTTACCTTTCAATTTGGAGTTTCAAATTTATTATTGTGAGTTAAAGAATCATAGAATCAAATATTCGTTGCTTGAAGCTGAGGGTAGTTATGTAATTTTACGTTTATCACTTTATCTTATAATTAGTTATCTTGCAACAATTCCTACATGACCACCCACATATGATTATTTTGATCCAAAATAAATTATAATCGTTATCGATGTTCGTAAACACTTAAAATTTGCGACTTTAAAATGTGTAATTTAGACATGTATGACAATTAAAATTAGAGTAAATTACACTTTTGGTCCCTGTGGTTGGCAAAAAATACCACATAGGTCCTAACTTTCCATTTTCAACATTGAAGGTCACTAAGGTTTGCGAAAATTACCACATAGAGCGCCCTGGGGCATATAAAAAGACTAAAATGCCCTTTCTAATTTCTTTTTCTTTTTTCTTTGAATTACTTAATTATTTTATTAATAAAAAAAATACCCCACCCACCCTCACCCTCACCCCCACCCCCACCCCACTGCAGCAAACCTGCCCCTTTCTTGCTTCCATGATTACTCTGTTTCGTGAATTGGTTTGTGTGTGACTGTAATCGAAAATCAGAAAGAGATAAAGAGAGTTTTCAGAAAGAGATGGAGAGAGTTTTGTGTGTCTTTAATCTGAAAACAATGGGAGATTAATGGTTTTTGAGAAATATATAGGGAGAGAAGTGGGAGTGTAAGGGACGTAAGAAGAATACGTGAAATCATCCCCAATTTTTAAGGGATTTTGAAATTAACAGACGTCAAAGATCGCGTGATTATCCCAATTATCCGATAATTTAGTTATGACCATAATTTCAGGGATCTGATTAGTGATCCGTATAATCGTGAGTAACAGAGACAACTGAGCGGGAAAACGAATGGGAAGATGTATAAGAGGCTGCCGCAGTCTCAAATCAGAAACGGATGGAGGAAAACTGTTATTGGTTTTGAATTTGAATGATGAATAAACAGGTAAAACGATCATTAAGGAATCGTTGTGAAACTGACGAATTTTTAGATTAAGTTTAAGAATATCTCTCCTTGCGTTTCCAATTGATAGCATCAGAATTCGAGGAAGCAGATGGAGGATGAGGCGTTTCAAAAGGTTTCTTCAGGAATTTAGAACGAAGAAGAGCCATGGCAATGGCGAGCTTCAACGATTCCTCTGAACCGGTGGTTGTTTCAGACGCCATTCCCCCTCTATCGATCGCTTGCGGTGGATGCGCGGGAGCTCTGCGATTATTCCAACAACTAATCTTCAATTGTATCACGGATGTTGGGGGTGAACGACTGAGAATTTCCTGGAAGGGGGAGAAAGATACGGGGCAGTTAGGGTGGGGTGGGGTGGGGTATTTTTTTTATTAATAAAATAAAGAGTAACAAATTTAAAGAAAAAGAAAAAAAAATAAAAAAGGGTATTTTAGTCTTTTTATATGCCCCAGGGTTCTATGTGGTAATTTTCGCAAACCTTAGTGACCTTCAATGTTGAAAATGGAAAGTTAGGACCTATGTGGTATTTTTTGCCAACCACAGGGACCAAAAGTGTAATTTACTCTTAAAATTATAAAAGTAAACACTAAGTGGGTGTCACAAAAAACCCACAAGTGGTAACCACTCGGTGGGACCCACACTCTCCCATTTGCCCCACTCAATAAACCAAATCATTAAAAAATATAATAATTTGAACTTGTCTTTTATCATTATCGCTTATACAAAATAAGTTTGTGGGTTTGTTTAACAATTAATGATTTTGCATGGTGTGTTGTTTGTTCAACAAATTAGGATTCGTAATCTCAATATATTCATATGTAAATTTACACTTTTTTTCTATTTTTATTCTCCACAAAATACTACTATTCTTTTTTACGGTGTACAATATGCACATGACACACCACTAAGCTTTTTACGGCTAGTTCCAGTAATGAGGATGAAAAGGGCATTTTCGTCTTTTTCATAGACGAGAGGTCAAGAGCAAGTCCCCGTCCCACTTTTCTCGTTGCACAAAAAAAATACATTTTTTGTCCTATACCAAACATAGTGCAACCTGTCCTGTCCTGTCCAGTCCTGTCCTGTCCTGTCCTGTCCTGTCCTGTCCTATAAAAACATTAAAAATCTTGATTTAAATATATTTACAATCATGCCATTGCAGAAATGGAGGTGACTCCGATTCTTTTTGAGCAACCGGTTCACAGAGACGACTGGGAAGGTCTCGGCCACGTCACTCACGTTGCCAAAACCAAATACGGTGTCTCCGTGGCTGTAGACGAAAGTGGTAGAAGTTTAGCAGATGTTAAGGAAATAATAAAACACCAGCTGGCAGATGTTATTAATATTAAATTAGCAAAAGTAGGTGTCCTTGGTGCTGATGCAGATCGACAACTCAATAATCAGAAAATCAAATTCAGAATTATAAGAAGAAATCTACTAGAACCACAATTGAGATAGAAGAGAACAATCAAGGATTACCAGGGATAAATCCCTCTCTCAAATGGCGTAAACCACCGAGCCAATCTCAAAGAGACTATACGCAACACTAACAAAATACTTGACTGCCAAAAACGACTCCTCACGACTCTATTTATTTACTAGATTAGACCTAACCCAAGTTACAACTTTACCCCCTATAGAATTACTTTATCCAATTCCTATCATTACTCCCGCCATCGAAAAAGTCTTGACCTCAAGACTTGCTTCCACGAAGATCTTATGACGCACCAGAACCCGGGCCCGTCAAGTCTGGCGACTCCGGGGATCCCAACTCCTCATATTGGTAAAGGTTGTCTCCATTGGTCTCGTATTCATCTTCTCCCAACAACAAAACTCGTAATTTCCCCTCCGGACATTTGTGAGCTGGACCGAACTGTTGACCGCAACGAAAACATAAGCCTTTCTTTCTACGTTCCTCCCATTCCGTCCGAGACAACGATCGCACCCCACGATCCCGGTGCAACACTTGAGAACTCTCTGATGGAGCCGCTACCGAGGGACGAGGACTAGGTAGAGGAGGTGGGTCAGCCCCCTTAAGTCCCGAGTCCACTAAGGAAGTCCCACGAATCAGAGATGGACCCAATAACGAGCCTCTGTCCAATTTAGAGCTGATCCCAAATCCACCCGGCTGATGATAGCGGAAACGCGACTGAGAAATGTTACCGGATGACGGATGAAGCATTTCTTCAACATCTTTGGCCAGGTACATGGCATCCAAACGCGACTGAGGACGATGGAGACGAACCCATCGCTTAACCTCATCTCGCAACCCAGCAACAAAATACCCCATGGCTTGTGATTCGGGTAATTTCGGAACTAATGACAACAAGTACTCAAAATCATCTATGTAGTCATAAATGGAATCCGATTGTTTAATAGAAGCTAACTGTTCAAACGGATTCTGAATTTCGAGACCACTAAATCGCTGCAACAATTCAAGTTGAAATTGATCCCAAGTCAAAGAATCATGCACCTGCTGGACGATTGTGAACCAATGCTGCGCGACTCCTACCATACTTAACTGAGCCAATCGAACCCGAAGAGCTACAGGAGTGCCATTGATGTCAAAGAACAGCTTAGCCTTTTGAATCCACCCCTGAGGATCGAACCCATAGAATTCCGGCAACTGTACTTTCTTCACTGCCCATGGTACAACCATAGCACCACTGTGACGAAAATCAGGACCCGCACCAGTGCCGCCATCACCCCCAGATCTATCCCCACCACCCGATCCGCCACTCTTCCCCTCTGACTCGAAAAAAATTCCAGAACCCTTTCCCCCACTCGAATCAGAGATGGGTTGCTTACCTTGTTGCTTCATCCAATCCATCATGAGCTTGCGAAATTCAGCATTCTCCACTCGATCGGCCGCAATTGCTTGAAGTGAAGATTTGATTTCAGCCACATCTGCTTGCAAACGTTGGATCTGTTCTTCATGCGCATCCAATCGAGACTGTTGACCTCGGGTTTCCATGAGCTTGAAGAAAGAGGTGTACTCACGTATTGCAGATCGATCGTGAACAGAACGGAAGTAGGAGACGGAACGAAATTTCCTCAAATCGATGTACTCAAATCGATTGTGGCGGCAGGTCGGACCGATGATGCAGATCGACAACTCAATAATCAGAAAATCAAATTCAGAATTATAAGAAGAAATCTACTAGAACCACAATTGAGATAGAAGAGAACAATCAAGGATTACCCAGGGATAAATCCCTCTCTCAAATGGCGTAAACCACCGAGCCAATCTCAAAGAGACTATACGCAACACTAACAAAATACTTGACTGCCAAAAACGACTCCTCACGACTCTATTTATTTACTAGATTAGACCTAACCCAAGTTACAACTTTACCCCCTATAGAATTACTTTATCCAATTCCTATCAGGTGCTCTTGAGATTATAGATTTAGCAAAAGCTTCCGGACTCGATTTGATGATCGGTGGTATGGTGGAGACTAGACTTGCCATGGGCTTTGCTGGTCATCTTGCCGCCGGTCTTGGTGGCTTTAAGTAAGTTAAACTATTTTTTTATAACTTTTTTTTTTTACTTCGAGGGGTAAAAATGTAAAATTGGAACGTACTTCTAACGATTTGTTTATTATAGCATCCTAATTTTATTTCTTGTTATTACAACATTGTACTTTCCAAATCTTCTCAACATGAAATTTTCACTGCTATAATTATGTAGATTTTCTAAGCATAATGTCCTAATAAATAAATTGAAAACACAATGTTGTGATTGGGTTGATTTTTTAAAGTAGAATGTCTTAATAATAAATAAGTTAGAAGTACAATGTTGTAATAGAAATAAATTAGTGAAACTATGTTTATACAACTTATCTGTTTTCTTTTAATGATAAAATGTGAGAAATGACAAAATATTTTATTGATTTGTTTATTATAGCAATGTCTTAGTAAGAAATTTCTAAAATTACAATGCTGTAATAGAAAAAGAAAATAATAGTAGGATGCTATGATACACAAATAAACAAAAGTCCGATGCTATTTTTTGTATTTAGCACTTCCTGTAATTTTAAATTCTTGAACATTTTTTTAAATTTTTCTTGAGTAGATTTATCGACTTAGATACACCACTTCTACTGTCGGAAGATCCAGTTTTTGCGGGTTATGAAGGTAAAACAAGAAAAGAATTATATTTTAGATTCTTTAAATAAAACATTAATTGAATTATTGTTTTTTATATAGTTTCTGGTCCAACTTACAAGTTCACAAATGCAAGAGGGCATGGCGGGTTCCTTCACTGGGACAATCTCGTTTGGTGAGTTATAAATTTTCATTTTCTTTTTTTCACTTTTTATTTACTTTGTCACATTACATGCATGCTTTAGAACACTGTGATATTTTCATGTTAGCATTGTATTATCGGTTTTTTTCGTATTAATGCTTTTATATTTTGAAAACATACCAATTATAGCATTGTACTTTCCATTTCTTTTTCTGATTATGACATTGTACTTTGAAAACTCTACCCAATTGTAGAAGAAGAACGAGGATGGATGAGTCGACTCAGTGAGTGAACTCGCAATTTGTATTAAAGTGGTCTCAGAGTGGCCATGTTTAAGTCCAATGACTTTTGTTTCTTGGTACTTGTACTCTACAAACCATCTTATGTTCAATGGTAATTGCATTGATTTCTTTTACACATTTTGGGATTTTCTCCAAGTCAATTTCAAGTGATTAGTGTTTTTGTTGTCTTGGTGTTTTTAAAGGTGAATTTGTTATTATGTTATAGTAATAATGCACTTAAATTTATTTATATATTACAGTAGTGTACCTATATTTTTTACGATATATGTAACTGAAACTTGTGTAGTGTAATATATTTTTTACGCATTGATAGAAACATACTTACACTTCTTTACACAAAATAGCGACACATATACAAAATTTTACCCATAATAGCAGTGTAGTTGTATATGTGTATTAATACTATTGATATGTAACAAATAAAATATTGCTCGTATAGGTGGTGAAATGTAAGTTTGTTGCTATTGTTGGTAAAGAAACATATGTTGGTTGTTTGGGTAGAAAAAAATACATACGGTAAGATGGGTATTTATAAGTTGGTTATTATAGTTACGTATTAAAATAAAAGGTAGAGTAAATTACAGTTTTGGTCCCTGTGGTTTGACTCAACTTTCAAAAAGAGTCCAACTTTTGAAATTTCACTTTATGAGTCCTCAAGGTTTGAGTTTGGTTGCAACTTTGGTCCAAAGGACAGTTACCGTCTATTTAGATCGTTAGTTTCTATCATGTGCCCTGCATGTGGGGGTAAAATGGTCATTGCATTTGACGGATCCAGTTACCGGTCTTTGTTTAGGCTTAGTGAGTGCAGTTACCGGTCTTCTTTGTTTAGGTTAGTTCCGTTTACCAGTCTTCTTTGTTTAGCAGACTTCCGATTAGTCGATTACTGGTCTTCTTTGTTTACCGACTGAACTATGATTACCGACTTCCGATTACATGTGTTCTTTGCTTAGGCGATGCTCGATTCTAGTTGGGTGATTGCATTCATCAATTGATTGCTCGAATCCGATTGAACTATGATTACCAAATTCCAATTACGGACGTCGATTGATTCCTCAACTCGACCAATTCCACTATTTCCGATTGAATGCCTCAATCGATTCAGGGGAGATTGACGAAGCACAGAGCATGTGACGAAGTTGTTGATTGATTCAGGTGTGATTGACGAAGCTTTTGATCGATTCTGGGGAGATTGATTCCTCGATTGAATGCCTCGATGTGTTTATAAGTTTTTTTATTTGGCTTCTGATTCCTGTCATTATGGATTATTATCTCTTATTATTTCGATTTTATTTGGTCTTATTACTGTCATTGATTCCTCCCATTGATGGATTATTATCTCCTTAACACCCGACGATCCGTCAAATGCAATGACCATTTTACCCCATGTGGGGGGCACATGACAGAAACTAACGATCTAAATAGACGGTAACTGTCCTTTGGACCAAAGTTGCAACCAAACTCAAACCTTGAGGACCTATAAAGTGTAATTTCAAAAGTTGGACTCTTTTTGAAAGTTTGGCCAAACCACAAGGACCAAAACTGTAATTTACTCTAAAATGTATTTCCACTTAAGAAATTGATTCATCCACAATAAATATATGTTTTATTGACTTGTACGATAGCTGCAAATGTGTTGTACATCATTGTGGATAAATAATTTTTTCAAGTGGAAATATCACTTTCCAAAATAAAATACTTGTACTCTATGGACTATCTTATATCCACTTTTTATTAATTTACTCAATTTCGGTCATAAAATTTGGGATGTCCTATGAGTCAACTTCAAGTGATTGATGTTTTTGAAAGTAGTTTGTTGTAGTAATAATGTACTTACATTTATTAACATATAAGTGTAGTATACTTAACATTTTTTACACACTAATGTTCCCAAAGTGTGACAACCGTGTCCCGGGAGGGACTGTAGATCAAAACTAAGAGCGTTTTGGCCTTTGGTATGGTCAAATAACGATGTTAAGGTCATTATGAAATAAGAAAAATATAACGATCAAAGCCTAGAAGTCAAAACGTAGCAAAAAGCGGAAAAAAAAAGGAACATTTTATTGTCGGCGCCTCGCGACGCGACGAGGATGGTGGTCGCGACGCGACAGCTGTCGCGAGATCCGGAAAGTGCGCCGTAAATTGCGCAATCATGCAATAATTGAGTGTGAGTCATCGCGACGCGACGGTCATAGTGGTTGCGACGCGACGGGCTAGCAGAGGCTATAAATACGAGGCACAAGCCTCATTTTTGAGGCAGAACACACACGAAACACATATACGATATAAGAGAGTGTTCTGGTAAGGAGTATACGTTGAGAGATGATAGTGAGAAGTGAGAAGTCAGCGGTAGCTAGTGTTGAGGTGCTCGGGAGCTGACAGAAGTCCGGAACGAGAACCGTGCCAGGACTCCGGGAAAGCACCAAAATCAGGTGAGTAATCGCTACCGTATCACCCTAGTAGTTTATGCGTATTAAATTATAGTAGAAAGTAACTATTGAATGAAATGTGAAGTAGTACAGTTATGATTAGTAGTTATACGAAAGGAAGGTATGTTAGGGTCCCGTTTGACGAGTCTGGCCCAGGAGAAGTAGTGTATCACGGGGTGATGCTAAGTAGAGTGATTAACCAGTAGTGTAGTGCCCATGCGAAAGAATGACATACAATATAGAAAAAGATAATGTGTAGATACTGTGTGTCAGATCCATATGTTGCACCAGTATTAGCTTTATAAAAATAAAGGGGATATGGATATCCCATAAAACAAGCATAAAAGATCGTATAGACAGTACCAAATAATAAATTTGGGTAAGAATAATAGTATCGCCAGATAACCCGGTGAGGAACCGGTAAACATTTATAAAATAGTAGTAACGAATGAGTAGCCGTATAATAAAAATAGACGGCATAATAGTAAAATACAGAACGGTATACGATACCGTAAGTGAGTAATGCTATAAGACAGTAAAAGGAAGTACAGAAAGACAGACAGTATGGTAACATTATAAGTTACCAAGTAATAAAAAGAAAGTGCAGACAGTACGGTAACGACATAAGTTACCTGACAGTAAAAGAAAATAGTAAAAGAGTAACATTGTATGTTACCAGATAATAGAAGAAATTATAGTAAGAGTGTACGAGAGAAGTGAGTTCCGTCGGGTAATACGGTA
Source organism: Cichorium intybus (assembly GCA_023525715.1). Classification (NCBI taxonomy): domain Eukaryota; kingdom Viridiplantae; phylum Streptophyta; class Magnoliopsida; order Asterales; family Asteraceae; genus Cichorium; species Cichorium intybus. Next base: position 96,905,104 of record CM042010.1, on the reverse strand, counting down.
GTCTCACAGTATGATCGTAGGACGGTCAAGTGCAGTAAAATAAGTCTGTGAAACGAGTGTGGCTATTTAGGCCATACTGTGATTCGATTACTCACTAAGCTTTATAGCTTACCCCTTTATTTATGTGGTTTTTGCAGGTATAGGTAACGCTCGGCTTAGATCATGGGACGATCCCTGGTGATATTATCTTGTAAAAGACAGGCTTTGAAGAGCCGGGTCGTTACAAAATGGTATTAGAGCCGAGATTTGAGTGAACTAGGTGTCAGTAGAAAAGATTCCTAGACTCAAATCAGTAGGTATATGTAGATTACCTAATAATAGGTAAATATCACAAATATATTGTGATAAGGAAAGAGATGGGTAAACATCACAAAAATATTGTGATGAGAATATAGAAAAAGATAAAGCAAAATATACATAGTAACTCAATATGAGTGTTAAAGAACTCCTTAGAAATTTAAGGAGAAAAAGATAGTAAGAATAGAGATAAGATAGCTTGTTAAAAATATAAACAAGAAAGTAAGTGAGAAATAAGAACTACAAGAAAGTGTTAAAACATGAGAAGGGTACATAAAAGTACCAAAGAAGATAAGAAGTAAAGTAATGTAAGAAAGCTGAAAAATAAAAAGAAAGAAACAGTTTAAGTAAACAGTTTTGAGAAAGTAAAAGAAAGCTAAGATAAGATATGGCTTTTAGCCATAAGATATTTTTGAAAGTATGAATTAAAAGTCAAAAATATAAGAAAGAATGAAAAGAAAAGTAATAATAAAAGTAGCTATATATAAGAGCTAAAAGAAGTCTATGAAAAGATAAAATTTTAAAAATAGTGGCTCTACATATGAGCTAAAGGTTTGTTTAAAAAGAAGTTTAAGAAAATCTAAAATAGTAGCTCAACATACGAGCTAAAAATGTTTTACGAGTCTGAACTATGTTTCAGAAAAGAGTTTTAAAAGATATGAGATTTGAAAAGAGTTTTGAAAAGCTATGAGATTCGCTCTATATAAGCGAAAGATGTTTTAGTTTAGCTAAGACCAATTTGAAACAAATGATACTAGAGAAGAGAAGAGAAAGATGTCCGGACAGGCTTTCGCCATTAAGGAAGCCAAGAAGACACTACTGGGATGGTACCTCCCTTCGCGAAGTAGTTATCTAGCTTAGTATACCCTTGTGCTTGAATCTGTTCCAAGTCACAAAGGGGAGACAGAATGAGCATAACCTAGCGGACGGATCTGTTCTGTTCCGCAAGGGGAGCTAGTAAGATGAGTTTCATGAGTATCAGTTGGTCTTATGCTAAGAGAAAGAAAGAGTTAAAGAAATAATTATTTTCAAAATGAGGGTTATTTTATAACCAAAGAAGAGTAAGGGTCCTTTAAATGACCAAAAGTTATGATAGAAATTTTTAACAAAAGAGTCGTTTTATGACCAAGAAGTGAAAAAGATTTTTCTAAAAAGAGTCATTTTTATGACTAGAATATAAAAAATAATTTTAAAGTATAAAAGAGTCATTATATGACTAGAAAAAGTAAAAAGACAATTTTTAACAAAAGACCCAACTGTAACAAAATATAACTTCAGTTGGAAAGTATGAAAGTAGTAGTAAAAGTCACAACAGTAATTATATGAGAAAGCTAATATGTACGGGATTAGTAAATTTTGGTATAGAAAGAGAAAACGTACAAGTATGTTATACCACGCGGTATATAAGTAAAAAGAACCAGCAAGCCAGGAAACCTAGTGTAACATTAGAATCAGTACGTATAAGTGATTATAATAATAAGGGCCGTATTATCATAATCACATGATATGTGTTGATGTTAATGGAATCACGAAGGAATCATGGTAATCTGGTAAGAAGTAAGTAGGGAATATAATAAACATAAAATTATGTTGTAAAACAAGTAAGAGGCACAAAAAAAAACTTTGTACCCGAAAGTATAAAGTCAAGCAAGTATAAAGTCAAGCAAGTATAAGTAACGAAAGAGAAAACAAGTAATGATAAATGTAGTATGGTAAAAACACTTAAGTATGTAGAAGAAAGTGTACATAAGTACATAAGAGTTAGTTTGAGAGATTACTGAGATTTCGGGGACGAAATCCTGTAAGGGGGAAGGATTGTGACAACCGTGTCCCGGGAGGGACTGTAGATCAAAACTAAGAGCGTTTTGGCCTTTGGTATGGTCAAATAACGATGTTAAGGTCATTATGAAATAAGAAAAATATAACGATCAAAGCCTAGAAGTCAAAACGTAGCAAAAAGCGGAAAAAAAACGGAACATTTTATTGTCGGCGCCTCGCGACGCGACGGGGATGGTGGTCGCGACGCGACAGCTGTCGCGAGATCCGGAAAGTGCGCCGTAAATTGCGCAATCAGGCAATAATTGAGTGTGAGTCATCGCGACGCGACGGTCATAGTGGTCGCGACGCGACGGGCTAGCAGAGGCTATAAATACGAGGCACAAGCCTCATTTTTGAGGCAGAACACACACGAAACACATATACGATATAAGAGAGTGTTCTGGTAAGGAGTATACGTTGAGAGATGATAGTGAGAAGTGAGAAGTCAGCGGTAGCTAGTGTTGAGGTGCTCGGGAGCTGACAGAAGTCCGGAACGAGAACCGTGCCAGGACTCCGGGAAAGCACCAAACTCAGGTGAGTAATCGCTACCGTATCTCCCTAGTAGTTTATGCGTATTAAATTATAGTAGAAAGTAACTATTGAATGAAATGTGAAGTAGTACAGTTATGATTAGTAGTTATACGAAAGGAAGGTATGTTAGGGTCCCGTTTGACGAGTCTGGCCCAGGAGAAGTAGTGTATCACGGGGTGATGCTAAGTAGAGTGATTAACCAGTAGTGTAGTGCCCATGCGAAAGAATGACATACAATATAGAAAAAGATAATGTGTAGATACTGTGTGTCAGATCCATATGTTGCACCAGTATTAGCTTTATAAAAATAAAGGGGATATGGATATCCCATAAAACAAGCATAAAAGATCGTATAGACAGTACCAAATAATAAATTTGGGTAAGAATAATAGTATCGCCAGATAACCCGGTGAGGAACCGGTAAACATTTATAAAATAGTAGTAACGAATGAGTAGCCGTATAATAAAAATAGACGGCATAATAGTAAAATACAGAACGGTATACGATACCGTAAGTGAGTAATGCTATAAGACAGTAAAAGGAAGTACAGAAAGACAGACAGTATGGTAACATTATAAGTTACCAAGTAATAAAAAGAAAGTGCAGGCAGTACGGTAACGACATAAGTTACCTGACAGTAAAAGAAAATAGTAAAAGAGTAACATTGTATGTTACCAGATAATAGAAGAAATTATAGTAAGAGTGTACGAGAGAAGTGAGTTCCGTCGGGTAATACGGTAGTCTCACAGTATGATCGTAGGACGGTCAAGTGCAGTAAAATAAGTTTGTGAAACGAGTGTGGCTATTTAGGCCATACTGTGATTCGATTACTCACTAAGCTTTATAGCTTACCCCTTTATTTATGTGGTTTTTGCAGGTATAGGTAACGCTCGGCTTGGATCATGGGACGATCCCTGGTGATATTATCTTGTAAAAGACAGGCTTTGAAGAGCCGGGTCGTTACACAAAGTTTGTAAACTGTAATTTACTTTTATAATATCGATGTAATTATATATTTTACACGTAATAGTGCCATATTTGCAGTTCTTTATGGGCACTTAAATTTGTTTTAGATATATTAGACGGCTCGGAGTACCCATCACGAAGGGCCCCGTGATCACCTCACCATGCCATAACGGCGTGCACACCGCCCTGTGTATACCGTGATGGTCGTGATCGTGAAGGGGCGTGAAGCGTATCACGAGCAACCATAACCAATCCCATTCTACTAGCCGTTCAACGGCCACTTTTTATAAATTTTTTTTACCTTTTTAAAATTACACATTTACTTCTAATATATATACACAACATATATTTACCTCAAACACACAAATTTTCACCAACTATTCTCTCTCCAAACATACAGATTACACAAATTTTCTTTACAATGGATCAAAATCCTAACACCCCACCTTCAAACCAAAACCGTGAGTATGATCCGTTCGGATTAAACTCGACCCCGCGCCAATACCCGAGCCTTGAATCATCCCGAGGTGGTTTTGTGAATTTACTTCAAGGCGGGTCGCCGATCTCACAACCACCACTTTTTCAACAACCATTTTCGTCATTCAACCCATATCAACAATTTCAACCCCCGTTCTTGTTTTAACCGCAAGGATTCCAACCGCAATCTTTTCCATCGTAATCATCGCAACCACCGATGTGACAACCATCACCACAACCGCAACCAGTGTCTCCCGAAATCGTTCAAGAGACACAAGAAGAAGACGACAACCAAACCCGCTGGGACGCAAGGAGGAAGGGAAAAATGGTGGGCGAAAAACGAACCAATTGGACGAAAGAGGAAGAACTGATTTGATCAAGGCGTACATTTCCGCTTCCATTGACCCGATCGTCGGGGACTCGCAAACGCTTGACACTTTTTGGAGCAAAGTTCAAGCGTTATTTTACGATTTAATGGGAGAAAAAATGCGCAACATCGATAAAATAACGGGGAAATTTCAGGAGATGCGAATCAAGCTCAACCAATTTAACGGCATCTTCAATAATCTCACGAACATGCGCAAAAGCGGATCCAACGATTTCGACGTTTTGAACATGGCGTTACAACAATACCAAAAAACAACGTCCACTCGGAAAACGTTCCCGTATATGCAAGCTTGGAGCTAGTTGAAAAAACAACCGAAATGGCTTCTTGTCAAAGATTCGCAATCTTCGGGAACTAAACGATCGAGGTCGGTCCACCAAGACACGTCACAACAATCAGACGGGCGAACTTATATCGACGAGCCCGTGGATCTCGAAGAAGACGAACCCCAACCATCCGTCGACCGATGGGGCAAGACAAGGCCAAGAAAGCGGCCAAGAAAGCGGATTTGTTTGGCGAAACATTTGACCGATACATCCAATTACAAAGCGACAAGGTCGGGATTATGGGTCGGGTTGAACAAGAAATAGTCCAAACGCAATAGGAGTTGTTACAACGGAACGCGGATATCGACTTGTTGTAAAAAAAAGCATCCGACTTCGAGGGCGAAGATTTGGAGATTTTCTTGGCAATGCGGGAAAATGGGTAAGTAAATTTAAATAAAAAAGAATTAAAATACATTCTTATAGAAAAAGCATTGCTCTGTTGGTAAGAGAGTAAGGTGCGTTGTTGCGGTTAAAATAATTTTGTGGACCATCTTATGTTTCAATGGTTATTAAATCGGTCTTAGCCCTATAATTTCGGGTATCCTCATGTCAACTTCAAGTGATGGATATGTTTGAAGATGATGCCATTATTGTAATAATTTACTTATATTTCTTTACATAATATAATAGTTTACTTGCACCTTTTCTTGATATATGTAATCGAAACTAGTAAAGTGTAATTTATTTTTACCAATAATAGCAACATATTTACATTTTCTTACACAACAATAGCAATGTTTTTACGATTCTTGATCCATAATACCAACATACTTATATTTGTTTATAAGTAGAGTGTATTAGTAAGTAGAACCCGTAAAATGTAAATTGTAAATCATATACTTACATTTATTTTTGTAAAATAGAAGTGTATATATAACTGAAACTCGTAACATATAACTAATTTTAATCAATAATAGTACCTGATTACATTTCTTTTCTCTATGCATAATATTCACAATTATCCGACGTACCTTTGTTTACAAATATTATTAATCAATGTTGCAAAAGTCGTTATTACTGGTTCGGTCAACTAGCGAATAGAGAGTACTAGGTCTAGACGGAGAGTACTTGGGGAGTACTCGAATTGAGTAAATTATAACAAAATGATTTTTCGGAAAATTATATATATAACAAATATCAAAAAGTTCATTAAAAATTATAAAAAATAGATGAATATCTTCAATAATGATACATGTCCAAGTGTTAAAATGGTAAACTATTTCAAAAATGGATATTTATTATTTAATATTATTGTGTCATTTTATCCTTAGCCTCTACTTTTGTTTCTTTTTTTTGTCAAATTTTTATTAAATTGAGCAAAATTAAAATTAGACAATTTTTTTTAGTAAATAACTAAATATATGATATATGTTAAACTAAATATTTAATGAATATATCTATTATTTTAAAAAAGGTCAAAATTTTCGATTTTGACCGATTTTCACGGAATTGACTGAGTTAAACCAAGGTGGGTCGAGTTGGACCAGAGTTGGATCGAGTTTGGCCAAGTTGGACCGAGTCCAAATATTTTTTTTACCGATTTTCATAAAAGTTTCAACACACTTCCGAGTCCGATTACTTGACCGAGTTTTACAACATTGGTATTAATACATGACAAATAAAACACTCGTTATATTAGTAGTGAAATGTAAATTCACCTAGATAAAAAAACACAATTATCATTCTTGGGAACACTTTGAAGTTCTTCTAAAGGCAATAGATTTATATTTTTTCACCTATAATAAGGTATTTGTTGTTTTAATTAATAATATCAATAGACTTACATTTCGTTATACATATTAGGAATGTACCTGCAACTTTTTATCGGTAACAACAATGTAATTTCATTGCTCAATTAGTCTTAGAAATATATAACAAATAAACTATATGTTGCATATTGATAGTAAAATGAAACCTATGTTATTATTATGACTAAATATATGCATGTTGTTAGCATGGGCATAAAAATACGTTGTAATTGCTGATGAAGAATTGCTCGATTTCTTAACCAATTTGTAAATGATGAATTGAGATCCATCTTTATATCTAAAGAGACGTAAGCAATTGATTGGAGGGTGGTTCTCTTTGAAAAAAGATCGACCATGCTACCATACCATGTAATGATGTTATTGAATATGGAATCATAGGTCTCTCTCTCTCTCTCTCTCTCTCTCTCTCTCTCTCTCTCTCTATATATATATATATATATATATATATATATATATATATATATATATATATATATATATATATATATATATATATATATATATATATATAAAGGTTGTAGAAGTCGCTAGGCGGTAGGCGGGCCGTCGACTAGGGCCTAGGACTAGTCTGTCTAGGCGAAGACTAGTCGGCGCCTAGGCAGGGAGTATTAATTGTAAAAAAATTTATTTTTTAAAATTTAGATATTACCTATATCTCTACAAAATGAATAAATAAGCATAAAAATTTGACATATCTAAGTGTTTAAATATGTAAGTCATCAAACATCATAACGTTTAGACTAATTAATGATATTTTTTATAATTTTAATCATCAATAATCGTAACTTAGCCACCGATTATCATAATTAATGATATTTTGTAAATTTAAATTTTAAAAATATAAAAATTTAAGTTTTTTGAGAATTTGATAATTTTTGAAATTTGAAATTTTTTTGAAAATTTTGAAAATTTGAAATTTGAAAATTTGAAAATTCTGCCGCCTAGACCCGCCCAGACCCGCCTAAGTCCGCCTAAACCCGATTTTGACGGCCGTTGACCAAATCCGCCTAAGTTGACCGCGTACCACTAATCGTAGGCAGAACCCGCCTGCCTGGCGCCGCCTAGGCCGACTTTTACAACACTGAGGGCATACTTTCTTCTCCAGCGGCAACGAGGGCATACTTTCTTCTCCAGCAGATAAAGGGCGGCGACGAGGGCATACTTTCTTCTCCAGCGGATAAAGGGTCTCCGGTCCAGTCGATTTTTTTTGTTTCATCAAGATCTGCTCTCCAGTATTACCATCGGAATAACCGGCGAACCGTTGCCTCCACGCTCAAAATCAAAAGGTCTCCGCTCCATCTCTCTTTACCGGCATACTACGTGGTAAGTAGTGGTTCCCGATGTCAAGTTCTCTTTACCGGCTTACTACGACCCTAGGGTTTTCCTGAGTAACTGGTGCAGTTGCCTCGGGAGCATTTGTAGATACCTCCGATCGTGTTGGAGTCACGGCTTCTAATACCAAAGAGCATGTAATGAATGAAATATATCAATATAATACTTGTTATGATAACTGGTGATTATTATATTCCTAAAACCAATATATTTTGTAACAAATTTAATACTTTTAAGTTCTTACCACTTGGAATAGGTCGAAATTCTAGAGAATCTGCGATAGGTGTAAAAGCTTTAGGTGGAGGAGGAGCAAATAACATTGGGCCTGCAATTATGTTTCGATGTAATCATATATCGACACTTGTGAAGTACTTTTGGTATAAACTATAAAGATTGATTCATATCAAATCCATTACACCACTTTAGCAAAAATATTTCATTTATATTCATATTTTCTAGCTTAAATGGATTTTTAGCAATATCCTTATATATTGGCCTTTTACACATTTGACTCGTATTTTTTAATTACAAAAACTCATTATTGGAATCTGAACATGGTTTCACAATACAAAATTTTGGAGCTGTCAAGGAATGAATTGAAGAAGGGGCCGATCCAAGATACTCGAATTCCTAATGATGCCGTAGACGTTTTCCTCAAATATCGCGAGTACCATGGCTTTTTTTTCGATCCAATATTTTGCAGACACATAACTTGGATAAAACAACAGTTCCTTGGAGAGTAAATTGTACATTGTTAGAGGTATTTGTGCGTATTTGCATATGTGCGATTTGTATATATGCGATCCAATATGTGTACATATTCACATATGTGTATTTGCATATGTGCGTATTTGCATATGTACGTATTTGTATATATGCATACATACAAATATGCATACATATATGTGCATATGTGTAAGTTATAACATTGTACTTATGTATTTCTTTTTCTATTTGTTTGTGTACATGTGTGCGTATTTGCATATATGCAAACATATATGTGCATATGTGTATATGCATGTGTATATGTGCACATTCATACATATATGTGCATATACGTGTATATGTGTATATGCATGTGTATATGTGCACATATGTGCGTATGTCTATGTGCATATACGTGAATATGTGTATACGCATGTGTATATGTGCACATATGTGTATATGTCTGTTCAAATGTGAGTATATATGCAAAAATGTATATGCGTATGTGTATTAAACGTATGTGCATATATGCATATGTATATCAATCTGTTCATGTACACATGTATGCATATTTGCATATAAACATAAATAGATGTTGCATATGTTCATATGCGTATATGCATGTATGTATTTATTTTAATGTTTTCAATATACATGTATATTAATTATATTAATGTTTTTGCAGATTTTGAAGAGTTTATCAATCAAATTGAAGAATTGAAAAGTGACAAACTAAAAAATGAAGATATCATGAAATTTTGTTTTGTTTTTTTATATTTTTTGTATGTATTGTTCATTATTTCTAATAATTTTGTATGTATTGTTCAAAATAATTGTATATTATTATTTTTAATAAATCGTTTTTTATTGTTTGCATTAATAATTAACACAAGAATATGTATATATGAATTTCGAAAATATGCAAATATGCACCTACGAATGTATATATGCACCCACAAATAAATAAATTTTTGTATTAATAATTAATACAAAAATACGTATATATATATATATATATATATATATATATATATATATATATATATATATATATATATATATATATATATATATATATATATATATATATATATATATATATATATATATATATATATATATATATATATATGCAGGTGAAGCGGCGAGGGGACGTGGGGCTCCGGCGATCGGAGAACTCGACAAAGAGGGTGTTCAGATGGGCAGCTGGCGAACTGGCAAGACCGGGGAGGAAGACAGAGGAGAAGAAAACAAACTGGGAGTTTGAAGAAGCGACGTGTTATTTTATCTCAAATTTGCCCCACTCATTTTCTGCATGGGAAATCAGGAAAAGTTTGACGAAGATAGGCGATTTGGTGGACTTATTTGTCTGCAAAAGAAGAGATAAAAGGGGCTACAGATTTGGTTTTGTACGTTTTAATCAGGCAAAAAAAGGTAGAGACATTGAGGAGACGCTCAAGAAGACGTGGCTGGGGGGAAGAATACTGTATGTGAGAATTGCGAGATTCGGGAGAGAAAAAGGAAGAGAAGAGATAAAAGGGAACAGGAGAGTCCAGGAGGAGAAAATTTGTAACAAGTTTGATCGTGGAAGAGGTCTAAGAACCCCAAATGTCTCTTTCGTTGACGTAGTGAAGGGGTGTACAGCTCTATCGGGTGAAGACAAAAGAGAGCAAGAACAGTTTGAACCGGTAATTAAAACCCAAAAAGAAAACTATATTATCTTACAACAGGAAGAGATAGAGGTGGCGAAAGAAACATGGAAGGAGAAATTGGTGGGGGAAATCCGCTATCTTACCAACCTTTCTTGCATTGATAATTTGTGTAGGGGAGAAGGTCTAAAGGACAACATGGTCAAATACCTAGGGGCGATTGGGTATGTTTCGATACTAGAAACAAAGAAGAAGAGATAAAGGTTATGGAAAGCAAGGAGATTGCAGCGTGTTTCAAAATATTGAAAAATTGGGACGAGTCATTGGAAATAAATAATAGATATGTATGGCTTAAAATTGAAGGAATACCCATTCATGCTAGAAATCCAAACTGTTTCATAGAAATTGGAAGGAGGTGGGGGGATGTCATCATAACAGAACCGTGCCTTGAGTCAAATAACGATTGGTCTTTTGGGAAAATTTGTGTTAAAACATCTATGATGGAATTTATCGGAGAAACTATAGAGGTTGAGATAGGAAACATAAGTTACAAGGTGAGGATTATGGAAGTGGAAGATAAGTTATTCAAATCACAACCATTCACATATGAAGAAAATTACAAGGAGGAAAGAAACGGTGATTTGAGCACAGACGGTGAAGGTGAAGATTTGTGCGAAGATTCCGATGAAGGTATGTCGGAGGATTTCTCCGGCGAAGAAGACGAGAGGTCGTTTGAAGAATCGGCGTGTAGGGAAACGAATTTCGAGATGGATTTGAAAGTGGGCGAGCACGTGCATATCATGGAAGTCGAGGGGTTTTCTACGCCCGTTTCAAACAAGAATAGGAGCGGGTATAACCCGGGATCCACGGATAACCCAATTGCTTTGGGTGGACAAGCAGAGGATAATGCGGACGCAAGCCCAATTAAAGATAAAAGTTTTAAAAGTCAATTTAGCAGCCCATCACATCCGGTGGGCCAGGAAAAAGTGATGGGTCGGACTCTTCACATAAATAAGGACCCGAATAATACGATTGTGGGTAATAGACCCCCAGATCAAGATGATACACAATTAGGCGAAGACAGTGCAAATAACCTCCAAGGTGTCTCTTAGAAAATAAAAATCCTACTGTCTAGAAACACTCCGATTAAAGAGAAACTGGAAAGGATTACGGAAGATGACCAAAACGCAAAAGGGGATGAAGGTATCAAAGCTATCGGAGATAGACACCGGAAAAAGAAGAGTATAGATAACATTTTGGAAAGAAGAGTCACTCATAGTCAGACTCGACAGAAGGGCGCTAAGTCAAGCTCAAATGCGAGCTTGAGCAGGTCGTATGTTGATTCGAAACGGGAAGACTCGGTGATCAGTGTGGGAGTGTCAAACAGACTGGAAGAAATCGGGGGTAGCTGTGGTTTGTGGAAGAGTAAAGATGAGAAGAGTAGCTGGAGGCCAGTCGTCGGAAAGGGTGGAAAAAAGGGTAAACAATGAATCTTCTTACACTTAATATAAATGGTTTTGGTAAAGGTGATTATAAAGTAGGGTGGATAAACAACCTGATTAAGTCTCATAAAACGGCGATTGTTGGCATTCAAGAGACGAAGAGGAAAATTGTTACCGATTTGATGGTTAGAAGATTGTGGGGAAGTGGAGACTTTGATTACGTGTACGTTCGCAGTCAAGGGCAGGGAGGGGGCTTACAAAGTGTTTGGAATAAGCACATGTTTTTAAAAAAGAATGTTATCAGTAGAAGTGACTGCATCATAATTCAAGGAGACTGGTTTGACATTTCGGATCCGGTCTGAATTGTAAATATATATGCGAGCCAAGATCCCGAAAAGAGAGAAGAACTTTGGTAATTTCTAAGTGGGATCATTCAAGATTGGAGAGGAGTGACAGTTTTGCTTGGGGACTTCAATGAAGTAAGGGAGGAAAAGGAAAAAAGGGGTTCCATAGTTGATTCGAGAGCTACAAAACGCTTCAATGATTTTATCATAAACAACAACCTTACGGATGTGAAGATTGGAGATTCTGAATTTACTTGGGTTAAAGGTGGAGGAGCGAAACTCTCTAGACTGGATAGATTTCTGGTCAGCAGTAACTTTGGAGACATTTGGCCTAATTTTGAAGCTAAGTCGGATCTTAGATTGTTTTTGGATCACATACCGCTAATTCTTTTCCAAATTAAAAGAAATTATGGGCAGATTCCGTTTAAACTCTTCAATACATTGTTGGAGGAAGAAGATTGTGACAAGATTATTCGAGAAGAATGGGGAAAGTTCGAGCTGCAGGGGCAACACTTGAAGATATTTAAACTCATGCAAAAGCTTAAGTACTTAAAAGATGGTCGACGGAAAAGAAGAAGGCGAGAAGTGAAGAAAAAAACAAATGGTTGAATAGATTGACAGAGATTGATAAGAGTATAGAGATTGGGGCATGTCTCGCCTGAAGTGGGAAGCGAAAGGTCTGAAGTTATATAGAAGATTAGAGAAATAGAAAAAGTTTTCCAAGAGGATGTTGCTAAAAAAACAAAAATAAATGGTGTCTTGTAGGTGATGAGAACTCGGCCTTGTATCACAAAACAATTAACAAGAAGAAGCATATAAATAACATAAAGGGGATAGAGATAGAAGGAGTTTGGACAGTTGAACCTCAAGATGTTAAAAATGACTTTAGAGAATATTTTGAGAAGATTTTTAAGGCTGACCCAAACTGCAATTGGAATCAAGAACTAGTCAATCAGAGTTGCATTTCGGAATAGGAAAAAAAAGATTTAGAGAAAGAAGTAGATGAGAAAGAATTAAAAGATGCTATATGGGGGTGCGGTTATAATAAGTCACCGGGGCCAGACGGGTTTACTATAGAATTTTTCAAGAAGTATTGGGAGATAACGAAGAAGGAGCTAGGTGAGGCGGTTAACGAGTTCATAAGAAGACCAAAGTTACCAAAAGGAACTAATGCAGCATTCATTACTATGAAATTCTTTCTAAAATCCTCGCTAATCTCCTGAAAAAAGTCCTTCCAGGAATTATATGTTCGTCTCAATCAGCGTTTGTTAGAAATAGACAAATTACGGATGGGTCTTTGATAGTCAATGAGGCGATTGACTGGCCTAAAGCCAATAAAAAGTCGCTTTTCATTTTTAAATCCGATATAGCAAAAGCTTACGACACAGTTTCTTGGAAATATCTAGATTCTATGATGCAGCAAAAGGGTTTTGGGCAGAAATGGTGTCAAATGGTGGGAGAATGTCTTCGATCGGGTACCTCCTCGGTTCTTGTTAATGCCAGCCCCTCTTCTGAATTCTCGTTGAGTCGGGGTCTTCGCCAAGGTGATCCGCTGTCCCCTTTTCTCTTCACTTTAGTCATGGAAGGTTTACATAATGCGATTTTGAGAGTGGTGGAGAGTGAGAGTTACAAGGGCATTGTCGTTAGGGACAACCTTGTTCCTCTAACTCATTTGTTTTTTGCGGACAACTCCATTTATTTTGGAGAGTGGTCCGTGGAAAATATTCTTAATCTTGTTAGAATCCTCTACTGTTTTCAAAAAACTGTAGGTTTGAAGGTGAATCTAGATAAAAGCTTCCTGTTTGGTATAGGCAAAAATGTTAGAGAAGTGGAAAACATAGCCCTTATCATCGGGTGTAAAGCGGGTCGTTTGCCCTCCATTTTCCTTGGGATGCCTATAGGGGTAAATATGGGAGTGAAGAGGCACTGGAAGACGCTTATAGATAAATTTAAGAAAAAATCGGCAAACTGGAAGATCAGAACGTTATCTATAGGGGGAGAGACACGTTGGTCAGTAATGTCCTTGGGAGCTTGGGAAAATTTCTCTTTTCTCTGTTCAAAGCTCCCAAGGGAGTCGTCAAAGAGATGGAGAAGATCAGAAGGGAGTTTTTCTGGGGTGGAGAGGAAAACAAGGCGAAAATTTCCTGGGTTAAATGGGATCATGTCTTAACGGATAAAGAGAGAGGAGGGTTAGGAGTTACCTCTCTTGAGGATTTAAATAATGCGTTATTGGCGAAGTGGTGTTGGCGGTTTAAGAGAGAAGATGGAGCCTTGTGGAAGAATATTATTGTTAGTATTCACAATCAAATGGGTTGGGAAGATGACTCGAAGAATATTAAAACAGGTCACACTTGGAAAAGAATTGTAAAGACCTGGGAAGATTTGAAGCGTATAAATTGTGACCCTCAAAGGTTTATAAAGAAAAAAATTGGTAATGGAAACAACACTAAATTTTGGTCAGAAAGATGGATAGGAGAGACGACACTGGCTCAAAGATTCAATAGACTGTATCATCTTGAAGTGGACCCCCAGGTCACGGTTGCAAATAGAATTGAGAATGGGGTGGGAAAATGGAATTGGAGAGGAAGCATTAGAGAAGGAAGAAGCAAGGAGGAACTTGATGAATTAGAAAATCTTGCTGCAGGTGTCATTTTCTCGAATAAGTCAGACGTCTGGGAATGTCATGAAGGCCCAAAAAATCGCTTCACTGTAGATTGGTTGAGACAAAAGATTGCGGAAAAGAAACAGTATTCGATTGACCCTAATCGGTGGTGCAATTGGATCCCCAAGAAAGCATCTGATCCTAGCGTGGAGGGTGCTAAAGGACAGGATTGCCTAAAAGGAAAACCTGGAAAAGCTTGGCATTCTCGTGGGTTCGCATGATTGTGGTGGGTGTTCGGGCATTTTGGAATCCTCAAGGCATGTGTTTATTGAATGCAAAACAGCGAGAGGAGTCTGGGATAACATTTTGCGTGGTGGGGCTTAGATAGGAGAAGCCAGGGAGACATCGAGGATATTCTTGGGGAGCTGACGCCTC
Source organism: Cichorium intybus (assembly GCA_023525715.1). Taxonomy (NCBI): domain Eukaryota; kingdom Viridiplantae; phylum Streptophyta; class Magnoliopsida; order Asterales; family Asteraceae; genus Cichorium; species Cichorium intybus. The sequence continues at coordinate 96,890,025 of CM042010.1, read as the reverse complement.
ATTCGAAGTCAAGAAAAGAATATAATGTGCGATTGGTAGTTTGGGTTGTAGTGGTGGTTCTTTTGTGAAAAAACAGAAACGAATCT